>OW203735.1:7110893-8310893 GCA_934045075.1 Yponomeuta sedellus | reverse complement strand
TAACGATCAGTCTGTGGAAAATCATTATCATCCTTTGCCCACAGTAAACTTGTTTCCCAAGAATTGTCAGAACACCTCTTCGTATGATCGTTCAAAATTGAAACTGCCCTCTCCGTGAGTGAGTTAGAACGGTCCTTGGCTTCGATACCTAATGTGTCAAGCTGAAAGCTTTCCTTAACTAGAGTGTGTAAATCTTCATCGCCTGCTGTTTTCACTGATATGTGATGGCATGACAGTACTGAACTGCGCATGCAATTTATGTTGCCATGGACAACATGACCTAATAATGTCTCGGATACTACAGGTTCATTGACCTGTCCTGCATAAAGTTGCCTAGAAACAATAAGATTCCAATAATCCTGACCTATCAACAGCTGTGGGGATGCTTCAGAGTACCAATCGATCAAATGTTCTACGGGTTGGACATGACTGTATGAGAGGACTTTTTCTTTATTTAAAAATTGACTTTGTAAACTTAGCTCTTTCATTGTTCTAAAATTAACTGAAAATTTTGTGCCTTGAGTATTTTCAATTTTTAAGCTTACTGTCACACTATCTATTGTTTGGCATGTGGTACCTATACCTTGCAAATTTAATTTTTCAGGATTACCTATAGGACAAGCACCAACCTTTTTGACAATGCTGGAATCTACCAACTGAGTAGCAATGACAAGGCATCTCATTCACGGAAGCCAGAGGTTTGTTTAGCAAAAGACATATTTACAATCTCTATTGTTGGTGCAGTTTTGGTTACCGCAGCACGACCGCATTGTGTGATTAGTAGGTACCTTTGATATTCTATTTCGTTTAAATGGGTGACAAGGAGTCAAACTGTTTTGCAGTTTAGACGCAAATAATGATGGTATTTTTTTAAAAACGGGTACAGGGCCATCAGAAAAATATTTGCTTTCCAATCTTTAGTAAGCGTGGTAATGAATTCCATACCCTCTCTCTATGAAAGAAGGCCTGTGCTCTGTAGTTGGACGTTTATAGATACATAAAAAAAAACATCGCATAAAGAAATTAGTTGGTAATGTTTCGAAATAGATGATTTACATTGTGTTTACGTCAATCAAAAAGTATGGAACCTCCTTGCTAGTTCAAACTTATTACTTTTCTATTATTCGTTGTTGTTTAATCTTCTTGTAAATTACTAGCAACAACAGAGCGGTCAGGTGCAGGATGGGTGTCCGTCCCGTGACTACCGCTAGTGGCATTTTTTCCGAGCGCTTTGCCATGTCAGATTTATGGGCGGCTTGATAACTTCTGACAGTAAGGGCTGCAGCGGTCTAACATTCATCCACCAACCCGGATTTGTCCCCGTAGTGGAGTAACGCCTAACCTTCATGCCGTGCCGGAAGAGCCCCACGCTCTTGCAGTGGGGATATATAAGGGTTGATAGCGATTGTGTTTACGTCAACCAAAAAGCATGGAACCTCCTAGCTAGTTCAAACCCGGTTTTTTGTTTGATCTTCTTAGATTACTAGCGGTTCGATATGTTCAATGGATTTAATAATTACACGTACTTAAATGATTAAATCCTTTAATTGTATTGAAAAGTCATCGTATTTTCGTGCGAAGATTTAAAGAACATATAATTCTCTTCATATTGAGAAAAATTGTCGGGGTTTAAGGGGTTCCTTACGATGTTTTACTTTTCATGACGGTTCCTAAAGGTCAGCTAGATATCCAAATGAAATATCACAAAAGGTAAAAACCTACAAGTTTTTATTCACAAACTAACTTTACGTTCCTACAAAAGACCTCGGTACCTAACTTAATTTTTAAGCCACCGCACGATGGAGCAATTTCACACAACGTAAGCACAAATAAACAACCTTAAAGGAGGAAGTAACTATCTCTACGAATGTGTTTTCTACTTTTCACTTGATCTAAAAATCATCTAAGACGTCCTATAGGACAATAATATTGGCCTTTTTGCATCTAATTAATAAGATAAGATAAGAATATTCTTTATTGTACACTGGAAAAACAAATACAAAACAATTGCAAATATACATAAATGAGATGATTTATACAGCGTCCAGTGGTATCTTCACTCACACTAGATGGGTGAAGGGACCACTCCGACGCTGTAGTGCCTGGGACATGGTTTTATAGATGGTGTAGGCTTGCCCAGCACCTATACCATCCTGACAGCTTAGTCGGCCTAGCCCACAGGAAAGACTAGTCAATACGTCCGGAGCCAACCAAGTCGCGGGTTTCCTCACGATGTTTTCCTTCACAGTTAGCGTGTGGTATTGCGACTACAAATTCGCAAATGTACGTAACTTTGAAATTAAACAAAGTCATTGGTACATGCCCGCACTCGGGATCGAACCTGGGGCTCTCGCTTGCCAGTCTCTGGTTCTACCCACTGAGCTACCACCGCTCCTGAGATATTTATATAAAATATATATTTTTATATCACTTTCTATTTATGTATATCATTATTTGTATGTATCTATTTAGGGTTAGTATAATTATTTTCTTAATTAAGCATGTTTTATTCAAATGTATTTGAAATATTTTGATTTATTTGTACATCTACTTCCTTCTCCAATATATTGCTCCAGTCCATCCAAAGGTTGTCTGAAAGATATCAATTTTAGTGATAAGGCGCCGTATGTACTCTTAGGTTAAGAAATATCTGTGTAATTCCCTTTTTTATGTACAATAAAGTGTTCTCTATCTCTATCTATTTATATTATAGTATGGTTGTGCCCTCACCAAGTTCATTGGGCGAGTTGGGCACTACACCTTTCCGCAAAACGTGCTGTCATAATATTTGGAACCCTCATAGCTGCCATCGGGACAATACTTGAGAGTTAAAATTCTCAAAGAAAAATTATTTTAGCAGTTTATGGTTTCATTATCAATACCTAAAATATATGTATACCGCTGTGAATCTTTTTGTAAATAGTGCAATGATTATTGAATTCAAGTTAAATCTGTTATTTAGTTAACCGAGAAGACCCTCTTAGACGTGGAAGAGATCCGTTCTCTCTGAGACGAATGAGAAGGGAAAAACTTGGCTGGAACTACCGTCCTTAGCCATGCACAGAGATAAATGGAAAGCCCTTATGTAAAGGCCCAGACTACGGAGGAGTAAAGGGACCAAAGAAGAAGAAGAAATCTCTTTATGGTGTAATGAAGATGGACAGATTGACTTTCTAGTTGTGAGTTTCAAACTATTCGGTAGCAATTTATTAACTTAAGACTTCAGAAAAATTGTAAATATGGCAAGAAAATGAGGTGGGTATATATGTTTTTTCAAGTTTCTCAGTTAATTGGTAACAAGAGCATTTAAGAACATAAAGTACGTACATCAAAATCTCTCTCTCCGTGCTGCTCCGTAAATTTTGCAATTTAATGAAATGAAACGAAATTAGGCGATTTATTCTCGTTTTCACAAAAATGGTTTGCTGGAGTAATATTTTACAGAGGAAAGCTCGCCTTTGTACATGTTATTTCTTATGTAATAACCTGTTGTATGTTTTGTGTGCAATAAATTATAATTTAAAGGTGCCGCGAAATGACCATATTGAAATTAAGACCGACCTGTCTTTCTGTTCCGTCATCTTGTTTCTGTTAAGTCAGCTAGATTTTAAGATAACATGTTTTGTGTTGCATATTATGATAGAAAGAGGTTGAAAAATAATAGTACAACTAGATAAATAAAATACAATTTTTCTCCAATCAATAACACACAATAACGAAAATTAGGAACCGTCTTTAAAATATACATATTGACACTTGTAAACAATCCGTCTTCTTTGAACCTGGATTGTTCAAATCTGGTCCAGCCAAACGAGCGATAATCACGGATTATATAGAAACACGGGTCGAACTGAAAACGTCCTTTTTTGAAGTCACTTAAAAAGACAAACACTACTGTGATCTAGTATATTATATTAGATCACAGGAGCGTTTTATATTATTATCTATCTTGATATTTTCAAAACTCTTCCCCTTATAGCTGTGGTAGCCGTACTTAATACGTACAATGACTTTACTGTAACGCTAAGTGCAGAAAGTATAATTTCGAAACCAACAACCTGTTAGATAAAGAGACTGAATACCGTTCTGCAGGACCAATGAGTTACATACGAAACCCACTACCAGTGACTTGTCTGTCTCTCTTTCCACCTTCTTTCTTAGTAGCGTCAAAAACATCGGATAGGCCCTTAGCGACACCCTAGGGGGCCCTACTAGGCCCTTAACGTTTACGACTGCCTGCCCGATTGCTTTTCTATGAAGGGACAAGCCGTAACGTCCTTCTCGCCTTAAATGGACAGATGTGGCGGAGTTCGAACTTTGACACGAATTAATTCGTGCATCCGCGAGTTTTTGCTCGAAATGGGAACTGCAGCAACTTGGGCCATGACTCTGGGTTAAAGATTAAATATCTAGAAGGTCTCTTTGGGATCAGACCAACAGGATATGAGTCACAACGGTTACAATGAACAACTCTATTATGGCTAGTTAGTAAAGGATACGGTCACATTAACATTTTATATTTCTATAGAGATTTGTTATTTTATAAGTACCATAGAAATATACGCTGTAAGCATTGAATTATGCTTAATTAATCTAAATACTTTATTACTCAAAATTACACAGGATTATCGTCTACTAAAATGTACAAAAATTTTATGTAGACGATAATCCTGTCTTTCTGTCGTAAACGAAAACACCCATCTGTTCAAAGATTGAGGTTCATCCAGAGGTTCAAAAAGTATGGAACCTCCTTGCTAGTTCAAACTTATTACTTTTCTATTATTCGTTGTTGTTTAATCTTCTTGTAAATTACTAGCAACAACAGAGCGGTCAGGTGCAGGATGGGTGTCCGTCCCGTGACTACCGCTAGTGGCATTTTTTCCGAGCGCTTTGCCATGTCAGATTTATGGGCGGCTTGATAACTTCTGACAGTAAGGGCTGCAGCGGTCTAACATTCATCCACCAACCCGGATTTGTCCCCGTAGTGGAGTAACGCCTAACCTTCATGCCGTGCCGGAAGAGCCCCACGCTCTTGCAGTGGGGATATATAAGGGTTGATAGCGATTGTGTTTACGTCAACCAAAAAGCATGGAACCTCCTAGCTAGTTCAAACCCGGTTTTTTGTTTGATCTTCTTAGATTACTAGCGGTTCGATATGTTCAATGGATTTAATAATTACACGTACTTAAATGATTAAATCCTTTAATTGTATTGAAAAGTCATCGTATTTTCGTGCGAAGATTTAAAGAACATATAATTCTCTTCATATTGAGAAAAATTGTCGGGGTTTAAGGGGTTCCTTACGATGTTTTACTTTTCATGACGGTTCCTAAAGGTCAGCTAGATATCCAAATGAAATATCACAAAAGGTAAAAACCTACAAGTTTTTATTCACAAACTAACTTTACGTTCCTACAAAAGACCTCGGTACCTAACTTAATTTTTAAGCCACCGCACGATGGAGCAATTTCACACAACGTAAGCACAAATAAACAACCTTAAAGGAGGAAGTAACTATCTCTACGAATGTGTTTTCTAAACGATCTCGCTGCTTCCTCCGCCATTTTAATTCGAAACCTTGGCTCGGCTTTAAATTACAGTTTTTGCCGCTCTTGTAACACTCTGGACGGTACTACTGGGGTACTGGATGAGACGCTCTTCAGAGATCCGTAGGCTTTTTTAGAGGATCCTCTATCTTTGGACACTTCAAACCACGTCGGAATCACTTTTCACTTGATCTAAAAATCATCTAAGACGTCCTATAGGACAATAATATTGGCCTTTTTGCATCTAATTAATAAGATAAGATAAGAATATTCTTTATTGTACACTGGAAAAACAAATACAAAACAATTGCAAATATACATAAATGAGATGATTTATACAGCGTCCAGTGGTATCTTCACTCACACTAGATGGGTGAAGGGACCACTCCGACGCTGTAGTGCCTGGGACATGGTTTTATAGATGGTGTAGGCTTGCCCAGCACCTATACCATCCTGACAGCTTAGTCGGCCTAGCCCACAGGAAAGACTAGTCAATACGTCCGGAGCCAACCAAGTCGCGGGTTTCCTCACGATGTTTTCCTTCACAGTTAGCGTGTGGTATTGCGACTACAAATTCGCAAATGTACGTAACTTTGAAATTAAACAAAGTCATTGGTACATGCCCGCACTCGGGATCGAACCTGGGGCTCTCGCTTGCCAGTCTCTGGTTCTACCCACTGAGCTACCACCGCTCCTGAGATATTTATATAAAATATATATTTTTATATCACTTTCTATTTATGTATATCATTATTTGTATGTATCTATTTAGGGTTAGTATAATTATTTTCTTAATTAAGCATGTTTTATTCAAATGTATTTGAAATATTTTGATTTATTTGTACATCTACTTCCTTCTCCAATATATTGCTCCAGTCCATCCAAAGGTTGTCTGAAAGATATCAATTTTAGTGATAAGGCGCCGTATGTACTCTTAGGTTAAGAAATATCTGTGTAATTCCCTTTTTTATGTACAATAAAGTGTTCTCTATCTCTATCTATTTATATTATAGTATGGTTGTGCCCTCACCAAGTTCATTGGGCGAGTTGGGCACTACACCTTTCCGCAAAACGTGCTGTCATAATATTTGGAACCCTCATAGCTGCCATCGGGACAATACTTGAGAGTTAAAATTCTCAAAGAAAAATTATTTTAGCAGTTTATGGTTTCATTATCAATACCTAAAATATATGTATACCGCTGTGAATCTTTTTGTAAATAGTGCAATGATTATTGAATTCAAGTTAAATCTGTTATTTAGTTAACCGAGAAGACCCTCTTAGACGTGGAAGAGATCCGTTCTCTCTGAGACGAATGAGAAGGGAAAAACTTGGCTGGAACTACCGTCCTTAGCCATGCACAGAGATAAATGGAAAGCCCTTATGTAAAGGCCCAGACTACGGAGGAGTAAAGGGACCAAAGAAGAAGAAGAAATCTCTTTATGGTGTAATGAAGATGGACAGATTGACTTTCTAGTTGTGAGTTTCAAACTATTCGGTAGCAATTTATTAACTTAAGACTTCAGAAAAATTGTAAATATGGCAAGAAAATGAGGTGGGTATATATGTTTTTTCAAGTTTCTCAGTTAATTGGTAACAAGAGCATTTAAGAACATAAAGTACGTACATCAAAATCTCTCTCTCCGTGCTGCTCCGTAAATTTTGCAATTTAATGAAATGAAACGAAATTAGGCGATTTATTCTCGTTTTCACAAAAATGGTTTGCTGGAGTAATATTTTACAGAGGAAAGCTCGCCTTTGTACATGTTATTTCTTATGTAATAACCTGTTGTATGTTTTGTGTGCAATAAATTATAATTTAAAGGTGCCGCGAAATGACCATATTGAAATTAAGACCGACCTGTCTTTCTGTTCCGTCATCTTGTTTCTGTTAAGTCAGCTAGATTTTAAGATAACATGTTTTGTGTTGCATATTATGATAGAAAGAGGTTGAAAAATAATAGTACAACTAGATAAATAAAATACAATTTTTCTCCAATCAATAACACACAATAACGAAAATTAGGAACCGTCTTTAAAATATACATATTGACACTTGTAAACAATCCGTCTTCTTTGAACCTGGATTGTTCAAATCTGGTCCAGCCAAACGAGCGATAATCACGGATTATATAGAAACACGGGTCGAACTGAAAACGTCCTTTTTTGAAGTCACTTAAAAAGACAAACACTACTGTGATCTAGTATATTATATTAGATCACAGGAGCGTTTTATATTATTATCTATCTTGATATTTTCAAAACTCTTCCCCTTATAGCTGTGGTAGCCGTACTTAATACGTACAATGACTTTACTGTAACGCTAAGTGCAGAAAGTATAATTTCGAAACCAACAACCTGTTAGATAAAGAGACTGAATACCGTTCTGCAGGACCAATGAGTTACATACGAAACCCACTACCAGTGACTTGTCTGTCTCTCTTTCCACCTTCTTTCTTAGTAGCGTCAAAAACATCGGATAGGCCCTTAGCGACACCCTAGGGGGCCCTACTAGGCCCTTAACGTTTACGACTGCCTGCCCGATTGCTTTTCTATGAAGGGACAAGCCGTAACGTCCTTCTCGCCTTAAATGGACAGATGTGGCGGAGTTCGAACTTTGACACGAATTAATTCGTGCATCCGCGAGTTTTTGCTCGAAATGGGAACTGCAGCAACTTGGGCCATGACTCTGGGTTAAAGATTAAATATCTAGAAGGTCTCTTTGGGATCAGACCAACAGGATATGAGTCACAACGGTTACAATGAACAACTCTATTATGGCTAGTTAGTAAAGGATACGGTCACATTAACATTTTATATTTCTATAGAGATTTGTTATTTTATAAGTACCATAGAAATATACGCTGTAAGCATTGAATTATGCTTAATTAATCTAAATACTTTATTACTCAAAATTACACAGGATTATCGTCTACTAAAATGTACAAAAATTTTATGTAGACGATAATCCTGTCTTTCTGTCGTAAACGAAAACACCCATCTATTCAACTTTAAATCTCAGTCAATGATTGGTCGATATAGGTCGATGACTAATTTCAGAGTCATTACTGAATGAAACATCAGTTTTTAGATTCCATACGGCTTAGGTTTTTAGGTCTTCGCTTAGTAGGTATCTATGTAAAGACAATCCGTAGTTATTTAGAGGGACGACCTTCTACGGTAGCAAATTAGCAATTGAATTTGAAGTGGTTTGTGGCTTTCACACCTTCAGTTGGTTTTTGTGGGTTAAGTGATTTGCTTTTAGTATCCTAGAAGTATCCTCTTCCGGTCAATGTTGTTGACGGATAAATCTTGTCTTTAATACCTATCGTTATTTATGTTCGATATTAATATTGAAGAAATACTGGATTCACCATAAAATAGGTAAGAACTTAAATTAACCATTGCCTACTCAGAGTAACAGGGATTAAATTGATGGTAGGAACGTGAGGATGCTAGGATCAATGACTTTTTTTAGAAAAGTACACTCAAGTTTTTGAATATTATGTTCAAGCTGAGATAGCGTACCGCGAGCTATAGATTAGTTGAATATTTGTTTCATTTGTATAAGTAGGTATCAGGACTACACTCGAAAGAACTAGACTCAATAAATAAGCATTTAGGATTTCTCATTGGTATCTCAGCAATGAAGAATACTATTATAACTTGATAAAATACTTATCAATCAATTAATCAGTCCATAATAATACAATGGAGTTGCCTTTGCCCAGCAGTGGGACACAATCGAGGCTACAAAAAAAAAATACAATGCTGAATACAGACTGTGTGGCTTAAGATCAATTGCTATTACTTATTGGTATCAACGATGTATGTAATACCTAACGTTTTTTTTATTTTAATAGATTTTTTTGCTTGTCAAAATTTTACCATTTTGCCAGTGGCCCTTAGTCAGTTCTCTGGCCTGTACTACATTATATCAATAGTCAAGTAAAAACGCCTGGCGCGGCGTTTTAAAATATTAACGACCCACATCTTACCATCCCACTAAAATTTAAGTTTTATTGTGCAATAAAGTGTAAAAACAAACAATTTGTGAATGTGAATAACTGGATGAATTTAAAGGAAATGTCGCAGTCAAATTGTCCGTATTCTGTAAGAAACGTGAACGAAGTCACGAAACCAGCTTAGGGCTTTATAACTTATAATAAGTTCATGGTATCACTTCTGATTACGTTCTGCTTTTGATTAGCCAACTAACAATATCACATTCCCCAAAGACCAAGTACTGAAGTGGTGTGGTCTAGCACAATACTGACCTGATTGTAATGCCTGCCTTTACTCTATATCCCATTGTTCTGTTTAAGGCCACCCAGGAAACCACAATTGGAATGCAAATTTTGTTCACGGATAGAGAGCGGCAAAAACGATAGGAATCATAACAAGATTATAATATAAATGTACCAATAGGCTAATTGATATTGCAGTTTTTACCAAATAGAAAGGAATATAGGCAGGTAGTCGGCGACCTAGAGACATGACAAGTCTTACACTATTTGCCTATTTACTACTTACTAAACACTACTTACATTGTTTGCCCCTTTATCTGCATCGAATCTAAACGATATATTTTAACATTTCTCAACAAGGTGGCTGATCATACGGCCTTATCGTATGCACTTTTGACGAGTTGACAAAGGCCTGTCTATGCATTTTGGTACTAGTTTAGGGAAGTAAATATAAGTTTGTATTAAAATAGTAGATCTGGATACAATGTATAATCGACATTGTAGCGCATCTTTTGCATTAGGCTTGTCCTGTCATGATAGGTGTAAGAAATTGAATACATAAATAAATTTCACAACTCATGTATCAAATGATAAATCTACTCCTAAAATCTTTTAGACCAAAACTTATTCTACAAATACTCAACTAAAGCTTTCTTCTAGATTCCATCACATTATCTACGGATTTCGATTACGAATTATCAACTGACAGTCGGCGTCTGAATTGAGAATTTCACTAAGTAAATACTTAATCAACGTTCTGCTATGCGCTTTTCTGGAAAGTTCGAAGAGACACACTACAATAAAGTATTTTCTAAGGTTAACACGAGCACTAGACATAATAAAAACTGTTTTTATATGGATTTTACTCGTTTATTACATTTTTACGAGTAAAATCCGTATAAAAACCATTTTTTATTAGCACTACAATAAATCAGCTACTTAGTCAAATACTCAATTCAGAAACCGGGCCTGAGACTTTTCTTCAAATTTATATCAGCTTGAAGTTGCTGCCAATAATTCCGTAGCCATCTGTAGGTATTTACAGACGTTTACGTAGACGTCGTTGGTTCACTATTTATCCACTCGCCTCAGTAATAACCAACCACGAATGTATCTCTTTTGGGCGTCAGGCTTTCGATACCTGAACAAGTAAAGCACATTATGTACAATCAATAACAACTCTTGACATAACATAGGGCCGTATTAATTTCACAACAATCCCGTGGTGCCTTGGCGTATTCTCAGCTGGGCGTGGTCTGGCGGGGGCGTGGCCTATGGGCGGAGCCGACCCTCGGGGCCCTCCCAGGGCACTCTCGAGGCCCAGGAGGTCTGTAACACCAACTTGTTCCAATGTTGTTGAAATAAAAGGAATATGAGTAATAGCCTTGTTGGTAGCTTCTGTTGCAAGTTTCTTTGGGATAATAGAGACCCAGGTTGCGAGAAATGTTTTAATTGAAAAAAAAAAATGGGAAAACTGAGGTTCATCATTACTAATATACTGAATGCATTTTTGGAACATAAAGTAAACTAATAACAGGGCAATAGCAGTTTTATTGACGCTGTTTGTATTCTAGTAACCGATAGTATAATCCAATAGTATACGATTAGAACCTAAACCGTGCAACTTAACTCGACAATTCGCAAGGTATCGATTTCATTCGCAAGGGTGTTACTTTTAGAATGACATTGGAGAGGATTGCTTAGTAGACTAAGTAGGAATTCAAAAATTTACAGATAACAGCCACTGTACTCGTAATATCACTTCAATACGCATTTAGAGGTGCGGCCAGAACATGACTATGTTTAACATTACATACATTGCTTCTGGCCCCACACTAGGATACCCTGTGTCGTGGGAACCAGAAACAGCGACATCACAAACATGTAAACATCCAAGACCTGGGGATTTGTTTTTGTCCTCAACCGGGGTTCGAACCCAGGACCTCTCGCATAGTAGGCAGATGCGCTACCGCTGCGCCACAGAGGTCGTCATTTAAAGCAAGAAGTGTATGTACTGTATGCTATGGTTTTTGTTAGAGTTTTGGCTTTGTATCAGAACAGCCGACGTCATGTCAACTTTTACATGTGTGTATAGTTAGTATGACGGTAAAACGGATAAATAGCGTCATTCTATTCATAAGTATAATAAATATTATAAATTATATTCACAAAGCTCATAAAACTCATTTGTGTGTTAAATAAAACACTCCAAATATAATACACCGTAGATTTTCAGAAATAGTCAAATATTTTTTTTTTTATTTAGCAGAGAGATACAACGTGAGAGATGTGAGTGGAAGGGCTGGTAAGGGACATCCCGGGCGGACATACAGCGACCCAATAGGGGATGAATTAATAAGCAAAGGGAAAGATAAAGAGTACCCAGAACCGGTGTGCGTGCATGCAACAACTTATGAACGTTGATGAAGCGAAGGTGATCTGTCAGGATCGTGGCAAGTGGCAGTCCCTGGTCTCTGCCTACCCCTCTGGGATACAGGCGTGAGGTTAGGTATGTATGTATAGAGATACAAGTTCTTTAAAAGTGTATTGAATCGGAACACAAATAATTTAAAGCAGTTATACTTAGAAAAAGATGTTTAGTTTCTTTATAAACGATGCTATGACATCGTTTATATGTAGGTACATTCGATTTTACTTTAATTTATTAGCCTTATGTATTTTTTAAGACATAAAAGATATTAAAATTTAAATTAAAGTGCGGTAGGTTATTTAATTAACTCAAGATAATTAGAAAATTCCTTAAGCAACAACAGGCGCGGTCAGCTGTTGTTGCTTAAGGAATTTCTTTGTACAGGAGTGAGCGTCCCGTGACTACTGCTGGTGGTATTTTTCCGGGCGCTTCCTTAACTTCTGACAGTAAGGCCCGCCACTGTCTTACAATCCTCCACCAACCCGATCTTGGCCCCCGTGGTGGAGTATGGCCTAACCTTCCTGCGATGCAGGAAGAGACCCGTGCCCCAGCAGTGGGGACATACAAGGGTTGACATCGATACATTTTCTATACGTCGCAAAAGTAGAAGGATTAGGAAAAATTTAAAATATTAGATTTTACAAGTGCATAAAGAGAACCATTTTTATGCGAGACTTTTAGCAGCCCGAGTCAAAGCCGAGGGCGGTTTGGACATGTCGAACTATAAGGGTTCCTTGTTGACTACGGGCCTTAGAAACTCAGACCAAAAGTAAAACACACTTTCTTAAGGTGACAGTATAAAGCTGCAAAGTTATTGATTGACAGGAAATATTATTATGCAGGTATCCTAAACATATTTTTTTGTAAGGATTGGTATTTTTTTGTTTCTGCTAAATCTGACTTTGCTGTAAGATGAAGCACAATTAATTTAAACTTAAACTTGGTAAATTAAAAATATGCTTTATGGGAAATTAATACTTACCCTAGCAGGGTCGGTCACTTATGGTGAGGTTATACAAAAGTTACGAAAGCCTAAACGCTTGAAACTCTGCGAGTATCATCTAAGCTTAACGTACATGAGTAGGTAAGCCGTTTTTCGTATACCAACTTATGTACTTTAGTGTAATGATAAAATAAAGCCACTAAAAAAACCTGAATTTAAACAATCTCTCTCCCAAATACACTTGATGAATCACCTGATTGGTCTAAACCAAGTAGTTATTACTCGCTACAAATATTTAATGAGGCGACAAAACCTCATCTCAAAACTTGCTCGAGTCAATTCCCACTGAAATTTCATCATCGTCAATCTAACTTAGTTTAATAAGTAATCCTTCGGTACGCGGTGGGACGGCCCCAACGCCCAGCGCTGCGGCGGGCTAGCTCACGGGAGGATGTTGCGTCTCACCTTGCCGCCATCCCTTACGCGCGAGCGGTCTCTAAGGGAAACCGCGCCGACCCTTGCATTACCATAACCACACGGCGTCTGATCGAGAGACATCACTCCAATCTTCTTCCTAAAAAATATAAACAAAAATGCTGGCTGGTTTTCTCGTTGATTTTTTTAAAAAGGCGAAAGGTATTGAATTTAGAATGTCGAGTGGCCGTAAAGTAAGTGGCGCCACCTGTGCCAGTCGCCCCGTCCCGCTCGGCGGGCGAGGGCGTGTCCCAGGACGCCTCCTCCCGCGGGGCTGCGGGGGCGCTCGCGGGCACTCCGCGCCGGGCTCCCGCGACGCTTGTTAGTGCTCCGCAAATCCGCAGCGGGATCGCGCGCTCAGCCGGGACCGGATCCCTGAACGCACATACGATAACTGCGTGCCGCCTATCGGTAGGAAGCGTCACTAGGACGATTCGAAATTTGAATTAGCGCAATTTCTTCTTTCGTCTGTATTTTATTTACCTTTTCGTTTTACGTTAGACTGTAGAAACTGTGGTTTTGATTTTTTTATCGGACTTAGTGTTTCTTTTGTGTTCACTCGATTTTTCTCAGTAACATGCAACGGACACTTTAACCCTAAAACAGGCACGCGCAATAACTTAACGGGAATTTCGGAAATCTGGTGACGCGGGAAAATTCTAACCGGCGCGTCAGTAATTCTTGTGACAGTTGACTCTTTCGGTTTTCCTTTGGCGCGCTTCGGCGTGTCACCCGGGGGTCGGGAAAGAGTGCGCGATTCGGTCGGACGAGCTCAACGCGGCGGCTGGCGGGTACACAGGCTCGCCGTGGCCGCCGCTCGAGTTAGACCCCGTGGGATGGGGCCGGAAACTTTACCCACCCGGCGCGCCGAGATCTTCAGGTAAGACGTTTGTGAAATTTTCAGCTTTTGCAATTTTTTTTATTTGTTGTGTGCTTATAAATATTTGGAGGGATTTTTATGAGTTTTGGTGAGTACAGAAGATGCAAAAACGTAGAAAGACTTATTTTATTTCCATAAAGTATAAATTATTATTTATTCTCCAAAATTGTAACTTATTCTCACTTTAGTAGGCAATTTTGAGTCTCTTGATTTTATTTATTGAATGTTTAGGTATTTTAGTGCATGTTTGCAATGAGACAAATCCTCCAAATAGCGAGAACGCTTTATCTGAAATTCCTTGGGAGAATATTGTCAAGTGTCATTCTGTTTATTTTCACGGATAAGGAGATTCTTAAAAGACATAAAGTAAATCTAGTAATAATTCTTAAGATAAAATGTCCATCAGTTAGAATTGTTTTCCCGAGATGGCGCTAGGTCCGTTGAAAATACTTTCCACTTTTCTTGTAACTTTGATTCATACATATTCCTGACTTCTAAAATGTTGAATGGTACAATACAAAAGGCGTATAAAAATCTGTGAAAATATTTAAAAAAAATTGCTCATTTGAATTCTAAATGGAGCAATCCTAATAAGATGTTTTATTTATGTTTTATAAACTAACACTCTTGAATTTGAGATCAATCAGCCGGTGAAATTGAAATTAATCTACTGCTGGACATAGACTTTCCAAGCACGATTCTTTTGTTTGACGTGGCTGGGGACAGCAAGTGAAATTTGCCCATCAGTGGAACGCAATAAGAGGTTAGGTGATTTTGTTTGTCCACTAGTAACTTTTCTCTCCATCGTGGAAGTGGCACAAAAATTAAGAATCATATGTATGAAAAATTCCAAATTCAAATTTGAACCACTTCCACAGGCGGGCTGATGTTCGGACTGCACCACCAGGAGGCGGCGGGCGGGCTGCACGCTCAGCCGCGCGGGCCCGTCACGTCACTCAAGGAGGAACCCCTGACGCGGGCCTGGATGACCCCCAGCTCACTAGTTGACAATACCAAGTATGTGCTGCTTTATAGCTTTTAGTCGCGTTCGGCTTTGAGGTACCTAACTAGATGTAGGTGTACGTTTCAAATACTTGTAAAGCATATATTTGGTTTAGAAATAAAATGTTTTCTCTCTAACGAAGTAATAAATAGTCGAAATGATCTAGATTTTGAAATGGACAACTAGCTAACTTGTAACGTTCATTTGGTCGCAGTTCTTGTACTAAATTAAATAAATCTTTTTAAACTGCTTTAAACACAACTTTACAGAAGTCTGGGTAGAGTAAAGTTTAAAAGACTAAAATAAAAGGTTTATAAAATAAATATTTCCATTTTTACTAAAATGTCTCATTTATAGAAACATGATACTTTAAAACACTTCTGATATATATTTTTTATAAATAATCTATTGTTAAAGGGAACAAGATTGCCAGACACTATTTAAACTCCTTATGAGTAGTAATGACATTTTGACTTTTAATAATCGATTTTTTATAAATAAAACCTTACATACAACTTTCACAATTTGCTGCTATCGAGCCGTTTATGTATTTTGAAGTTTTAGTAAGTATTTTGTATTTTTTGGAATACTAAGAGACTTATTGTGAAAAATTTTAAATGTAATAAAATTAATAAAACACAGTAAACTAAATATTTTATTTCTTAATAAAAAAATTAAGTGAATTATAAGACTAGCAGAGAATTGTGGGCACCAAAAAGATCTTCACAGAAAAACTGGTGGATGTAAATTGTGGCAAGAACTGTCCATTAATTAAATAGACGACTAAATCTATCAACACAACAGAGTCCCCTTTGCCAAAATTGGTTTTGATAAACCTTTTGGCTACCGAAAAGAGCAGCGCACTAAACTTATTATTGTTCCCAAAATTGTATTAGCGCAGTGAGCAAACAGCGACAAATGTTGGGCTTGTGGTGATATTGAATACACATAAACTGGATTAAGTAGACTTAATAGAGAGAACTTACTTAGCAACCGTATTTACTCACTCCCTATTGTCAAGAAAGTTTTGTGATTTTAAAAAAGAAGTATAGTAAAATGGACTAGTTTTTTATCTGAGGGTATTATTTTGAGCTTACATTATGAACACGTTTAAGTCCTTACCTTATAATTATATAAATACAGCAAAATTTTCGACAGCTTTTTGTGCAGAAAAATCTCATGATCTTATTATAATTATATTTTATTGCCCGTAAAACATATAAGCGGCATAACAAAAAAAATAACGTAATACACTCGCCTTCGTACAGGCGAGTGTATTATGTCTGTAAGAGATATCGTTTATCTGTGTAACATTTTCTCTCTATTATATACATTTGGAATTAAAAATTGAGAAGTAGCTAATTATGATACCGGAAAAGCCTAACTAGTCAATGTTTACTTAACCAACCTAATCAATATTAATTTCCACGAACCGGCAACATTTAATAATCCCACCCAATAAAAAGCCGCAAAATTGTCACTTTATCCGGTCGATTGCACCTGCAGCTACAAGCCTTCCGATAGGCAATAACTTCATTATTATCGTGCACAATGGCAGTTTGTCCAATCAGGGGCGGCCGTTAATGAACCGATGGTAACAAGTGCGTATTCATAACCGTGTTGGGGTGCGATAAATCATGCGGGGTGCGCATTTTGTCCGCCGCGCGCTCTGCGGGTTAAGTTATTTTGCGAGCTGGCTGGTTGTTTTACAAAGTCAAGTTGAATTTTTGAGTGTTTCTCAGTTGGAACACTTTTCTTTCAGATTTGAATTTAGAATTTGTTTGGCTTTTCTTTAGGAACAATGGCAGCTCTTGCTTTTAGTTGCCATTGCGCCTAAAGAAATATACATAATTAGGTGTAGAGAATAAAAGTAGGTATCTATGTTTTACGTTGCCAGGTTTTTGTAGTAGATAATAATAAAGATTTATGGCTAGATTTATTTAGTCTATTTTGTATACGAATATAGACACGCTTTTTACTGCCCCCACTCTCTAAGGTTTGTAAAAAGAACACTGAGCACATTTTTAAATATGATCAGTTTTAGTTTAGTGTAGGAAAAAATATAATTCGTAAGGAAAACATTTTGTCAATCGTCTTGTTTTATTACAGGTTAAGAATAGGTAAAAAAATTCAATTAAAACCGTAAGTTTAATCGTGCCGTTATTTTAAATTTTGATTTAAAAATTAAAGGACAAAATGAAAGAAATATAAAAAATCATAGGGCACGGATAGCCAGAGGTCGCGGTTTCGAATCCCGGCATGGGTGGAATTTTTAGCCTCTAAATAGGTTTTTAAATAAAATATCATTTAAAGAAGTTTGAACCGTTAAAATGTGTTTTTATTACTAGTGTCTATATCAATGTGAGATTTCACGTATTTCAACATCTAAGTTCTTAGCTTACTCAAGCCAGGATTTATTTCGCCCCGTCCCGTGTATTTTAATTAACTATTTAGAAAAAATAACTTTACGCTTTATGCTATCAACTTAAGATGAATGCCTAAAAACGAAAAATGTGGCGCAAATGATTGCCTCATGGTAAAGAGATAAACTAACATCCACCAAAAACCAGACAGATGTCTATAGGCCCCTACTCCAAACACAATAGCGTCTAATGTGTGCCCACAGCTATACGTCATAATATACCCTGCCCCGGCATTGGACGCGCCAAATGCTGTTTTGTTACACAACTATATTATTTCCCGCTAAATTAAGCGTGGGGGGATGAGTTTATAAGATCACATTGGGAAGATATTGAAAAATAGGCAAAATAATATCTTTGGGTTTCCTTGAAAACTACCACTTCAATTATTTGGAAAGTTTTCACGAGTTTGGCCATAGCAAAAATACTATCAGTCTCTTATTATTAATGTTTATTAAAATTCATGTAAAAGAATTAAATCTTTTTTTTTTCAAAATAAGACCTTTTAAATTAAATTTTAGAAGAATTGAGTCAATAAGGCATTTTAAGAAAAAAAACTAGTATTTTGGCTACCAGTAGTTTTTAAACACCTATTATGTTACTAGGCAACATACCAAATCTAATACAAATCATGGATTGATACTTTTGATACAATACCTTTGTACTAATACATGGCCTTTTGAGGCTAGTTTCTTACAAATAATCTTTCTTTCTCCGTCCCTAAATTAGCAGTGCAATAAGTTTCATATGGAAAGAAAAGTCTCGGGTCAAAGCTCTGTTATTTTCTGAGATATTATACATGTCTGAAGTTATCAAGCCGCCAATAAGGCTTAGACATGGCTTAACGACTGCCGTTACATGACAGCCAGCACCAACGGCCTAACGTGCCTTAAGAAGCACGGAAGCGCTTGGAAAAATACCACTAGCGGTAGTCACGGGACGGTCACCCATTCTGCACCTAACCGCGCCTGTTGTTGCTTAACTCAAGTGATTGATTCCAATCACTCGGTCCGACTAGGCCGCGAATGCTTCAATACCTAACTATTGCCATACTAAATAAACTGAAAGTTCAAACAGAATGAAATGAAATTTATTGGGCAGAATAGAAGAAGCCAACCCGTTGTAGTCTAAAAAGAAATTAAATTAAGTAAAATAATTAAACCTAATCGTCGGGCGCGGTGGTTAATGATCGCGCGTGGTATTATAAATGGCGCTGTCATCGCGGCTGGCCCGCTATCTGTCAACATTTGTCATCGAAATCCTTGATGATTGTGAAGCATTACTGTAATTAATGCATGTTTGAAGACAATGCATTCATCTATTGTTTTCAGTGAAGTGTCATACAAATCCGGGCTATTTTTTAGAGCCGGGGCAAAATACAAAATTATGTAGCGATGACAACAAACATATTTTCTGTTATAATTATATTTGGGCTAATTAGGCTTGTGAGTAATATTTTTTATGTGGCCCACTGCCAGGCACAAGCCTACTCCCAGAGAGGGAGATTGACCTACGTAATTGACCCAAGCAATTTCAAACACTGAGATCTTTGAACACCTTGGATACTCAGGTTTCCTCACGAAGGGTTCCTCCACAATTACCATTATACTTCATTCATTACACACGTAACATTAAACAGGACCTTACATAAGAAATAACTGTACAAAGGTGAGCTTATCTCTGTAAGAGACTTGTTACAGCAACTGCTAGAGAGTCGGAGCAGCGGCAAAGAAACCATTTTCACCGTTAGAGACAGGATAAAATCAATTAAATATGTTGTATAAAATAAGGCGTTACTTTGCGGAAATCCATAATAGCATTAAAAGGGAAGATTACTTTGCTGAATTCCGCCAAAAATCCCACAAGCACCATGCGGTTAGTTAATGCACCGCCCTACCTCCCACTTTTTCAAGCAGAAGCAAGACACGAACACACCACCACCGACACCAATACTTGTGAGAGAAAAGACGCTATTATATCATAGATCAATTTTCTTACTTTGCCCTTTGTATTCAGACGACACTTTCTACAAATAAAAGACTCATAGAATTAAAACGGTTCAGGAATTAAACTACACAGAAGAGAAAATTGCCAAAACTTTTAATTACAACGCGAGTACTGATTTCTAAAAATCAGTTTTCCAAAAGTTCTATAAAAAGATATGCCCGCAAATCGCTACAAATCTTCGCCACAATCACTTCAAAAGCACCTCCGTAAACAACAGAACATCGCAAAACTTTATTCACACAAGATTGACAAAGTGCCAGTAATCTGTAAGCGCAACAAAAAAACCAGCAGCCTCCTAATCGAGCGACATCGCTGCCGAAACGATGGGCCATAAATAAAACAATAGAGTGTCGCCTACAAGAGTATAAAATGGCAATCGCGAAACCAATTTGTTTACGCAAATTCTGCAGCCGCGTTCCGGAGATGAATGGGCTACCATAGCGTAATACGGCGCTGGCGGTAATGCGCCGACGGTGATGGGAAATTTTCCGATTTATCGATATCGATATTAATTATCGGGTTCAATAACATAAATTGATTATTAGAAAAACAGGATACTTGTTCACCAGTTCAGTTACCATCTGTATCTGAGTCAACATAAGCATTCTAACATCGATACACATTTTTAGTCCGTTCAAACATAATAGAATTTATGGTAGAATAAAGAAACGAAAAAAAAATACTATCTAACCATTGCACGTAAGATCCCTGAATAAATACACTTGAATACTAAAAATTTGTAAAGAAAGTGTACGTTGTGGGAGATTTTTTGTGTCAATATCTATAATCCCTACTAATGAAAATCCTTCCAAAACTTAGTCATATCTTAGTTATCTCTATTTATAAGACCTTGTTAAGTGCATATTATGCTCTTGAGTTTAGGTTGCTTTGAAAATAAATAATTTTTTTTTCAAAAACAACTATGTGATTTAATATTTTGTTACCAACAATAAATTAAACCTACCCTATATTTAACCTAAAAACAACTAGGTGATTATTATGCTTTTATTATTTCTATTATCTATTGCTTATATTTTCGTTCTCACAGACTAGATTTCAATATTATTTTATATGACATAATCCTGCAGTGCGACATATTATATCATAGACTGCTTATGCTGATGCTTATATATAAGAAAAGGTTATGCCATAATTATTGTCATTTTGAAGAATTGTCGTATTAAATTGTAAATCCCAACCCTATCAACAGAGAGCGTGGCGGCGCAGCAATGAGAAATGAGACCGAAAATTTGATGAACTGCACGCATTTGAAATACAGCTCCATTGATGTATTTATTGCACACACCGACAGAAACATACCAACTTACCTTCCCGAATCTAGCAGTGTAAACTGAGCCTTCTGTTATTGAGTTAAGATTTGTTTTTAATTGCAAAATGTAGCAGCGCTAATTTGCCTTTCCTATTTCTACAATAGAACCACCACATGTGCCGATATCGATATGGGGCTAAGCTCATCAATGCTGTCGTCACTTCATGATTCGTTATTCAGAATTTACATGAATAAGTTTATGTATTTCTAACCGTATTATCGATCTAAATGTTTTCACATTCACTAATAGACAATTAATTATCTGTTTTGAGACAATTTAAGCAACTTAACGGTTGTACACAATGTAGTTTAACATAAGTATAAATCTATTGTTATTTTCAACATCACAGAGGTTAAGTTTGTCTTAACTTCAATATTGCAATTTATACAATATTCACGCATATTTTATGTACCCTAAAACGTCCCACTACATGGCACAGGCCTTCTCTCGGAGAGAGAGAGAGAGAGAGTTTGGGCTTAATTACCAAGCGTACCCGCCGCAGATTGACAATTTCAACCGCTGAGGTATATGAACACTTCGGACACGCATATTTGCCTGTTTTATTGCTGCTCTGACAAAGTTACGAAAAATAACAAGGAAGTTTTTTTGCCTATACCGTTGTAACAAAACGCAAGGGTTGCTTGTCACAAACAAAGCAACATTTTATTACCCCAAAGACATTTTCCACTAACGGTAGACATTGTAAATCAATACTTAAAAGAATTATGATGTCTCACTTGGTTTTTTATTTACGGCTTATGAATCTGAGGTAAAATTCAAAGAGATCTACTAAACTTTGGCTTGTGTATCGCAAATTACCACGTGTCTTTGACAAAAATATGGTTGAAAAAAGTGAAGCAACTGTTGTGTTGATTGAATAGAGAATTTATGGGTGCCGCTTAGAATGAACAGTGTGGGGTAGCCTGTGGGCTTAGTGAGTAACAGATGTTTTGGAATACTTTGTGGGTTCAGTTCTCAAATTAACTGATGTTTAAGTAAACTTTGAACAACTGTTCGTGTGATTATACATACTCGTAGATATAGTGGAGTATGGCTTTAGCTCAGTTAGTTAATAATATAGATGACTATTACGAACTAAGTTTGATAAATTAAATCGCTACAAAAATAATGTTTCAACAAAAATATTTCGCTAGGTTTTTATTACTACTCCACATAAATAAATAACATTTATTCAGAAATAATCATTTTTCCATGATTTTATGTGCCTATATTTTATAAGACGACAGTTTATGATTGTGCTTTGTGCTAGAAAATAAAAAATAACGTCGTGAAGTAGGCAGAATCTTTATAAAAATAATCTTTCTTTTTATATTGACGTGAAACATAAATTTAAAAGAAAATTGCAAACATTTTTTCACATTCACACTTTAATTTAGCACCTTAAAAGTAGAAAGTATACCAATAAAACTAGATTTTCAACGGTTAGTTTATAATTAAAACATAATTAATTCACTACGATTCTTAATTGATTCCGTCAATGGTTGTCTGGAAGAAATTACTTTTAGTAATAAGGCCGCCACTTGTACTGTACTGTTATTTTATAAGTCTCTTATGTAATCCTTGGTGTACATGCAATAAAGAATATTCTATCTATCTATCTATCTATCTATCTATCTATCTATCTTAAAGTGTCTCAAAAAGTAGTTCAAAAGGATTTCCATTATAACACGTGCGGTGCAGTAGTTTTTTTGTTATGATGTAATAAATGGGACAGTTTTTATCGATAAAAGCTACATTACTAACAAAAAATTGGCAAAAAGAGCCAATTTTTAAACATACTTTCCTACTGTACAACAGACAATCTATAAAACGTATGTATCTTATTATCACTAATAATAATTATGGTTTTTATGTTAGTAATGCTAAAATTCGCTTGGCAGCAGCGTGGGCGTCGGCCGCGCCCACTTCGAGAAGCAGCCCCCGAGTAACCTGCGCAAGAGCAACTTCTTCCACTTCGTCGTGGCGCTGTACGACCGCGCCGGTCAGCCGGTCGAAATCGAGCGCACCGCCTTCATCGGCTTCATTGAGAAGGATCAGGTATCTAAGAAAAAAATTACATTAATTATTAATTGTATCTAGTTACGCACATTCCAACCCGCAATAATAACTCTTAATAAATACGCTGTTTTATGCGAGACAGCAGTTTTATATTTGTAATCACTATAACATTAAATATGTCTGAACAAAAAATAACAAAGTTTCACATAAAAAATCGTTTTCATCGGAAGTTTCGAGGAAAATGCAAGAAGTCATCTCAAGATAAATTAATTTACTATTCTAATTGTTTGTTAACTTCCGAAATGAGCATGCTGCAAAAAATTTTTTATCTTTTTTTAGCAATTTCAAGCCTTGAAATTGCTAAAAAAAGAATTGCTTGGTGGACACCAAGCAAGTTGTTCATATTAATACGAAACTTTTATTTTACAATCTTACATGTTTGTTTTTTATATCAGGTCAGATTCACAGAACCACTGGCCACATAAGTAGATTAATCTGTAAAAGTCACTAAAGTCAGTGTGGCCCACCGTGCTATCACAAATCTATAACATTAAACTTTCCAGACAATATGCATACAAAAAGAGTACAAAGCAGTAGTTGATTCTATAAAGCGTCGATTGAGATCGGGAATCAAACTCGCGCTCCATCAATCAGGATCCGGCAGACATGATTCCTATTGTACTCACAATGCTCATTTGCATAATTACATTGCATTTGCACGTAGGTTGTATAGTACCACATAGCATGAATTTTAATATTTGATTATTATTTTGTCTGCTATCTAGATCAATTGTGATAAATATTTTTTGGTATTTTTTGCAGAGTACCTACACTAAAAAAGATTTTCGGATCTATTTGTCGCTTAAAGTTACAATCATATCGTTGATATCTGTTAGTCGAATTTATCATTATTAAATAAGGTTACTTTAATAAGTTTTTGATTAATAGAGTAACTACATATCTTGCATTTATTAAGAGTGGTAATTCCCCGAAAAGAAATTGTGGTTTTTTTACTTTTTATTATTCCTCTACGGTATGAACACAATGCACCTTTATTCTAAGTTTGATACAATTTCCTCTTTGTTACAGGAGGCCGAGGGCCAAAAAACGAATAACGGTATCCAGTATAGGCTCCAATTACTTTATGCGAATGGTAAGTACAAAATAAATTCATTCCACAAGTAGCCTTGAAGTATACACGCACCTCTAGGTAGGTAGGTTAGTCAATATTTATGTAGTACTAGCAGACCCAGCGAACTTCGTACCGCCTAACAGTCGATGTTTTTTTTATTCTCCCCTCCGTAAGAACCATCCTCGTACTTCAAGGAATATTCAAAAAAAGAATTAGTGAAATCGTTTTGGCTGCTCTCGAGAATGCGCTTACCAACACATTCAGCGATTCATTTTTATATTATAGATTACCTGACCCAGCGAACTTCGTACCGCCTAGCAGTCGATTCTTTAATTATTTTCTCTCCGTAAGAACCATCCTCGTACTTCAAGGTATATAAAAAAAAAAACAATTAGCTAAATCGTTTCAGCTGTTCTCGAGAGTTGCGCTTACACATTCGGCGATTCATTTTTATACTATAGATATCTTGCACACGTATATAGACCCGCTTTCTAGCTTCTACGACTCTCTAAGGTTTGCTGGAAGAAATCTCTTTCAGAGATAAGCTTGCCTTTGTACATGTTATTTCTTATGTAATGTCCAGTTAAATGGTTCGTGTGCAATAAAATATAATAAAAATAACCTCTATACGGCACAGACTGAGATTTTAGCATTAGTCATTACGCGTAACCCCATTCGAATTCAAGCGCCAAGCTATCGTGAGGTAACATGAGTGCCTGATGTGTCCACATACCTCAGCGCTGAAAGAGAAAGTGGAGGGGAAAAGTTCGGAATCGCGAGAAAAATATTAGTTGTTCTATACTGAAGTTAATCCCTGCGTCTTTACCAACTTCACGAAATAAACAGTAACAGTGCCATTTATAATTACAGTAGAAGCTGTTTGTATCGACGAGTAAATCTCTCTATGTTTATCAGATGTGTATAGGAATTTTGTTACACCCTACTTACGTATATATTATGAACATTAGAATAAAATGTGACCATTTAGGGACGAATGCGCCGATTCAAACAGTGACTATCGAAGTCTCTCCAGACGTAGCATATCTAAACCCGTCTCTAAAGCCTCCCTCACAAACAAGATCATAAGCACAAAGGCAGTCTCGTCTATCAAGACACCGCTGTTTGACGTCCAAGCCTTCGGTTGACATAGCCCGGGCTTTACAAATATCACCCCTACAGTCTCCGTCCATTGTTCTTGGAACTCCGTGAAGACGCCGCATGTTTGACTAGTGTCTTCAAGGAATAGAATGGCGTGTCATGTCGGAGTTATATTGAAAAAATATGCGTAAAAATATGTAACGTAAGCGTCCCATGGCAGAGCACGTCTTCTATTAGACAAAAAGAAAGAAAGACGACTATATTACATTAAATCTCCTTTTGGCGCAGTCGTGTAGAAAAGATTGTTCTTTTTAAGTCTTGAGAAACGCTTCAGACGCTCGAATTAGGACCGATTTGAGTTGCCATTAATTAAAAAAAAACATTCATCACGTTTTATTAGAGCTAAACTTGAGGAAAAAACATGTGAGAATAATTAAGACTCTGTGACAAGTGCTTCAGACGGTTTCTATACAAAGATCACTCATGGCCATTACTTAGCCCTAAGGAAGTGACTCTATCGTTGCCTGGTCATTTATTCATTCCTTTGCGACTGCATAGGATACCGCCCTCCTGCATACACGATTCTGTCTCTTGCTCGCTGCTTTCAAGGTGGATTTTCCCCTGTAAGGGGCATCGTAGACTAGACAATGCATGGGTGTAGTAGCTGAGTAAATATTTGCCGTCTTGGAGGCTCCCGGGTTGGATAATGGAAAATTGACCCATAACGCATGGCTTCGGGACAAATGGTGTTATGCCTTGTAAGTGCTTAGTCTGGGATTTGTAGACTAAGGAATATTTATTTACTATTTTTTGTTAACTAAGGAATATAATGATTTGATACTATGACTACGTTTTCGACAATATGCTACAAAAACAGCTTATACTTTGGAGCAAATAGATAGATAAAAAAAATTATATATCATGTATTTGTGCACACACACATAAAGCATTGTGAAACATAAAAGTTGATTACATAAAATAGTTTGGGTACAAGTGCTGCTTTATCTTATAAACTTACTCATAATTACGTATTGTACTTTGCCAATTGTACTTTGTATCTTTACATGTTTTATAATATGTGCTCTGGTGTACAATTAAGAATATTCTTATCTTATCTTACGTAAAAACATAAGACTCTTAAAATTTGTGGCCAAATAAAAAGCATTTTTAATGGACTCTTAAACATGAGTCATGAATTGAGTTCACAATAACTGCACCCGCAAAAAGGTCACAAAGTCTTGTATTGTATGTTTTTTAAACTATCAGTGTCGTTACGTCAGTTTTAATCTACCAGCGTTCATTCTACGACCATTCAGCAGTTAATTTTAACGACTGAAAGAGGAAAAAATAAAATGTGCCAAGTGCAAATGTTAACACGTGTACGGGTTCTGAATGATCTATACGTTTAACTTTCTTTATTGTAACATCAGCAGTACAATAAAGCATCAAACTTGGTAATAGTGCCAACTAGTGGATCAAATAATAAAAATTGGTTACTTGTAGGTAGGTGTGGTAAGTCTCCTAAGCGTCATGATTTTTATTTCATAAAAATAAAACACAACATTGGTAAATATGTATATATTACAGATATATGTTCCTGCTAACTTTGCGAGAAAAAAATAACCAAGACTTACATATCGTCTCTAATTAATAGGCCCAAAACAATAAGCTTTGTTGACGTATGTAAGTGTAAGCTAGGAAAGGTACTGGAAATAATATGTTTAAAGAAAGAATATTCTTTATAGTACCTACACCACATTTGAGACGCAAACAATAACTATGTAACTTACCTTTAAATCTGCAAATGTATCTTGTTAACTTATCTAGTCTCACATTAAAAGGACGACCAGCCCTCAACAACGGAACCCCAAAAAGGCTAGACGAGTGCGAAGGTAATTTCAGGAGGTTAACAAATTGCACAATGTCTGCCGCTACGCCGGCCGTAGCGATGCGAGCTACGCCGCTACGCCGTAGTCGTGCTACGCCATTTCTGTACTACACGCTCGGAACAATGTTGTATTCGTGTTGTGTGCTGAATTTTAGAAATTGGTTTTTAAGGCTCTGTAATGTGCAACTCGCAGTAGCAAAACTACTAACTGCGACTAACGTCGTGAGGAAATATGGATGTTTGAGTTACATATTTACACCTCGGCATTTGAAATCATCCAACCGCGGTAGCCCACGTCGATGCAGAGATTATAATATTAACCACTGCTAACTTCGTACCGCATAACAGTCGATTATTTAATTTGTTTTTATTTTTCTTGTCGTAAGAACCATCCTCGTACTTCAAGGAATATTCTAAAAAAAATAAGCGAAATCGGTCCAGCTGCTCTCGAGATTTGCACTGACCAACACATTTAGCAATTAGTTTTTATATTATAGAGATAATAGCTTCTACACTACACAATTACATGTCTTGGTTCTAAACTCGGTTCTAAGTCACTCAGACTTAGGACATCAAAAATCAAATACGGCCGATACTCATAATGGGGATAAAGCCCATAAACATTATTTTTTATTTCTTCTGACGTAAAAAAAGGACTAAGCTTGCGTAATTTCTTCATATCATTAGCTATTCTTTTCCACATTGTCTAATTTTATTGATGCTTTTTTTGTAATTAAGAAGATAACAGAAGCTTTACTTATACTACCATCAGATTTGCAAACAAGATTTTTTTTTTGGTTCATTCCCATTGTTACAATTAACTCCATCTATATTTTGCAGGTATCAGACAAGAACAAGACATATTTGTGCGGCTAATTGACTCGGTGACCAAACAGGTAAGTCCATTAAAATCTTTTTATGTCATAGTTCACAGACGACGACTCGTCATCTTTACAGAGACAAAATTAATTTGACTAAAATATGTTAACTGTATTAGTTATATATAACACTGTTAATAAATGAAAGGACCCCTACATCTATTTGCCTCTCGCTTAAACAATAGTACCGTCTAAATTACGTGAGAGAGAAGCACAAGTATTTAGTGCCTTGTTGAAATTAAGCGTGCTATGAAGAACACTCCGCGGCACGCATGGTAAATAACATCTAACTTTTCACTTTAAGGGAATCGATATTCTCCTAAAGTAAAAACTAAGGGCTTATTTGGGGTCGCAAAAAATTGGATGCTTTTGAATAAAACAATGCCACTAATGTGGCGTAAAATTAGATCTTCTATCACGTATTATCTTTGCGTCTTATTTTTGTGGCTTTCTTGACTCTTGAACATATCTCACTACTTCTGGCTCATTAAGTTCCAAACCTTGCACTTGAATGCTATTAAAAAGATACAGTAGCCTAGTTCAGACAGTTAACTAACGAGACGAATAATTTTTAGGTTTCTGTTGATTTCAGTCAAGTAAGCCAGTCAGATTATCCTTTGATTAGTGCGAGTGGCCAGAAAACAGATTTGTAAAGCGTGGGATCGTGCATTTTTGTTTGGATACCAGGTGGCCTTATAACCGTGTTGAGGGACTAGATGGATAAACGCATGAATTAGGAAATGGTGTGTAACCTCTAAAGTCTGAAAAGTACTTTGTTTTTTGTGTAATTGACTGTGCACTCGAAACAAATATTTTTTTATCTGAAAATCCTTAAGTAGCGGCAAAATATTTTTATTTAGTAGAACTGCTAGAGCATTTTATTCAGAAAGTAACTAGATAGCAAGTACTGAGGAACAAAAACTGAATATGTATGAAGTTCATACTTTTATTACAAAAAATCTACTGTCAAATTAAAATATTTTTTTCACTGTAAAAAAAAAATGTTTATTATAAAAACAAGATTAATTATCATCAAAATTTTTTTTAAGTCATAGATTACGCAGGGAAAAGGCTAACAAAGAAACTCCAGTCTTTATGTTTTCTTAACTGTTTTCGTTTTATTTACTTGAAAAATAAAAAAAAATAGTATCACCTGCTTATCAATATTATAAAGTGTAATTAAATGTACAACCTGCAGCGTTTTGCACAGTTTAGTTTGGACGGAAATAACAAAGTGTTCAAATTAAAAAATATTACTTAGTTAGTTAGTTAGTGTTTTAAGCACGAGACAAAATCGTCCTTTATATGTTCCTTATCATTAATCTACTTTTAAACACCAGAAATATTTGTTTAATATTTAATCTTTAAAGTTGTAGTTGGTTTTCTCGCATAGAAAGTACAGTTTCGTACACAGTCGTGTGACTGTTGCACCGCCACGGGCAAAGTAGCGGTAGAATCACGTGACCGATTGTCATCGCAATCAAACACACCTTAGTTTTAACGTAAAAACCTTAGTTTAAAAAAATACTACTCAAGACTGTTTTGAGCACGAGAAAAAATAGTCATCTAAATGTTGCTTTAAATCATTAATCGACTGTTAAAAACCATTTTAGAAGTCATTTATATATAATTTATTATATAGATAGTAAATGATTATAAAAGATTATTTATTAATATTTTTAGGGGTTTTAATTTTATATTTGTCTAATAATTAATCGTTAAAGTTGTAATTGGTTTTTTTGCATAGAGAGTACTTTTGTACACAGTCGTGTGACTGCTACACCGACACGGGCAAAGTGGCGGTGGAATCACGTGACGGCCACGTGACCGATTGTCATCGCGATTAGACGCTAATCCGCCCCTGTCGAATTGAACCGACGCACTCATTACCGTTATCTCCAGTTGCAATTCCATTTTTAAACGCAAGGGGTGTGAGTGACGTTTGAATGAATGAATGAGTGAACGAAAGGTGTCAGTTGGTTTGAGTGACGGCTGCAGTATTGTTATTGGGTAAGGGTTATTTGAGTTATAACTCAAGTCGTTTGTGATGTAACAGTTTTATGGCGCCTAGGGATATTTTTTCTAAAATTTGGTATTTTCAGCACTTATTTCTGATTAGCTAAGTGATTTCATAATGATTGAAATCATTCAGTGGATTCCAAATGCACCAAAAATTGGTGACAAATAAATAGCTGCCTACCTGCCACAGATAAATAAAAAAACCAGATGAATACGAGTGGGACTTGAAGAGCATTTTTGCAGTTAAAAAGGATTTTCCTACTCTCAAAATAAATCTACAAAATTAAGTTTATAATGGTTTTTATGTGAAATAACAACAAATAAACTTTTCTTTTATTTCTTCATTTACGCCTGACGCACGTCTTAGCTTTTTGCTAAATTCCGTGATTTTGTATTTGTATGTCTCTTGATGCATTTTCAGATGGAACTTTAAGACACTTACAGATAAACAGACAGACGGACAAACAACAAAATGATCCTACGACTCATTTCTTTTAATTAAAGCATGGGATCCTAAATAAAACAGAAAATTTGTGTGAGATATTTTTCCATAATATTAAGTCAAAACTTACCTACGTAAGAAACTTAAGCGAAATTTAAAAACCTATTTAGAGGCTAAAAATTCCAACCATGCCGGGATTTGAACTCGCGACCTCTTGCACGGATAGCCAGAGGTCGCGGGTTTAGCTAGAATCATGGTTGTAATATTTTTCTGGTTGTGCAATAAAGTGTTCTCTATCTATCTATCTACAACAAAGAAATAAAACGGTACAAAAATACACGTACAGATGCAATGTAATATGCTATGTAAGGACAAGCACCCTTGGCGTACACCTATATATACCTCCATAACTACCCGCACGTATATCACCGAAATAATTATAATTCCCAAACCGAAACTCGGCGAAACTTCAGCCGTGATCCTCACATATATAATTTCAACACATCCCGAGCTGTTAGTGCCGTAACAAGAGGCCAATTAGAAGAGATTTATAACAACAAGATAATTAACTTAGTCCAAACCTTGTTAGCTCAGTCCTTAAGTAAGTGGAAAGTTTTGAGCGCAATGGATGTGGCTGAATCAAGTTTTTGGAAATTACTCCAAAATGCAGTTAGTGGTCGTGTCACTGTGGTGCATTTGATTAAAGCTAGTTAATTAGTTCGTGGGTGAATTTCCCGGAACTAAAAATTGCGTGGCACCAATGAAATTGGTAATAAAAAAGAAAGTGTTAATGTTTTAACATTTTTTTACGGTTAGATGATATGGTAATCTATGTGTAGCACCAAACATTTTGTTAATAAGAATAATGGATACTCCAAAAAAAAATATTAAATCCCGAAATCTTTCATTGCCATGTTTGTCCGCACGTCACCTTGTTGTGTATTATTCTTCATTGATAAACATCTATTGGTTCTTTGTACTAAAAACAAATTTTATTTGATACATTAATAGTCAAAGTATTGTTAGGAAATACATTTATTGAAATATTTACACAGTACAACGAATGGTTAATAAAAATGTATCTGTCCCAGAACTACCGTTAATCGCCGTGTCCTAATCATGTTCAAGTATATTGTTTTACCTAACGACTTGTTTCCCATCCCCGGTGCGTGAAACGTTTGTGTTTAATGCCGCCTAAATGCTCGTCGCAGAAGGACGTACGCACGTGCCTGCGTTTTCGCGATATTCGTTAAGTCAATATTTTTTTTTGTTGCTGGACATTTTTTCTTTCATTGCCGTGGATAGGTATAACTTCTATTCAAATTAAGATTGTCATCTTAAGTAAACATTCGATAGAACGCTATTTCTCTTATGATTATTTGTCAAGTGTTTATTTTGTCGAATGGTTAATAGATTTTTTGTTATTTCTATTTATGGCCTCGATTTTCATCACCGTGTTTTCATTGCTGTGGTTTCCGTGGGCGAAATTTGCTATGGTAATGAAAAAAAAAGACACATCAATGAAAGAAAATTAATTGCCATGCTGTATAAAACAAATTATTTTCATTGCCGTGGCCAAGTATTTCATTTCCGTGACTTTTGTTTTCATCGCCATGTTATGATTAGGTAAAGAAAATGTATTTTATCATCTTTTAGTAACATTTAGTACTTTATCAATCGTATAATACACCCTCACAAACGAACGCACCAGCACATACTGCAGTCTGATTTTAATAATGGATTGTTTATTTTTAAGATGCCAACATGCCCAAACCGAAATTATCTGAGGAGGAGAGAAAGGAGAGAAAAAGATTGGCTGAAAAAAAAGACGTCAAAAATTAAGAAACGACCCATATCTGGGTTTGCATTTCCCTCTCGGAGAAATAAAATATGTTTTCATTTCCGTGGGTTGATTCTTTCATTCCTATGGCACAGTTATTTCGTGGACGCTTGTTCCATTGCCGTGCACTCATGTTTCATCGCCGTGGCACGAAATTTTTAGACCTCTTTATCTTGCTAGTTTTTTAAGTTATCAGATAGATATTAAGCAAGAGTACATACATTATCAAAAACAACAATAAAAGAGTTTTGTTTTGTAAAAAAACCTTAAGATAAAAAAGTACATGGAAATGAAGATTTTATAAGACTTGTTGAAATTCACTCTCGTGTCTCCTTTTTCAACCTCTATTCAAACAAATAGGGAATCGTATTAGCAAAATGGGGAAGATAAAAAGTACCCGGAACCGGCGTGCGTGCATGCAACGACTTATTAACGTTGATGAAGTGAAGGTGATCTGTCAGGATCGTGGCAGGTGGCAGTTCCTGGTCTCTGCCTACCCCTCTGGGATACAGGCGTGAGGTTATGTGTAATGTTTTCAAACAAAACCACAGCTTATAACTTTATAGCCGCGATTTCAAGCGCTGCGTTCATCGGAAGAACGCCCTTAGTCTCGTATCCAACTGGTCGTGATCTGGAATCCTGGCATGTACTCAATAATTTTGTATTTTTAGGTTAATTTTTAAATTTGTAACTTGAAATTTGCGAAATTATAGTAACAATACCACTCTATGATTGTGAAGGAAAACATCGTGAGGAAACACAATCGACACGAGTTGTGATTAAACACTCTCTCTTCCTTTGGTAGAAGGTCTGTGTTCTGCAGCGGGACGTAAGAATGCTGCTTATGTCATATTATTGCTTAATATACACGTAGCTTAAGATACAGTCTTTGGAACATGCCAGATCGAAGACACGTCTTGTCAAATGTAAAACATAATATATATTTTCTTAATTTTACGTAGAAGTTATTTACGAATCAAGTAGCTATGTACCAGGTTGTCTATTGAAATAGTATCGCGAGCGACTCTATCACGACGCGCGCGTTCAACAAAATCAGCGCAAAAACAAGTGCGACTTGCAATGAATAAAAATAAACCCGCGCAGGAGACACAGCTTTGATAAAAACAGCTGTTTAAGTGAAATATTATGCTTTTTCATACAAGGGTTGACAGAGAGTGATGGCGACATGATTACCCCATAGTATTTTAACTATACTAGTGTTAAAAATACAATAGCATGTTAGCTACTGGAAAATCTTTTTAATTTCCCATTTTCGGAAAGTAGTATTGTTTTGATCTGATTATTGGGTGGAAAATGCTGCTTCCCTCCATAGAGAGGGAAAAACTCATTTAAATTACTTCCCACCTAGTGGCCGGAATGAACTTAAAAATAGAACTACTGTCAGCTGTGAAGATTTTTATGTAAACAAAAACTAATTAAAAAAAGGCTGCAGCCATGTGAGTTTCTTAACAGCCAGTGTGAACTTAGCGCAAACTTCGGAATAAGCCGCAACAATTACGCGCGGTAAGTTCCATATTTAAAATTTAAAAAATCGTCTGTTCCATGTATCTGTGACGGAATTTAAAAAAAATGGTAATAATCTTTTATGCTGAGATTTGAATATTAAAAATGAGTTTTTATTTTCCCCATATTCGAAATGAAAAGTAAAGTGTTTAATTCAGGTAAAAAAATCAATTCCCACTTAGACTATAGCATTGTCAACACACACATTTTCACAGTTGTGATATCAAGTGATAGTAGCAAATGACTTCTTGATATTTATAACTTTTTGGAAGAATCAAACCGAATCAAAATATTTTTATTGAAAGTACCACGGAAACGTTACACGTTACAAGATAAAGTAGGTGTCGCTTTCGAAGTTCAAATCATTTTCGGGAAAAAATGGATAAAATGTCAAACATCTTCTTTATTTCGATCGTTAATGAACAGTACACATTATTGTTCTATTACCTAAAACTCGTGCATTGGCTTTAACTCGTGAATTTTTTGTCATCTATATCTTTTATAAAATATTGTTCATTCGTAGTACAACAGCTGTGGAGCGAAAAGCTCAGTATGCCGGAGGTGCAGTGATTTACATTCGTGACAACGCGCCGCGGCGTCTCCGAGCGACGAGATTGTGTACTTTTATTATTATTGCCCTGCACTTTGGGTGAAATATGGCTGGAAGAGGTGTTTTAAATATATGAACTTCTAGTTTTACTTCCCTTCGCGAAGCATTTTTCAGTTGCTTAGTGGTAAATTGGCATATAACAGTGATATAATCCTCCTTTTGTACATTATCTTTTGTGCTATAAATAATTATTAATAATATTAAATAAATGACTACATAACATTTCTTCGTGTTTAGCATGATTGTGGACAGGTTGGACTATCCGCGTTTCTTCAGTATTTCTACATCTGTGTGATCACTGAGGTAGTGAAATGTAAATTGCTAAAAATACACAAACTTGTCTTACTAACGTAGCTATAAGAGCTATTTTTGCTAACCTTTTATTCTTACTCTTAATAAAACACAAAGGCCAAAAACCAATCATAGCCAACAATAACATACAAAACGGCTTCCGAAAGTCATTTTCCCAACAGAAAGGCACCAAATTAACATCTTGTTTGAACATTATTAAGCAAACATAATCATGCCGCCACGTGTGTTGCGCACGCGTCTCCGCGCGGCATTCTATAGGATTTAGCCCGGGATCCCATCCCGGGCCGCGTGGACCGGTATCTTAAGACCAAAGCCAAATAGAGGGGCGGCAGATTGGTGTTTTAGATATTGATATGATAGTGATTTAGTATGGGAACATAAATAATCCGGTCAAGCTACTTAGGGAAAATTTTACATATAATGTCCGCATATGAAATGAAGTATTGACGCCGACAGTAGCAGCGAAACCTTTATTTTGTTAGAGGGCCACTAAAAAGAAAGTTTTAAGTCACAATCACGGTTTAGATACATAAACTCTCGCCTGTATCTCAGAGAGGTAAAGATTTATCTCCTACCACAGTCCTGGCTAACCGCTTCATAGATATTTTACATAAAATTTAGTAACAAAATTGTCTTCAACTTTAAATAAAAGGTTTCCTGTGTTTAAGACAGCTTATTAATTATTCAGAACATAAGCAACGTTTATGCCAATTTTTTTATCAAATCAGTGACGAAATCTAAAATCGTGTGTTCGTCTAAAGTTTTCAAATGAATTCAGTTTGAGTATAAATGAATGTGATAAGTGCTGCTGACCTTCATATTGGCAATTTAGATATAAACGTCTCCTGAAAAAATGCCAGGCAAAATTGTTCATATCATCAATATAAGGAATATATAAAGTATTAAATCACGCACATTTGTGAAGTTGTGCTGTGATGGAAAACCTAATGAGAAAACCCTCCGCAACTGAAATTTTCAATCTGCGTTGGGCACTTGGCAAGCTTGGTAGTTTTGCCCATACTTACTCTCTCGCCTGTGCCCTGAAGTGGGACGTATTATAGCCAAAATAAAAAAGAACAATTCAGTCACAAGCTTTGCGTGACCAACTCGCATGCAGTACACGGCATTAGCTGATTGCTGACCGCGGCCACCGCGGCTTAACGTTTTAATTCAATTAAATTGACAACCACCGCGCTATTATCCGACCCGCCATCTTCGAGATTTTTTTTTCGTCGTTTCTCGCAAGCCGATTCGCCTGTAGATAGGAGCTGGGGATTTCCGATGAATGGAACAGGGTGGGTAGATGGAAAATGAAAAGATTTTATTTACTGTCGCAAATAGTATTCGTTCGTCATTAAGTTGGGAAACTGAACATTTCTATCAAAATAATGTCATATTCCGAAACTTTTGTTTAACTTATCAACGTATCAAAACCGTCCAAAGGTTCTCTGGAAGAGATCACTTTTAGCGAAAAGGTCGTCGTCTGTACTCATAGGTTCATAGTTTTAAAAATGTCCGTCCGTTTAAGTCCTCAATTATGTATAACTAAGGAATTTCAACTTTTTTAGTAGTCCCCGTAATAATGAGTTCATGAAGCCGTTTTAATTTAGTTCGTAGAAAAATTGTTTTACGTATATTCTAATTTTTAAATCAAAGAATTGTTTCCCTAATTAGCATAAAAACCAAGAATTAACTAAAATAAATATTTTGGAAGAAATCTTTGATGTATGAAAATGAGTGTTTGTTACTAAGCTACAACTTCTTTATTTGACTACGAGTATTTTATATTTCAAAACCCCCCACACGTAAATCGACCATTTCTCTATCGGAGTGACCAAATAGCGCTATCTTGCTTTACGTGACGAGAGAGAGCAAGATGGCGCGCACCAGCATTCCAGCTAAAGAAAAGATCACAACGAACTTTCTTATTCTTACTATTTCACAATAACAAACTGCCCATTCACTGCACGTGACTACATGTCTAGTTAATACTAACAACCACAGTACTGGCCAGTGTCCACCACTGGCCAGCTTTTTTTTATAACCCACCAAAAAATCCCCAGAGATTGAATCCCACGCGGCTGGCCTATTCCCATTACGTCCGGACCGTTCCACCCTCGCTCGCTGACTCCTGTGGGAGTAAGCCCGCTGCATGAACTTGAAAAATGTCGGCCAAAGCGTTGGCCTAATAAAAATGCTTGTGTACGGGATTTTTAACTTAAACGTGACGGTTTCGTAACTAAAATAAAGATAAGATAGAGATATTTATTTTAAATGCTAAAAAGGTCGTTGCATTTATACAATACTTACAGTATCTGCACTACACTTTAAGTCTGTATCGCAGAGACCTGATTAACCTTACTGAAGTGAGTGTATTCAGGTTGTTCAACTAGGCGGTTAACATAACATCTTTTACATTTACATACAGGCACATATATTGGTTAGGTTTGCTAATTACTAGAGTTTATTAATTACTAGCTATGCCACGCGGTATTACCGGTGGCTTATTCATTTTTCCATATAAATAAGATATCGATTTCCCGCAGCAAAACGTAGCTTATGTGTTAATCAAGGGTGTCAGCTAACACAATACCAAATTTTATAAAAATCGCTCCACCCGTTTAGACGTGAAGAGTTGACTAACATACACACTCACAAACTATCGCCTTTATATTTTTTCAATAGGCATTTCTAATTTACAAAATCTCGTGTCGCAGTGTTTATTATCGAACTCCTCTAAAACAGCTTCAAAGGTTTTTGTGATAAGTCGGAGGCTTATAAAAGTGGCAAAATTACACTTACGGGGTCAGCTAGTTTAGTTTAATAACAAGAGTGATGCTTGACTATACTTTCAGTATTGTCCTGTATTTTATATAATATTAAATAAAAGATAGATCGATAGAAGATAGAACAACACTTTTTTATTTAGGTACATTCATTATTTATAGCTACATACAAATATTTTTTTTTTTTGTTGAAGAAAGAGGCAAGCCAATCATATGAGGTTGGGTTTTCCGTAAACTATAGTACAATAGAGAATTATGCACTTAAAAAACCAGAATAACCCATTTTTAAACCCAGGTTTAAAAACAATCTGTAGAAGCGCTTTTGAAGGTCCCTCTAATGTAAGCAAAAATCTCCAATTACAAGTAGCAAATCCCACAGAATCCTTCATATAAAAGATGATAATACCCAGCTATTTCATATTCAATTTAACGTTTTGCTAAAGGGAGGGAAACGAACTAAGGCGTGGGGCACTTTGTAGGGACGTGATAATAGGGCGCGAAAAAGACGTGTTCCGTGGTATAGAGATCGCGTCCACGCCCCGTCTTATCTGTGTGGGTATGACCCGTCGTTTTTACACATTGTCGTTCATATTGCAACTTAGATGAAAAAACAAAAATCATTTTTAAAAACCTATTTAGAGGCTAAAAATTTCACCCATGCCGGGATTCGAACCCGCAACCTCTGGCTATCCGTACCAGCGCTCTACCAATTGAGCGCTGGTACGGATAGCCAGAGGTTGCGGGTTCGAATCCCGGCATGGGTGAAATTTTTAGCCTCTAAATAGGTTTTTAAATTTGTTCCTTAGCACGGGTTAGTGCATTAAAAATAAAAATAGTGTAAACAAAAATCATGTTTTTTTGACGTACAACATTATATGTCAAAAAAACATGATTTTCGTTTTTTCATCTAAATTGGAGGAACACATGATTCTGAATGAAGTGTAGGACATTATAATCTTAGCATGTGCTAGTAAGGATTATGATGTCTTGCTGTTTATTTATCTTTTGAATTTTACATACAAATTTCGTGAAAAACGTAAATTTTCTTAAGACATTTTGCTATATGAACGACGACATTTTTTTATGAAAGTGAAAGATGCCGCGTCTTTCCTGCGCCCTCGTCCCGCGTCCTTCCTGTGTGCCCCAGGCCTAAGTATTGTACGCATTTACAGGGGTGTAAGCAGCTTAGAAATGGAAACAATCATCACTGTGTAACTAGAATTCAATCCTGAAGTCAAGACTTACTCCCTTATTTACCAAAAGCTTTTCTTATTTACAAAAGTTTTCGTGTTTCTGGATGAGAATTGCCGAAGGCAGAAGAAAGAGGCGTGCCTTGAGGGAGGTCTATGTCCAGCAGTGGCCGACAAGAGGCTGATTGATTGAAGTTTTTAAAATTATAAATATCATAAACTGATCTTAGAAGAGTACGTATTTCGACACTGATATGACAGTAGCAACGTTTTAAACATACCATTGATACGATGGTATTTTATGAATTATGACACAAGTAGGTAATCGCACAAGGACGTAGAAACGTACTCAAACTGTGGCTATTGGTACAAATTCGATTCAACGCGCTTCATGCTAAGTTTAGGAGATGCTCAGCCAAGATCTTAAATTTCTAGAGTTGTGTCCCTCTTATTTCATACTTATTAAAGTTACCCAAAGTTACATGTGGCGATGTTGTGAGTGCATGATTTAGACCACAACTTAGTACATATATCATACATAGTATCACTTATTGTTATATCGTAAAATGGTTGTGGTCTTTTTTGTACACCAAATAAATAAAATTAAATTAAATTGGGGATTAAATACGGTGGCTTTCATACAACTCGTACACTTGATTAGATTCGCGAACTTCGGCTGAGAGTAATCTCTTCCACAAAAATTAGCAACAAAATATATGAAATAATACCACATCAACCCTATGCACTAGACCACCCCTTAGATAAAAGATATTATAAGCCAGTGTGCACATTTGTTGGCCTTTTCTGAACTAAGTCCGGGATTTGCTTACCCCCAACAGCTCCGGTGAATCTACCAGTAATTAGATATTAATAGATAACGCAAATTCTGTGGGGCTGTGAGCACCATTAAAGTGCGTACGAAAGAATAATACTATGCCGGAAAATAAATTAAGCTGTAGTACAGTCTATTTATTCTTACTTGTCCAATTTAGTAAACAAGATTCTAACCTTAAAATTGAGATTAGATGCCTAAACTACACATTTTCTCGCAAATTCATGAACTGCCATGAACTATGTTTTTAAAATTGGCAGCGTGTTATCTAAAAGAGTGTTCCAGGTTATTTCATTTATGGAAATATGGCAGTTTTGAACTAAAAAGTCACAGGTTAAGGGTAGAATCTTGTTTACTAAATTGGACAAGTAAGAATAAATAGACTGCACTTTTGAATGTATTTCAAGTTACGTATTTTCAACACTGTGTATCAAAATCCCCTCATCTTGCTAAATTGCTATTTGGCTTAAAAGAAACGTGGCAACTAGCGCATTATTTTGTTAATAGCATCAAGGGCCATTTTGATACAATTTCATTACAACAAATAGTATATAATAGTACAAGCTGACTCGGTAAACGTTGTTCTGCCATATTAATTGCCTACGACCTATAGCTATATATATAGACACAAAAATTAAAATAAATAAATACGTTTCAAAGAAGTATTATTAAAAAAACTGTGGGCTGGTTTTAGAATTGAAAATTTCTCTAAGTAACGGAATATCACGCTCTTTCTTGGGAAATACGAGGAAACAGCATTAACAGATACATATTTAATTAGCAAAATTCTCAATTCAGAAACTGGCCCTGTGACTTTACTGACCGACTAAGCTGTCCCGATGGCAAAAGAGCTTAGCACGCCTATCTAAACACATAACTATGTCCCAGGCACTGCAGCGTCCACGCAGCACCCATCTAGTGTGAGTAAAGGTGCTAGGGATCGCTATATAAACGTAGATGCAACGGCCAAAGTTATAATGTTACTAAAGAGTTCGATAAACATTCCTCTCAACCATAACAAAAGCAACCTATCTACAATCCACTGTAGTGCACATTTCTCAGTGAGAAAGGGAATGTGCTTAATCACCACACGTATCCACCGCATCTAGGCTATTTCAATTCAACCGTTGTATTCAAAAATCTCAGATACTCAAAGTCCCATTTCATAGAAATACAATGCAATGGTACAATTTTATGTACATTGCAAAGCAGCTCCTCAACCCACAATTTTTTTTTTTTTTAATAACATTTACATACAGGCACTAGACGTGCGCGCCGGTCGAAAAAAATCGGGCGGCGGCGCGCCGCGAAAAAATCCACGGCGGCGGCGTAACGCCGGCGGCGTGGGATTTTTCGACTTTGCAATAAACGTAAACGTATAATGAAAAACCACGCTTAAACAAAAGAACTTTATCAAAAAGATGATAGTCACTTTTCTTGACAGAAATTGCTTGACAGAAATTGTTTGCAACTTTTATAGTTGTCGTGCACAAAAATGATTTTGTTTGCCCTAAATGGACTCAGCCGGGACCTTTTGGCTGTTAAAACCAATCCAGCAACCGAAAACACTCTTTCGCTCGGAGTGCTGGTTGCTGGAATGCATAACAGAGTGCTTAGTGCGAGTTTTTTTACTACTCGATCGCGTTAACGTAAACTCATATTTCTATGGCATCGAGGACGCGCCACCTAGCGACAACTATGGAAATTAAAATTGCAGAGTGCGAGTTGTAATGGTTTAAGTTGAGAAGTGAACACGTTTAACAGCCAAAACACGAATAAACGCGACTGCGAGTTGTACTGTGACAGCGTTTTGCCAGTTCAAACGGTTAACTTACTCATACTCACTACTCGATGCTCGATTAACGCGGTAGTAAAGTTATTCGATTGGATCTGTTAAACTCGCACTAAGCACTCTGAGCCTGTGTTAACGATGATAAACGCTCTTGCGGGTTTTGTCCGGCGCGAATTTTAAACTACCGGCGGCGGCGGCGGCGCGCTGCCTCCTTATGGCGGCGGCGCGCCGCGGCGGCGCGCACTTCTAACAGGCACATACATTGCTTCTGGCCCCACACTAGGATAACCTGTGTCGTGGGAACCAGAAACAACGACATCACAAACATGTAAACATCCAAGACCTGGACTTTTTTTTTTTTGTTTCCAGCCGGGATTCGAACCCGGGACCTCTTGCATGGTAGGCAGACGCGCTACCGCTACGCCACAGAGGTCGTCAATCGAAAATGAAGAAGCTGCTACGCAATTCTGATCAAATTGTATTTTTTATGTAGCCTATAAAGGTCGCACTGCAGGGCTGGGGCCTTCTCTCAGATAGAGGGTATGGGCTTAATTACCCCACGCGCCCACCGCGAATCGGCCTTTCAAAGCGCTGAGGTATTTCAAAAACTCAGACACTCAGCTTTCCTCACGATGTTTTACTTCACCGTATAACGAGTGGTATTGCTAGTATAACCTCACAAATTTACATTACTTAGAAAACAAAGTAATTGGCACATGCCCGCACTGGCGTCGAACCTGGGTCTCTCGAATTCGAGTCCATTATTCTACCCAGTAGCCACCGCCGCACCGCCGCGAGTTGTCATACTTAACTAAATGACCTATAGTCCATTTACTTAGTTCATTAAATATACACCTTTAAAATATAAAAATATTTACATTCACATGAATTTCATGAAATAACATTAAATTTTATATTGAATTTTATATTGGTAAAGTGTAAACATTTTTATTTAAAAACTGTGTATTTCGATAAAAAGACGCATCAACATTGCTTACATTTTTTAAGTACCTAAACAAATACAATATATTATAGGCATTGCGCTGTTTCTTCTACACAAACATACAACGTTTACGAAACAAAAATTTCGTTACTGAATCAATTATGCAGCGAAAGGGTGCATAATTTAGCAAAAAGTAATTACTAAATGAAAGAGGAATCTTATCTGGACGACTATTATTCAAAAATAATAATCAGTATCCTGTACTATTGTATGTGTTTTTTTATGCCGCCACGGATTGATACTAATACAGATAAAAAGGTTGTTATTTTACGATTGACACAAAAAGCGTACACTTAAGGACTACTTAGTACTATAAAACAAAAGTCATTATTCCTCCCTGTAGTTCAGAAAGTGAAAAAAAAAAATTACATCATCATCATATCTACTTAATTGATAAAGTAACCCACCAAAAACATTCTATAAAACTAGCCAAGTCTCGATGAAGCTGCTCGTTTATCTCTAAAATGTAATGAAATCTAGACAAATTCGTGCCAATTCTAAGGTTCCTTACTGCGATTTCTTTATTATAGTTAATGTGGTATGACTGTGGTATGAAAAGTGCTCCACGACACCATTGCACCAATCTATCGCCAGAACCGCTACCCATTGACGATGGAAAATTGCCACTTGAAAAACGTTGATTGAATAACCAGTAAATTGTAAGCTTGAAAAAGATGCGTATGTCAATAATACTTATGTATAAGCGGACTTGAAACAAACAGTATAAAAAAATATTTCCAGTAAAATTATTTCCGGTACAGACGGACTTCTAATCACGGCCAAGTCACACAATATTAAGTATAATAATAAATAAATCACAGTAAGGTCCCTTAGACTTGTCACGACTTTGTCTAGATTTCATTACATTTTAGAGATAAACGAGCAGCTCCATCGAGACTTGGCTAGTTTTTACAGAATGTTTTTGGTGGGATTTCACTTCTTTTTGTAGAAACGTGGAATCCGTTCTCCCCCCCGCCCCCCCAAATCAAGGGCAGTAAAAAAATCTCGTAAACGACTGTAACGCGGTCGGTTGCCACTTCGCCATATAAGGTTATCGGATAAACAGAACGTAAGCGTGTTTAAAATACAGTCAGCGCCATCTAGCGACGTACATACGTCGCATGGGTATCACCGCCACTTTTAGTCCAATGCATTATATTTTGACCAGATTTCGAGCGAAATAATAAAATAAATAATAATCTTCTAATAGTTTGGTTGGGTTCTTGTGTTGTGTGTTGTCAGGGTCACCAGGTACTCAAGATCTTCAATTTTCCTAGTTTTTATAGTTTTCCCTTCATGTGGCCCGGCATTAAACCCTAACTCTGTACCAAATTTCAGCTCTATGAGTTTATGGGAAGTACCAGTTCTTTTTTGATGATCATCAGTGAGTGAGTGTCATAAATGCGAAACTTTGCTATCGCTTAACTTCGGAACTAAATGACCTACAGACATGAAATTTTGGATTTTAAGTATGTGGCTATAGTTTACTGGATGCCGAAAATTTTCTGCGTTCCGGTCTTATCCAGAGGTTCTCAAACAGGGGCATGAAAATGCGGCGAAATGGTTCCAGTAAATATAGTACGGCAGTGTTTGCTTCGCGCTCGACTTGGCGGGTTCACTGCTGTGCCCCCTGATATATGAGTATCGCGAATCATTAAGAAATACTAAAGTACTAATGCATCCCGGAACCGGCGTGTGTGCATGGAACGATTAATTTGCCTAATCAATATTCGATAAAGCGAAAGATGTAGCTATGTTAAGATCGTGGCAAATGGCAAACCCTCGACTCTGTCTGTATAGAAAGTAAAAAAAAAAATATTACATCTCTTAACATATCTATTCAATTGTTAAAATATTGAAAACCCCGAAACCAGCGTGTGTCCATCGAAAAAGTATAAGGAGATTTTGAACGATTAATTATTTTACTCTTACTCGTATGTTAAGTAGCTAATAAGACTTATTTTTTGTTACAGCCTATAATCTACGAGGGTCAAGACAAAAATCCGGAGATGTGCAGGGTCCTGCTTACCCATGAAGTAATGTGTAGGTGAGTTGTTTTAATGAATATTACGAGTATTATAATTTAACACAATTTGGGGTATACGTAGAAGTGCGACCAGAGGAAACAACTAATAAGGTATTTAATGTCACAGGCAATTGATATTATTCCGCGTTTTACAAACGGCGTAGTCCGTTTACAAACGCTCGCTCTTAATAATACTATTAAAAAATCCATATATGTACCTCTAGTAAGTAGGTAATTTTTAATGCACGGTAACACTATGCCATACTGTTTTTTACAATTCAATAATTTTATTCATGGGTTGCGTTATGTTTTGTTGCAAATATCTCACATGAAAAAAATAGCTACGCACTGACGCACACTTTATTTATAGGCGTGTTGCTTTTATTTGCTATAACGTCGTCAATCAATTTCACAAGAAAATCGAAACTTTCGTAGAAGAATCCCACAGACCATCATTTGTCATAAACATTGACTATTGTGAATGCATTTTTCGCTCGTCATCTTTCTCCAAAATCCGACGTGGCGTAAGATTGTGATCTGCAGTTCTTACTTGTGTGTTTTTTCATCTTTATACATTTGGAACTAGCCTACAAGAAGGCAATGTTCCTTTGGAAATAATCTGCCGATCAAACATAATCAAATAAACAATGCCCTTTACTGCATTATGAGAGTCGGGTTTCCCTTCACGCTGTTGTGTCTCGCCTTTTTGCGTGAGTATTGGTGCTTGGCCACACAAAGGTGCATCTGTGTGAGCAATTAAAATTTTATTTCACCTTAGAAACCGCCGTATTAAGAAGCTACAGCTCTCACAACGCACACTAAATCTGTAAGTGAAGCAAAATATTCTTCTGCTCTACAGCGGGTCTCTGTTGGAAACGACTAACTGTAACTTCTATATATTTTCGTCGCAATATTTCCGTCCTGCTCATCTCCGTATACGCGTCCCTATCGTACGTCTTCAGGGGAGGAGTCTCCAGGGAGTCTGTCCTTTCAATGTCTTTGCCCTTCGCATCAAGGGGACGACGATAGGGTGCGTGTAGTGTGCCGTACACTGTTGTATAAGGAGAGCTTAGTGTGGAATAGGTTTCCGCGCTTTATGGCTCCTTTAGTTTTGAGTGAAATAAGTTATCGCCGCTACTTCTTAATGTATGTTTCTTTTTGTTTCAGTCGGTGTTGTGACAAGAAGAGTTGCGGTAATAGAAATGAGACTCCCTCAGACCCAGTAATCATTGACAGGTAAGTCCTACAAGAATATAAGTATAATATAGAAAGAAAAAAGGGTGTTCCACAGAAAGATAAGATGATGTTATAATACAATGATTGGGCCTCATGTTAGTAGGATATTTGGTACAACGATATTTGATGGAGTTCTTCAAATGCATCAAATGCAAAAGTAGAAGAAGAAAAAGTTGGTTCATTGTACACTCGAAAAAAAGCGGTTAAGCTTACAATTACAAAATTATTTTTGCTTAACAAATCAAATATAAGACTGTTAGACTTCAGCTAACATGTAATAAAAAGTTTGAATAGTCCACAATCAAAAACATTCACACTTCGCAGTCTATTCCGGCATTAAATTTTCCACTTCGGAAGCGGGAAATGTAAAAGGAAAAGCAAAACGCTCTCCTTTTGTGCGAGGGGTCTATTTCGTATTCTTCCATTTTCAACGATTCATCAACATTTGTGGCAATCGCGAAACTTCGCAACAGCAAATGCATTTTCGCCGTCAGATATAGGAAACTTTCAGGAGTCTCGTTTGCATCGTGTGCCGTAATAAAGTTGCGATTTTGAAACGCTCGGTGAAAAAAACCTAAGCCAAATACGCCGGTAAAGTTGGACCAGGAATAGCTTTGATGAAAACCACGAGTTTAGAATACTTTTTTTCTCTTTAAATATAAACAATGGCTGGTTATTAATATCGTGCCCCATGCTGTTCCATTCTTACGCCTTTGGTTTATATTTGAATACGAGAGGAACAATCTATACGGGAGGAGCACAAGCTAATCAGGCTGACAAATACCCAAACTTGAATAGTCTATTGATAGTCCAACGTTCGGGGTATGTCGCAGTGCCTTTATTTTTAAGCCCTTTTCGGCGTTTCAATAGATGCGATAGGCGTTCCGTATTCGGCGCGTCGACGTTCGATTTTCGAAATGTTGGGGCAGCACAACGGTTTTTTTCTTTTTAGTTTTTTTATGGCGTCTTTTGGATATTTGCCAGTAAAAAATAGGACCGAATGCAACTCACTACAGTTCTGTTATAAGTTAGTAACCACTTCAATATGAATCAATTATGAGCTATACTAGTTTGATATTATAGTATTCTGAATCTGTCCATCTATATCATCTTAGTATCAAAACCTGAGCCAGAACTTTTATTTGATTTACATCAGAATACAGTCTGTTAGCTTTTAGAATATACCTCGGCTACTATCGGATAGAATCGGATATATTCGTGTAATAGAAATATTGGAACTAATATGACAACTAATTTCGAAAACTTTTCAAAATAGTGAAGAAAAGTTGTATACAGAGCAGGAAGTAGTACAACACTCGTGTGCTTTCGGCGAAAACCGAAGCCAACTCGGTTTGAGTTGGCTTCGGTTTTCGGTCCCTGTCCTCAAGCCCGAGGTATATTCTAAAAGCTAACACACTGTATATATTATATTAATTTACATTTCAATACAAGCCCTAGGCTATAATTGTTCTGTAATATACATAATACCAATCTGTAAAATGGTTGATCTGCCTCGCAATTGTCAACCCTTTGGCCACTGGGCTGAAAACCATTTAAAAAATGACGTCATCGTTTCGGGTGGCTGACAACTGCACATTGCATCACACACGCGTATGTTTTCCATTATGTACTGTCAGATACATAAGCGACTATAATCCATCAGACAGGACCTCACCCACTGTAGGTACAGTCGCGAACTAATACGATAATTGAAATTGTGCAATTGCGTGCGAAGCGTTGCGCCCGCCCGGGCCGCGAGGGCCCCTTACGAACCAAAAGGCGTAATTTTGTAAAAATATATAAGCAATACTTTATTGGGCTAGAGATGGAGATATAAACGTGTTTTTTATCTGAATAGATAAGAAATAAGGTCGTAACTTTGTCAGTTCCTGTTGTAGTACACATGGTAGGGACACCACTGCAGGAAAATTTTAAAATGTTAAATCACCTTGTTCTAAAGTCCTTAGATAAGTAAGCTTTTATACTTAAAACTGTTTTTATACGGATTTATGCTCGTTTATTACATTTTTACATTTTTACAAATTTTTTCGTTTATCAATTTTTACGAAACGTTGGAAAATTGTAAAAATGTAATAAATGAGCATAAATCCGTATAAAAACAGTTTTAATTATGTCTACTGCTCGTGTTAACCTTAGAAAATACTAAGCTTTTATACTATGCAGTGGCTTGCCAAAATAAAGTAAGTTTAATATAATTGCTAAAATTATAGTATTTTCTAAGGTTAACACGAGCACTAGACATAATAAAAACTGTATTTATACGGAATTTACTCGTTTAATTTTACATTTTTACGATTTTCCGACGTTTCGGCACTTTTGCAAGTACCGTGGTCCCGGAAGACTGAGTTGACAGGCGTCTTTTTGAAAGCATTACCTATACAGTTTTTTAAGCTAAAATTATATTTGTATACGGCCAAACTTAGATATGTAATACTTCTATGTATTTTATTTTCTGGTGTGTAAAATTAATAATTCTAATCTAATCTAAGTAGCAGTTGTCGATTATTTGATTGTTTTTACAATTTGTCGTATTTTTAAATAGTATATTTATTGCCATTTATTTAATTGTTATTCGATATCAACCCATGTATATCCCCACTGTTGGGGCACGGGTCTGTTCCTGCATCGTAGGAAGGTAAGGCCATCCTCCACCACGGGGTCCAAGTCCGGGTTGGTGGAGGATTGTAAGACAGTGGCGGGCCTACTGTCAGAAGTTATCAAGCGGCCCAAAAGGCTTCTGCCATGGCTTAACGTCTGTCATTACGTGACAGCCGACACCGCCGGCTTAACGTGCCTTACGAAGCACGGCCACTTAACAGTGAATTCAACCTGTAACGCCATTATCACGTTCTATCGATTCGATATCATTGCGTGAAATTCATGATAGGTCCCTTGAATTCATTACCGTCGTGTTTTGCGCAATTCGCTTTTTACACGCGCGCGTCGAGCGAAGCAATGATACCTTTTTGATGGTTTAATTATTTTATGCTTGTAGCTTAATAGTTTATTTAGTAAATGGACACTTTCCTTATTAATTTGCCACTTTAATGTATGTTTGACATGGAAAGTATTATTACTTCTCTTCTTCTTCAGGCTTATGTAGTCCACTGCTGGACATAGCCCTCCCCTAATGAGCGCCATAGCGCCCTGTCTTCAGCTTACCGCATCCAGCATCTGCCGGCAGTTTTTCGCAGATCGTCAACTTACTATGCTATAATATATTCCATGTCAACATAAACGTTCAGAAAGAGTCCCACGCGTGGAATTGACAAGCTCACTCCCCCTTATTTCTCTTTGAAACGACGCAGGTTTTTAAGCATGGAAAAATATATTAGCTAATGGTTATATTTAGTAAACATCAAGGTAATTTTTAACGCGTCTGTTGTACAACTACAATCGAAAGGCGTTTACAACGTTCGAGTATCGATAACACATCGCATAATTGACGCTACAGCGCGGGCAACAATCCAGAACCCTTCGAATCAGCGGCAATTTGTTGAGTTACGTTTACACCACCTCATCTTGTATTCCATCTGGATGTAACGTTTCGCATGCTTCCACTTCCGCACATACCTTTATATATTAATTTACATCTTTATCCTGGAGAAACAGCCAGAAACTAGGTTAGCTGAGTTGCGGGTAAGTAGGTCTCAATACGACTTATGCTGCTGAGTTCATTCTATCCTATCTATTCCGTATATTATGATCATATCGCAATTAAAAAACAGGGCACTACGCGTTGATTCCACTAAAACTTACAGTTTATATTTACGCAATTTCTCCCCCTGATTTTTGACATCCAACTGTTTGTTATCGATTACAATTGACATGCACCGTACGACCCTAAAAACTGTGAAAAGTGAAATAAATAGCTGCCACACAACAAAATCACTTGTCCTGGTCCCAAACTAGTATACTGTGCTATAGTACCTGTGCAACCAGGTAATTAAATCACAAACATGGAAATACACCAATACAGAGGTTATTGTACAGCTGTAAGTACTCGACAGGTGGCTTGACCAAAAGCGTTTGACATCGCTTGGTCTCATTTCGTTTTTTAGTTGGCGGGCGACGTTGTGATGTGAGTCGGACTTCTATAGACTTAAGTTTTAGTCAAACTAACAACAATGACTAAAATTGAATATGTTTGCTCTTGCGCGTATATCGCAAGCTCATTCTGAGTTTGTTCAATCTATTTGCCGAGCATAGCACTCTTATTATACTATTTCCAACAACATGTTAAGCTGGAGACTACTAAACCCAATCCACAGATAAACCTTGTCAGTTTCGGGGGATGGGAGGCATTATATTGAATATATTTTTTTTTTTCTTACTTTAAATAAAAAAAAAGTACAATCCGTATCACTGTTTTAATGGAAACGGCTTTCCAATTCATCTACAATGGAATGCGTGTGTCCATCAATAGAATTATATAGTATTTTGTTTGTTTGTCACACTTTAGTGTACAAAATATAGCTATTAAAAACGGGATCGACTTACATTATGAGCAAAGGCGGGCTTATTTTTTTAGAGAAATTTTTTCCAGCCAGCCTTGATCACTATTTTTTATATTTTATGGAAGTCTGCATGACTGAGTGACCAAGAAGTGAGTGGCAGCTGCAGCAGAAGGAGCTTCGCAAGGGGCGGCAAGTAAATGGGGCTTCCGAATCAGCAGCAATTTGTTAAGTGGATTTTTGCCCGAGACACGCGGCCCGTCGCGCTCGTGCACACAATTTCATTATCTCTGCCCGCCCCGCGGCCGACTCTACTTGCGATACTGTGCTATGTTAGGAAGAATTTTCAGGGTAGCGTATACTTGCCAGTCATTTTGGAAGTGTTGTACGTACTATGTTGATCCGAATCGCCGAGATAAAGTTTGTAAACAAGCAATAAGCGCCTTGCGCGATCTTAAATTATTGTATCGAAGTTGCAGAGAGAGTAATTCAAATGTTTTTTGCATCTCAGCCCTATTTAATTAAGGCTGTTGTTATGTCTGACGTCTCGCTTGCATTAATAAGGATGGGCTTAAAAACAGAGCTGTGACTACAAATGTAGTCACGACAGTAAGGCTGAACACGTTCCCTTGTACCATAAACATATGAATGAAGGAAAGCTTTTTATTAATTGTTGTAAAAATTTTTAATAACATTTATTAATTTAAATAATTTTCACTTTGTAACATAATATTATTAATTTTTTAAATTAATTTGTTAAGTAGCAATGCCACTGGCTAACCGTGAAGAAAAACATCGTGTGAAAACCTGAGCATCTGAGGTATTCGAATACCTCGGCGCTTAAAATCGCCAATCGGCGAAGGGTACGTGTGGTAAGCAAGCCCAAGCTCTCTCTGTGAGAGAAGGCATGTGCCCTACAGTGGGACGTACAAAAGCTACATAAAAAGACGTTTGCTTTAGACAGATTTATGTAAAAACCTATTTAGCTATACAGCTAGTGAATACTTTTGTTATTTAAAAACCTATTTGGAGGCTAAAAATTTCACCCATGCCGGGATTCGAACCCGCAACCTCTGGCTATCCGTGCCAGCGCTCTACCAATTGAGCCAATGGGCGACTCACCGGCATCAGTGAAATTTGGAACATCTTTACACTATTCTCTGTATTACGTACAGGCAGCGACATCTGGCTTAAGCAAACTGCATCACTTACAGCCCCGACTACCTACTTTTGCAGTTAGGTTTTACATCGGAACGATATCACTGTACCCACATGATTATACTATTTTTATTTTTAATGCACTAACCCGTGCTAAGGACAAATTTAAAAACCTATTTAGAGGCTAAAAATTCCACCCATGCCGGGATTCGAACCCGCGACCTCTGGCTATCCGTGCCAGCGCTCTTTCCAACTGAGCTAATGGGCGACTCACCGGCATCAGTGAAATTTCGAACCTCTTCACACTATTCCCTGTATTACGAACAGGTTACTAAATAGGTTTTTTAAAATTGTCCTTAGCACGGGTTAGTGCATTATAAATAAAAATAGTATAATCAGATTTATGTAGTTACTACATAATAGAATTAATTACTTCATAATAAAATTAAGTAAAAAGTTTAGTAGTTATGTTTTAGTTTTGTTATATTGGAAAGAAGTTCATAATTTTAGTGACAATTTTTCTTTATCAAACAGTAAGTAAAAAATAACAAAAGTATTTATAAATTATCTCAGATTTTACGTTCTAGCTGTGATTGTAGGAATGCTTTCGGTTACAATTTACTACCGAATACATTATTTTTTTATTATTTTAACATTGTTTCAATCTTAGAAATTGACCTGATGAGTTTACCTAAAACATTAGAATTGTATTTAAAAACCTATTTAGAGGCTAAAAATTTCACCCATGCCGGGATTCGAACCCGCAACCTCTGGCTATCCGTACCAGCGCTCTACCAATTGAGCCAATGGGCGACTCACGCCCATTAATAAAAATAGTGTAATCATGTGGGTACAGTGATATCGTTCCGATGTTAAAACCTAACTGCAAAGTAGGTGGTCGGGGCTGTAAGTAATGCAATTTGCTTAAGTCAGATGTCGCTGCCTGTACGTAATACAGAGAATATTGTAAAGAGGTTCGAAATTTCACTGATGCCGTGAGTCGCCCATTGGCTCAATTGGTAGAGCGCTGGTACGGATAGCCAGAGGTTGCGGGTTCGAATCCCGGCATGGGTGAAATTTTTAGCCTCTAAATAGGTTTTTAAATTTGTTCCTTAGCACGGGTTAGTGCATTAAAAATAAAAATAGTGTAATTAGAATTGTATTTTTTTCTGGTCGCGTTGTAAAGTTTTCTTTGTGATTCTATTTATCTATTGAAAAATAATTCATTCCAATTAAACTACGGATATCGTAAAACAATTACCAAAAAATACCCCTAAAATGCCCTTGAATGCCCCTTTATCATTAATACAAAAAGAGTACTTCAGAAGATGGCCTTTCCAAATCGATTCACAGTCGCCACGCAATCGGCCCCCTAAGCAATCACTTAAGAATTTTATGAAGCGAAATGATTAAGATGTTTTGTCGTGCTTGATTCTAAAGCGATAGGTTTTGCTTTGATACACCACTTATAAATAACAGAAGAACCATTTTTATACTTATTAGTGCGAAATAACACAGTTGTATACAACAGAAAAGATTTGTACGAAAACAATAAAATAGGATTCCAGAAAAGAACGCACATTTATCTAGATGGATGTTTCGGAAAATTCATGATTTCAATTACGTTGTTGTGATACAAGTGTTTATGAATGAGAAAAAGTTTAAGAGATTTAAAATAAGGTTTTTTGTGATAAAAGCTTTTGTGTCTAGTTTGTACAGCTGCCAGAACATATATTTTATTCAAATTATTTTTGTGCTATATAATAGTACTTTTTTATTCATTATGCTAAAAAAGTAAGCCTAAACTGGGCTGAGGAGTAGGTTTAACGTGATACTTTCCGCCCTAGGGGAATCGTTTCCACCTGACAGCTGCTGCTGTCAAATTATAAAAAAACCTAGTTCTTTTCGTTTATTTTCAGCCATGATTCACTTTTCTAAATTTTACTCAATTACAGCGCGATGTAAAGTTGAAATAACACAATTTTAATTATTAACTATACATACCTTTTTTAAAATTAACTTTAACTATTTTAAAATAAGGCAATTTTGCATTTTTTTTCAATGTTGAAAATGAAAAGTAATGGCTAATAAAGTATGCTAGTTTAATATAAATAGCTGGCTGGCGACGGAAAAAAAGGCGGTATTTTTTTTTAGTTTATTGCTCTGCACTATTTGTGCCTAAGGAAATATCAAGTTTTTGTAGAACTTTTGAGATAATGGTAGGGGAAACGAACAATCATATATTCGTTTGTGGTTTTTGAGCTGTACGGTTTAATTATAAAAAAACAATCCCACTAAAATATTCCTTGAGGCGTTTTATTTAATCTGTGGTTACGTAACATCTCAAAAAAATGCTGTAAAATCTCCATCACAGACTATTTGAATCAGCGTTTTTGGAGTATTTCTTATAAATAAGACCATTTGAGTTTTGTTTAAACTTTCCTTACGTCCGTAATGAAAAGCACAGTGCTTACCTCGGGTTAAATACTTATTTAGTCCCTCAAACCAAACCCCGTCTTATTGAATATGTTACTTTCACTGGATAACTATGTATTCAAATGGGTTTTAGAGGGGGAACGGATGATTACGAAAAGTAGTCATCATCAACCCATTAGGAAGGTAGGGGCCACACTCCACCACGGGGGCCAAGTCTGGATTGGTGGAGGCTTGCAAGACTAGTGGCTGGTCCCACTGTCAGAAGTTTTGAAGCCGCCCTAAGGCCTCTGACTTGGCTTGACGACTGCCATCTATTGACGGCAGCCGGCACCAACTGCTTAACGTGTCTTGCGAAGCACGAAACCGCTCGGAAAAATGCCACTTGCGTTAGTAATAGACGGTTTACCCATCCATGCTCTGAACGTGCCTTGTGTTGCTTAACCTTCGTGATCGTTTAAAATCAATCAGGCAGCTGGGGCTACGAGCGATTCTTAAAAGTCTGAATAGAAGAAATACAAAAAAAGAATTTGAACGTTCTGGTGTTTTGTAGACACGTTGGCTTAGCTCAAGAGGGTGAAACTCGCCACACGTATTTAGAAGGGATTGTCATGTCGAGTGTGCTAAGCATATTGTGACCAGAATAACTATTAAAGGATTAAGTTTATTTGTTTTTAAATGTTTTTGTAATCGGGTAGGCAATGAAATTGTTTAGAATTTCATGTGTGTATTTCAAATTAACGGAGTACATGCACGCAACGACTAATGCATCTTGATGAAGCGGTCTGTCGATTGTGCTCAGTAGCAAACCTGGTCTCTGCCTACTCCTTCAAGATACAGGCGTTAGATTATGTAATGTAATGTTGAATTTAAATAATACATAACCAAAGTATTATATTTCATGAAAATGTAAATGTGGTTCATGGTAAATTCTCCAATTCGGCTTTGATATGCGATCCATAGATATGTAAGAATCGTTTACGTGCATTCAGATTTATGTGCATTGAGTGAGGTATGTGGTGTATAATGTGTTGTATATGTTGTAGTGAGTGTGTATTTAGGAAACCAACCAGCTTCACAACTTAACTTACTTCTTAGATTATACAAGCTTAATAGCGAATTATAGGTTATCTCAGAAGATACAATGTACCTACTCAGTGATTATGTTTAAAAAAATAAATTCACAGAACAGTATCAACCGGAGCAACTCATACAAGTACTTATTTTTCACAAAACTGAATAGATAGATAAAATAGATAGATAGAGAATACTTCATTGTACATAAAATTGAAAATTACACAGATATTCCTTAACTTAACAGACGGAGGCCTTATCACTAAAACGGATCTCTTCCAGACAACCTTTGGATGGACTGCACTATTGATAATATTGATAATGACAAAGATGAATATTCAATAAGCGCGTTTACAAGTTTATAGTAAACGTTCTCTCTTATTGACCTTTTAGAAAACAACTGAATATTTTAACATTAGAAGGAAGTGAGAAACATCGCCTCACACGACATATGGTCGACATCTATATGAGAGCTACAATAGGATTTTTACACCCCATTTTGGGCGCGACAAAATCAATTTCCAATTCGATATGACCCTCTTGCGCTCGCTACTTGATAGAGTTGACTCAATATTCTACACGTTCGCATATAGTAAATTGACAAAGAGGCGCTTTTAAATGTGTACTTCGAGCTAGTGCCTTTTTCACTTTACTGTACTTAAGTAATATTTTGCTGGCCAGCATGGTTGTCAAATAGAAAATAAAGATTCGGACGAATTGAGAACCACCTTAATTTTTTATAATATTCCAGATTAGGAGACTTAATTGTAGCTCTATTGCTTACTGCCATCTAAAGGTTGTCTGGAAAAATAATTTAATCGTGATGAGGCCGCTGTCTGTATACGGGTAAAAAAATATCTATGTTGTTAACTTAATTCCGGAATTACTTATTTGAAGTTTTGTCAGAAGAGTCCGACCAAATTTTGCTCTTATTCAAAGATTTTAAGATGAAATTACGTTATGTCTGTGTAGTGCTTACGAAAGTTTCAGTTTCCAAATATCTGTGATTGATTTTTTTGTGTAGTTAAATTGTTCTCGACTTACATATATCTGGATAGCTTCAGTTGCGTAATATTATCCAATTCACGATATTCAATTACATATTACCTATACGAGTACTTTACTAATTCAGTATATTACACTATTTTTATTTTTAATGCACTAACCCGTGCTAAGGAACAAATTTAAAAACCTATTTAGAGGCTAAAAATTTCACCCATGCTGGGATTCGAGCCCGCAACCTCTGGCTATCCGTACCAGCGCTCTACCAATTGAACCAATGGGCGACTCACGACATCAGTGAAATTTCGAACCTCTTTACAATATTCTCTGTATTACGTACAGGCAGTGACATCTGACTTAAGCAAATTGCATTACTTACAGCCCCGACTACCTACTTTGCAGTTAGGTTTTAACATCGGAACGATATCACTGTACCCACATGATTACACTATTTTTATTTTTAATGCACTAACCCGTGCTAAGGAACAAATTTAAAAACCTATTTAGAGGCTAAACATTTCACCCATGCCGGGATTCGAACCCGCAACCTCTGGCTATCCGTACCAGCGCTCTACCAATTGAGCCAATGGGCGACTCACGACATCAGTGAAATTTTAGCCTCTAAATAGGTTTTTAAATTTGTTCCTTAGCACGGGTTAGTGCATTAAAAATAAAAATAGTGTAATCATGTGGGTACAGTGATATCGTTCCGATGTTAAAACCTAACTGCAAAGTAGGTAGTCGGGGCTGAAAGTAATGCAATTTGCTTAAGTCAGATGTCACTGCCTGTACGTAATACAGAGAATATTGTAAAGAGGTTCGAAATTTCACTGATGTCGTGAGTCGCCCATTGGCTCAATTGGTAGAGCGCTGGTACGGATAGCCAGAGGTTGCGGGTTCGAATCCCGGCATGGGTGAAATTTTTAGCCTCTAAATAGGTTTTTAAATTTGTTCCTTAGCACGGGTTAGTGCATTAAAAATAAAAATAGTGTAATCATGTGGGTACAGTGATATCGTTCCAATGTTAAAACCTAACTGCAAAGTAGGTAGTCGGGGCTGTAAGTAATGCAATTTGCTTAAGTCAGATGTCACTGCCTGTACGTAATACAGAGAATATTGTATAGAGGTTCGAAATTTCACTGATGTCGTGAGTCGCCCATTGGCTCAATTGGTAGAGCGCTGGTACGGATAGCAAGAGGTTGCGGGTTCGAATCCCGGCATGGGTGAAATTTTTAGCCTCTAAATAGGTTTTTAATTCAGTATATTTTCGAAAAATTTAACTTTTAAGTCCATTTGAGTAACACAAAAATAACCTCTCTGAATATCTACACATCTCAATCTAGAGTTTTTACCAAAAACGAACCTGAAAAGTCTACCTTTCGCTCCACCCAATTCGTTTTAAAATGAGCCGCTTTCGGGTGCAGTTTTCCCGTAATTTTCGGTCTCGTGAACGGGCGGGTAGAGAATCGCGGCTATTATATTATCTCATTAGATACGCCGCGGCGGAGCTCGCCTTCCCAGTTCGCGTTCTCGCTAAATAAATTCCTTTCTGAGCGGGCCGATTTTGCTGGCACAGCTCGCCCGCACGGGCAGATTTTTTCGGACGGGGCGTTGCGAGAAGGTTGGATGCGACTCACGAATATAGTAGAAATTCTAAATTTGCTACGATAATAATCTGATCACAGAGACGTTTCTAGACTCCCAGCAACTCGGCAAACGTAGTGTAGGACGCCCTCCGACCAGATGGGATGACGATCTGCGAAAAACTGCCGGTAGATGCTGGTTGCAGCAAGCTGAAGACAGGGCGCTATGGCGATCATTAGGGGAGGGCTATGTCCAGCAGTGGACTAATATAGCCTGAAGAAGAAGAAGAGAAGTTCCTGACCAAGAACGCCTATCTGATTATTTGGTTTGTTAGCGGTTATACCATAGTAGGTAAGTGGTAATGAGCAATGGGAGGAGGATCTGGGGTGCGACCACTGTACGAAGTAAGTTGAATTGGAAGAGTTTTTATCAGGTTTATGGCAAGTCTGATCTCTGCCTACCCCTTTGGAATATAGGCGTAATTTTATGTAGTTTAATTTAATAATCAAGTAAAATACAATTGGTGTGTAAATTGAGTGCTACATTACTTAGCTTTCTTCTTATTATAATTTACTCTAAGTGGCATCGAAATACCGTCGTTCAGCATTTTACCATGGTGGGAGACTACCATGATATGATGAACACGACCGATAGTAGCTCTCTGATATACTTACCTTTACCCCTTCCTTCGACGCAATAAAGAAAAATAATTCCTGATACAAAATTCCTACTTTTTACTTGCAATTTGTCATTTTAAAATAAAAAATAGGCAACATCGTGACAAAATAAGTTTGTATGCTACTTCAAATAACCGAGACGCGATTTTAAAAGATAACCGTTGGCTCCTTTTCGTGGTTATCTCTGCAGTGTCTAAGATAAGTTGCACGCAATTAAATAGGATTCCTTGTCTGTGCAGTCCTTTACTCACCTCTGTACTCTACTGTACCTTGTTGAGCGTCGGAAATTGAGAGTAAGAAAGCTAAAGTAGCATGTGAAATTCTTGGGTTTTCCTCGTAAAAGCGTCCTCTTTACACGAAAATGTATTTTCCATTTTTCCCTAGATTGTTTTACCTGGTACCGATATTAGTTCTGCTCCTTCCAACTTTGGAGTCATAACATACTTAATGTAAGTAGTTAGCTCGTTAAAGTTTGTTGATCCGCGACGGTTAAGTATTAGTTCATACGTTCAACTTTGTTATAACTTTCTACCATCTTCTTATTTATTATCGATGCAATTCCAACTGTTGAAAATTATACTTAAGTTATCCTTACGAGAAAAATCAGCGCAATCCTTTTCTAGGAAAAAAGGAGACGCACAACAAAGGAAATCGGAACGATTACCGGTATAATGTAAGCCAAAAAAAATACTGGTCCCAAAACCGTGCTCTGGGGAGCGCCCGCTCCGCTGGCTCGTCCGATACAGCGACGACGCCGGTGATTAGGCCGCTTATCCACGAGATAGCGACAGAAACTGTGCAAGACTTAACAACTAGGACCTCTTATTCCCTCCGACCAGCATTTTCTTACCCGCTCACTTATCTAAGGCTTCTCGACTTAAAATCCCCATGTTATGTAAAAGGGGCTAACTTTTGGGACATTTATACGCCTTGATAAAATTTCTCTTTGAAATTTCTCACTATCAGTGAAGAAAAACATTGTGACGGAACCCGAAAGCGGAGGTAAGATTCTCACATACCTCACATGAAATTGCCTGAGTTACTTTTCAACCTGTATTTACTTTTACTCTCTCTGAGAGAAAGCCTGCACTCTGAAGTGCGGCATTTCCTGAGCATAATCCTGAAAATTTCGTGAAAAAATCTGTAGGCGAGAAATTGTAATCGGATGCTATCAATTGGCGCTTAGCTTTTTATCAATATATCAAGACAGAAGCAGCCTGTAATGAGACGTCCCACATCTGATTTATATGGGGCCCACTCAGCCCCGATTTTTTCCGCTCGATAAGTCCGGGTGACGATCGTAAATTGAAATATGATCAAGTCAGAGTAATAAGCCGCGGTAATCATATCGACCCCTCGCCGCCTGCGAGCTCCGATGGCGGCGACTGGGAATGTCATGCTAATTTGGGCAACGATGATGGCACGAGATTTTATAAATATCAAAATGAATTTATATTTTAGGCCAGCTATTTTACTATTATAATTTATTTGGAAATTAATCATCGGAAGCGGATAAAAATAAAATTCTGTATAATTCTAAAACTCAGATAATGCAATTCTCAAAACACTTTTTTTATCCTGATAAACGTTTATATGCGATCTTTTTCAGGTTTTTTTATAAACTATTTGATAAGAACAACTATTTCAATATAAAAGAAATTACTAGATGATACACTATCTATAATCTTGGTTATAATACTTTAGTTTTAATTTAACTGCTATGCTTACAATATTTATGTAAATAAATGCGCTTTAAAGATCAATAACTTGACATTGTGAGTTCGGCTGTCAGATATCTTAGCAGTTATAGAAGTAGTCGGCAAAGTATTAAAATAACTTTATTCTGGCCTATGTAGGAGCCAAGTTTTCCATATTATCTCCCAGTGGCATGTACGGCTCTTCGATCTCAATTCGATTCTCATTCACAATTCCAATACGTGATTCGTCGACTCGCACATTACACCTTGAAAATTCACCATCTCGTTAGGATGTGCTAGCCGGCTCCGCGCCGGCCAACCGCTTGATAAATTGTCTGGAATAATAATGATGAATTGCAACTAGTCCATGAACGTGTGGATTTCTATTCTTTTTAAAATGTATTCGGATAGCTGCCTTTATTTCCTTTCTTGGAAGTATCTCTTGGTAGGAAGTATATCCAGTAATAAAACAGTCGTAAGTTTAAGCCATATAAAAATGTGTAGTGCTTCCGAAAGTTTTATTGTAGAGATATCCCTCTAAAAATTATAAATGTCTTTCTGTATTTCCATGTTCCATGTTGACATTTCCATTTCACAATGCATTGGAAGTACCTACACATAAACGAACCATTGTATCAGCATATGATACTTTTTATCCAGGTTCTATGCATATTATGCAGTTTGAAGCATTAATATATTTATTTTATTTAGAAAATGAAAAGTAATTTATATACAAAATTCTCTTACTAAACTGAACCAAATTAGCGACAAATCTATTTTTAAGTCCCAGGCCCACTTAATTAGTGACGGGGTTTTATCAGTCCCTCTTTGCTTCTGTTCGTCGAGAATTTCCACTCAAATGCTGCCATATTGGTGGGGCTTAAATTACGTCGGGAGTAATGGCCGAGGGTAATTACTTTTTGTATATTCTTTTTCTGAGAAAATTACATTGTTGGTATAACTTTACTTTGTTCTGGTCATCGATTTATAATGTCCTGGTTTTTATTAAATAACATCTGATGCAATGTCGTTTGAAATGTCACTACTATAAAAGGTTATGCGGTGTGATAAAATTAAATTGTTTCTTTAGCTTTACTTTTCTCTCAATTCAGAGCTAATTTATTTTTATCTAAGCTTCAAAATCTAATTCAGGATGAAATGACGAAAACGAGAGGTAACACAGTTGTTGCATACTAAAAAATAAAGAAACTATATTAAAGGTTAAATTAATCGAAAAAAACTCATAAAACTAATACAGAAAGTAGTGGCTCGTAAAACACTTTTAAATACACCATGTCGTCATGTGTGACATTTTCTTTGAAGACAAACACACCTTTCACGTGGTAGTAAAACAAACTAACGCTAATTGTGCCTTTTATGATGGCATCGCGTGCGTCAGACCTTCAGCAAATGGCTGATCTACCCTAAACATAGAGTTACGATGCGCCACATTTACTGCACTGTCGGAAGTGGTGCTTTTATAGAAAAAGTAGTATTTACATTTTTAATTCTAATCATAATGTGTAAATAAGAGTTTCTACCTCTACAAATAAAAACCAATATGATAAAAAAAATCATTGTCATCCTATGAATACTTAATAAAATAAGGATACTTAAGTAAATAATACATGTCATGTCATAATACACTTATACTAATACACTTAGTGATAGTTGATCGAAAGAAATTAATTAAAATATTATACATCGACGTGTATAAAAATACGATCACTTACATTCAATTAAAAACGAGTGGCTCATTCAATTAGTAGTCCTGATTTGAGTGTAATCGTGCTCTTTCATTTGATTGATGGCCCCAATCATCAATTTCATGTTTCACTAATTGTAGCATATGAGTCAAATTGTATTTTACTTCACTGTCCTGATATCCATTAAGTTGATTAACATCGTTTGCATTATTATTCTATTTTTATTTTTAATGCACTAACCCGTGCTAAGGACAATTTTTCAAAAACCTATTTAGAGGCTAAAAATTCCACCCATGCCGGGATTCGAACCCGCGACCTCTGGCTATCCGTGCCAGCGCTCTTTCCAACTGAGCTAATGGGCGACTCACCGGCATCAGTGAAATTTTGAACCTCTTTACACTATTCTCTGTATTACGTACAGGCAGCGACATCTGGCTTAAGTAAATTGCATCACTTACAGCCCCGACTACCTACTACATGTTTGCATTATTTTAGACATCATTTTACTTTCAATCAACACATTTCCCATATTTACTTTGGTACTTAGAAAACTTAATTTTATGTCTAAATTATTTCATGTGCTAGCTTCTAGCTTCTCCTCGCAATTTTGTATGGGGTACCTCAATTTTTTTTTATTTAGATAACCCAGGTTTAGGTCCAGTACTATTAGTAATATTTGGTTAAAAACTAGTGCTCCGAATAATTCACAAATATACTTAGAAAATTTCTGTCTCATGCCGGGATTCTTCCGTCTAAAATAATATGTCAAGATTCTAAACTATTCATACGCCAAATTTCATCTGAGCCTGATCACCTGTTTCAGCTACTTTTACATTTATAATATTAGTAGGATCAAGATGTTCCTTGCAGTACGCGATCTATACCCGCCTCTTCATACATAAACGGAGGCAAACGTAGCTCCACTTACGCGGTATATGCATGGGAGCGGTTAGTACACCCTCGGAGGCAAGACGTCAGCGCATTTAAGAGGCTATTAATTATTAAGGTCTCTGAGAGTCTGGCTTCCTTTAGCTCTTTGACGGTATCTGCACAACAATGTGCCCCGAATAGTGATTGCATACTTCGCTAATTGTGTTAGTGCAGTCTGCCGCTTGTGGAATAATAGTGGGTCTCGCTTGTGTCTTGACGTCTTGAAATGATACTCGTATGGGGGACTTGGTCTTTAAATATTTAAATTCGGATAATTGATTAAAAAACATCAGAGACCACACGTCTTTTCCAACATGTCCAAATGATGGATGGAAGACCCTGCAGTATAGACTTTTAGTCCGAATCTACTTTCGGGTGTTGTTATATCGGAAGAGTCCGACCAGGTTTCGCTCCGATTCGCAGAGCTTAATCATGGTGAGCAGAGACGGAGCTCCGACGAGTCGGTTGATCGTCGGAGCGAAACCTGGTCGGACTCTTCCGATATAACAACACCCGTAAGTAGATCCGGACTAAAAGTCTACAATGTGTGGTGCTTACGAAAGTTTTAGCTCAAAAAGACCCTGCAGTAGCTTATTTAGCATCGATAATTAAACCACTTTCAATTAACAAACCTATTTATTATATTCTTTTCTTGAACCTCATTATTTTTATAATTTATTCCATACATAAAAAGAAAGACATAGTTTGCAAAAAACATAAGGGAAATATAAATGAGTAAATAGGCGAGCACCTTAACAAAAATTAAGATTATAATAGGAAGTTAATGTTTTTAATTTGTTATGCGTTTGATATTCGGATATGCGTAACAAATATGATCTGTTATACAGATGTAACCATGAAGTTTGATTGCTGACAGGCTGTAACAGAGGAATGTTTGAAATATTGTGAATGACAGGGTGTCCTAACTGTGATAAACAAACAAATTGTTGTTTTTATTTTTCTCCTTTGTATCCCATACGATGTTTACAGTTATTTTAGATATTGTTTAATTAACGAATCATTTAAAATACTTACACATACTTGGTATGTATGACTTGCCTAACGCAATGGTTTTCACTATAATGTTATTTCATTATTTGAATTCAAATTAATAAATAGAAAATAAGTTGATAAGCCATATAATTTCCTACACGAATTTGGATACCCGGATGATCGATAAACAACGATCTTCACCGGGAATGTAACGAAGGGGTCTCTTTTAATGGAAGCGCCTTTTTCAATTGTCACTTGCAAATCTAATTTTAGCCTTATATCGATAGTTTCAAGTGTCGCAAAGGGTGTGATGATATTGTACTTATTCTGAAATTGTGTTGTCCTGGCAATTTTTGTATGACGTACAATCCGATATATAATTAAAAAAAAAAATTCAACAATTATAACAAAAAAAAATTGTGCCAAAAATATACTTATCGGTTTTGTGCGTCATCCAGAAATGGCCAATATTTTTGGAAGACACACAAAACCGATATACAATAAAAAATCAACAGTTATGCAGGCACAGGCAAGTTTTGTATCTCCTTGTATAACTGTTATTTTTTTATATTACCGTCCTATTTTTACATTCAAAAATATTTAATAAACGCATATGCAAAAGCTTATAGATGGAAAATGTATACTGAATGAATACTCAAAATGAACTAATACAAACGGAAAGTATCATTTTTGTACACACTGCTCATCCAAGTTCACATTGCACATTGCAAGTGAAAAAAGTTTGTGTACCAGAGGAGTACAAAAATAGAGGGTGTAGGCTAAATTGCATTGGGTCCCCATTAACGCCTTGTCAGATCGGATTTCGATTTATGTTATTGATAAATGGATTTTATTGCAGCTAGGAGCGCATTCGTGAATTTGATCACGTGGGGTTAAGTAGGCAAAACAGATTATTACGAAACACGGGTGAGTCATACTATTTTTGACTATCAGTGTCCTGCGAAGCCTTACTTTTGTGAAACTAATAATTCTTAGTTTAAGAAAAGTGAGTCGGTTATTTTGGATGGAGTTTTAAGTTGATTACCTTTGATGACCTACGGAGCCGAGACATGGACACTCACGAAAGGGCTGGTCCACCAGTTCAAAGTCGCTCAGCGAGCTATGGAGAGAGCTATGCTCGGAGTTTCTCTGAAGGATAGGATTCGTAACGAATGCATCCGACAGAGAACCAAAGTTATCGACATAGCTCAGAGTATTAGCGAGCTGAAGTGGCAGTGGGCTGGCCATATCTCGGGAGTAAACGTGTTCTTGAGTGGAGACCGCGACTCGGCAAACGTAGTGTAGGACGCCCTCCGACCAGGTGGGATGAAGATCTGCGAAAAACTGCCGGCAGATGCTGGATGCGGCAAGCTGAAGACAGGACGCTATGGCCTCATTAGGGGTGGGCTATGTCCAGCAGTGGACTACATAATATAGCCTGAAGAAGAAGAAGATTACATTTATGGTTCTCATTTTATTGACAACAATGCAAAAAGTTGCATGTAAAATAGTGAATCCGGAATCTTGGAAGTAAGAGCACATTTTTATCTGATGTGTGCTTATACATACACTGTGTTAAGGGAAATTGCTACGCAACTGCGTAGTAAAGTGACTACTTGCTACGAGATCTTCTTCTTCCGGTGGCACTACAACCCTTTTTGGGTCTAGCCCTCCTACACAGTTTTCTTCTAATTATTATTTACTTGCTACGAAGTAGTGAGTAGAAATTTCGTAGCAGTTAAAAGAGTCAGTCAAAGAAATAACAGACATAACGAAAGATTTTTGAATCCTCCTCCATAATGTGGGGACACATTTATTATTTACGAAAAACAAACCTATACTTCAGTAATAAACTAAAGTTTAACGAAGGTAAAAGCCATTATTCTAAAATTATTTAATACTGTGGCAAAACCACAGGCAGTGTCATGGCGTCGAATCTGACGTTAGGCCCAGGTAAATAAACATCGTATTCACTAGTTGTCACAACAAAGCACGGGTGAAGTTTACCAATGTTAACCTAAGCGTGACGTCACGGGGTGTGATTGGTGTTTCAGTCAAAATGGCTGAAAGCCGTATTATAATCTTTTATTTTGTAAAAAATATTCATTTATAAAACTAAAACAGTGTTTTGTATCCATTTAAAATGTACTTTCCCCTAATATCCTTAAATCTTTGAATATTTGATACTGTCGTCACGCCTTTACTATAGAATAATCGATAACAAATCAATATTTGCATGGCTCAACTACATTACGAGAAGCTTTGCAACGGACATGTATCGGTTGACCCGCGGTCAACTGTAACAATGTAGATACTAAAAGTACCTACTTATTCGAATAACGTTTCCCGCTCTAACTAGCTACATTATCAAGGCACCCCAGACATAAGTTTTCGTTTCCTTACATTTTCCCGTTGTCACGGGCACCTAATGAAAGAATTAGCTTTCATTACAAATGATACGATTCCTTAAAGGGATTCCCGAATGAAGACGAAGTGCTTTCGTAAGCTGTCCGATGGTGGAGGATCAATGTAGGGTCGGGATGTTAGAAAAGGCCACTCGTCTCTAGTATTAGACACCAACTTTTTGTAATAAGTTGTATTTTTTCCAACCTGTACGTGGTTTTCTTTAATCTCTAGATCTCTGTTAGAGATAAGTTCGGCTTTGAAACAACTTTTATGTAATGTTATTTCGTTTTTACTGTTTGCAATAAAGAATATTATATATCTTTATTTTATTTTATGTAAGGTGAGGTTACAATTACAGGTAAAATTTGAAAACAAACAGATGTAGACATAAACTGGTACTGCATCCTTAGACCTTCACACTGAGAAGTAATATAATATTAATACTAAAAAAGTGACGCTAAAACAATACCTACTGTACATCCCCTACAAATTAAACAAAACTGTAAAGATTTTCAATACCTATTAAGAATTATTTTAATTTATTCTTTATATAGATACTAGCTGACCCAGCAATTATTGTTTTGTCATAATAACTAGCCTACTAAAGATACACAAAAAATATGTATAAGAAAGTGTAAAGCAGTTTTGGAGGAGTTCGAGAACCAACACTGTGATACGAGATTTTTATATATTACATTTTTATGGTAATATCTATTTGTGCAGTCTGAGATTTTAAGTAACATGACATAATAGTGTAAGTAGATCTTTTCAAGTCGTCAGTTCCTGACTTATTTATCATAAATTTGTTTGGGATTCCCTGATATTTGCAGGTATTATTAATAAATTTTATTTAATTCGAGCAATGAAATGAAAAGGTTTTATTTAAAGTAGTAGCACACTGCGGTTTAATGAACGTTACATTTCAAACTAGGTTTTCATTTCAAAATGTAGATAATTTTGGAGAAAACATGGACCAAAAAACTGCAAACTTAGTCTTTTCAAAGTCCTTAATTAACAGAGTTTACATCATTATTTTAAAACTCGTGCATTGTACTGGCTTTAATTCCAGAAATCATTGTCATCTAAATAATCATTCATGTTATGGCAGCCCTTTTGGCACAAAGTGTACTTAACACATTTTTTGAACCGCGTTTCAGGCAAGCTCAACATATCTTCAGGGATTTTATTATAGAAGCGTATACAATGGCCCATGAAGGATTTATTAACGCTAAACGTCCTATATTATATATACCATAGGGCCTTATTTTACACCTATGTATCTATTTTATTTATTATTTATTTATTTCTTCACAAACTATATGTTTTAGAGTACAGTAAATGCCTGAACACTTCACTAGGCAAGCCCATGCTGAAGTGATCAGATTCTATTATCGATTGCTGTGTAGGTAAAAAGAGGCAGTGACACATAATAATATAAAACACATAACAAACAGCACACCACAAAGGTTTCTCATCATCATCATCATCATCATAATCAGCTAATGTCAGTCCACTGCTGGCCATAGGTCTCGCCATTCAGGCCGACTCTTTTTCGGCTCTTCTTTTCCAGTCACTGCCCACCGCTTTGTGAGTGTCGTCACTCTACCTGGTCACAAGGCGTCCTACGCTACGTTTGCTGATTCGCGTCCTCCACTCTAGACTATGGTTCCCACTCTATGTTTTCACATATTGTGTTAAATTAAGATAAGAAATTCTTTATTGTACACACAAGAAAATAATTACAGAGACAACAGTTACAATAGAAGAGGTGGCCTTATTGCTGATACCAATTTCTTCCAGGTAACCTTAAATTGGTAAGATGTCAGAAGGAGAAATTGAAAGAAGTGGTAAAAGTGTCCATTTTATTTAACACATATAATGGTTTTAATCAATTGTCTATCAGCTAGATTAAAATTTAAATCTACCTGAAGAGGAAAATTGGACAAATCGTCGAACAAAAGTGGTTGCCAAAAAATAATTTATAGGTAAACCTGTATTTAATAAATTAATATTAGATATGGTAAGTAGATATATGTATGATTATGATAAAGTGCTCCTATTTTGCAGTAACCATTTTTTCCTGTTATATAAAAGAAAACGCCAAACTCTTCGGCTGCAGTCGCATTACGTATTCATCAGCTTTTAAATGTAACTTTAATCGCGATTCACTAAAAGCTTCTGTCAAACGTTTGTCTGTTTAAATTAGTGTCGGATTCACCCTTTTTTCTCTCTTCCATTTTCCGAATTCAAATAAGATTTCTTTTTTTTATTACTAAGCCGCATAATAGCTGGGGCCAGTCACTGTTCGACGTCTCTTCACTTTCAAACGCTAATTCCCGCTGTTGCCCCGGGTTACTGATTGGACGATATATTTAACAATGCCACCGACGCGCTTCTCTGCGAGGGAATACATCTTATGTACCCACTTTTTTTTTCTTGAGCTGGGATTCTTTTATTTTCCTATTTTCCATTCGGTCGCGCGGCCGAAAGGTCGAATGTTTGCGGTGGGCTGCACGCGCTAATAACGCTAAGAGCAATTAGTTGAAGGTTCGGTTTTGCTTGCGCTGGGTGGGTGTTTAGTTATTCGGGGTCTGGGGTATACAGGCATATTACGGGGCAGGCTGGCCATGGAGGGTCTTAACGGGAGGTCGTTTGCTGCGCTGCCAGCCGCCTAAGATTAATGACGTTACGCCAAGACAGTTTGTCCGGAGACAAACGTGACAAAAAATTGAGGTACACACATTACAACATTACCTACATCATATTTATTGGCATTATGTAGAAACTTTATTTTATTTATTCAACAGAAATCCACAACAATACAATTACAGTAAACAATAGGTACTTAATAATTTGTACATGCAGCCAGTGATGGATTTTACTATGTAGTTCAGAGAAATATATTTTAGTCTAATTCAAAAACTCTTATTCTAATTAATCTAGTGACAAAAAATAAGTACGTAAGTACTTTATTTCGTTCTCTTATAAGCGGAAACGTAGAAAAATCTTCCATTGAACTAGGTGTGGGCAGAGACAACTTGAAAAACCCAGTTTCATACTTTGGACATCATAAAATATTTAACACTCATATCTCTCTGAAGCGGTCCGAATATTATCGACGTGTCCATAAAAAGGAAAACTCTTAAGGAAAGGGACAGACACACCCCACCCTTGCAGGGTAGAAAGGGAAGGTAAATTAGATATTGTACGATCTTTGGAAATTCCTTGGAAACGCTTGCTTTCTTTTCCATCGGTTTTATAGCTGTCGTTATATTTTGATAGAGCCGTTTGGTAGGATCGCCGATATAACGTTTATGTTTTGGTTTTCGGTTGTTGCTTTCATTCGCACAGCGCATTTTTCCCACGACAACATTGTTTTCCTTTACGAACAAGCCTGTTTCACTGCAGTGGGACTCTTAAAAATTGAACGGTGTATGTTAAACATATATTTTATGCTAACCCGCATAGTTTTCAAGTGATAAATATACGGCAGGACACTCCGCATATAAAATACTTGGTACACTCGCGTACACAAATGAATGCTATGCAATAAATTAACATGATAATCACGGCGTATTAGTCCGAGGACGTCATCGATGGCTAAAACAGTCTTCGGTTAGTGTAATACTTTTGTTATACGCGATAATAGATGGACACTTTTCTGAACGATTGTACCTATGAGTCCTATAATAACTTAGGGGCTCTCACTCGCAAAAATGATGCAATGCGTGGTGCGGGATGGGCGCGGGGTCCAGCCATATTTCTCGTTCTGTACACGTGAAACGGCGAAACACAGTTGGCACGAGATTATACTTTTGGGGAATTCCTGTAAATACGTGCCCTTGATACAGTGTACATTGCTTGGCAGAGAATATAGCTGTGCCAAATGTATGCCAGATATATTACTAGTTATTCTCTAGTAGTTTTGAAACGAAAAAGGACAATACATTTTTTTAAATCCTAGTTACAATATTTACGCCTTATGCTGACTCTTAACGGGAGTTGCATAAGTGCGGGTATTGAACGAAAACAGTAAACCTTTAAAATGCCGCTGATTGAGCCTACATATCGCTAGTTAACACTTTACAACATAGGCCCGGTCCGAAAATATATCCGCGAAATTCCCCAATAATAAATAACGTGCCTTGTCCCGCTCACCTCGGGTTAACCCGCTTTTATAAACTAGCCTATAATTTATAACTATTACCCGACCGAAAACGATCATGTGATATCACTTTATGGCGTATTCCGCTACGGCGAATAAAATGTTTGCCAGCGGAAATGTGTTGCGCTATTTTTGTTTAGGAGTGTACTGCCTTAAACATTAATAATAATATTGGCCTTTTTGCATCTACTTACTAAGATGATTTATACAGCGTCCAGAGTGCCTAGTGCGAGTTTTTTAACTACTCGATCGCGTTAACGTAAACTCATATTTCTATAGCATCGAGGAAGCGCCACCTAGCGACAAGTATAGAAATTAAAATTGCTGAGTGCGAGTTGTAATGGTTTACGTTGAGAAGTGAACACGTTTACCAGCCAAAACACGAATAAACGCGAGTGGGAGTTGTACTGTGACAGCGTTTTGTCAGTTCGAACGGTTAATTTGCTCATACTCACTACTCAATGCTCGATTAACGCGGTAGTAAAGTTATTCGATTGGATCTGTCAAACTCGCACTAAGCACTCAGTGGTATCTTCACTCACACTAGATGGGTGAAGGGACCACTCCGACGCTGTAGTGCCTGGGACATGGTTTTATAGATGGTGTAGGCTTGCCCAGCTACTATACCATCCTGACAGCTGATAGCCCACAGAAAAGACTAGTCAATACGTGCGGAGCCAACCAAGCCGCGGATTTCCTGCACCGTTAGTGTGTGGTATTGCGACTACAAATTCGCATGTGTACGTAACTTTGAAATTAAACAAAGTCATTGGTACATACCCGCACTCGGGATCGAACCTGGGGCTCTCGCTTGCCAGTCCATGGTTCTACTCACTGAGCTACCATCGCCTTAAACATTAGGGTTAGTAAAATTACCTCTTTTCTCTTTTACCTGTATAAAAGTATTTCTTATATTGCCTAGCTAGTGAAAATAAAATTAACTATTGTCTATTGTTTCACTTTTTTGTAAGAAGTGTAATTGGTGTATGGTAAAGTGGTTTTCGCGCCTAGTTTTCAATTGTTATTTTTAATTTCAAGACTTAGGAGAATAATGAAGGAAAACATCGAGAGGAAACCTGAGTGTCTCAGTTCGAATTCATCAGCGCTTAAATTTGCCAATCCACGCACGTGGACACGCGTGGTAACCAAGCCCATACTCTCTTTCTGAGAGGCCTGTGCCCTACAGTAGAACCTTTATAGATTACATAAAAAGGGAGGATAGGATCACCTTGCTCCACTATGTTTGCTTGCGTTCTCTAATCAGCACTTTACACTTTAAAGTAATATTTTTGTAAACCTAAACCCTTATCTGGAAACAGAGCGGCCATAACTGACCAGCAAACGCTCTTCCCATCCAAATAGTGGATCCTTACCTTAACACTACTGCGTACTTAATGTAATCGCGCTCAATATCCTTTGTTCACTTTCAGACTCATTAAAAAGGCGATGCAATTTAATGAGTTGATAGTGTGCGTTAACCCTCGACTACGTTTGCAAATACTGCCCGAGCTGTCGCTGGATTGCCGACCCTATTACCTAGCGGGTAAAGTGGGGTTTCCGTCGGGTGTGAATCGTGTAGTATCGGTATGTAGGGGTCGAAGATTAGTGGCACACGCCTACGAGCGGGCGCGCTGAGCGGCTGATGTTACCCCAGAGTGTAGTTACAATTAGAGCGGTGCCCACAATGAAGTGAGGCCACGTAATGTTACCTCTTGTCTTTGTACGATGATTGTTCGCGAAAGAGATCGGGCTGGGCCACGGTTATGGCCGCGTTTACCATACGCCCTCGCTTTTCGGGTTATTCCCGGGCACGGTTTGAATTTTGGCTCTTAACACGCTGTAGGCAAGTCGTTAGCTACCTATCTTTTATTAGTATATGCATATAATGCTGCTAAAGCTTAGTAGTATAAGCATGGTGTTTCAGAATAGTGCGGTAAAACTTAAGGGTTCAGTTACTTTATGGCCTGGTAAACTAGGTTTAAACTAAATTTCTTTGTACTTATCTTTATTTTTAATTTTGTTACAAGTGAGTGTTATTATTCGCGATGGGAACACGTTGTTACTGTACTAGTAGTAAGACGTATGTAGGATACATAAAAAAAATCAAAAGAAGAAGAATATCAGGCCTTATCACTATATTCGAAAAACTCTTTTTTTTTTTGGGACTGTTGATATTTTTTCCACATTTCTGTGTTGATTTCACAAGAAATGTCGTTTATATTGAAAAGTAGTATCAAGATTTATGAGAACTTTCTGCAACACCCAATAGTCGTCAGATTTTGTTATCGTGTTGTTGCAAAACATAATATTCTAGGCATTTTTACCATTTCCAACAAAGTTGAATTAAAAATTTGTTTGTTACTTCGAGGCCTCAGGCCTTACCTTCTGTCACGTGTCTTCATATAATGCGCCCATATCGCCTTCTCCGCTTTGTTCTACGAAAGAAACGGTTCGTAAAAGTTGTACGTCGAATTTAAATCTAGTCGTGGCTAGATACATTTTAGTTGGACGGTGGTTGTGCAAAGGGGCTTAGAAGCCGCGAGCGATTGCTCCAATGTCAGTAGGTGTATTGTCAATTGGAAACTACTCGGCTCTTGGTACAAGCGCTTTTAGATTCGAAAGAGTTCGTTGCGTAGTATATGTAAGAAAGCAGAATAAACTGTTTTTGCTACAAAAAAAATTGTTGCAAAAAAGATTATTTTTTTCAAGTATGTAAATCCGGAATTAAGTTAATCACGTATAATGCTTATCAAAGCTTTAGCTCACGAAAGTTTTAAGCTAGACTTTACTTTTTGTGGAAATACTATAGGGTGAAGGAGGATTTTTGTACAGTTTTAATCAGTGTTTCTTTAATACTAAGTTGACAAAAATAAGGTTCCAGTGTGGCGATATCGATTATACATCTATTATTAAGAACCTGTAAAGAACAAACACGCAATGGGATCATATTTTCTTGATATATCATTCCAAAATAGGGTCTTTTGTTTCGCTTTATTACTACTCACTTGTATTAGGTACAGCATTTTGTTTAAGTAACGTAAATAACGGAACTTCACAAGATTTTTTTTGTTTTAAGTCACAGTTTTTTTTTACTTAAACAATACTATAAAATTACGCTCAAGACACTTTTCGCGGGACCTATGTCGCTGTCTCAACTTCGCACTTTTGCTGAGGTACTTGGCTCTTAAGATACTATAAGTTTTCGTAATTAATTAACGAAATTAATGTGATTTACAAAAATTGCTATGCAATATAAATCTTTGCTCTAACTGTAATTCAGGTAAGATGTTATGACCTTTATCAAACATTTTGTCTTATCACTTGATAACACAGATTATTATTGAAAGTTATTACAACTTATTTGTTTACGAAACATTTCAACAAGCTTTCTCTGAAGACTTGCAGTGTACTACGGAAGAGGGCTATGAAAAGGCCAGGTTTTATCGCGTTGCCATGGAGACGGCGGGAAGCTGCGTCGCCTGCGATACCTACCCCCCGCTTTCCGAGGATCCGCACAAAAACTATACTCTCCCAGATATACATAGGTACATGTTGTAGACTTTTTATAGACAAGAGACATTTTTTTGTACAGATGTTCCTTGAAGAGTTTTAAATAAATTTAAATTTTATCCGCCAAATTCTATTTATCTCGTTGGTTAAGCGTTTGTCTATTAACACAGAAGTTTAGAATTCGACTCCTCAGTCTTTACGGTTCTTCCACATTTTTGTAGCGCTTATTTGATTGGCAACAACAGGGTATCCTAGTTGAGACCTGCTTAAGTGATTGTGTTGTTTTAAAAACCTATTTAGAGGCTAAAAATGTTGGCTAGATGTTGCTGCCTGTACGTAATACAGAGAATATTATAAAGAGGTTCGAAATTTCACTGATGCCGGTACATCAGCTCAGTTGGGAGAGCACTGGCACAGTAAGCCAGAGGTAGTGGGTTCGAGTCCGGCATGGGCGGAATATTTAGCCTCTAAATAGGTTTTTAAAATTGTCCTTAGCACGGGTTGCATTAAAAAAATATAAGTATTGTGTCGTGTAGACGGTATTATTCAGCTTTTATAGGATTTTGATAGCTTAATATACATCTTTCCCATTTGCTTTTGCGCCCCTATAATTAATATGAATAAGCCACTACGTCGTGAACAAAGTAATGACTTGCAATGTAAACAAAGCAAGACTAAAATACTTACAGTGCTGTTCTAATGCAAATTGATGGAATGAATGATTCAAGTGGCGAGATTGCAGAGTCTAATTAAAACTGTCTGATGGTTACAGAAATGAATATTATAATTGCAAACTTTGTTACAAAAATATAAATAAGACAACGATTAATATATTTTTAGGAACTTTACAATAGTGTAGTTAGGTAATTAATTATTCAAAAGTATACGTACAGAATTACATAAAAATAGCCAGAATTTTACCTTTAACAAAAATATATTGGATTTTTTATTACATCAAATGCTGGCCATTACTAGTGAAGTAAAAAACACAAAAAATGAATATCAACAATTTGGCATTCCTAGAATCTATTTTCATTCTAAAATGAGAATTGAGCGCAAAATTAATGTGGAGAAATTTTGTTTGTTTACATAGGCATTTACGCTGACGTCACAGACGGCGGAAAATTAACCCTTGAACGCGGGTTAACAGTCAGAAATGCCCTGAAATATTAACGCCAGTTGTATGGACGAGTCACGCGGAAAAACAAAGTCGAAAAACTCTACCAGCTATGGCCCCGTCGCGTGTCCCCGTCAAAGATCAACGAGTTTTTCAGGTAGGTACTTCAGGCCACAAAAGTTTAGGCCTCTCAGAGACAAATTTATTTTATGAGCAAATTTATTTAACATTAAGAGCACACACCAAATCAAATGAATAGTAACAAATACAGGGTATATTTGTCCCTAATATCCGTTGAATCTTTTGGAAGGTTTGTCTTAGTCTTAGAAAGATGTACGTAACCAGGCACAAAAAAAAATCTGGCTTTCGGTTTTTTACTTGATATGTCTTCTAGGCGATTCAGGACAAGACAATCTGTTAAAAAATACTAAAATGACTTGTATTTGACATTTTTTTTAATTTGAATTAAAATAAAAAAAACAAATGTTTATTGATTAAGAAAGGAAGATTTTCAATACACTTGATTGCTTTGTTTTCCGCTTCGTGAATTTTCCAAATGCCTCGTTTTATAGACTATAGCCGACAATGGTCAGTAATGTCACAAGACATTGTAATACAGTGGCATAGTCTGCACTCGTCTGCAGCTGCAGGAGAAATCCGTCATTATTCCCTACTACCTATGCACTAAGGGTGGAGCAAAAAAACTCTGAAGCGAGACACCCAAGTTCGATGCCCTGGTCGGGCTTGTACCTACGACCTTGTTTATTTTCTAGATTACTTTGCAAATTTGTAGTAGCAATACCATACAACAATAACTGTAGAGAAAAATATCGTGAGGAAACCAGTGGCTTGGTTGGATCCGCTCGTATTGACTTGTCATTCCTGTGGGCTGGGCCCCACTGAGCTGTCAGGATGATATATGTGCTGAGCAAGCCTACTCCAATTAAAAGAACATTACCGCACGCTCTGCAGCATCCGAGTAGTCCCTTCACCTGTTTACTGTGAGTGAAGGTGCCACTGGACGCTGCATAAATCATCTCATTACGGAGATACAGATGCTAAATTAAGTTTTTCATGTCTTACGTGCCGATATATTTCACAAGCAAATATTATTTTTAAGAATTAAATACCCAAAGTACACGAAACCGGCGTGCGTGCATGCAACCATTTACGAACGTTTATGAAACGAAGGTGATCTGCCAGGGTCGTAGCTAGTGGCAGTCCCTGGTAGTCTGCCTACCCCTCTGGGATAGGAGTGAATTTATGTTATGTTGTATGTAAATAACCAACGATAATTTTTAGAAAAATATACGATGGGAACCAGTGCTTAAGTGCATGAGACCCCCTTTCTAGAAGTGTGACTGTAGAGTAAAATTTTTTAATTTCAATTAATAATCAGTATTTTTAAGTTCATGTAAAGTAATTAGTTTATAAATTTAATATTAACTTCAATTACTAACAATCAATAGTGTTGACTTTATAAAAAAATAATTGGTTTACCTATTTTGGAACGTAACTTCATAATTAACTTTTGTAATTTTTGCCGAGGGTTGTAAACTAACCGTTAATGCTTGCTATAAGACGCCTGTCACCTCAGTCATCCGGGACCACGGCACCTGAAGAAGTGCCGAAACGTTGGAAAATTGTAAAAATGTTATAAACGAGCATAAATCCGTGAAAAAACAGTTTTAATTATGTCTAATGCTCGTGTTAACCTTAGAAAATACTATAAAAATATACGATTTAATAAGGAATGGGTGCTTGCAATGCAATGGTTTCCATTAAAGTTAGCGATAGTACTGTCACGAAAAAAAATCTAAGTACCTAAATCCATTGAAACTGCGAAAATAGGTGCCTGCACGCAAAGAGACGAAAGTTTTATTCTTTGCCGCCGCGCGGCTGTATTGAGTGGTGGCGGTGGGTGGGGCAATACGCGGGAGAGTCAATACCGGCCCTGGGGACCGCCTCCCGAGGGAGCCCGGGGGAGGGGAAGGTTAAAAGGGAAAAGTTATAAGATCGCCCGTTGTCGGATACCGCGTTTTAGTTCGCGGCCGTTGAGGAAAAAATTCTGGATTTTCTTTTTAGTTCTCCTTTTTGTTTACTGAGCATGTGTGTATTGCGAATTTGTACAGGTTGCATCTACGTGATGAGTTTATCTATACAGCGTCCATTGTCAGCTTCACTTACATTAGGCGGATGAAGGGACTACCGAAGACTTTCTTAAGGACTGCACATTATTAACTTAGTTCGACCTGGTCGGACACATCCGACAAAAAAATCAAGTGCGCGGATCGGGAACTAAGTTAATAAGCTGGTATTTTTTTTCAAAATTTCGAGATTTTCCCCATAATAAAAGTGGTTATTGTGAACGAGTAGAATAGACGTGGAGACCTATTCGGATAGATCTTGACATATTATTATTACACCAAACAAATAAAAAAACGAATGAATATGAAAAAAAGTTGGAAGAGGTTGTCGAGGTAATACGTTTCTTACGGACATTCTGGAAGAGACGTAGAAACAGTAAGAACACAGGTTCACATGCAATAAATAAACTGAAAAAGCCTAAACTAGGTTCAATAAAAAATAATAAACCCAAATTTAGTTGTAACAGGTATGTCTTCCTAGATATATAGTTTAGGCGCGCTACAAAGAAACTTCTCTAATATATAAACTGATCCTATTTAGCCTACGCCAAATCGTCAAAAACGTACATAAAAAAACATGACAACACATAAACTCACGCCTGTATCACGCTCGGAGGGGTCTGCCATATCCTTGATCCAGACAAGTCTCTTGCGTTTCATTATCATTTATTAGTCGTGAACACGATGATTCCCATTGCTAATACATCCTTAATTTTGTCGGTTAATAGTTTTGGGTACCTGACTTCAAACACCTCGTATCTCTGTGATGAATGCAATACAAAAATTGTAATGTATAATAAATACATAATACTCCCATTTTAATCCAATGTCATTTTTCCAAATCCGCTTCCACAAAAAATCCAACTACGAAACATTGTCTGTTTACATAGGCTCCTACACGCCATGTAGTTATAGAGTACAGCCGGGGACACGACCAATCTACTTACAGCCGAAGTTAGCGCGAGCTGTAAGTTTCAGTAGCGAACGGAAAGCGGTGTATCCAGTTGTCGCCGACTGTACCGCGTGTTGTGCGAGGGAAGGGTGTCATTCAAGTGCTACTGAAAGAGGGCGACCTAGAGCTATATAGCAGAACGTCGGCGTGCCTTCTCTATGAGTAGATAGACACGCGTGGAGCGGCTTAGGCGCCTTACTTCTTCATGTTTTTGAGAGAGTTCCAGTCACTGACTCCCATGCTTCACAAATAGAACTCATTTTCTTTACTATTGATATTAGTAGCTTTGATAATACACTAAAGATTGCGCATTGGCTTTGACTTTTGTTTTTCTCAAATCTGGGATGGCTTAATTTTAATTTCGAACCTAGGCGTGTATCCTTAAATACACGCCTAGGTTCGAAATTTTGGGCATCAAATATTGGGAAAGGTGAAATGAAGTGGTTGATTTTCTGTTCGTTTCTGTCATTAAATTATTACCTGTGTCTAAAAAAAGTCTAAAACAAAAGAAGGTCTATTGCCTATTTAAATTATTAGTAGATGGACGTAACATTGTTTCATTGGTACTTTTGGCACTTATCTTTCCTAAAATTAGTATAGAATAGAGTACCTTCCATTCAAATAACCAACAACCCGAATGCTGAGCATATTAACTACTTAGCAGGCGGGACCAACTTAGGTACCAATGAGTTATATGGTCGTATTCGGGTCCCGCCATCGTAGAAGTTCTTTTGTTTTTGTTACTTTAATTTATTGACTTTTTAGTATTTTTTATGTATTCTAATATTAGGTATATTTGACACTCGCACAAACACGAAGAATCTATTGAGATATTATTTGTCAAAATTTTACATTGGTTATGAAGTTATGAAGAAACATAGAAGCGGATATACCTAGGTACATACAAACGTATGAACTAAACGCCCTCCTTTTGAACTACACCGCAGTAGGGTAAAAATAGAAAACATTTAGATTGTTTAAGTGTTTTTTTTCCAAGCCGTGTCTTTTTTCTGTTATGCCTTGTTCACACACTCGCTTGGACATGTTGGTTTGGCAGGTGGATCGTCTGACCTCGCCTTAGTTAGCGATCGTTCACCACTGTATGGTTGTACACGCGTACCTTCGCTACAACAAAAGCTATTTTTGTAGAGTTACAAAGTGGAGTAAAGGAACATGTAGTACAATTCAAAAGACAAACCTACCCGAAAACTCAAATATTTTCTTTTATAATAGAGTTTTGTTTCTCTGAGAATTCCGTTGATTTGCATCGTTTCTGAATAAAACATTCCCTTTACTCGGCATGGGCTGTCACCTACCATTCTTTCTTCATACAGTGCCAAGCCCTCTATATATACCTACAATGTTCTCCGCCTATATAAAAATTCGCGTAAGGGATGAAAGCGGGGGTTGTTTTTACGATGGAAATAGTGGGTACCTCGCAACGCCCGTGATGCGATACGTCGATATTACCTTATTCTTTTATTGGCAATGGTTTGATTTTTGTCATAGCTTTTTCTCTTCTTTCTTTGTCCGTAGAGTAGAAATGTTTCTGTGCCAACTAGTTTTTGTAATCTTAAGTGATTTTTGAAAATCCTAATTATTGGTCTGTAATAGTTCCATAATATACTAGGGCGGTAAGTTGATGTTTACAAACGAATCGATGGATAAGTTTGTAAATATCAATCTATACGCTTATCATACAACGCTTTTCAACGCAATTGCAAGAAAACAGTACAATTAAACAAACTTTAACACTCGAATAATCGCATCGCAACAACTTTGACGTTTACAAATTAATAGGAAAATGGCGAGCACAAATTAATAATTTAAATAGACTATTCTTCGTCTCAACTTTGCTTTAGTATTAAAGTAAGACAAACGTTTTTGAACTAAAACTAAGACAAACGTATTGAGCAATATCGGATAAGGAGGTTCGATCATTCAGCCTATTTATTCTCGTAATGTGACACTTCTTGGTGATATTTTTGGAAATAACAAAATAACCGTAAAGAATACGAACGCCGCCATACCACGGAGCGTAGGGTAAAACATGTACTTATTTGAGAGTACATGTTTTACAGCTTGCTTCGTTGTAATAGTGCGTAATTTTTGACTTTCAAACAATGTTTACAAGCACCGTAAATGCAGTTTTAGAGCAAAAGTGCTGAAAATGAAGTGAATAAGGTTTTTTTTTAATGCGCTAACCCGTGCTAAGGACAATACAGTAATACAGAGAATATTGTAAAGAGGTTCGAAATTTCACTGAAGCCGGTGAGTCGCCCATTAGCTCAGTTGGAAAGAGCGCTAGCACGGATAGACAGAGTTCGCAGGTTCGAATCCCGGCATGGGTGGAATTTTTAGCCTCTAAATAGGTTTTTGAATAAGGTGTATTAGTTTTTTTACGTCTCATGATACCTTATCCATAATAGGAATTATTTAATCTGGCATAGAAGTCCAATAGTTACTTGTGTTTGAAAGAATTTAACCGAATAGCATGACTGGATGATTTGTGAAGCTGAAAGGTATGTTTACCTACTTATTTTGCGTGTATAGAGGAAAAACTAACATTAAACCGATAGAATAAATGGTTTTATATTCCAATGTCCTATTCAGCGAGTTATGTTGGTCGATTGCGAGTATTGTAAGCTGAAGAGGTCCAGCAGTGAAACAAAAATGACACAGACACATGTCTCACTGCTGCGCAAAGGCCTCCCTTTCGGCTTATATCCATCCCTGTCCCCAGCTACCTAGCAGTATTATATATTATTTTTTTTATATTGACCTCTAGTCTAGAATACACAAAGTTGACAACAAGTATCGCCGAAATCGCACAAAGTTCACCTTACAGCCAAGTGACGTCCAGTATCCCGCCTATACTTCTTTGTAAGCCATCCCGAGGTATTATAGGGGTGCACTAACGGGAACGTATGTGTGGTCAAATTGGGTAGGACACAGCGACTTATTGCTGGTACCATGCATGGTTTGGTTTAGTTCAGCTTTCTTTATACACTCCATTGATTTTTGGCGACATTTTCGCTTTTAACTTATTTCAATCTATAATATAAAAATGAATCGCTGAATGTGTCGGTAAGCGCAAATCTTAAGAGCAGCTGAACCGATTTCGCTAATTAATTTTTTTAGAATATTCCTTGAATTACGAGGATGGTTCTTACGGAGAAAAATATAAAAAAGAAATTAATTATGTTAAGCGGTACGAAGTTCGCTGGGTCAGCTAGTTTACACGTAAAACCTAAATGAATCGATGTTTTACTCACTTACATACAATTACGGATTCCTAAATGTATGCGTAAAATTGCATTTTTATACTTAGAACATGCCTTTGAACTGGCAGTAAAGTCAGTCAGCCTTAAAAGGAAATTTCCACTTTCAGGCACTTTTATTGCCAGTTTAACACCTAACATAAATGCCACTAAAGTTCGTTACTAGCACAGTAGATAATTAAGGGTATAGACAGCACATTAGGCCGGGCTCAGACGATCGTAAACGACACTACTTGTATAAATTTCCAGCTTTCGGTCGGTTGGGTTGATGCGACTGACAATACGGATTCCAAATCATCCAATTCTTTAGTCTTTTATAGCCAAAACTTATCGTAAGCCAACCTTGAAATCGCAATTGTTTTATTATTATCTTACTCTCCTTTTACAATCCTCCACCAACCCGGACTTGGCCCCCGTGGACGAGTATGGCGAGTAACCTTTCTACGATGCAGGATAAGATCCGTGCCCCAGCAGTAGGTTCATACAAGGGTTGATATCGATCGATGTCATTGCAGCATTTAGTAGACTTAATAGAAGGCGAGTAAGATTCGATATCTTACTCGCCTTCTATTAAGTGTAACCAATTTAGGAATATAGTTTATTCTAATTATACTAAATAACTCGTGTAGTAAAAAAATCCTGTTTCCCAAGAAATATATTCAGTTTAGATTTTTCGCTGGAATCTAAAACTGTGTATAGAATAGATTATTTTTTTCTGCATATAAAGCAAACTTATTAAGAACATTTAAGTTGTTAAGTATGCCGAGTAGAATCACCCCTCAACTGGTTATTTTTTTATAACTAACACGTTATGCAGACATTATATATTAACTTAAAGGTTAATATTTAATACGAGTATATAACAATTGCACCAAACAATGATTATTTATGTTATTCGGGATGTATTTGCAAATGCCTTTGTTTGAAATAAATACTTATACCGGTCCCAAACTATGATACTCTGTGTTCTGGTAATCAAGTAAGGACATCACAAATATCAAAATGCACCCATTGTGAGGCTATTTGTACAAATCACGGTGTATCAGACAGCGTCATTTATGGCTACCATTTAAGGATGTAACAATTTTCACGAAACAAAGTAGGTACTGTGGCCCCAGATCCCCAGAAGCCCCAATCCATGTTTTGGTCGTGTTCCAAATATTGTCTTCAGCATAGTTCAAGGAACATTCTAGACATAGTTACAAGCATTCTATATAATTTGTATGTTACGGATATACACTTTTGAGGTACACACGAGAGTCAATTATGCGATATTAAACTTTTCACCGCGCAGCCGAAAATAAAGCGATCCATCCACTCGGGGAAGTTCTAACTCGTAATATTGTGACATAAGGTGTTTAACATAAATAATGCGGGAACAGATGTGCGTTGCCCGCGGCTCCTCAAACACGTTCACGGCTTTACGTACTCTCTGCCTGCCTGCCATTTTTGGCTTGAATTGTATAGAGCTGCAGGTATCGCTTGTTTTCGAGCCAAAAAAGGAAACAGTGAGATAATTTATTTCAGAGTTTTAGTCTCCCAATTAGTAGAAGCCTTCTACTAGATAAATATATTTTCCGCAGATTGTTAGATCTGTATGATAAAATGAAACAAGGTCTGTAATAATACTGCGTAAAATATTACTGAAAACATCCCAAAATTCACATCATTACCTTATTAATTCATGTAATTAGGACGTAGGGTTACCAACTATAAATACACAATCTCATGACTGTAAACTTAAATAATTAAAGCCTTTTTATCATATTGTGACCGGTGCTGACCAGAATTAAAATATAACGTTATAGTTTGTAATAATAATATCATATTGTAACTGACCACGCAGACATAAAGAGAAGAGAAGAGAAGAAGAGGCCGAGCACCTATGCCTTGGATGGATAGTTGAAACTATGGCAGATACTGTACAAGCTGTCATACATCTGGTGCATAATTGGACCGAATGGAGAGCGTTGGTCACGAAAGCTAAAAAAAGGAAGAAGAAAGAATTACTAATACAAAAAGTTCTGCCTCTGTTATAATCTACTTACGCTACACCCGAATAGATTTTTGATCGCCACACAGTGATGTTAGAGGAGTAATAGCAGCTCTCGACAAATCTATATCAGTTGGCACAACGATATTCTGCCTGGCAGAATCATTGCCTCGGGGCAATGTAAAATATTTCTACTAAACCATTCACAGTGATCGCCCGCCTGATCGCATGGACTCGCCTCTGTATTGTACTCGTAAACTATGGCAAGTATTGGGGTTGACCTTAAATGTTGATTCAAAATCCAACGGTAGCGCTATGTTGGAATGATTATGTGGTCTTTGAGAATTTTCTGAAGCCTCTGAATTGTCTGCAGTTTATAAAGTTAGTTGAAAAACGAAACGTAGTGACAGTGGCTTACTGAGCGTTACAAACTAAACATGTCCATTTTAACAAGATTTAGATTTTAAGAAAAGGTTTTCCTTAATTAATAGAGTTTATATTGTTCTTTTAAAGTCAGTAATTCGTGCTTTGAACCGGCATTAATTTCGAAAACAAATTTACCTACCTACTTAGGTTTGTCATTGAGTACACGAGAGACCCAATCAGTAGAAGGGAAATCAGAGGCCTTCTTTAGCTTCATTTTTATAAAAACTGTCAAATAAAAAACTAAACAGCTTAACACCCTAAACACTTTTAATTACCACCACATAAAAAAAGTGCAGCAAAAACGGCCGCATCGAGAGCGGAAGCACAAATTTGTGAACACGAAAAACTAATTATTTACTCGCGCAGACCACATTCAAGTGGAAACGTCTGCTTTAAACAAGACCATAGAATAAGGAACCAGAAGACCAAGAAAATTTTTCTCCCACACTAGGTACTTCATAAGGCAAAATATTTTTTATGTTATGATTGTGTTGTGTAAGTTATTTTATAATGTTCTGTATATAATAACTAAGGTTATAAAAACTGTATATTATCTCAAACTACGTATGAATTCCATGCTAACGAAAATGGGGGCATCTTAAAAAGCTATCATGCTGCTTACCTTACCGGACTATAAAAGACGCAACCGTGAAGTCTACTGTACAGTCCGTTAGCTTTTAGAATATACCTCGGCCTCTAGAGTAGGCGTCGGTTTTCGCCGAAAACACACGAGTGTAATACTACTTCCTGCTCTGTATGTTTCTTCACTATTTAAAAAAGTTAAGTGCCATATTAGTTCCGATATTTCTATTACACGAATATATCCGATTCTATTAGCTAGAAGCCGAGGTATATTCTTAAAGCTAACACTGTCTGTTAGCTTTTAGAATATACCTATATTACTAACCATTCGAGATAATCATATCTCGAATGATGATATGAACTACAGATGTTTGTATTTTGTGATAAATAAAAGCTTCCAATAACCGACAATTGAAACGATGCTTCTGGATATCACGACGCGGATTCATTGGAAGGTTTTTTTTAATGTAAAATCGTATACAAGTAGTACATTTTATGATAATAAAACAGATTTATGCGTCCGCATCATTTGAGTCTCATTATCTGTTCCCTCTCACTTGACGCGCTTTTATTCGACACTTTTACTGGCATTCCGATAATTGTAACAACGTGTGCATATTTTGATACAGCATAGCACTTAGTTGGTGACAAGATTATACTCTTTATACCTAGACGATAACGTTGTAAAACAAAAGATTAGAGGTATAGAGACAATAAATATATAGGTAATTCACCTTACGAAACGTTACGCAATAAATAGTAATAACCACAACGTTTATAGTTATTCTGTTATGTTATTTCATTCTTACAACTTTTCTGTTTTGTTACAGATTTTTCCTGAAATTCTTCCTAAAATGCAATCAGAACTGTTTGAAGAACGCTGGCAATCCTCGAGATATGAGAAGGTTTCAGGTAAGATATTATTAAGTACTATATTAAAGTTTTATCTTCCTTAATAACAATCAAAAACTATTTTTATTTTCAAGGTTAGGGCTTAGGAGGTTATGGTTTATGGTAGAAGATACATGTGACCGATTAAAACTAGTCATTCTGACTTCTCAGTCCAACGACAGTGAGGCAACGTTGCCACCCAATTTTTTGGTAGACTTTTGAGAGCACAATGACATGGCTGCCTCTGCCATGTCATGCCAGGTCCATACTATCTTTGGGGTTAATTCTCATATGATAGAACAATATTGAAGCGTGGCCTAGTCAAACCGAGTGATTGAAATCAATCACTTGAGTTAAGCAACAACAGGCGCGGTCATGTGCAGGATGGGTGACTGTCCCGTGACTGCCGCTAGTGGCATTTTCCGAGCGCTTCCGTGCTTCGCAAGGCACGTTAAGCCGTTTGTGCCGGCTGTCATGTAATGGTAGTGGTTAAACCATGTCAGAGGCCTTATGGCGGCTTGATAACTTCTGACAGTAAGGCACGCCACTGTCTTACAATCCTCCACCAACCCGGACTTGGCCCCCGTAGTGAAGTACGGCCTAACCTTCCTGCGATATAGGAAGAGACCTTTGCCCCAGCAGTGGGCACATACAAGGTTTGATATCGATATCGAGACCAACATAAAATTCCCTCAAAAGGGTCATCGGATGAAGCTCAGGACCGCCTTAGAGGCGATTCACCCCTGGTCCATCGAATGCTGGTAATTATTTGTGCTGTCGACAGGTAAATGGTTGCTTGTTTACAAGGAAGGAGGAAAAATGTGTCGGCGGCGCGCCGTGTCCGTCTATGTCGCTCCTACGCGTTGGTGCAATTTGAGAGTTTCAACGCCTGACGTTGGTTTAGATTTTTTATATTATAAAACCATAATGTCAAAAACAAACTTGTATCTTGTAGCAGGCCTGTTGTATTTACTTTTGAACATGATGTAACAGATTATGTGAAATCACTACGTGATAAGTGATTCTTCCACCACTGGTCACTTTATGCCAATCGATTTGACATAAGAAACATCTGTTTTACGAGTACTAGTTAGTACTACTGTTATTAGCTAGTAGAGATAATTATTTTAAATGGATATTTATTTTTCTTAAGGAGCGGTGTTAGTGGAGCGGTAGAACGCGAGCCTCACATTTCGGAGGTTATGGGTTCGAATCTCGGCACGTATCAATGACATTTTTTTAAAAATAAATCATAAGATGGTTTGTAGGTACAGTCATGAGCACTTACATTTATGCACTTCAGTACCTTGTCAAAGACAAAAAAATAAATTTTTCATACATCAGGTTCAATATCAACCCTTGAATGTCGCCACTGCTGGGGCACGGGGCTCTTCCTGCATCACAGAAAGATTTATACATAAAGTTAAAAGAAGTTAGTGTGACAAGTTTCTAAGGTGTTCACATGTTAGTGCACGCAACTGTACGAGTACCTACCAGCTGACTTCCATGAAAAAAAATTAAAACTAAGAATATATACCTACAAGCCGTGCCCCACGGTGTTACCCGCAGTTTATTAGGGACAATAAATTATGTATTAATAGTAAAATTTATTTTCGCCAGTATAACGTAGCCTAGTGTTAATCCAGGGTGTCAGCTAACTTAATACCAAATTTTATTAAAATCGCTCCTGCAGTTTAGTTTAGACGTGAAGAAGTAACAAACATACACACTCACAAACTTTATAATATTTGTGTGATGTGATCTGATGTGACAGTGTGACATGTGATGTGATACGATAGTGTGATGTGATGAGATGTGATGATTTATTTAGGTGTCTCCCAAAACCGCTTTTTCTTAAAGTTCAGACCACAGTCGTCTCGGAATCGCCCTACACTGCAAGGAAGGGTTGCGTTCACGACTCTGAATATTTGAAACGCCTCCAATTTAGAGGGTGGAATTAAATTCATTTATTTCAGAACGAGCGCCCTTTACATGGCGTTTTTAACTTTTTCCCCGTACTTAGGTTTATAATTAAAGTTGTTCTTGCGCTTTGTTTGTTTATGAATGGCGAGTTAAATTTGTGCGGTATCTGTAGATTGATGTCAAAGAAAATTTTCGTTATTAAAATTTAGATAGAACCTACTACAGTAATAGTTTTTTAAATAACTGAAGTTTCAAACCTACTTTAAGTATGACAAGTCAGTAACTCAAAAGACTATGTAAGACAAAACACTTCATATTGTTATGAACTAGTTTTTTTACGACTGTCGTAACGATATCTAATCCTTTGTAACTACAATACTGTTAATTTGTGTTAATTGACTTGTTTTTTCAAGGACGTCTTTAGAAAATATTTTCATAATTATTAATTTTATAGATGCAAAAAGGGTCGTAATTAAAATGACTTGATCCCGAAGTCTATTAGGGTTGAGCTAAGGACCAACGTATTTCAAAGTTGCATAGTCTACAACTCACGAGACATATTTATCTTGGACGCCCTTGCGAGAAGTTTGAGCAAATGTAGTTCTTGTTTGAATAGTTATAGTGTTCATTTCCACTAGGAACTTAGCTGAACTGTGCGTTTATGTCTATATTTGGGTTTTCTGTGTGCCATTGAATAATTCAGTGGTCGCCGACATTTCAAGGGTAAGAATGGAATCTCTATATAACGCACACGTCACTATAGTTTGTCGTCTGCATCTACAGTCAAGAGTGAAATCTAAGACGATTTAAGTATAAGAATTGTATTTAATTATTTGACAGTTCGTGTATTATTAGAGATTTTTTCTTACTAGAATGTTTCGAAAAGAAAGCTTTAAAAATTATTATAATTTTACACTATTTTTATTTTTAATGCACTAACCCGTGCTAAGGAACAAATTTAAAAACCTATTTAGAGGCTAAAAATTTCACCCATGCCGGGATTCGAACCCGCAACCTCTGGCTATCCGTACCAGCGCTCTACCAATTGAGCCAATGGGCGACTCACAGCATCAGTGAAATTTCGAACCTCTTCACAATATTCTCTGTATTACGTACAGGCAGCGACATCTGACTTAAGCAAATTGCATTACTTACAGCCCCGACTACCTACTTTGCAGTTAGGTTTAACATCGGAACGATATCACTGTACCCACATGATTACACTATTTTTATTTTTAATGCACTAACCCGTGCTAAGGAACAAATTTAAAAACCTATTTAGAGGCTAAAAATTTCACCCATGCCGGGATTCGAACCCGCAACCTCTGGCTATCCGTACCAGCGCTCTACCAATTGAGCCAATGGGCGACTCACAGCATCAGTGAAATTTCGAACCTCTTCACAATATTCTCTGTATTACGTACAGGCAGCGACATCTGACTTAAGCAAATTGCATTACTTACAGCCCCGACTACCTACTTTGCAGTTAGGTTTAACATCGGAACGATATCACTGTACCCACATGATTACACTATTTTTATTTTTAATGCACTAACCCGTGCTAAGGAACAAATTTAAAAACCTATTTAGAGGCTAAAAATTTCACCCATGCCGGGATTCGAACCCGCAACCTCTGGCTATCCGTACCAGCGCTCTACCAATTGAGCCAATGGGTAGTCGGGGCTGTAAGTAATGCAATTTGCTTAAGTCAGATGTCGCTGCCTGTACGTAATACAGAGAATATTGTGAAGAGGTTCGAAATTTCACTGATGCTGTGAGTCGCCCATTGGCTCAATTGGTAGAGCGCTGGTACGGATAGCCAGAGGTTGCGGGTTCGAATCCCGGCATGGGTGAAATTTTTAGCCTCTAAATAGGTTTTTAAATTTGTTCCTTAGCACGGGTTAGTGCATTAAAAATAAAAATAGTGTAATCATGTGGGTACAGTGATATCGTTCCGATGTTAAACCTAACTGCAAAGTAGGTAGTCGGGGCTGTAAGTAATGCAATTTGCTTAAGTCAGATGTCGCTGCCTGTACGTAATACAGAGAATATTGTGAAGAGGTTCGAAATTTCACTGATGCTGTGAGTCGCCCATTGGCTCAATTGGTAGAGCGCTGGTACGGATAGCCAGAGGTTGCGGGTTCGAATCCCGGCATGGGTGAAATTTTTAGCCTCTAAATAGGTTTTTAAATATTATAATTTTTTCAGGTATTAGTTAATTTAAAGAATGTATTTTTGAACTAATTTCGTAAGCTCTACACGTTAACTTGGTTTCGGATTCACTTACGTCTCGGACTTATCCTGCAAAAAGTCAAGTAAAATCAGTAAGGAAATTTCTGATCAAAACAAATTTTATCCGGAAATAAGTTAATAACACCGAATTTTTTTTACAGATAAAACATAATTTTGTAATTATCTGAAGTATAAAGTACGTTCACAATTTTGAAATTAAAATTGTATTTCGTTTTGACCGGTGTTATCCGCTCAAAAAATTTAAAGTATAATTTGACTTAATTCACTTACACTGGTTTTCAATACTTTACTTCTTTTACCCATAGAGGGCCGTGTTAGCCAGAGAGCAGTGAAAAACCCTAGAGGAGTCCTATGTATGGAGACCATCTGACGTCAATTCCTTTATAAATAAAATAAAAAATTGTACACAAACCTACTTACAAAAACATACACTTAATGAAAAATAAAACACCTGGTTAGGTATAATTTATGTTTTCACAAAATTAACAAAGTTCCGATTTCAAAATATTTTTGTCCTGAACAGACGAAGTCAGTACCGAAACGACTAAAAACATTACATAATTTAAAATATCCTCACTCCTGTATTTAATCAGCTTAAGACTAGGGTTTGTTTTTCTTCTTCTTCTTCTTTAAAAGTAGTGTTAATCAGCATTTAACAGGTAAGCTCGTTACATCGTAGACCCCGTCTTCGCTTACCATCAGGTGTGACTGGGGTGAAGAGTAACCTGTTTAACTTATAAAAAAACATGCATTATTGCAACATGCTTCATCGACGTGCATGCAAGCACGCCTGTTTTGGGTTCTTTCGCAAAGGAAATTTCACCCTGTATAATCGCGTCCGCAGACCACCCAAGCCACTTCCTAGTCTCCTTATACGGCATCCGAGTGCACTTCTCTGCACACACGCATGCATATTGCATAACCTTATAGGAAGCCTCGGCCATTTCGGAGCTTTAACTCTGTAACTCCACCTCCCGAGGGACTCTCCCTTTCGACGCAGCGGCTGTGTGCGTGAGCGTTACGTGTGTGAATTATAACCAAGAGGTATTGATAGTGCTCTGTTTATGGGCGGGTGTTTGAGTATTTTTGGCTCGGAGCTACCTTGAACTTGGACCGGGAATTTAGGAATGTGTCGCGGTTTTAGTTTGGTAAACGTGTAAGGAGGATAAAGTCTGATTCTATATAAAATATATATGATAAATCTGAGTCTATTGTACAAATAGACGGCCCATTCAAATAGACGGTGTAAAGGGTTATTTTTTCAAATAAGCATTTCACAACTCAAATCCTAATCAACTCTTCAAAACTTTACCACAATATAAATAAACTTGATATTTTAGACATCGAGGTTAAGTTTGCTGTAAGAATGAAAACATTTGTATGAAACTAATACTCCATATCACATTATCCCAAAGCGTACAATGACGTTTGACGTTCATAGAAACATAGTACAAGTAAAGTAGGAAGATAATTTAGTAAACCTTATACATCAGGATAATTAAGTAAAGATTAGCTGGAAGAAAATAATTATTGGTATTTAGCTCACCTTTGTACAAAGCTCTTTTTCTCATTCAATAACCAATAATAAGGGTTGTTAGATAGGAATGTAAGAAACGAGCAATCTGTCGCCATCAAACGTAACAGTTTGGAGAGTTTTAATACCGTATCAACTGTATTATGTTATAGTATTTCTTAATAATTCGCGATACTCATACAAAGTTATATGTTAAACGGGTCAAATTGCGATTATTTATTAGGTAAAACGTAATTACCTTATTTACCGACGTTTCGGTTACATGTTACATAAGTACGTTACAGTTGCCGTGGTTTTGGGTAGACCCGTTTCGTTATAAACCCTTGTATGTCCCCACTGCTGGGGCACGGGTCTCTTCCTGCATTGCAGGAAGGTTAGGCCTTACTCCACCACGGGGGCCAAGTCCGGGTTGGTGGAGGATTGTAAGACAGTGGCGGGCCTTACTGTCAGAAGTTATCAAGCCGCCCATAAGGCCTCTGACATGGCTTAACGACTGCCATTATATGACAGCCGGCACCAACGGCTTAACGTGCCTTGCGAAGCACGGAAGCGCTCGGAAAAATGCCACCCGTTTAATATATAACTATGTATTATGTTATGTTATAAAGAAGTTAAAAAAAATCGTTTTTATATCTTTTAACTCCCTGTTTCTTGCACAGTGACTGTCTAATAATCTAATGTTGGTTTGGCTATGGGCTAAAAAGATGAATTTGTTTCAGGTGGTGATATCAACGCAAGTGATGGTCGACGGGCCACTACTAGCCATATCAGACAACATGTTCGTTCACAACAACAGCAAACATGGCCGACGGGCCAAGCGTCTAGATCCGACTGAAGGTATAGACGCCGCCTCCGAATCACCTTGTACGTTCTTTGTTTTTTTTTATTTACTTTTTATTTTTAGAATGGCGTTTCTAATTTCTTCTTTTTTATCTTGCCAAACGAAAAGAGTGTAAAAAAGTGACTTTGTTTCAATAGTGTTACGTGCTTACGAGCGTTACGTAGGGTAGCTGGCTTTGTTATCGATATCGACCCTTGTATGTCCCCACTGCTGGGGCACGGGTCACTTCCTGCATGGCAGGAAGGTTAGGCCATACTCCACCACAGGGGCCAAGTCCGGGTTGGCGGAGGATTGTAAGACAGTGGCGGGCCTTACTGTCAGAAGTTATCAAGCCGCCCATAAGGCCTCTGACATGGCTTAACGACTGCCATTACATGACAGCCGGCACCAAGGGCTTAACGTGCCTTGCGAAGCACGGGCTTTGTTATGGCCAGTATGATTGCCATAGATTACAAAATGTTTCGATTAGATAAATAGATGTGTCACGAAAAGGTTACTAATCTATAAACACAACTATACTTAAATATAAACCTGCCGAGGGTAGTAAACTAACAGTTAATGCTTTCAAAAAGACGCCTGTCACCTCAGTCATCCGAGACCACGGCACCTTTAAAAGTGCCGAAACGTCGGAAAATTGTAAAAATAGAATAAAACGAGTGAAATCCGTATAAAAACAGTTTTAATTATAAACCTGAAAGTCAAAAATATTTTATAACAACATATCCACTAGGTTTGCTCTGCAAATAATGTTCTGCTGGCCAGTCAAAGCTACGGCCAGCCGCTGTAGACCCACGCAAATGTGCGAAAATCATAATACACCGTTTGAGAATGTCGTTTGTATGCAAGGAATCACTGTAGACATTTCGCAAAGAAACTTCCTGAGAGTAGAGGGTGGCTAGGGTGCTGAGGCGGGCATGAAACGAATACGGATAATTTTGTGAGGAATTATGACTTGTAAAAGTCGAGACTGTTGCGAGAATTGTGAAAAATACGATACTTTTTTCTTTTCCACCTTTTTATCGAATATGAATTTGTTATTGGCACTTGTTACAATTCATTATATAAGAATGATTACAAGCAGATGAACAGCTAATTAATATAATGTTACACTTTACTTCCAGTCAAATAAAAAAATATGCGCCATACAATATCCACTACAATTGGCATGTAGAGAATGTCATTTGCTGTGAGAAAAACAAACTGGGGAATCGCTCAAGCTATTACAAATGAGTAGCTGACAGTTATGAATGCTTTTCAATTAATTTTACTGTGTTGTTTTTCCGTTAAGACTGTTCAGTCTGGCATCAGTCAATCCCATAAGTCTGGTTAGACTGACGGCAGACTGATCGTCTATTCAGTGGCCTGATGGACCAGACTGACGGATATTCGAATATTTTGATGCCTCATTAGTCTGGCATGAATCCGAGCTTGATCAAGGTCACTGCCTGAACTGACGCCAGACTAAACGTGTAAACTCCGTCAGAGACACAGCAATTAATAAAGAGCCTCTTCCATACAATGCGATCGTTAAAAGTTTAGAGGCTAGACGGCGTGAAACCAACTCGGAGGAACGGATTACATGGTGCGAATGAGAAAATTTGCTCAAGTACTTTCAGTTAGTCGGGCGAGCTGAGATAACGTCTTTGGGAATTCCCTGCGCTTTCGTCCTCCTAATTCTTTAAGCGATTCTGTTTGTTTCACTCACGGTTTCCTGACCTGTGATTCGATTTTGACCAACTTTGAAAATCTAGTGATGAGACTCAAAGATTACATTGGTGTAATCTTTCATCATCATTATCAGCCAATTTGACGCCCCCTGCAAGGCATAGGTTCTCCCTCGTGGTTTTCCAAGCTTCACGGTCTTGTGCCGTCCGCATCCAGCAACTCCCGCCACAGTAACCAGGTCGTCAGACCATCTGGTGGAGGGCCTGCACCCGCTGCGTCGTCCGGTTCGTGGTCCCATTGTGATATAGTTAGTTAGTTAGTTTGTCCTATGGTTTCCGCACTTAGCCTCACAGTTGGGCCATTGTACGTAGCCGGCTGTGATATAACACTCAGTTATTTAAAAAGTTTGGAAGTACGTCGACGTTTACATACGGGAACTCCCTAAAACTACACTGTGGGTGATGTTACAACAAAACGTAAAGCCCATTAAGATTACAGTCTACAGCCGACCACCAACAAAAGTCAACCACCATTACAATTTTGTTGCAAATTCGCTCTTCAGATAACTGATAAAACTAGACAGAGAAGAGTAAAGAGTGGAGTAGAGAAGTAATTGATTAGAGTGCATGCGTTTAAAGGTTGATTTGCTGTCGTCTCGATGAAAAAAAGGTTGTAAGAAAAGAAAGTATTATTGCTTTAATTCAGCGTTTTAATAAGTAGATCGTTACAGTACCTAGAAGCAGCAAATTATTAACCATTATGTTTCCCTCATTTAGTGTTGGTTCATGTAGTAGTTCCATTACGACGAGACGACCTCTGTGGCGTAGCGGTAGCGCATCTGCCTACCATGCAAGAGGTTCCGGGTTCGAATCCCGGCTGGGGACAAAAAAAAAAGCTCAGGTCTTGGATGTTTACATGTTTGTGACGTCGTTGTTTCTGGTTCTCACTGCACAGGGTATCCTAGTGTGGGGCCAGAAGCAATGTATGTGCTTTTATGTAAATGTAATGTAATGTTAATGTAATTTAAGAATTTAGATCACAACTGTATTTTTATATTCAGGAAAGCGTGTCTAGATTAGAATATTCATTTAGAATGGCAATATGATATCAAATTCATAACTTTGTGACAAAAACGGTCCATTGAAAAGAAGACTAATGGTGGATCATTGCTTTTATTTCTGCACTGGGTTTCCGAGGATATTTAAAAAAAAAAATTTTCTTCTTCATTTCCGCCCAATCCAATAAATAGAGTAGGTACGTGGCTATTAAGCTCTTGCAATAAAATTGTATCAAATTTAATCAGACTGATGAAAAAACTGTAACTTCGTGTCGCCAAATCGTAATGAAAGTCCAATCCGCATGAAGCCGAAGGTAGAGCAATATTATTTGACAAATTAAAAACGAGCCGCGCCGTAATCTCCTTTCGCCCTCTTAAATTCACTTTCTCCTGCCGTCTTTATTACACTGTCGTTTTGTTCGCAAGATTTCGGATTCCCCCTGTTGTCTTTCCACGCGTAGCCCCCTCACTACAACCGTCTTGCATTCTAGCCCTCAGTCCCACAACGTCATATCCACCACCCCCTCATAACACAACTACTATCTCTAACACAACTCATTAAAATTCACATTCACTTGTCCTCGATGATTTCTTGCCACTTTGTGGCGCTGCAAATAGTTTCGTCGTAACTTTTACGACGCGCAATTGTCCTTTTTCGCCGGCTGTCAAGGATAAACGTTCAAGTGGGACGGAATGAGTTTCGGCGGTTTGGCGTTGATTCAACTTTTAAGTTGCTGGGCATATAATTTGGTTAGACTACCGAGTCTGGAGTGGCAACCACAGTTTTCCGACACTTTTTGTTGATATTCAAAACAAAATGCGCAATTTGTAGATGTAGTTAGATTTATCGATTAACAAAACCAACGTGCATTTGCCTCTGCGATGAGATGATTTATATAGCATCAAGTAGCACCTTCACTCACACTGGATAGGTGTAAGGACCACTCAGACGCTGTAGTGTCTGGTACATTGTTTTAGATGGAGAAGGCTGGCACACCACATACCATCCTGAAAACGTAGTCGGCCAAGCCCACAGGAAAGACAAATCAATACGAAACCCGCATCTTGTTATGGAAGACAAAGTGTAACAAAATTACTATATACGCATAGAAATGTTTGTGTATATACATCCAAAAATGGAGGTTATACCCGTCCTTTCAACTTATATGTCACGAAAATAGAAACAAAGTTTAACTATTCCACACGACAGAGTGTTACCATATACGAGTACCTGGCATTATAAATTGATTACTTTGTATTGATTCATATGTGAATGTGTTTTTATTTTATACTCTAAAATATAATTGTTGTACGTCTGAAAATACACTGAATGAAAATGAGTTGAAAATTAAAAAGTTTATTTGTAATCAAAATCAAGTATTTTGCGTGAATAATAATTGAAAAAAACTGCGTCTTAGGAAGATAGGTGCCATTGATTTTATTTGATCAGCTTGAATTGTAAAATCTTCTAAATACAATAATTGAATTTAAATTTGAATTTGGCATGACTGTCCTGTTATTTACGATTTCGCCTGAGGAGAAGTTGTACGCATTGAATAGTGGAACCCTCTATTTCCGAATAAATGAGAAGATTTTGTCACACTCCATACATTTAGAGTGAATTTGAAGACTTCTAACAGGAAAATAAACATTTCCTTAAAACACAAAATAATCTAACCCCGCAAGCTAAAAAACTTCCATATAAGATTATAGAGCTTCCAGAAGTTGTTCTATATTAAAATTGAAGTTTAATATCATTCTACTCCGCTTACACGTACTTTTACTTACGTGAATATAAGTAAAAATACGGGCATGTCGAAGAACATTTCCTAAAACGTTCTTAAGCAACGTAACTATGATATACCGTGTTTTTAAGTCCCACGGACTTATTAAAAAAAACACGATTTCTTAAAACACTTCTCAGAGGCAATTTAAATAGTCCGTAGTAAAGGGAAATACGTAACCACAGATTACTTAAACTGTCTGTGTCGAATGTTCTAGAGAAATCGCGTTTTATATAATTAAGACGATTTATTTTTTAGATTTTGTGGTAGCCCCTCGGTATACGACATCATTTAGAAGTTTTCACTAATGTGTTTACACATCCTACAATTTTACGCGCCGGCTCTTGGGTGAAGTTAGATCGTTTTACTCTTTATTACACGAGTAACGAAGTCTTTTGTCGAGATGTCAGATTCACACGTGGAGGTTAGCTAGTTAATCAGATTTTTCATAAATACTGCCTCAATAAAAAAAAAAACTCTTGCTAGTTAGGTCGTCGTAAGAAAAGTACCTAATCTTATATTGTTGATAGATAGATAGAGAACACTTTGGAAATTACCCAGATATTTCTTAACCTAAGAGTACAGACGGCGGCCTTATCCCTTAAACTAATCTCTTCCAGACAACCTTTGGATGGACTGTATCTTAGTAAAGTTAAAATGAGCGTGCCCTAAGAATCTAAAATTCTACAGAAGTTAGTCAAAGTTATTCTAAGTTACCGGTTTGATCTGGTTCCGGACCAGTTAGGAGAGCACAAGGTCAACATAAAAGTTTTACCCCACTATTGGGTAGAGGCATCTCGTCTTATGCGATGAAGAAAAGCAAGGTGGCGCTAATCAATAATGGAATGGCGAAGCGCTCGTGGCCTAGTCGAACCGAGTGATTGGAATCAACATCAGGCGGGATGGGTAACCATTCCGTGACTACCGCTAGTGGCATTTTTTTATTGTTATTTTTAAGGTGAAGACTGTGAAAGTAACATTAGGTATCTAGGTAGTGTTATTTTAATTTAAACCACTGCATGTAGTCTCGTCTAACAAACATTGAGATTTTTTCTATAAATAGGTAGTGTTATATTAACCGTGAAGGAAAACATCGTAAGGAAACCCGAGTGTCTGACGTGTTCAACTACCTCCTCAGTGGGTACGCGTAGTAATTAAGCCCATACTCTGTGCCCTGCAGTGGAATAGGATAGTGGTTATATTGATAATTATATTGATAAAACACTCTTTGAAAGTCTAAATCGCTTGTAGAAACTTCAAACATTAACAAAGACAGTAACCTCGAACCTTCATTTAAACTCAACAGACAACTTTATTGAGAGAAGGTTTCATCTATTCACCAGCGGGCCTGTACCCCCCTCTGCCGGTGGCGACTCCGTGCATCAAAGCGATCTCTCCCAGCGAGGGTTGGACCTCGGGCGGGTCAACAGTGATCATAGTTGGGGACAACTTCTTCGATGGACTGCAGGTTGTGTTCGGAACGATGCTGGTTTGGAGCGAGGTGAGGACTGAGGAATACTTTTTAAAAATTGATACTCGATTCGATTATTTTAGGCCAGGCCTTCACGGTCTTAGTACGCTCGTAACGAGTGCGCCATCCGAGTAAACTAATGCTTCTGATTGGACGGTTTTTCGTGACAACACTAAAATAGCCAATCAGAAGCATTGCGGTTTCCTCGGATGGCGCACTCGGACCGAGCGCACTAAGCACCGTGAAAACGCAGCTTTACTTATAGGACGGTATTAATAAAACGGTCTATTTTTTGAGATCGCTCTCGAGTCCTCGTTTCAAGATGTTCTTCGAAACGCAGCAGTAACTTGACAGCGCAATCAAGAGCAATTTCAGAGGTTAGAGTAGGCTGCAGATATAAATAAGCTTATCGTTAGAAAAATAGTACTGTAGTAACTTCTACATAAAAAAGATTTTCGATGATCCCAACAATCAATACTGGGATACCACCGTGCAATATTATTCAAGAAGCTATAACATAAGTAGAGTAGAAAAATACATAGTTTTCTATTTCTTTAGTAGGTTTTTTTATGTACTCGTATTTATATTACTTATTTTAGGTTACCTACCTATAAAATAACCAACTCCTGAGACAAGTGAATTAGAGTTTCCGTCTCACAACGTATTTTGTTACATAAGTTTTTTCGCAGATCGAAGAATGTCAAAATGTGAATAAAAAATATAAGGGCACATAATTAGAAATATAAATTTTGTAAATTTATAAATTTTACGTTTTGCGCAGTCTTCTAAAGGCACCGACTGACTCTGAAAAATTGCTCGGTGTTAGCTCGTTACAAGACGAATATTCGTCAGGACAGTACAGCGAGCCGAGTCGCTCGATACGAGCGCCGAGCGCCCGAACGCGCTCCACTCGGCTATCGGTTTTTTTGGCGATACAAATCAATCGCTGCCTGCGCGAGCACCGCACGCATCGTGTCTTGCTGTGGGGTGGCATAGAGAGGTGCATGGTCACGAATATTCAGGTGTTGTGAGCATTTGCTCACAACTGTCAAATATTCGTGAGATTGCTCACATCGAGCGAAAATTCAATGTCAGTGGCCACCTTTATGTTGCTGCCTCTTGTGAATCATAATGTCAATTTTATTTAACTGTTTCCACCCACACCCTTAACAAACTTCTGATAATGAATATACAAAATTCGGAAAAAGGTCCAAGAATTCAAGTCATTGCATATAGAAAATATTTTATATTATTACAAAATGATAAGTAGGGGATGGGGACATTAATGTACGGAGAAGGAACAGCGTCCCACTTCTCATATTCTTCTTCTTCTTTCTGTCGTATCCTCATGACTGAAGGACGTATTTATGGGTTTTCTTATATTAATCTGTCAAGGATAACAATGAAGAAAAACTGAAAAACCACAAAACAAATAATGAAAAAAAAATAAAAGGAGTTCAAATACCGTACAACTAAAATTGACGTTTGAATTCAAGTATTTCAAGAAGGATGATACTACTGTACCTGGTAAAGTTTTGCGTCATCATTAACACCGTATAAAGTCGCCTTTTCTCCCACCAGCTCATAACCTCGCACGCAATAAGGGTGCAAACACCTCCGAGACACATACCGGGCGTGGTGGAAGTCACGTTGTCTTACAAGAGCAAACAGTTCTGCAAGGGTGCCCCTGGGAGATTCGTTTACGTCTGTGAGTATGGTTGTACGCTTGTTTTATTCGGATGACCAGTACCAAAATGAATGCAATCTGGCATGCAATCACTTTCACTACGTCATATTTGGCCTTGGCCTTTGTAGAGCTACGTAATGAGATGATTTATGCAGCGTCCAGTGGCACCTACACTCACAATAGATGGGTGAAGGGGAGTACTCGGACACCCTTCACCCATCAAGTGTGAGTGTAGTGTCAGTGCTTGAGACATTGTTTTTAAATGGAGTGTGAGATGGTATCCTGATGGCTTAGTCGGTCTAACCCACAGGAAAGATAAGTCAATACCAATTCATAATTATGATTAACATAAATCCTCAGCATTACATTTGAAAAAACTTATAGATGGATTATGCATTTTTTCCTGCTTTTTAAATTCGAAATAAATAATTAAAATTAAATTTGGAAACAAAACTGAAACCGGGCAAGTGCTAGTCGGGCTCACGCTCCGAGGGTTTTGTACACATTTGTCGGTATACATTTCAGAAATCGAGTATTTCAGTTTTTTCCGAGCTTAACTCAAACTTATTTTTGTAATGATTTTAGTACTCATCGATAGTTTTCAGATGTATTTGTAGAATGGAACAATATAATTTTCTTGCCAAATTTAATTATTCTAGGTCAACGAATAGTAACTTATAAATTTCGATTCACTTTAGTTTCAAAATGCACTTTTTTCGGCAGAAGCAGCCGTATCTTTTTTTACGTTAATTAAGTAGTTTGAATTTTACACAGATTTTACGAACTAATATAAACTCAATACCTTTACGCGTTCCCGAGATAAAGGATCTTGACAGACAGACGGACGGTCGGGCGGATAGGTGCACAACAAACTGAAGTAGTTCCGTTTTTTCTCTTTTGAGGTACGAAACCCTAAAAAGATTATTGCTGCCATTATTGCGTATCTGAAAGAAGTTATCCTAGCTTGTATTTTTTTTAAAAGTATCAATTTTACCTGTAAGTAGAAAATTAAATTGAATGAAAGGTTTTCGTTTTCGGTATGGCGAGGAAAGCCTCGCAAAAATAGCTTTTATTTCCATCTCAATTTTCCACGCACCAAATCAGAAACTGAGATAGATCCGTTACTGTTACAAGACAGTTTTTCTTTACGCCCAGTAACAAAAAACAAAACTCTGATACGCATTTACGCAATCTCCTTTGCGATCAATCAATTAGGATTTCATCACAAAATATTGACTACAGAAGTTTACTTTGCTGTTGTAATACGTCTAGTGATTTGTATTATATTCTTGTATTTAAAGTATTAAAAGGTGTATAATAGCAATTTGTTTAGCAATTAAACTCTGAAGGCCACCCACCATAAAAAATTTAACCTTATCACCTCACAATAAAATCAAAACCAAATGCAATATTTTAACTAATCGTAGCCTGACCTCAGTTAACCTTCTGTAAGCACTGCTCATCCATTTGCTAGTTGAGCAGGCTAATGATTGATTCTGTTTTTTTCTTGTTTCGCATAGCAGCACTCAACGAGCCAACGATAGATTACGGCTTCCAGAGATTGCAGAAACTCATACCGAGGCATCCCGGGGATCCAGAAAAGCTACCTAAAGTAAGAGAATATACATTCATATTTTTCTCAAATTTAATTTTCCAACTTGTCCTTCGCCTTATAGACGACGATAGCATTTGTCTTCTTAGATGAGCGGATTACCTACCTCCCTTTAGTTTTTATCTATTAAAAAAAGCGTCAAGAGAACTTTTGTTACGTCCTTGCTCGGTAACCAAATCATACAATATCCTAGTTTGGTAGCAAGACATCATTTTACCTTTCAAAAGCATATGACTACGACACAAAACATTTCCAAAAATCATTCAGCTCTTTCTCTCTATTTTTCACTGAGAAGCCAAATAATATATATGTGATATGTTTACCTGGTTTGCCATAGATTCGCTAAGATTAATCAATATCCACCCAAAAAACGGCTGATTGTGAAATCTTCTAACAGGAAATCATCCTCAAGAGAGCAGCGGACCTAGCAGAGGCACTGTACTCGATGCCTCGGAACAACCAACTCGGCTTGGGTGGTCCACGATCACCTCCTTCGAGTATGCCCTTCAACTCGTATACTGGCCAGTTGGCGGTCAGTGTTCAGGACGCGGCGGCTAGCCAATGGACTGAAGGTAAGTTTTTTTTCTCTTCTTTACTAAGACCCTGGCATCTTGCTCTGACCAGCAAAAAGTTTGATTGTAGTTTATAATTTTTACTGTAACTTTTTTGTGAAGTTCCTGTATCATATCAATATCTCAATTAAAAAATCCAACATTAGTGCCGGACGTCTTCCTAATTTGAACTTGGTATTGATACATATTTCTTAGTGCGTCATGCAATATACTGAATAAATGACCAGCTAGTTATACTAAGTTTATTATGAATGAACTACTAGTATTTCTCATTAATTAAGGAGTTATAGGGGGTAACTTTAATGTACTGGAATAATTCATACATTACAATAGAAGACTTTGATCTTACACGTTTTTTAAGACCCGTTACGCCAAACAACATCTGCTCACCGCCATAGGCACCTCAGTCCTAACGCAATTTTTCGTATTCACTCAGGCTTTTTCTTTTAGAGGAGTACGCCAGGAGTGGGGGGTCAGTGTCGCCTAGATACTGCTCCGCGGCGTCCACGCCCCACGCCGCGGCCGCTGCCCCCTCGTACCCCCATCCTCAGCACTACCCCGCGCCTCCAACGTCACTGTTTAACACCACTTCACGTAAGTCTCTTAATTCTTCTCAAAACAACTTCACGTAAATTCTCGGTATTTTTCTCTGCAGCACTTCATGTAAGTTCCCAATACCACTTCACGTAAATTCTCGGTCTTTTTTGGATTATGACCAAACAGGACTTGGCAACGACGTCCCACCATCAGATGCCTGATTTGCTTCCTGACTTCTTTGATTGATTAAAGCTGAAGAGAGTGGCCAGATCACTAGTTTGATGGTCTGATGTAGCAGTCATGCTAACGGGAAAGTAATGGTTGTATTATATTATGGTATCCAAGCCATATTCAAAAAGTACGAACGTACCACAGTCTTTGACAAAGCGATCAGCTAAAATTTCAACACGCTTTTGCTTACCTTCTTTTATGTTATATTTAGCTGTTTCTTTAACATCCGCATTAAAAGCCCATTCTTGCCCTTTACTGTTTATACGTAGGTATTTAACCTGGAGTTTATCACCTTGGCAATTAGAATTGTTGTGCTCAGAATTGAGTTTGTGGAGACCATGCAAAATGGCAAGATAGAGAATAACCCCGAGTTTATGTCTGTTAGTACTTTGCTTTGATAACGTACGATTACTGTTATTGTTATGTGTTATTTTCACAAAATGGTCAGATGGAAAGCTGAATCCTAGATGCAGAAAGTATTTACTATTTAGTAGTAACGTATATTTTCTGTCGTATTTCTGACTCTTTAATGAGCAACACAGTTCAAGAATCGAGTTTTAAAAACCAAAAGATTATGCTAGTCATAGCAATCCGTACGTTATATTTTCATTGTTTTTACCTGTACCTAGTTCTTTTTGTTTTTGTCTTTATAGCATTACCAGATATACTTTTTCTGTCTTGACGTAAATGTTTTCAAGTATCTAACATCTGAATTCCCGTTCGCAACCATTACGCTTCGCATTCCCAACGCCTTTGTGTCGCTTTTGTGTTAACCCCCTCTGTTTCTATACGCAGTGTCTCTAGGCCCGTACCACCCCGCCAACGTGAATGGACACTTATCATCTGACCATCAACACTATAACGCGTATAACACGAAAGATAGCGGGCATTACAGTGAAAGAAACGAGAGCTTCAAAAGTGAGGGCGACTGTCCGGCAAACATTCATCCAAAATGCAATAGAAACGGTATGAAAGGGCCGGAGGGTAAAGAGACTAAGCTAAGGAGCGCCTTTGCAGTTGTCAGACACAGCCAGTCGCCGCCGCGCGTTGCCAATTTTCAACATCACCAGAACTGGCAGCATCTTGCCGTGCAGTGTTAGTACACCTTTTTGTTTCCTTTGGTTTTTTTGCCGCTTATTTTTAAGAACGGTGGTTTGGTAAGGACTCGGATTCTCACTCGTAGGAGGATGATTTCGTGAAAAAAAAATGCATGCTGGGAACAGTATGTCTATGCTTGTCATATTTGCTTACCTTGCCACTTGTTACGTTTATACCGAGTGACGACGAAGTGTTAAGTTTGTTTTATTTTTATTCGTCCTGTTATTGGAAATATTGAAACGGTAATCCATGTTAACCCATGTAGGTGTTTTTTTGAACACTGATATCATTTACTTGTATCAAGTTAAGTATATATGTCTACCATCTCGTTAGCTATCTAGATGAATATGATCCGAATGTAAACTGACTAGAGCGCTCCGATACGAGCTCTGCATTGTACCTATGTGTTACTAGGTCAAAATCAAGAATACTTGTAACGCAATAACCCATGACTTTATAAGAAAAATTGCTATATTTTGGTGTCGTGGGTACGAGTGTGTTATGGATCAGATTATATTTTTTCACGATTTCGAAGATATCTTTACTTTCTACACCGTGGACGACAAAATCCTTATGAACATCCAAAATTGGCAAATTTCGAAACAAATTTTTTGAAATCGTGATAAACATATCTGCTACGAAAGCGTTTGAAAACAAGATTTACTTGACCGTACGAACGACCGTAACGTTACAGTAAAAATTGTTTGTACTAAAACATAGGGTCCATACCTTTTCAGAAAACTATTTTACACACCATGGCAGTCCTAGAACTTGTAAGTAAAGTGTGGCCATCTTTGTCCACAGGAATGAGCGGACTGGTCTCCTCGCCGTTCAGTGTTAACCCATTCTCTCTGCCCACGTGTAACGCCCAGCAGTACGCCCAGACCGCGCCTCTTGTCTCCAAGTAACGTACGTCCTATCATACACACTTAGCTGAGAACTAACTGTCGTATGATAAGCAAGGGTGCGCTTTGTAAACACTTTTTCGTGGTGATAAGACTTTTGTAATGAAATGCAAAGCTTGGATTTCTATTGTCACTTGAAAATTGGATATACTGCCACATCGCAATTTATGGATTACAGATACAGATATAAAAAACGTTTGTCTGGGTTGTGAAAAACTCTAATTTGTTGCGAATTATCAACTTGTGTCAAATCTGAAAAAATATAAGGATGTACTCACGTGAAGATTTCAGCAGTTTAAATTATCTGATGTGAATTTGGGGCACTGTAAATATTGTATTGTAATAAAATGTAAATATTTAAAAATTACCACGATGTTTTGATAGTTATGTCGCTAGTACAGTTAATAGAAACTACATTCTAGCATTACTAGCATGGTCAATAATATTCCGTAAAGCCAAAAGCTAATACTTCTGTAAGTATGACGCGACGATGGTGTATATTGAGATTTGAGTTCTTACTCAATTTACAATTGCGTTTGTGCTAATAAACTATATCTTGAAACAGCTAGGAATGCTAATTTGTAGTCTAGTAGATTTTATATTATAAATTTACTGCTGCATCAAGCTCATTTGTATAAAGTTAAAGTACAGGTAAACATTTAAATATCTAGCTCAATGTGAATTTGTTTTATAAATCCTTACACATCCATCACCAATTTTTATTTGTGCTATCTGTGATATTATTTATTATTAAGTACAAGTTTTCGATAACCTTCATTGGGTGTAATAATGTTCGATTTAATATCTAAATTGTTAATGGTCGCTTTAGTTTTGTGAACGCTACATCGAAATTATGTAAGAAATGGTAATATTTACGATTTGAAAAATATCTACTTAACGATCATATCACGAGACATATCCAGAAGCAGCTGTATTTTTTCAGAGAATACAAACTAATATACGAAAGCAATTTTGCGCCAAAAGGAAAATCTGTGTATACGAAAAATAATAAAATAACATACATCCACTAAAACGATTTCTTCAGATATTGTAACGGGAAATATCCTTTAAATAACAACACAATTTTGGGATATCCTTTCTCAATATTTAATAAACTAATAGTTACGAATATTTATTTTTAAGAAATTGTATGTTTTCGGAGATGATTTCACAAAACTGTAGTTTTTATTTGTCTTGTGAATATTATCTCCTAAAAACTTGTAAATTGTAATCGTTGAACAAATTATGATGAAATATGAGATTAAACTACGTACCTATACCAGTACCTTGTGAGTTTTTATTGTAAAAGTACTCTCCATTCGTTTACTATCCGATAAACATTATCATATTTACATAATTGTACATTTTTAACACCATTATGATTTCACACATGGTACCTACGATTTCTACCCCATTTGTAACATAAGACTGAGCATTCGGTCCTCCTAGTTAGGGGGTAATATTTTTGTTCTATTGTTATACTTTGACTAGATAATGCAGGGTTTTATTGCTTACCCTAATTGTACTTGCGAAGCAAAAAGTAGGGATCGTATTGCCATACATTAGCATTAAAATGGACAGTAGTAATTTTAGAAGGATCTCTATTGTATGAAGATAAATTAATTATTATACATTTAATACTTAAAGGATGGGGGTTGAACCTGTTTGCAATACGTGTGTCCTCGATTTGTGTTAATAAAATCGAGTACCTACGGACGTTATGTACGAAGTATACTCTCGATTTATACTCTAAAGTATACTCCCCGAAAGATTTGATGTCATTAAGTGACATTTCTAAAAGCAATTTATTCGGTAATGAGGTAAATCCAGTAATGATGTAAATCCAGTACATTGCCAATTATATCTCGTGTCTAACTAACATTATAATAAAAACCATCTCTAAAAGTCAAAGATTTTACTTCCACGTCCACAACATAAATTACCTAAGTAACACAAATGATCGGGCGAATAAAATAAAATTGTCTCATACAAAGCAGGTATCGAATGACAGGGGGCGAGATCTCAATTTAATCTCATTACAGACATGTACGTCCGTGTCCCGCCTTGATAAACAAGTGGAGTGAACAAATCGCTCCGTGCGTCAATCTGTCGCGCGACCGCCACGCGACAGTCGCGTGAGAGTCGCGTGTCGGTGTCGCGCATTACTGGAATTAGCCCCCGGCTCACAACTACAGTGCAAAACAGAAGGCTCAGAAGTTCTGCATTTAAGGCGCTTTGAGGTGCTAACTAGCGCCACTGATGGAATGAACATCATAACTTGTTTAATAATACGGTTTTTTACGGTCGGATCACTCTATCGAACTGACATTTTGTGACAGAAAGACACAACTGTCAAAGTCGGGTTACGGAATCATAACACTGCTGTTAAACCATGATTTTACAAACTTAGTATGCTCGGACAGAGTGGGCCATTTTACAAAAAAAAAAAGTAGTCAACTTGGATTGTGATAATCACAGATCTTAGTGATGGGATTGTGGTTTTTGCTTTAGTATGCAGGCGTTTTGTTGCTATCGGTGTCGCTGTTTGTCCCAATATTACCAGAGGTTTACCTACTGCTTTAATAGATAGGAATAGAAACGGTGTTTTATAATTTCCGGGTCAAACTAGGAAATGAACTTTTCTAGTTTGTCTCGGGTCTAGGATGTTAACTATGTATTTATTGTATTAAATCTATCGTCGAGTTAGCACCTACAATACAAGTCATTTAGTTGTACTTAGTATAGGGCTAACGAGATCTGTGTAATATGTCCATGAATAATTATTATTTATTATTATTATTAATAATTATAGATATTCTTTCGGAGACCAAGGAGAAGGGAGTAACTTTGGCTGGAGCTACCATCCCTATCCATGAACAGAGATAAATGGAAAGCGCCTGTGTCTGCAACAGACTCCACGGAGGAGTAAAGGGACCAAAGAAGATCAAGAAGAAGAAGATAATTATGAAAATGAAAAATATTAAATTACTAGCTGATTCGAAAAAACGTTGTTTTGCCATATTACTTGGCGTACGACTTAATCTCAGACTCACTAAATATATGTACACAAAAATAATCACGAAAATCGGTGAACTCGTTTGGGAGGAGTTCGATTACAAACACTTAGACACGGGCTTTTTATATACTAAATAATAGTTCATTACCTTCATACACCTCGACAAAACTTAAGTTTGACGGCCACTTACTTTTTTCTTACCGTACAAATCGGACTTCCTTCAATTAGGTATTAGAGTAACCACTTCGGTATTAATATGTATGGAATAAATTATTCCTAATCAAAATTGTTCAAATGATATGACGTAAGTAATAACAGTTGTTTTTAGTTCTACGTCATCCCTTTAGCTACCAACACACTAAAATGTAACAAAGATCAAATGATCTTTCTGTACTTAGCATTCTAATACATCCTTAAGTAATGTCATGAGACTCGTGATTCTCGGCGACCTCTCATTCGGTACTACTTGTACGCAAAAAAGAAGACCAGTAACATCTTCAATAGGCGTGATTACTCTGTCCTAAATCGCGTTAGCACGGGTCATGTTGCTAATAAGAATTGGTTGGCCGCTAAATATTCATGCTGGGGCGCGACAGGCATTGATCGACATGTTTTTCATTGCTGCTTCTGTCCTGAAGTACCTAATATTTTTTAAGTTTTATTAGGCTAATTACCGATGGTACGAAGTCTTGCAGTACTCTGTAAGATTTCGTCATAATATTTATATATAGATATTCGAAACACTGCGCCTGGTTCTCTCCTTAGAGCTTATAAAATACATATAGGCCGTGTTGGTGAAATACCTTTTTATTGCTTAGATTTTCTTTTTATAGATATTGTTTTTAATACATGTCATATTGTAGGTTTTTAAATTTTCTTGTACTAGTTCTTATAATGTCAACGTCTATTGTAAGGTACAATTGCAGACCCAAAGTTTTATTTAAATCTATAGAAAATAAAAATACCTTTGAAGTCCTATTAAGTGAAGTTAGAACTATTCCACCGTAAGAAAGCAGCTTAGCAAGCTGTGCTTTGGGCTCAATTCTTCTTAAAAGTCTCATTGAGGAATCACTTCAATACGACAATTCGCCAAAGGTGTTTGACATAGCCTCAACATCAACAAGTTGTGGCGACACTTGGCTGATCCGACATCTGGTGGGTTACATGCCCCACTAGTTCGCTGGACTGATACCGGCTGGATGAGGATGACCGGGGACTGAAAAAAGTAGCGAGCTTTGGAGGAGATGTTGCACAAAGGACGAATACCAGCTGATTAATTGAGGTAGATGCAATCACCGCGCGATCAAAATGTGTGATATACTCAGATCATAGAAATAAGTGTTACAACACTATTATGTTTTTCATATAATTAAGTTCAAGCGACTCAATGGATTTTGACAATAATTGGCACATTAAACGTCTCAATTAATATATGAACATTAAAAACCTATTTAGAGGCTAAAAATTCCACCCATGCCGGGATTCGAACCCGCAACCTCTGGCTATCCGTGCCAGCGCTCTATCCAACTGAGCTAATGGGCGACTCACCGGCATCAGTGAAATTTCGAACCTCTTCACACTATTCTCTGTATTACGTACAGGCAGCGACATCTGGCTGAAGAAATGGGTGGATTTTTTAGCCTCTAAATATGTTTTTAAAATGGTCCTTAGCACTGGTTAGTGCATTAAAAATAAAAATAGTACAGTAATAAATGAATATACTTTTTTTTATAATATACGTTTACGTTATAATAGAATATACGTTTCCACATCTGAAGATTGCAAACGGGACTCTGTTGTTATACCTGCGACATAATGTTTCCATTTCTTCTTTATATGTTCAGATCCTTTATCTCAGCAAAGCGCTTCCACTCTTAAAGCGCAATAGGAAGCCGGTAAAAAATTAAAAAATAAGGTCTTATGCACGTTAGGGGGTAGCGAAAAACCGTGTAACTTGAGTATTAACATAAACATTGATTTACAACTTGAATTGTAAGAGAAGATTTCATCACAATCAGTGCTAGCCAGTATAAACTGAAAAGCACTAACTTTACCGAGTATAAACTGAAAAGCACTAACTTTACCAGACCTACGACGCATCAAGAAACCCGTAAACACACTCAACAAGTAAACGCAAAACAAAACAACAACGGCGGACCGTCGAAATAACTTTAAAAACACTCGCGTTCACTAAAAATAAAAGCGGGCGTAAAAACGCGCACGGAAAGTCATCCGGCGAGTGACCGGGCGGTGGGGTGAAGGGGGACAATAGGTGAGGAGATATAACTTTCCCGGGCCATAGTAGAGTCAATACCGGCCCAAGGGAGTGTTACCCTCGGGGCCCGCTCGCTAGGGAAAACTAGACCCAACAATATAGAAAAGGACAGCCTTACGCAACGTCCCTACGACAGAGCGGTGCACTGCATTACTTATGTATTAATAATATATAGAGGAAAAATGCTGTGGACGTGCAGGGGGTGATATGTTGCGACGGTTAGCTGGGAAGGGATAGATGACATCAATTTGTCGAGTCGTGATGGGGTTTTATTTTGTTTCTCCGGCTGCATTTGTTTTTTGGCAACGAAATGGAACGTGAAGTGGTTCGATTTTCAAACGTTTATATGCTGACGTAAGCGAAAGAAAAATGAACAATAAAGAATCTGGGATATATGTATTGAACAAAATTCGCAAGTGGTCGAGTTTTCAAGTCCTTCCACAAATGCAATGTATTGTACTTTGGTTTTGACAATTACTTTGTTTTCAACAAAAAATACAATGGTCAGTTTCTTTGCAAATCTTCGTCCTATACCTACTATAATACATTGATATCTAAAAGTCATCTATGTAATAGAGTATAAGCCGGTTAATTTAAGAAAAGTACTGAATAACTAAGTGCCTCTTGCTCACATAAAATACCTAGACTATTGTATAAGCCAAGTAGTTGTCTAGTCTTTTATTTAATTAAGTGTTATAATTCTCCTAATCAATGGCCAGGATACTTAGCTCAACAATTTCATCACAAACCCAAAATAGACAGTTTCAAGCAGTAAAACCTTTAAAAGAACAGTAAAACGATTCCCGCGACGTCGAAGAGTGTGATCTTCGCAAGGGAAGAGAAATCGAGTGAAAGTTGAGTCGAGTTAAAGTATTAAAAGTTTTCAGCGGTGGCTCGGCGAGTCGTAACGCCCGGGAGGTAACATCGCACATCCCTATACTAGGGAAGGCGGGAGAGCAAAAAAAGGTTTGTATCGATAAATACCTATGTAATACTTTTAATAAAAAAAAAAATTCAAAAGTGATTCCTATTTGACACAGAATTATAGTTTGTGACCTAAAATATGTATGTCGGTATAAAATATTAAAATCTGGTCTCCTGTATACGACATTTTGATGTACTGTCGACTGTAAGTCCACATTTGGATCCTTTGTCAGGTTTTTTTTCAACAGAAATGAGACCGTCAGAAGACAAACTACCTATATACTTTTGAATAAAACAAAAAAATACACAAAGGAAAGAAAGTATGAAATGAAATGAAATGAATATACTTTATTGCACACCAGGAATTACAATTTAGAAAATAAGAAGATACAGATTAAGGTACAATTGGCGGTCTTATTACTAAAAGTAATTTCTTCCAGACAACCCTATTATATGAAGCTATTTTCTTTGTTTGTATATCTCTTTTATGTATGTATTTTATTTTACTTTATGTTTATTTCATATTTTACGTTTGTCTTTCCTAGTGTACAATAAAGAATATTCTCAAGTTAGCTACTTCGTTCTTCAATGTATTGGTTCAGTCCATTGAAAGGTTGTCTGAAATTGATGACTTTTAGTGATAAGGCCACTGTCTGTTGTCTAAGGTCACCCAATAGGTATTTGATTAATTTCCAATAAAGAGTTTTCTCTGTAACCATAACATGGAATTTTTTTTGTAACATCTTCCTCAAACTGATCTTATAAATTCAAAGTTAATGTGGGTAAAAGAGCTATCAAGGGAGGTTTCAAGTGGAAAATACGTCATAAAATTACATCAAAACGGTGTACGTGAATGCAGTGACTAATAAACGTTGCCAAACGATCTATCGATCAAACGATCCTGACGAAAAAAAGGTCAGGATCGTGACAAACATTTATATATGTATAATAACAACTGGACAAAAACGGTCTTATTATTTGGTACAATAGTAGGTACCTAAAAACGCAGTCCAAACTCTTAGGCTTTTTTAAGTAGGCGTGTCATACAGTTACTTAGATTTAAAATTTGAAATACATATTGCTTATACCATACAGAACCTCTTATTCGAAACGTAGATTCGACGTAATTTCATACTACGTTAAATTCTCTGTGGAAAAGATATCGACAAAATGTCTTCGCACATTCCATCTCTAGCGTCTTAACACGGTGTAAGTTAATAATGTAATAGAATTACGAGGGAAAAACTGTTGAACTCTACTCGAGCGGGTCGCAAGCTAATTGTACCGCTTTATTTGGTACGTATGACAACGACATGCTCGCGACAAGCTACATCTGATGTCATTCCACGTTATTTACAAAAACTCGATTTGTCTAAAACACTTCTCAAATACAGTCTTAATGGCCTTTAGTAATGTCTTTCCTGTTACCACAGACTATTTAAGCTGCAATTCGAGAGTATTTTAAGAAATATTGTTTTTATAAATATGGCAGTTTATTTTTTTGTTGGAAATTTATAGTGGCAATACCACTTGCTGACGGCAAAGGAAAACATTGTGATGAAACCTGAGTGTCTCAAATACCTCAGCGCTTGAATTCGCCTATCCGCGGCGGGCACGCTTGGTAAGTAAGTTCATACTCTCTCTCTCTCTCTCTCTCTCTCACTGAGAGAAGGCCTCTGCTCAGCAGTGAAACGTTTATATGATGCATAAAAAAAATTGTTGCAAAGTCGGTCTTCTAAGACATTTTATGTATGTAGCAAATACGAGTATGTACAAATAACCCTTATACGATTTAAGTTTACCCAATTATCTACATACTCTTTTCATACTAAGGTCCTATAAATGTTAAGGCAGTCTGGAATGCATTATGTCTCCTGTACAATAAAGAGCTATAAGCTACATTCATTAGCAGCTACAACGAATGCAGAACTTGTAACTGAAATGTACTCTATTTCTGTTACGAGTTCCTAGCGTATGAGTTTCCAAAACCGCATCCTCAACGGAATCCTAACTAACAGCCAGACGAAAAGTTTGGTTCAAAAATACAGTATGCAAAACAATACGAGAGTTAGTTCAAAAATCTAACCAACTCTCTGGCAGGCCATTTTAATCGGCAATTGTAAAAGGGAACTCGGACATTTACTGTCAAAAAGTGTTGAAAAATTCGCGATAGTTGAGGTAGTAGTGTGGCGGTTAGTTTCCTAGAAGCGCAGAGTAAGCACCGGTTTCTGGTAAACTAGGAAGCCGTTAATCTACTGTTAACAGCTGTCAGGTGGCCAAAGTGCATACAAAAAAAATATTTGACAACTGTTAACAGTGGATTAACAGAGTATGAGTATGAGAAACTGGGGGTTAGTATGAGCATATTGTGGGAATGTTATCTGTAATATAAAAATGAATCGCTGAATGTGTTGGTAAGCGCAAATCTCGAGAGCAGCTGAACCGATTTTGCGATTTTTTTTTTAAATATTCCTTGACGCACGAGGATGGTTCTTACGGAGAGAAATATAAAAAAAATTTAAAGAACTGTTAAATATTAAGGGCGAGATAAAGTCGCTTCTAAGAACGAGTCTTAGCGAAAGCACTTGCTTAAGAATCGATTTGTCTCTCATAGATAGTACTTTGGCACTCTCTAAGTCGCGAAATCCGGACTAATTATTAGCATTGGCCTAAGAACATGCTTAGCTAAGCAAACGTATATTTTAGTAACGCATTGATACTTAGCTAAGTTAGCCTGAAGTTATGCTTAGGGAAGCATGAGTACGGACTTGGGCTAAGCAACGACTATTTATCTCGCCCTAAGCCTATTCAGGTGATACGAAGTTCACTGGGTCAGCTAGTACGAGTATATCATAAAATGATATTACCTGTTTACCATAGTACAGGGTATTCTAGTTTGGGAATAGGATCGAAGTGATTGTGTTGTGAGGCAGTTATTTTTATTATATGCTCGTGGCTGGAATTCCACGGGTTAATGTGAATATGAGACATTATGTACCTGAAGCAAACGCGTGTTGTTAAGCAAAAGTGTTACATTATGTAAAATTATGTAAATGTTGTTTGTAGTAAACTTACCTTACATTAGTCGATTTATTAAATATTTGTCAAAAATCCTTACACATTTTCCAACTACAATTGGTAAATATACTTTGAGTAATTTTCACCCAGCTGTCGTTGACACCAAACGCGACCAGTTAAAGGCTCGCCCACCTGCTGCTATAACATAATAATATAACTATGAGAACGGCATTCTCACGTGCCCTCAGTGTGCACGGAGTTCGCCGCGAAGATAGGCTACATAAGCCATCTTCGAGCGCACCAGCGCCATATATCTGATTAGGGGTCAAAGTGGTCGCCATGGCCAAAATCGGTCGGAGCAATCATCATCATCAATTTTCACCCAAATGACCAATAGGTACCTAATCTAGGATGGGCGATAATGACTGAGGTATATTCTTTATAGTCACTTGACTGAGCAAGGACTAGTCTTCCCATTCCTTCCATATTACAGTACTGTAATTGATATCAATTTTGACAGGATATTAGGGTAGTTAGGAAAAGTTCAAAGAAGAAGAGTCCATACAAAAGCGATGTTCCGTGGTAGCACCGCAAATCTGAACGCATTGCAAGTAAATCCGATACGTCATTATTGGGTTTTTATGTTTAAGATAAGATAAGAGTATTCTTTAGTGTACACCAGGAAAAACAGACATAAAATAATTACAAAGCCACAGTACAACTTGCGGCCTTAATGCCTGGAACAATTTCTTCCAGACAACCTACGATGAAGACTTCTTCTTCGTCTTCTTCTTCTTCAGGCTATGTTATGGAGTACCTACACTGCTGGATATAGCCCTCCCCTAATGAGCGCCATAGCTTATTATGATTAGCTCATTAGCTCATGAAGTCATGATGGAGACTTGCTGAACGAAAATTTTGACAGGTGGTTGGTGCAAATATAGATATTGGTATACTTCCATACTTAAACTTAATAATACTTACATAATGTTTAGTGTCTTTGGTAGTGCTTAAGTTATAAGTTGATTATCATAAGTAAATGTGTTCGGCCAAAAGTAACGAAGTCTTCATTGAGCACACGTATGTATTTATTGATCGGCGCCAGATTTCGTGGCCATTAATTCTAAACAAATGGTCCGAGCGCCGCTTGATGCCGGTTTTCGCCGGCCTTTATCAAGATCGGAGCAAATTTTATGGCTCTAATCGCGGAAACCGCGAATAGGGCCCGCGCGACTCATTTGCTAAACCTAACCGATTACCGGATTACCGCTAATTAGCTATTACCCCAGTGTAAGTAAACAGAACTGCCGGCCACCGAAGTTAGCCTGAACTTTTGTTCGCCTTTGCACGCACACAAAAGGTAGACTCTAAAAATAAAGGAAAATGTCGACGGCCTCGCGACTTGCCTACCATGCAAGGGGTCCCGGGTTTGATCCCCGGCTGGGAACAAAAAAAACCCCAGGTCTTGGATGTTTACATGTTTGTAATGTCGTTGTTTCTGGCTACCACGACACAGGGTATCCTAGTGTGGAGAAGCTTGTGTGTAAATGTTATGTTGTGTAGTAGACATACAGCGCTTTAAAAAACAATAGCTAGGTACTAAACAAATGTTGCGTGCCCTACAGGGGCACAAAGATCTTATGAAATAACTGTTAAGTTATAATGTAACAACCTTGAAACTTGTGCAATGCAATAAAGTATTGAGTATTGAGTACTATCGAAGGTACGATTATGAATTATAACGTCGTGATTTTTCTGAACTATTAATGCAATTTTTTTGACGTATGAATGAAGCGGCGGTAGCTCAGTGGGTAGAATAGTGGACTCGGAAACGAGAGGCCCAGGTTCGATTCCCGGTGTGGGCATTTGTTTTCTAAGTTATGTACATATGTGAAGTTATTCCACCTGTGAAGGAAAACATCGTGAAGAAACTTGGGTGTCTGAGGTGTTCAAATACCTCAGCGCTTGAAATTGCCAATCCGTGGTGGGCACGCATGGCAATTAAACCCATACTATCTCGCTGGGGGAAGACATGTGCCCGGCAGTGGGACCATCTGTAGAATTACATCAGTTGTCTAAAACTTTACATTCTCGTAGGAAAATTTCTAGAAATATACCAATTATAATACATTGACCTTTCAGAATAAAATTTTTATTGCATAAATTTTAGATTTCTTAATTAAACGCGATACTCATACATAGTTATGTTTTAAACGGGTCTTATCGCGATTATTTATCAGGTAAAACGTATTACCTTATTTAATTATTTAATGTAATTACGTTTTACTTAACAAATAATCGCGATTAGACCCGTTTAATATACTCGTATAACTAAATACTCGGCCTCGGTGGCGCAGTGGTTTGGCACGCTGATTGTAAAACCGAAGGTCTCGGGTTCGATCCCCGGCCGGGTCAAACTAGGAAACGAACTTTTCTAGTTTGTCTCGGGTCTTGGATGTTATGTATGTATTTATTGTATTAAATCTATCGTCGAGTTGGCACCTATAATACAAGTCATTTAGTTGTACTTAGTATAGGGCTAACGAGATCTGTGTAATATGTCCATGAGTTAAAAAAAAAACAAAAGAAAAAAACCTCATACGCTAATAAATACATTACAAAGTGAAATCCATAACTATAAGCACTATAAGTAATTGAATAGCAAGTTTCTTTTTTGTAGTTTGTTAACCTTTTAAAACAAATCGATTCTTTACTTTTACGACTAAGGAAACTCTGGAATTCCAAATTGATACAGACAAATTAAACCTTGGTTATCATAGATAGATAGGATATTCTTTATTGTACACAGAAATTACAGTAACAGAAATAATATAAAAATATAGTAGAAATGGCGGCCTTATTACTAAAAGCATATACTTATCGGGTACCAACTCAATTTCAGCCTTTTAATCTTATATGCACGTTACGATACTGAAAATGGCAATAGAAATGTACCGAATTATTGTTCTGTACTTGGGTACTCTATTAAGGCTGAATAAACACTAAGATGTTTAGTGATGAAGAAATTTTAATAAATTTTAAAAGGTAATATGTCGATTAGGTATAAGGTAGGTCAGGTATATAAGGCCCAGCGGTAAATAAAGCCCAGTATTAAAAACTGTTAAACAAAATGATGGTTTTCATTTACGCGTTCACGCACACATAGATATTGTCAATATAACGAACTGGCAACAGCGTGCGATTCCACACTGGCCGCCATTTTGTCAGTGGCTCTCGAACAGTCGAGAGAAGCGGTCGTGGCAACACACTGTCCAATTTTCGTTCAGAACAAATAGCTGCTTTTGGTAAGTTTTCCGTTGCATTTTTATTATTGTTTAATGTTATAGTAACCACAAGACATTAAGCTACTTCAGGAAGTGCATGTCTTTAAATATTTCACTATTTTTATTTAAACTAAGAGCATTGTTTTCTGGAAACTGTCTTACAGCTAATAAGGCCCACTGCTAAGAGGGTAACAAGGCCCGGGCCTTATTTAACGTATGGAATGTAACATCATTGCTTAAAATGAATACATTTTTTGTTATATTGAATAATGATGTGGCTGATTAACGTTGTTTAAGTTTAATGTTTAGAGGTGCCCCTTATCACCAGTTCTCTCCTATACGTTATTTTTTATATATTTACATTATTAAAGCATTTTATTAAAATATAAGTATAGTTATTGCTTTAAGAATTTCATAAGTAAAAAAATATTAACGTTAGTATTATTTTGTTTATTTTTAGATTAAGATGACACCACCTGTCAAGAAAAAACGAGGTCTTTGGGCAGAGGATAATTTGGCGGCAGCAATAGCTGCTGTGAAAAATGGTGAACTTTCACAACGCCAAGCAAGTGATCGATACCATATACCGCGTCGAACTTTACGAAACCACCTTAAATCCGGTAAAACGACAAAAAAATTGGGAAGAGATCCCATATAGTCTAAGTCTCAAGAAAATGATTTAGTAGAGAGAATCACAAAATTCGCTAAGATAGGTATGCCGCTTACACCACAAGTTATACGAACACAAGCTTTTAAATTTTGCGAGAAGCAGGGAATACCAAACACTTTTAACAAATATACAGGAAGAGCAGGCAGGGACTGGTTACGTATGTTTCTGAAACGCAACCCTAAAGTATCACAACGCAAAGCTCAGTTTATGAACCCTGCAAGAGCACAAAAACTTAATAAACCTATAGTTCAGCAACACTTTCAAGAACTAAAGAAGCTATATGATGAGCTCTATATCCCGAGCCATCAAGAAAGACTATATTGATGAAAAAGGATGCTGACTCACCATCCATCATCAGCAAAAAGTTTTGGCAGAGAAAGGCAATCGCAGGGTACATTTGGTAGCCCAAGAATATGCAGAGAATGTGTATTGCAATGTGCGTAAACGCCACAGGAAACTCTATTCCTCCTATGATACTGTTTAAGGGTAAACGCCTTAAGGAGGAATTAACAGACAATCTACCTACTGGATCATTAGTCAAAATGGCTCCCAAGGGTAGTATGACTACCGCGCTGTTCATTGACTTTATTGAACATCTGGGAAAGCATAAAGCTCCTGAAAATGTTTGGATGGTGGCGCTTCCTGTCATCTAGACTACGATATAGTAGATGCTGCTGAAAAACATAAAATTGTCTTTTATTGTTTGCCATCAAACACGACACACGAACTACAGCCATTGGACAAATCTATTAATAAATCTTACGAACATTACTGGGATCTCGAGGTTATGAAATTTTTGTACAATAAACCAACAAAAAAAATTAATAAATCGCGGTTCAATCAGATATTTTCCAAAGTTTGGGTGAAGTGCATGAATACTGAAAATATACTCAGTGGTTTCAGAGCTACCGGACTGTTTCCATTCGACAATGCCATTCCAGAAGATGCCTATGCACCATCACTTCTGACAGATAATCAAAACCCCAAATCATCTACTCCAGTTGGTGGTGCCAGAACCCCCCCTGGTTCAGATCCTAATGTTCAATATGAGTCAGATACCGACATGACTGATATTGAAGACTCAGTTGCTATAACAGATGCCAGAGACGATGCGGACTCGCCTTCTTTACTAATTACTTCACGTCAAATCCATAGCAGAGAGAGTATTCCAATGATCTGCTCATCACCAGAGGGACCTAAACTTTGTGTTCAAGGACGTTTGGTTGACTATAGTTCCTCCTTAGATCTATCTCTAGATCAACAAAGATAATGTTGCGCAAAAATCTGATGAAGAAGTGACAGAACCAGTACCAGTGGCAGGGCCTTCTGGTACCAGGGCAATGCATTCAGTTTCACCAATAGCAGGGCCTTCTGGTATCAGGACGAGGCATTTATTTCCAGCATTTCCAGGGACTGCTGCTATCAGGACAAGGCATTCATCGACAACAGACTCTTCATCACTTTTGGACATTGAAGATATCATTACTCAACGGAATGAACAAAACATAATTTTTTACGATCCTTACAGTGATCCCAATGATGAAAACTATGATTTTATACAAAAAGGAGATAAAACGCCTTCAAAAACAGGAAGTTCAAGACATATTCAGGCAATAGACCTATCAGACGATCTCGATGACGATGTTTCTCTGATTGCAATGCAAAATAAAACATCGTCAACAACCACATTTAAGGAACTTATCCCTACTCCTAATTTCGCTGTTATTAAGTCTACGCCACGACGTAAGGCTCTTAATTAAAAAGGACAGAGGATTGTAAAAGACTTGTTTGAGAAACGGAAACAGAATGTCAGTAGTAAGACGGAACAAGTAAACAATTCAAAAAAATACAATAATCAAGAAAAAAGAAAGAAGAAAAAACAAAATACAAAGAATAAAAAAATTACAGAACAGATAAAGAATGAAGCCAAAACCCAAAAGAAGCAGAATAAACGTAACATTGAAAGGGAGAAAAACAATACAGATCCGAATGATAAATGGTTTTGTCATGGCTGCAAAATAGAAAGCAAAGAAGATATGAGAAGATGCCAAAAATGTTTCGATTGGTATCACGAGGAATGCGTGGGATTAACTAAAGACGATGACGAGGTTTTTATTTGCCCAGATTGTATTTAGTTATTTAATGATAAAAATTAATACAAGCACGATTAATAGATCTCATTTACAAGGCTGATTTTTTAGTTAAAGTTCCTAATATACGTTAAGAAAGATTTACTTTGTTGTTAGAACAAAGAATCGGTTTAATTTAAGCCCTTGGTCACAGATTAGATATAAACAGATACATCACTCCCATACTAAAGCGAAAATACCTACGCTATAATAGCCTACAAAATCTTAATAATAATAACTACTGTTCACAGCGAGGAGAAATATACCATAAGTACCCGCTCAAAGAGTCGAGATTGTGTTGCCCACCGTGCGACTCACGTGCAAGCGCGTCATCGCACGAATGCGCTAGGGTTACCTATGATGATTATTACTGTAATAAAACGAATGTTGTGAAAGAACCATATATTATTGTTTATTTATTTGTCAAAAATATGTAATTTAAAATGACAAGCAGGATTTGTTTGAGTTGTTATTAGATCAGGCCTCCCTATTATCTCAAGCGTCTGAAAAGCAAATATTAAGGCATCAAACTTATTTTTTCGTCATTGTGGGCGATTTTGACTGCCACGTTTAATCCTGAAATTGGAATGGGTTCTATTTGTCCCTCTCTATTCCTAGACAAATATCTAAAAAGAAGGGGACAGACAAAACTGATTTTAGTTTTTGGATTGGGCGTGGCGGTCAGAGTCGACCACATTATATTGGTTTGAATTCGAGAAATACGTCAATATTTGACATCCATGTTTGTTTGACATGTTTTGTTTCTAATGCGTACTACGAAACACTAAAAAGCCAATTTAGTTGATCCTAAATTAAATTAACATTAAAAACAAATACACGCACGACAAAGATGGGTAACTACTAGTAGTAGTATTTTATCGATGGTAACTACCATCTTTGTCGTGCATGTATTTGTTTTTCACGACTCCACGACTTTTATTGAAAGTCATGGAGCGAACTATTACAAAATTGTTATTTTTGGCATTTTCCATCAACTTATTTACGACTACGATAGTTGTGCATTTTTAAAATTTTTCGGTATCGCCACAGTACAGCCGTGAAAACGTCACAGACAGAGACACTTACGTATAATAATGTTAGAACGGATGTGGTTATTTAGAATCAAAATTAACAAGTCCACAAAAAAAGCAGTTACCTTTGTGTATTTATTTTACTTTTATAGTACCTACTTATCTAAATGTTTAAAGAAATAAATATAAGATTTAAAATACTACTTACCTTTATTCGTCTCTCGGCAGTGAAATAAATGATAATTCTTCATTGGTTTTTTTACTTTTACACCCATCCACTGCATAATAATTACGTGTTTTCGGCATTTCGAGTAGTAAACGCGGGAAACGTGCGGTGCAAGCGCTCAGGCGGGCGTAGCGGCCCTTTGTCGGTTGTATCGTGGACGATACGCCGGGCGGCAGGTATATAACGCGTGACCTTGAGCGAGTGACGGACGCCTGCCTTGGTGCAATAAGGCCCATATATATTTTGGTTAGAAAATAAAAAGGTGTGTTTTTTTGTTATATTGTGTTAAAATGATAAGTTGATAAAGTATTATATGGAAACATGTTTTTTTTTTGTTTATCTTATTTAGTTAAAGTAAAATAGCCAATTCTTCTTACCTTATGACTAATAAGGCCCACGGGCATTTTTTTTTGTTATACAATTTTTTTTTCTTCATTGTGTAATAGAAAATGTCATTTTATACTCGGCGTGAAGGTAAAAAAATTTGATTATTGTTATTTGTCTCACAATGTCAATTTAAGAAGTGGGCTTTAATACCCTGATATTGTTCAATAAGGCCCATATGAGTGGTTTTTAAAAACCATTGTTACTGTCAATTATTTTTATTGTTTTGTGATTTTTACCTTCCATGAGAATAATTTTATAAATAATTAGTATAAATTTCATGCCTTTTTCTAAATAACCTTATTTTCCTGAAGTTGAATTATTTTTAAATAAAGGTGGGCCTTAATTACCTCGTATACCTTAATATAAGAAAGTACATAGTGTAGAATATTAAATCAATCAATTAATAATAATATTATGTTATAATTATCGTTTCACGACGGATCTGGTTGGCTGGAATAAAAAATCTATAGGAATAAGCTCGCTTATACACCTACTCGTTTATATAACGTTCGCTTTTATTTCAAAAGTTTCATACAAAACTTTTGCTATCCATTACTAATTTTAACTTTACAAGGCTACAAGCGGCGCCATCTTGTTTTCAGTGCCCACCACGTAGTTAAGCCTCAATCCAATAGATGGCGTTTTAAGGGTCAGATTCCGCGAGCACCGTCTTCAAGCGCAACGAAACAGTCTCAGAAAGGGAGAGATGAATTCTCAAGGCTCCGCCACAGTCGGCTCTGAGCGCCGTTTGGGGACAACCTTGTTTCGGCCGGCATTCCTTTTTCAAACGCCAAGTGGGTGTGTTTCTAACCGGCCAATGGGAGTGCTCGACCACTCCCACTCGGTTTCCAAATGCCTACTGGGATTTGGCGAAAAAAATTGTTGCTGGCTGGTTATTTTTTAAGTCATTTCGTGGTGACGTAATTGCGAAATTATGATTGGACGTTCGGTTTTTAAATTGCCCTATAAATCAACCCGAGCGGTGATGAAACCATACAAAACAAAATGCTGTTTTATATCAAATCTATCGTTGAGTATGTAGGTATGCCTTCCGACAAGAATATAATATACGTAATTTCTGTGTAATTATATCGTATTATATAACAATATAATGCAAAGGGATTCTTAGTTTCCATGTAAATTGTGTGAAATAAAAATTAAATGTACATATTTGACAGATGCATACGTAAACTCACTCCGGTAATTTGCCGGGATTCTAACATACCACTAGCGTAATCACTGAAATGCCAGCTTTGATTTGGTGTATTTTATAACTTGCCTTTCGCTTATGCATTCTATTTGGCTGAAGCGTTTGCTCCATATATTTCCTTTGTCGAGGTGTTCTCATTTATTGTCAGATAACAACGTTCTCTTGCCGCACTATTACCTATTTATCCTGACATTCATTGTAATAACACACATACTTATCAATGACCACATATCTACTAATTAATCCTAGTAATAATTTGACAGTGTTAAGTACGTTAAAAACTAAATCTACAATGTTTGGATAATAATACTCGTGTCTATCCTATTTCTAAGTAACGCTATCTTCTAAAACAGTTTCAACACACCGCACGGCCACGGCCCCCTCGTATGCAAAATATATTGATGGATAAACCTGGGTAGGTATCGCATCTTTGGGAATAACAGCGTCCCCGACACGGCTTAGCACTTTTCCTTGGCGTCTCGACAGGACTGAGGGGTAATGCAGAGAAGACTCGTTATAAGCGCTGCCTGTGGTAGTTTGTGAAAGTATCGCTTTAGCAACACAATTATTAATTCCTGAATAGTTAAATGCATTTTTTGCAAGGCTGCGTAGTTGTCGTTCTCTGTTTGGTACTGTCTATTTTAAGGACCCTGTACTTACCTATTTATAAATTTTTGATCTAAAACTTTAAAGCTATTACTTATAATGTGCTAAAGTATTAGGTATTTTGTTTTCTAGTGTGTACAGTAAAGAGTTCTAATCTAATCTATTAATCAATAATGTGCTAATACACATTATTGATTTCATTTGAACCTGGTCGGACTCTTCCAAAACAGACTCAAGTAGGTACTTAAGTTAAACTTGATTCAAATCAATGCAGTATTCATTTATTTAGTGAGGAGAAAAATTGAACACAGTATACGAACACCTATTTATGGGTGACCATTTGTTGTTCTTGGAATAAAATTTAATAAATGCCAACCAAAAGTTCTGCGAATTCAATGGACATTTGGGTCGAGCTTAATAACTTCAGTTCATAGTTTATTATGAAAGTTTGAAGGCCATTGCATAGCAGAATCTACTGGTTAATCTGTGATTTAATCGACTTTGCAATGCACCTCAACTGTAGCAATAAACCTTAAGTAGTTCTAGTAACAAAACAGGCCATTGGTATGACACTTCCAATAAAGTTACAAATAAGTGAATCCGGATTTATTTACAATTTAAATGATTTTTTGTTTATATGGAAAATCTATATAATGCTAGAAGTAATAGCAAGACCAGATAATTTCTGTAAAGCTATTTGCTCAACCTAGGCCACTTATTCATCTTAATAAAATTCCAGTCTCTGTATATTGATAGAATAATTTGTTTCTAATTCCCAGACCCAGACATATTTGAATGAAAATTTATATTATAAGTTAGCTCGCTTCTACCATAATATGGATCAAAAGATATTATGTACATCCTACATTCATCTGTTTGCATCTGTTTAGTTTATATTAGTTTATTTTAGTTTATCAGAATGCTTTCCCTCCAATCATTGCTAGGTACAAATTAAATGCTTTGATTTGAAAAAGTGTGATTCCTCTAACTTTGTTACCTACTCTAAACTCTCCAAGTGCAAAATGACCTTAAAAGTACCGACTTTACTTAAAAAAAGAAAACAGGCTGCCTCGGAAAATATGTAGAAAACTTTTAAAGTAGGGGAGGTTTTGGTTACGGGCGGTAGGTACAGAAAAGGGCGATAGTTTTAAATTTTCGACGGCCATCACGTTAAGACGTCAATAAATGTCAATTATAGAGATGAACGTCGGTAAAGTTACCAAACCGATGAACGTGAATGTTTTTCGAAACAAAAAATGGCGAGTTTTAAATATCGTAAATGAAGGCCGGTGTTTTTTTTATAAAATAAGATAGAGAACACTTTTTTTGAACTAAAAACACTTTAAAACACTTTATTGCACAACCAGGACTAAGGATACAACCATGATTTCTTAAATATAAGTAATGTTATACAATTGGCGTTCTTATCACTTAGAGCAATCTCTTCCAGACAACTTTTGGATAGGGTGGATTGCATGAAGAATATAGTCGGTACGTGCATGTGCAGAAATAATTTAATCGAAAATATTATATTGACTTACACTCATGGTGTTTTCCTTTACCCTTAGCGAGGGGTATTGCTACTGTAATTTCACAAAATGTTGATAACTTAGTAAACAAAGTCATAGCTCCATGCTCGCACTGGAATTCGAACCTGGGCCTCTCGCTTCCGAGTCCATTGTTCTACCCACTAGGTATCGCTGCTCTTTTCTTGGTGTTTTTCCTATCTCTTTATTCACAGTTTATTTTAATAATATTCTTTTTAATGCACTAACCCATGCTAAGGACAATTTTAAAAACCTAGTTAGATTGTTCGAGTCCCGGCATGGGTGGAATTTTTAGCCTCTAAATAGGTTTTCAAAATTGTCTTTAGCACGGATTAGTGCTTTAAAAAAAATATAATCATGTGAGTGCAGCGATATCATTCCGATGTAAAATCTAACTGCAAAGTAGGTACTCGGGGCTGCAAGTGATGCAAATTACTTCAGCCAGATGTTGCTGTCTGTACGTAATACAGAGAGTATTGTAAAGAGGTTCGAAATTTCACTGCTGCCGGTGACTCGCCCATTACCTTAGGAGAGCGCTGACACGGTTAGCCAGAGTTCGCGGGTTCGAGTCCCGGCATAGGTGGATTTTTTAGCCTCTACATAGGTTTTTTAAATGTTTATTTTGACCAAAACGGTAGCACCGCACTGAACAGATATGATGTTGCTTCACAAGCATGACCTATATGTCCTGGATTCCATAGGGGGTGTAGAATCCGCCATTTGCTTTTTAATTTTACTCAATGATCCGCAAAGTGCTTCTGATATAGTCACTGGAGTATCGTGGTCATTAGTTGCTGTCTCTCGGAAACGTCATTCCCAAAAAATGCCATTTTTAGGGTTCCGTACCTCAAAAGGAAAAAACGGAACCCTTATAGGATCACTTTGTTGTCCGTCTGTCCGTCCGTCCGTCTGTCAAGACCCTTTTTCTCAGGAACGCGTGGAGGTATGAAGCTGAAATTTATATCAATTACTCAGGTCTACTGTCCCTTGAAGCTGTGAAAAAATCAAACTTCTAAGCCAACGCAATCAAAAGATACAGGCGTTTATGCCGCAAATTTTCGACACTTGCAAGGGAATCAAAACCTACAGGGTGCTTCCCGTGAACTCAGAATCTTGAAATTTGGTACGAAGCAACGTCTTATAGCATAGATAAAGGAAAAATTACGAAAACCATAAATTTTTAGTTACATCACATAATATATATTTTTTTAATAATTTTAAACTTACTACCCATTTCCTCATAAACGCGTAGAGGTATTAAATTGAAATTCATACCAAATACTCAGGTCTATAATACAGGTTTGTACGGAACCCTCGGTGCGCGAGTCTGACTCGCACTTGGCCGGTTTTTTTTTAGAAATGCAATCTTGTTGTAGGCTATTTGTCCCTTTTTCAGAAGCCTAGACGTTTATAGACGTACTACTGCATCAATAATACTTTTTTCATCCACAAAACTATTTCTTTTGTAGCATCACCCGAACCTAATATAATAACACAGATGAATACGCTCTAACGACTCGACCATAGCAATTATTCTGGGCACATTTATAATGTCTCAGTCTGTCATACCCCTTTCGTCCGAGGCGTCATAATAGCATGTGTTCGCGCAATTATCGACAATGGCTACACCGCGTTCACAATACAAACAATAATGACGAGAGAGGTCTATAAATTCAATTTGCAGTTTTATTTTTTGTTGCTTTGATATAGAGAGTACAGTACGCACAGTAGTTTAATGAAAAATAATGAAAATATTTATTTCTACAACAAAATGTTTACAAACAGAATTTACAAGGTTGAGACCTCCTTTTTAAGTATTTAACACCTGTGCCAGGAGGTCCCGCTCCTTAACTGTACCTACATATATTTAATACTTAACTTAGCAACTCAATAAACTAAAATCTCCCTACTTCTTTCTACTCTCTTTTAATGATACAGTAAAGAGTAATGATGAGGTGAATAGTTTGATTTTTCTTTGGATATATAAGATAGTAATTATTTAAGCATCGTTTGACAAACTATATATTAAATCCGCCTAGAACCATTTTTTGGTAACCTTAAAAGATACCTAAGTTGTGATGGATAAAGACAGAAACGCAAATATTATTTTTTATTTGCACTATCAGACACAAAGATATAAAAGAAACTATGTAAAAAAAACTATCTTCACTGCATTTTAGTCGGTTTAATCCAGAGGAAAGATATGTTAGTGGCGAGCAAGTAGCAAGTTCCGTCACGATATACCTTCATATTCTTCTTCTTCAGGCTATATTATGTAGTCCACTGCTGGACATAGCCCTCTCCTAATGAGCGCCATAGCGCCTTGTCTTCAGCTTGCCGCATTCAGCATCTGCCGGCAGTTTTTCGCAGATCGTCATCCCACCTGGTCGGAGGGCTTCCTACACCCGATATACCTATTCGTGTGCAAGTATCTATCTTAAAATACGGCCAAGGGAATAAAACATCTGAGTGGTCAATTTAAGGTACCAATTTAAGTTAAATGTAGACTGAAGTTGTCAATAGACGATGTAGCGATATTAGGTAGGTCTACGAATTACGTGAAAGTCCTGAGTAGTATTTGTGATTTGCTGAAAAGGTGAGTATCTATTGCCAAGAAAAGTGAACTAGGCAGCACGTCAACTTGTTTTGTTGGAAAGTCGGACGTAAGATAACTGTGTAACCTGCGAGATAGTGTAACCTGTATGTACGTAGTCATAAGGCCAAGTCTGACGGTATACCAAGGTTTGATATCCTTGTCTAGAATTACCACAGCACGATAGTTGATTGAGCTGTGCAAATTCTTTTTATAATTAGGTAACTAATGAAAACAACACTGTATTTTAAAAGAAATTCTGTCATCTCCAGTTAGGGTTTTGATCCGTCCGCGAGCTAATCCTTCCATTACCTCTACGTAACGCTGCATTTACTTATTACTCCTTAGCATAACAAAAACAAAATACCCTCAGGCCTAAGCGCAAAGCCCTGCGTGAAAATCATTAATATCCCCAAGTACGTAACAAGTCGGGACAGGTGGGCGAGCGAGCGCGTTACATTGAATTTTTTTAACGAATCAACGCGGGTTATCAGATTTATTTCCCTCCGGATGACGATGGAGCTGTCGGAGCGCGCGGATTTTTCACCGGCTGCGACGAAACGTTGTTATTTTCGGAGAGAATAATCGACAAAAAACAATACAAATTGCTGTATAATGTGAAATACCTACATGATACCACTAGAAATTTAGTTCCCGGACGTGCACGAAATCAGGACGAATTAAAAAGTTTTGTATTTCTTTGTTGCCTATATCCACCCTACTGCAGGGCACAGGGCACTTCTCTGAGAGAGAGAGTACTAAATTATAGAGAGAGGGACTAAATTAAACTGGACTAAATTGGACTAAGGACAAACACCGCGGATTGATTTATTGATTTTTCAAAACGACCACCATAGCTTTTTAATCATGGTTAGAATGCGACCTTAAAATACGGTGGACGAATTCTGAGACATAAGTTGACGTGTTTCTGGAATGGCGCATGTTTACTAACAAAGTTTACTAACATACAGTGTTCAATTTGTAATTTTTGACCGTCTAAAAATTACAGACAGGCAGATAAACATAAATTAATATTTTCAAGATTAAATCGAGCAACATTTAAACCTCGTCCAACGCTGATTTACGTGAGCAGTATGCTATTCCCGAAAATGTTCCCAACGAGTTTATTGAAAATGTGTTACGATCGTTAAAATTTATAAAATATAAAGATCTAATTCTACGTGGCGGGCGCAATAAAATCTTCCCAACTTTCCAAGCCTTGTTAGCTGTGCTGTTTAGTATGGGGACATTATGAATCAAGTTGGCAATAACCTGTACGTAAGTTACCTAAAGTCATATCTAATCGCAGATTTAATAGATTGTTAGAAGAATCTACCCCAAGCCTTGGTGCGTTACCTGTGAATTTATACACCCCTCTGGGTGAATTTAATTTATTAGAAAACGTAAATCGAATGAGACAAGCAGAGGAATTTGCGTGCGAGGCTTTTAAACACACAAGCTTTGCTAACAGCGTAAGTAAATTGAACAGACGTGATTTAGAGCGGTTCTGCTTTTGGAGCATTTTACACGATTTCCTAAACAGCCTAATATTTGTATGGTTCATTTAGACAGGTTTATTTCTAAAATCAGGGATTGCGCTCCCTGAATTATGGCAGTCAAAGTTAGTGATTAACACCACAGTCAGAGACAGTTGAGTGAAGTTTCTTATTTCGCGAGCATTTTTTTAAACATCAATTTTTTAAAAAAACTTATTTAGAGGCTAAAATTTCCACCCATGCCGGGATTCGAACCCGAGATCTCTGGCTATCCGTGCCAGCGCTCTTTCCAACTGAGCTAATGGGCGCCTCACATGAGCTAATGGGCGCCATCAGTGAAATTTCGAACCTTTTTACAATATTCTCTGTATTACGTACAATTTTTTACTTATTTGTAATCATAAGTTAATTATGCACGATGCTATAAAACAGAGAAGTCAGTGTTTGACAATTGTGTTTTTGTTCTACGACTTTCGATTACGTTTTTGGTTTAATATTGTGTTTTGTGAAATGCTTGCTGTTTTCTGCCCCTTATTTATTTTCATTGAGAGACTGTGTTTGAAACCAGTGTTTATAAGGATTTCCAAACCTATATGTAGCACAGCAATGAACCGGATACCACAACATTTGGAGGGCGCATAAAGTATTAATTTAATAAAATTATGTTAATAATAATATTTTGAAATCTGGATGTTTTCCCATGTTTGTGATGTCGTTTTTCTTCTCAACATATCGATGGCAAGCCATCGTGGTGAAAGGATTTGCTAATCAGCGTTAAGTACTCTCTTATTGTTGCCCAGGGCGCGCTAGATGTACGGGCTCATTGAGTACGTCGCTTGAGGATGTTTTTAGCTAGTTACCATTGTGGATTGTGGATTCCCATAGCACAATCACTAAACATAATTTTTTATCATCCTTATTTTATTATCTAATCTCTCTGTCTTTTTTTATTTAAATGGTTTTATGTTTCCATCCTACCATACGTACGAGTATACATAAAATCATTTTCCTTTTTATCATACTGGAGCATTTGCTTAGAATTTTAAATTAAATGGCGTCATATTCCTAACAATTGAAGATGATTGTAGAAAAGATGGTCAATATGGAGTTTTTTCTCGCTGCCTTTTTCCACTGCAAATACGGCCCAAAGGCAGCGGCTAACATAGATCTATGATATTTAATAAACAAAATATATTTTTTTAGCGCTGCAATAAATAATTGATATCTCTGTTTCTCCCTCTAAAGTACAAAATATGACTCGTTAACACATCCTTACCTATTTTCGCGGCCCATTAGCTGTTCAAAACAGCACAATACTGGTCGCATTACGCGTTCCAAATTCAAACGATTAGAAACTGCATTCGAATTGGTTGGTAACAATGTATCATGGTGTCAAAGCGGCATTGTAGCAGATGTATTGTATTACAACTTCATTTTGTCGCAGAGAAATCGTAACTGCTCGGGGTGAGTTGTTTCAGAACATTGGAGATGGTGGATGTGACAAAGAGCTAACTGATTTATGATTTTCAAGATTTTAATTAGAACATGAGTCAAGTACAACTAAAAAACAAAATAAAACATTTTTTTCGTTGCACTACCTCTTTCGGCATCACCGCGGGTTAGCTGGAAGAAATTATCATCTAGTTTCAAGCTCGCCTTTGTACAAATTTGCTTTTAATGCAATAAATAATTTTGACTCATTCAATTAAACGACGCTACGGTAGGACTTTTTTCGTGTAGGTTTATGTGTTTGGTTCTAGATGTTTAACATTCGTAAGGTTATGTTAGGTCGTAGGTTCCAAAAATTACTACTTACGTATTTAAGAGATTTGTAAGCCATTTTTGCAAAAAATATCCGTAAATGACATAATTTTGATTTTCGTTGGCTGCGCCATACGCTAGTGAATCTCGTGAGACCTGAAACTACTTCCATGAGTGTCACCGAGCGACCGAGGGCAAATATATGCGAATCAGTGATATGAGTTTCGTTCAGTATTCAAAAAAGGATGCTCATTCTCTAATAAAACTCTTGCCACCTTTTATAAAACATTAAATATCTCCAAAACAAAATTTGCCTCAAGATACCTTTTTTCGTAGACTGTGATTAATGTGTAAGAACTTGGCATGGCTGTCAGGGTGGTATAGGTGCTGGGCAAGCCTACACCATCTATAAAACCATGTCCCAGGCACTACAGCGTCGGAGTGGTCCTTTCACCCATCTAGTGTGAGTGAAGATACCACTGGACGCTGTATAAATCATCTCATTAAGTAGATGCAAAAAGGCCAATATTATTATTGGCATGGCAAAAAAATATTATGTTACTATAAATGAAACATAAGCGATGGTAACAGAGCAGTGGAACGCCGGCTTCTCACTCGCGAGGTCGTGGGTTTGCATACCAGCATGTGCCAATGACTTTGTTTTCTGTATTATGTACATTTTTGAAATTATAGTAGCAATACTACTCGCTACCGGTGAAGGCAAACATCGTGAGGAACCCTAAGTGTCTGTGGAGTTGAAAAACCTCAGTGCGTGGATAATTAAGTCCATAATATCCCTTTCTCAAAGAAAGCCTGTGCCCGTATATAGAATACATAAAAAAACAGTAAATGTACTGACCATATCCACACGAGTCTTTCCTCTCTACGCGCATGTACCCTAAAACTCAGTAAAGTACAAAATAATTTCACGCATCACATGACCCGCTCCGAATAATGACCCGAGAATCTCCCGAGCGATGCCCGAATAGGGCCCCAAGCAAACAGCCCTGCCTCTAATAAGGGACTGCAAAGAACAAGGGAATCGTTTCCTCGCAAGGGATTTTTTTAGAAAATTAGAAGATAAACGAGTATGCAGAATAAAAAAAAATACAAAAAAAAACTACTTTTTTATCAAATTGAAATTTAAAACTTTCGTAGAAGGCTAGCTAATTTTATTGTCTTTCAAAATCATTTTAATTTCGAAAGACTTCTATGACTTTAAGACATTTTAAGTTCGAAGCATAGTTGCTACGAATTTCTTCCTGCTTTATAACTCGAACATAGTTCTAGTATCTCTTACAGATATAAACTGGCTTTATACTTGTTAGTTTTTAAGTAATATCCAGTGTCGTGGGCAATAAAGCATAAGTATTTCAGGTAATACACCAATTATTATAATGATGTATTATGATAACAAGAAGAAAATCTTGGTCTCTGCCTATCCCTTTAGGATACAAGCGTGAGTTTACTCTGTAAAACGTGTTATTGAAACAATGCAAAACCTGAAAACCTTTCCTTTATCATCGATAACTCAGCCAGACCCAATAAACGGAATATAAAATTATTAATTGTACCTATATGTTTACTTCTCATTATTGTATGAAAAACTAAAAACTAAATTATTTTTAAAAACCTATTTAGACGCTAAAAATTCCACCCATGCCGGGATTCGAACGCGCAACCTCTGGCTATCCGTGCCAGCGCTCTATCCAACTGAGCTAATGGGCGACATACCCATTATCACTCATTGGATAGAGCGCTAGCACGGATAGCCAGAGGTCGCGGGTTCGAATCCCGGCATGGGTGGAATTTTTAGCCTCTAAATAGGTTTTTAAAATTGTCCTTAGCACGGGTTAGTGCATTAAAAATAAAAATAATATAAATTATTCTTGCTAAATATTTTTTATTACAGAAACTGAATGTTTTGACTAATTTCGACATCACAGAGTACGTGTTTGCCCACCATGTATATTTTTCTCTTCCACAGCTTCCCAAGCTGAATATTTAACGAACCGACAAACAATAAAGTCGATCGTAATCAGTCACCGAGCTCCTAGCAGATCGTGTTGACAAAACCAATGAAAACTCCTAATTATTTGCTCGGGCTCTACAAACAATGACCTGACTTTAACCCATCGACCAGAGTAGCTAGGTCTGTCATGCCGCCGCTTAACACCCCTGTGGGTGTAGAAATATAACGCGTTAAGACAGGCGGGCGAGGTCCGCGTAGGGTGGCATGTCACAACTATTGTTTGACAGAATACGCGTGGTCTACCTCAATTAAAAATATTGCAGACACAACAAACAGTTGTTGAATTTCGGGATTTTAATTGGTTGTTTAGATACGACGGATAGATCTTTATTAGTTTGGCGTATGGTGCCAATGTGTTTCTTAGTTGTAGGTAGAAAATGGAGCGATGGGGTTTACTACAACCTACCAACCTTTGACCTTTTTTTGGAGCCGATGAAAAAGGAGATGTGAAAATAATTTAATTACATTTTTTAAACATTTCTTTTATTTTATTCGAGAAAACAAACAGTTATTCAACAAACATAAGCTTAACTTAGAGTTAGTATTAAGGTTAATTAAATGTACAACCAGCAGCGTTTTCTACAAATTACAATATAAAAATATAGGTGTGCAATATGCAAATTAATTTTATCATATTTGGATAAAACAATATAAACTGACTCACGACGACTGACGTTTGTACCACAAATTATCATAATGTAAAAAAGAAAAAAACGGTAACATATTTAAATAAAATAATAATAATACAATCGTGGACACCTAAGTGCTACAGAAGAAAAACGCTGCAGCTCCGCAATATGCTAACCACACTTGACCAGCGCTGGTTTACTGCTGCACCTGATTTGCTAAGGTACTTTTTATGTATCCTGTATACGCCCTACTGCAAGGCACAGGCCTTCTCTCAAAGAGGATTACTATGGAATTAATAACGACGAGTGCCCACCGTAGATTGGCACCGTAGATTGGAACATGAGGGGCTCTGTATTGCAATATTACAGCACTTGATAATAAGATCTTTGTAAAGGAGATTGACCATTTTGGACCAAATGCTGCCCAGGCGTGGGAGTAATTTTTTATTTTACCTTACATAAAAGGGTATTTAAGAAAAATAATAAAAAAAAAAACATCCACGAGGTTGTGTAGTACCTAATAATACATCTTATGGTTTTTGTAGCACTTTAACTTTTGATATTTCATTTTTTTATAATATTTACGTTGTTGTTTAATATTATTAACTTATTTATTCTTCCTCTAGTCAGGTCCCGACCTCGCAAGTATTGCTCGAAGCAAGTTTTTTGTATGTTGACAGCTTTGTATAGCGCTGTCTTTTTTTTCAATTCCAAGACAAGTTGATCGAATGGTACGGTACAAAATCACAGCGAGATTTGAGAGAAATTAAAAGTCTCGCTTCCTAATATTCAGATGTGTATGTGTCTGTCTCTTTCGCGCACGGTGAGTGAGAATACCTGTTACTCTGTGCCTGCTCGGAACGATCGGCAGTTGTGCTCACGTTGTTTGCCTAGTTTGGTTTTTGGGGTGGGCTAGGCACGAAGACGTTGTAAGGCGGCCTGCTTTATTTTTAGATTCAATAATTATAGATGACGATGAGGATGATTGATTAGGTATCATTAATGTTTACATCATGATCATGTGACGAATAAATGATTGATTTATTATAGCACCATCCTTAGCAAGTGTTATAATAGTAATAAATAATCCATTGTTCACAATATACCGTGTTTTATTTCAAAAAAACTGCTGTTGGTTATAATTTTTCGTCAATGTAAATCCTATGAAAAATATTTTTTTTCTCAGTACTCCTCGGATAGATTCTAAAGCGCTTTGGGTTACAGTCTGGTATTAGTCTAAGGAACATTATGTACCATGTTTCAATGTTGGGCAGCACTTGGTCCAACGTTCATACAAAAATGGTCAATCTCCTTTATGACACTTGGTCAGTTCATACACGTTACAAATAAAGAGTTTATGTTTATGATACTATTGAAACTGGGCAAAAGAAATAAGTATAGCTCTATGTTTTTTCTTGTAACTTTATTTTGCTCTGCGCTTCAATACTTACCGGCATTAAAACCAGACTTATTGTCTTATAATCCTATGCTATGTCAATAGCCAATTACTTTTTATTGTAAATGTAACAATCTGCTGGTTTAGAAACGGTCTATGCTATTTCTATAGGAGAGTGCTAAAATAAAGTGCGCAGTCAAATGCTTGACTAGCTTATTCCATTGATCGTATTGAACGAGTGTATTCGAAAAGATTTAACCAAAAATATATGCTACTGAATACATCGAATCAGACATCTTACGATCAACATTTTTTTTCATTCTGACATAAATTTATCAAGCAGTCGTTACCGTAAATACGGAAACATTTTACTATAGAAAAATGTCAAATCCCGCTGACCTAAAAAGCAACCTCCCAATTGCTAATGCGAGGGCCAGTTGTTTAAAAAGTTTAAATAATAAAGACACGCGCCAAGCTCCCCCTGAGTGGCACTCAATTTGGACAAGAGGATGCTTGGCCACCATGCACCACATGCTTTCAAAAGGGACTTGCTAAATGTAGTGTTGGAATGGTGACCGGTCTCGATATCGATAAAAATTACAGTAAACGTTAATTTTAGTAATTAATTTCAACCGCTAGCTGGGTAGAACTTTTTGATATGCATGTGTTAGAATTTTACCACGAAAGTGTTAGGATTCAACTACTCGATTTTCAGATTAGTTTTTACTACACAATTCAAAAAAGAAAAGACATTAAAAGGCTTGTCTAAGTTTAGAGTCGTTTTTTGATGACCTCATGGATGTAGGGATGTATGGAAGAATAAGATAATATCATGGTCGAGCACCGATGGTAAGACTGCATGCCAAGAATCACGGATTGCCAAGCTCTGCCAAGCTGCAAGTTGGGGCGTAATCCCGCTGAATTGTATATATAAATTGTATATGAAAATGGATCATATAAATTTTTAATCAATCAAAAATTTTAAGACCACTCCTTATAGCGAAAGTTTTAAACAGTCTCTACTCTGTCAATTATTTTATCGACAACAGATATATCAGTTCAGAGGCAGCACTAAACAACCACCCTTCTTTTCTAATATGATGCGACATTTAAATATTTGGAAAGCTCTTACACCATAATTACAATGATTTATTGATCTAGTTCTTTTTATAAGTTCTGTCTATTTATTTGTTTAGTTGTTCAAACAAGCTAATAAGTTATCCAAGCCACATGACCACATGATATGAACTGCGCTTTATGCCCTAGGCTTTAATAAATGTGAACAAAGAAAGCACTCCGTAGAAATAATTTTGCCTAGTAGCTCAAAAACAGAACATAAATGAAAATATTTTAAATGGCCGTTCTCTAACTAACGAAAACACGGCTGATATGCGTCCCTAAAATTTTAAAGGGGAATTCGTAACATTTGGCTTATAATGTTTTATCAGTAGAGGTGCAGGACAGTGTGCCAGTATCTATAGCCGCCATCTTTTGGGGTCGTGAATTGGTCGGGCTAAATCTTGGGGTGACCCAAAGTGTCGAGATGTAAAGCTTATTTTATGACCGGGGTCATTTGATAATGAGTTTGTGACACTTTTTGTTATGATTTATAACATTTAGAAAGTATACTAAACACTTGCCAGAAAGTAAACATACGATGGTACCACAACCTAAGAACTCCTACAAATAAATTGTGTTATGTTTGCCGATTTCCTTTTACTAAGGTGTTAGAAGAGTATTTCTTAGTGATTCGCGATACTCATTCATAGTTATATTTTAAACGGGTCAAATCGCGACCTTATTTCCCGACGTTTCGGCAGCGAAAACGAAAATCGCGATTTGACCCGTTTAATATATAACTCTTCTAAGAACTAAGAACGCTTACGACCCTTGCTACCAAAAAATTTTGAATTATTAAAAGTAATTTTGTACATAGGCGAGTTAACACCTTAACCATTTCATGTCTAAAAAAGGAAGCAGAAACATAATGGCGCATTCAGAAGTAACTCGTTCCAATAATAGGCAGCCGCGGGAAATACACAGAAATCCCGTTAAAAATATTGTTTTTGCACCCCGCCTTGTCAACCGTGACAGGAATGCATAATCAATCAGTAATTCAGCGGCGACGCGCCTCTGTGACGTGCAAAGCAAACCGCTGGGGATTCCATTTTCAAATGCGCACAAAGATTCGTATCTTTTCGGCTTCCATATTGGAGTTTTTAAAAATCGACCAGCTTTGCGGTTGGCGTTCGGTGTTTACTCGGCGGTTTGACAAAAGGAAACGAAGAATGAATGGTCCATAATTTTAAAAGCTTTCACGGTTGCTTTGAGGAATTTGCCTACGCTCCCTCGGGAGGCGTTTTGTGATTATTAGGTGTTTTGACTACTTTTAGTCAGTCATTGTGGCTTCATACTTTTTCTTCGTCGTCCCGTCATATCTGTGAATAACGTAGTACGATCGTTTCCACCATTAAGAGTAAACCGCTTGGTATAGCACGCTTTGGAATAAATATTAAAAAAAAAACAATTAACGTCCACTGGAGATGGTCCATGAGAAGTTAATTAGGTACGAACATTTTTAACGTTTCGACAACGTTGCAGTCACCCTGATCATGGTTAGACTCAAGTGGCTAGCACGGTTTCGTAGCGGGCCCAGTTACAAAATGTATAAGCACCACTAGTCATTAGAAATAAAAATAGTAACATAAACACTTTCCTTTCATCGACATTCATGAGGCTGGGCGCATGCTGAGACGCAAGCGACGCAGCACAGCGCAGTACAGGGCAGCGCAGATTTTGTAAAGCATGGAACGTCATTGAACTACGTGCGCTGCGCAAGCACGTGCGACGCAGACATGTGTCTACCCTGCTCTGCGTCTCGTTGTAGTTCCGGCACAGATTTCTGCGCGATGCGTGCACGTCGAGGCGTGTTTACTATCAATTTTGTTGCAATGACAGAATGACGCACTTAGGTACGTAGGTAGCTTATCTTACAATAATTAGGTATATTATAATGTAATAAGGTACACGAGACGCCCACAAAGTACGGTCAAGTAGCCTTATCCAGTGTATATGCACGTCCAGCACGCTAGCCATGCATGTATGCCAGTTTCGTGCACTTTTTGGTTTGCTCTTCCATCCCCTGTTTGGTCGAAGTAGCCTGAACCATCTCCTAGCGGCCCTTCCACCTGTATTCGCTCGATGTATTTATTCATCTCGTATCAAACTATTGCGTATCCTGTCCTTGAAATTAAAACCATACATACTTCTCAAAGTCCTCATTAAAACATTTTTTTTAAATGTTTTTAGAAAAGCTGATATTATGCTTTTCGATATTTCTGAGTAAAATCAGTTTGTATTAAAGAGTACAATTAAACCCTCTTTAGTTTTACTGCAAACCTTCTCTGGAAATGAAATAACTTACATATGACCATATACTTATTATGAGCGACTAGATAACTTTTGACAGTAAGGCCCGCCACTGTCTTACAATCCTCCACCAACTCATACTTGGCCCCCGTGGTAGAGTATGGCCTAACCTCCCTGCGATGGAGAAGGAGACCCGTGCTCCAGCAGTGGGGTCATATAAAGGGTTGATATCAAGTAAAAATTAAAAAATGTTTCTTGGAAGATGTTGTATTGAATCTGTAAGAGGCAGTGAAATAAGAAGAAAGCCATAGGACTGCAATAAAAGTAGCTTTTCTCCCACGTAAAAGTAAGCGTATTGCTGTTATTGCTACTGAACCCGGGGTAAAACTCTCCGAGACGCAGTAATTTCGCCTTTACGAGGAGCTACTTAAGGTTTATGATCACTGGCAATCCAGCGAGTACCATAATCTTTGAGCGAAATTGAGGAAAGCTAGCGCGATAAATCTCGTTGCAAGAGTTCGCGTTCAAATTGGGAGACAAGGGCGTAGACTGATACTTCCTGTATAAAAAAAACCTTATCTTATGAAAACGGTATTTACATGGATTTTACTCGTTTAATTTTAATTTTTTTACAATTTTCCGACGTTTCGCCACTTTTTCAGGTACCTACCGTGGTCTCGAAAGACTGAGGTGACAGGCGTCTTTTTGAAATCATTCTGTTAGTTTACTACCCTCGGAAAAAAATACAAAAGAAATCCTGAAGTTACGAACCAAAATAGGCAACCAATTATTTTATAAGTAATGTAAAATTAATTGAGTGAAATCCGTGTAAATACAGTTTTTATTATGTCTTGTACTCGTGTTAACCTTAGAAAATACTATACGTTATCTGATTTCTAATATTTTTTCAACATTACAATCAGCAAATAATCTCTTTATATTTTTATGAAGCATATGAACTTCCCACTGCAGGCCTCCTCTCGTAGAGAGAGTGTGGGCTTTATTACCACGCGTGCCCACGACGGAATGTGGTTTGCTCTCAATGTTTTCCTTCACGTTATTCACTACAACTTCATAACTAAGAAAACAGTTACCTATTGGTCCACGCCGTGATTTGAACCCACGACCTCGCGTTAATCTATCTATATTATTAATTTTAATCGGTTTATTAACTTTGCAATTTACATCCAATCGTCAAAGAAAACTATGAACATATTAAAGGGCCCCAGGCAGCAAAAGTGTAATTACGCCCGTGCCATTCCGAATGAGCGAACTTGAACGCTACAGCAGCTCTTAAGGCGCTTAGGGGCGTCAACTAGCGCCACCATGGAAAAAAAATCATAACTTGTTTTATAATACGTTTTTATCTCAAAGTGAACAAAGTTCTTTGCAAAACTGCTGTCACTGCTGTCATATACATGTATTGGCAGTCGCTAAGCCAAGTCAGAGGTCTTACGGGCGGTTTGATAACTTCTGACAGTAAGGCCCGCCACTGTCTTACAATCCAACCAACCCGGACTTGGCCCCCGTGGTGGAGTATGGCCTAACCTTCCTGCCATGCAGGAAGAGACCCGTCCTCAGCAGTGGGGACATACAATGGTTGATAACGAACATGAGAAATCTTAACAAGTGTGATCACAATTTTTAGCACTTACAGTCTACAACATAGGATCAACAATCAAGGACAATCGATTAAAGTCCTAGGATATTTATACTACATTCTAGGCTGTTTGTTCCAAAAAATAGTTACCTCGGATATAAAATTATGATTTCTCACGTTATTTTTTTTGGAAAAAGAAACTTATTATAAAAAACATTAAGGATTTTTATTCCGTTGATCGCGCTAGTTAGCGCCCCTAAGCGCCTTTACGAACATAACTATACGCCACACGGTGCTTAATCGAAACACGGCTTATTTTCCCACTTAGATCGGGAAGCATCGCTACCCGCTCACATCTCGTACAATGAGCAATTTCCCGGCGCGTGATTGGCCGATTTCCCCGAGGAGCGTGCACGCACGGCGACATACAACTCTTAATTTCTTCTTTCGGCCCCTCACGGTCTTGTTACGGGGAAGAAAGGGGTTTTATTGACTCTAACTTGGACACGAGGGCGGGAAGTTTTCAATTGGCTCGGTAAAACACTTTTATTAGTACAAGTACTGTCTCGAAGAAAAACCTGCTTTATAAAGAAAAGTGTGTGACTTTCTCATGGTTCCAAATTAACTGATCTTGCTGTGAAAAACATTATAGAACAAGACAACGTCTAGGCGGGCTGGAAGAAATTTCTCTAGAAATAAGTCCGCTTTTGCTCATCATTATAAACAAAAGGAAACGAACTTTTCTAGTTTGTTTCGGGTCTTGGATGTTATCTATGTATTTATTGTATTTTAAATCTATCGTCGAGTTAGCACCTATAACACAAGTCATTTAGTTGTACTTAGTATAAATAGAGCTAACAAGATCTGAGTAATGAGTCTATGAATATATTGTAGACTTACATTTAACAAAAAAATTAGCACTATAAAAATGGAATTACCATTTTTATAGTGCAAAATTTTGTGTTGTGCAATAAAGTGTAACAAACAAACCACCGTTTGTTACGAATATTATGATAAAAGCAAAATAGTCATTGAAAACTATCGCCCTCGCGTAGTTTACTGAAGCTCGTTAGTTCCGTACCTAGTAGGTATTAATCAGGTGATTATGACGTTTGACAATATTTTACTTGACCTTGATTGGCCTGTCGCCTGTTTTGGATGTTCAGAAAGATCCCGTTGAAGCTCGATGTGTTATTCCAATAATAAATTTAAAAAAACTTTTATATATAAAAAAATCAAATGATCAAACTTAGCATGGTACAGTTGCTATTTTAATGACAAATTAGTTTGCATTGATCCGTAAGACACTAACTTTTACTGATCAATGCAAACTAGTACCTTTTCACATGCATCCGGCCGCCGTCCGGTCGCCGTGCCGGGTAAAGTAGTAATGTATGAGCTCCAATGACAGCTTTCACCTGCGCAACGACCGGCCGGCGACCGGGGCGTCGATTCTCTTAAATTACAAACAATGTTCGAGCAATGGCATGACAAGAGTAATGCCAACGCATGACATTACAACAACCGTATTCCCCTACCTTTTACATGCATTACTCTGGCTCTGTCGCTGTATGAACCTTGTCATGCTCTTGTCATACTCATGCAGTTTCACTGTGCTACTCGGTCGGTCAACCGGTATTGCCACTTTGTGAACTGGAAATTCTACCTTAATATTCGGAGCACAAAAACGTTGCTTGTAAGGATTGTATCTGCAATAAATTACTTATATTTCAGTTTTTTATAACTTCGCAATCTTTAGAGGGTTTTAATCACAACAAAGCTATCAAAATTGTATTTATTTGTTAGAAATTTGGCTGTTTGTGAAGTTATCCAAATCCAAGCGTAAAAAACAAGCAAACTAATCTGTACAGTATCACTTGACCATCAATTGTTAAGTATGTTGCCAGATCGTAAATTTTAATACAAAAACCGTACTATTTGGCTTCCGCCAGTAACTTTTTTTTGCGACCGCCCTCACTATAGCTTTAGGTACAAACTACTCCATTTTCGAATATTTTTAGTGATAAAAATGGTTTGTTTCCAAAAGTATCTAACGCAACGTTTCAAGCAAGACTTTTTCATTTATATCAATATCTAACATACGACATACAGTAAGCATAGCACAAGTCGTGTTTAGTTCTAAATAAAATAAAGTATTTTTAACCGACTTCAAAAAAGGAGGAGGTTATCAGTTCGATGCATATATTCCTTTTTTTGCTATTTTTTCGCATATCCTCGTCAAATATTAACCGATTTGGATAAATTTTATTTTGTTCGACTAGGTATATCATCCCATTACTTTCATTTTAATTTGGTGAAGATCTAATGAAGACTTTCAGATATGAAGAAAAGGCGTAATGAGGCCCATCCATTAGTAATATGCTTATTATGTTTCAGAAAATATAGCGTAAAATTTGTCCCAGGGTAATCTGGTAATGTTCTGATGAAGACTCTGAGATGGAAATTGAGAACTTCAAATTTTAAGGCAAAAAATTAAGTTATGTTTTGATGTAAGAAACACTTTGTTCATCAAATACTTTCATTCAGTATTCATTGACATTCTCTGTGTCTGTTCGACATTGTTACGACGTTGAACCTAGAAATCCGGAATTTAAGTTGAAATATGTAGTTTCCTAGGGTAGCAAACCCAAGAAAAATCAAGAGCCAGATGTAGAATAGACCAATAACACCTATAAGTGTAAGATACCGTTGCACTTATTAAACCAGAATATAAGTCAAAATACACAATTTACTGTCGTGGTTATTATTCCCTTAGTAAAAAATATACTACATGCAATAGTTATTAAAGCCACATTGTCTATTTAAAAAAATTAAAATATTAAAAGCATTAAAAAGTTAAAATTACTTTGCTGAATTCCGTCAAAAATCCCACAAGCACCATGCGGTTAGCTAATGCACCGCCCTCCCTCCCACTTTCAAGAAAAAGTGGGAAAAAAATGGGAAGACACTATTATGGATTTCCGCAAAGTAACGCCTGATTCTATACAAAATATTAAAATAAAATCCGACTTCTGTACAAAATACGCAGCAGAGTCTACCTACTACCTACCTACTCTTTATTTTTTAATCCTATTCATCTTAAGGCTGTCTGGAAGAGATAGCTCTCAGCGATAAGACGCCCAATTCCACACTGTGTAAATTAGATATTTCAGCATTTCATGTAGGTTCAAAGTGTATGGTGTGTACGGTCCTAAAGTAACCGGAATATACTACATAGGCTTTACAAGATAACGAGTAAGTCTACAAACTAGTAACTAGTCTATAATATAGTCTACAAACGTAAAAAAAGGAATATACAATATATAAAGGAATGGAACTTATGCTGATGATGCGTCCAATATAATACCGTTCTTTTGTAGACCGGGAGGCCTGGAAACCTAAGATACAGATCTTTTGATCTAGTTTAGGCTCCAGTCTTTCCACAAATAGTGCATTCTGTTGTATTGTATTATTTATCCAATGTTATTTTTAATACGAATGTAATTTGTGGACAGAAAAATAAACTATTATCTTAGCTTATTTACAATCGAGCTACAATAATTCCAGCTCCGAAGTAAGTAATATTAATTATTTCATTTATATAAAATATCGTATCGTATAACTTTTAACTCCAAACCGTATACCTTTTCAAGCATACCGGCGTACTAAATGGTAAGCACAGACTGGCAACACTATTAGTTTGACAAATTTAGTCTGTGTGAAGTAGACATCGTAATTCGTACACCTACGACGATTTCTAATTTGTGACATACGTCGGTTAAAATAAAGTTTCAGTTATTAAACTCTTCTTATCAAACCTTTCGTTAGTGTACAAAGTGAAAATGAAGTGTTTGTGTATTAATTGAGCATCGAAATCGGCATGAAATGTAAGGAACGAAGCCAATACCGAACGAATGAAAGTCGTGTCATCGAGACTTCTTTGTATGCAGGCTTTGGTGAGTGTAAAAGAAACATTGTGTGGTCCTTATCCTTATAACACCCCGTTGGATTCCAGCATGGTACTGGAAAATATGTATCACTATTTATCTCTGTAAATTACTGGTGTGCAATAAAGAATTTTCTATATATCTATGTAATTATCATAGCCACTGTTTCTTTACTGTGGACATCAATCATCCAGCCCGTTCTCGTTCACTGCGAGGCATAGGTCCTCCGCCATCCTCATCCAGCCACTGCAAGCAATATGAATGTAGACAAAGGGTACTAGTACCACAATGTAGAAATTTTCTTGCTTATTTACGAAGCTAAATATCACAATCCTATGTGGTAACAGTTAATATTGATGTGATGTATATACATCTTATAAACATCGTATAAACTGTTAGAACTTATATAAGTTTAGGTGTGATCTCTTCATTGGATAAACATTGGATAAAGAAATCCTTCTTTAAAATGTGTGTATTATAGTCACAAATATAACTTCTTTCAGAGAACCGTCTTCATCTTCAGCATGGCAGGGGTCTCCACTGATTGGGTCATTCACTTCCACTCCCAATGGAAGGCTCACGCTTGTGGAGGCAAAGAGCCAATATTGCTACAAAACAATCTGCATTTATAAACAAAATTTGTTTATATAAATACATGCTTACCTGTCCAGGATCCAGAAGTGAGTATTATGTTATGTTGAGGCCATGTATGTGTCTAAAGGCTGGTTCCTGAATTGAGAAATACACTCAGTAAATACTTTGCTGAGAAATTCTTAGAGACAGCACTACAGTTGAGTTTTAACTTAGCGAAATTCTCAATTCTATAAATACATAGCGAGCCCCAATGGGAATCGAACTGATGACCTCTGTTTTCATAGTTAGCCACTGGGACATCGACAATATATAGAAGCTATGTAGTTATTTATTAGGTATTTATGTTAGTAGGTTATTACTTATGTATTGTATATGTATGTATTTATATTTCTTTGATGGTTTATGTAGTTTATTCATTTACTTATTAGAATTTATTAATATAATTTATATATTTATTGGGTAGATATTTATCTTGATAGGATTTTGGTATCTGTGTAAGTGTGTAGTGTATGTTGTGCACATGCATAGACCTGTTTCACATCTCCACTCCGAATCCCCAAGGTTTGTTGGAAGAAATCTCTCACAGAGATAAGCTCGCCTTTGTACATGTATTTTCTTAAATTTATTATTTATGTTTTAAAGTATATAATAATAATAGTTTTCAAACAATACCATACATAGCATTATTGCTATAATTATGTGTACCATAGCAATAATGCTACATAGATAATGTCATTAAATTCATGCCTTGTAATCAAATATTGTTAGAAGTCAGGAATCCAAGTTATTGATAATAATATAAAATTTGAATAATAAAATATTTATTTACAACACTGAGAAAACATGTGATAAACACAATTTTAAGAAGAATCTTTTTTGGTTGTTATAATAAACTATGATTTGCACCTTAAGTCACATTTCTTTCTCCACAGCCTCTCCATAAGAACTTGCTACAGTGCCACACCCTCAAATAAGTCCCGGCGTCTGCGCTCAACACTCTGCACACAAGACGTTCTCGGCGTCAGCTTCCAAATTCTGAAAATTGAAGAATTCTAGTAGGGATTTGTTCAGAGGTTTCGAAACTGACAGTAGCTAGAGAGCAGAGCAGGGTCACACTCATTTGCAGTTTTGGTGTTACTTTGAAATAAATCTTTTGATTTGATTGAAAGCCACTTCCTTTTTTTAATTTTGAACAATTTAGGTACTTATGTGAAATAATTTTGTATTGTTACTTCTATTTTTTTTATATTTGAGTGAGGTTGTAACCAATAAAACTTGTTTTTTAAATATGTGCTTTTTACAATAATTATCAAACCTTACCTAAATCTGTGAATTACTCCACTTCTCAGTCTTCTCTCAAATGTAAGTGGAGGCCGAGTGTGTGGCTTTGCCATAGATTGGCATTATGAGTAGAGTACGGTGTCCTGGCATGCATACACATAATGTTCAAATCTAAAACAGGCAATATACCATTACAGTCTATTTATTCTTACTTGTCCAATTTAGTAAACAAGATTCTAACCTTACTAGACATTTTCTCGCAAATTCATGAACTATGTTTATAAAATTGGCAGCGTGTTATCTAAAAGAGTGTTCCAAGTTACTTAATTTATGGAAATATGGCAGTTTTGGACTAAAAAGTTACAGTTTACGGGTAGAATCTTGTTTACTAAATTGGACAAGTAAGAATAAATAGACTGTACATGGATTGTGTTTTATATAGCTACATGGAAACTAGCCAATACTTAGGTACTTACAAATCCAACATGTGGGGAGTGGTACCCCTTTCTATTGAGAAACCGCTCTTCACGGAGTGCTGCACGAAGGATGCATGCCATGGCATCAATAAAGCCCCGCAGTCCATCAATTTCGAATTGTCTAGAATAAGAAAACTATAATTGAAAGTGAATTCAAGTTATTTAGTAACTTTTCTACGTTTATGCTTGAGCTTGTATAACTTCGATTTGATGAGATGCACTTCTCTCTACTCCAGTAGGTAATTTTTTTTAACAATACAATGATGTGTGGTACAGTGCCACTCAGGGCGGTGGTAGCGGTGAGGTGTAGAACGCCGGCCTCTCAATCGGGAGTTCGTGGGTTCAAACCCCGGCATGTACCAATGACTTTGTCTTCTAAGTTATGTACATTTGTGAAATTATAGTACCTAGCAATACTACTCGCCGACGGTGAAGGAAAACATCGTAAGGAAACTCTAGTGTCTGAAGTGTTAACGTACCTCAGCGCTTGCTACGTACAATGGCCCAACTATGAGGCTAAGTGCGGAAATCTCAGGTCTAACTAACTAACAGTGCCACTCACATGTTTCAGTGTCAAGTTACACATTTTTTACTTATTTGTCCCGACATTAGGTACATAATTACAAAATAGGTCTTTTGCATACCACAGAAATCTAGTAGGTAAGTAAGTATTATGTTTTTATTCTAATACCTTGACACTGTGAAGGACACTGCCCTACTAGGGCCTGATATAAGCCTGTCACAAGAAAAGACGGCGATGAATGTCCGTAGAAGAAAGATTATACCTAACTTACTAAAAAGTAATCCAAGAGACGACCACCTCAAACTATTTATATTGAACTCATGTAACATACCTTTATTATAGGGGATATCCCGACTTGCCTCTGCTCCTGGGGTATCAATGGGATTAATTCGTCCGCCAAATGCCTCAACCCATGTTTGGAAACACGGAAGGTTTTTGTGAACTCTGATTGTTGGAACCATTGCCGAAACGCGTGAAACCGACGTCTATTTCGGCGCTCTTGTACTCTGCGCTTCGCCCTGTTGACTATTTGTGATAATCGCTATCATAAACCGAGTGAAGAAGTATAAATTTTATTAAAAAAATACTTTTTAGCCTTCTTCGTCACAACTGCCAGTGAGCAATCATACCGAAAAAGCTACTGTTGTTCAAAGATACTAATATTGCAGCTGTCAGGTAGCTGTCATGCAGTTATATAGCTCAATGAAACGTCAAATAAGGAGTAGCATACGGATTTGACAGCCAGACTGTTACCAAGGAACTGTAATTTTGTAAGAGCATACGAAAGTGGCTCCATGTAGCTCTACGGTACCTGTCATGTCGTTCATTGGTCGTTAAATGGAACATTTGTGCTTAGTGGAATACCGCTAGCGTATAACCTTGTAATTGGACTACCGATGAACTCCTTGAGAACTGTAATGTTGTTGAGTAGAATCGGGGCCCGGGTGTTAGCCGTGCTTATCGGCTAAAAAGCCGGTTTTGACCCGGCAGCCGGCTTTGCAGTAGTTAGACCTGAGATTTCCGCACTTATATAGCCTCATAGTTGGGCCATTGTACGTAGCAAGCGCTGAGGTACGCTAACACCTATGACACTAGGGTTTCCTTACGGTATTTTCCTTCACCGTCAGCGAGTAGTATTGCTACTATAATTTCACAAATGTACATAACTTAGAAAACAAAGTCATTGGTACATCCCGGGGTTCGAACCCACGACCCCCCGATTGAGAAGCCGGAGTTCTAGACCGCTCCGCTACCACTGCTCTTCGGCTTTGCAGTTATGTATTGACTTGTATAGACGCGTTCACATGAATACGGACGCATTAAGCGGGCCGGCGACCGTTTGCTTCACTTCGAGTAGTACATTCCTTCCTTCGCAGAAAGACCGGAAACGAAATTAACGTGGAGGTCTTGATGACACTCGTAGAAGAGCAGCCTGTCCTATAAGACTATCCCTGCTTATAAAAACAGGAAATACTTATACCGCTCCTCCGGCGACCGTGTTCAAACCGGGTCCATGTGAAAGCTCATGCTAAACTCGGCTCCCTGCCATTAAGCCGGCCACCGGATGGGTCGGGAAATGACCAAGCCATGTTTCTGCCTCTGTTAGAAAGCACAATTATATAGGTATTAATAATAATATAGAGAGGCTCAGTTCATTTCATCAACCTCAAATGAACTCAATTGTGATTTGTGAGTAGCAATAGCACTCGGTAACTGTAAAGGAAAACATCGCGAGTAAACCTGAGTGTCTGAGGCGTTCACATAATCTCAGCTCTGGAAATTGCCAATCCGCGGCCGGCACGCGTAGTGATTAAGCCTAATTTCTCTCTTAGAGAAGGACTGTAGCTTACAGTGAAACTTATAAGGGTTGCTTTATAAATCAACTCGATGCGGTTGCAGATAAAATAATCGAAAATGTAACGGTTGAACATCAGCAACAGCTGCTCGAATACTTCTCAGTGAAAGTAGATATTGTTGGGTAACAATATCTACTTTCCCACTTAAATACTAATACTTAAAAACTAATGAGAAAACAAAACAGTTACAAAGTCTGTCTGCGTCGACGCCTCTCGACTTGGCAGCCGGCGCCGTTCGGAATGGGTACACTGGAAGATCTGAGGGTCCCTAGACTTCCCCGTCTATCCCAAGAGCTCTTTCCCCAGCAAGCTACCTACCTTCAGTGCACTTTCACGCCACCAGTTTTCATCAAAATATATGTCTACTATTTTGGGCGATCCGTCGCCCAACAACCAAACTGTCAATACTGGGATCCGTCCCTGAGTGCTTAGTGCGAGTTTTTTAACTACTCGATCGCTTTAACGTAAACTCATATCTCTATGGCATCAAGGAAGCGCCACCTACCGACAAGTATGGAAATTAAAATTGCTGAGTGCGAGTTGTAATGGTTTACGTTGAGAAGTGAACACGTTTACCAGTCAAAACACGAATAAACACGAGTGCGAGTTGTACTGTGACAGCGTTTTGCCAGTTCGAACGGTTACCTAACTTACTCATACTCACTACTCAATGCTCGATTAACGCGGTAGTAAAGTTATTCGATTGGATCTGTCAAACTCGCACTAAGCACTCTAAACTTATTTCGCACTTCACACGAAGATATAAGCCCGGCAATCTAATTGCCACACAAATCACACGTTTCACAAGAAAAAACAAGAGGTCAATTTTCAACTCCTCTGACAGCTGTCAAGTAGTTACGCCCGTCGTGGTGCGTTCCAAAATCAAACTTCTATTCTAAACAGATATGCACTTTCATCAAAACACACGCCGTTGAAACATACTCAGTGAATTCCCACAATGATATGCGGTGGGCGGAAATTTCGAGCAAAAGGTATTCAAAGCCACGGGTTCAGCAAACCGGAAGACTAAACCACAACATTGAGTGAAAATCTTCATTTCCCGAATTGGATCTAATGGTTATTAAAACTGCCTCTATGGTCTAACGGTATCTGCCCGTCTGATTACCATGCCGAAGGTGGTAGGTTCGATTCCCACAGGGCGTTTCCGTACATTTAAGAATTTAAGTTCCCAAGAATTTAAGTTCCCAAATGTCTCCTATTTTCTTCTAATTATATTTAATTTATTTTTTTAAAGTCAAATTCTTTTTAAGTTTTGTAAGTCAAAAATAAGACTTTTTTCGTTATATTTATCACATGTTTAATAACTAGACCTAATTAATTATGGATGTTGTGTGAGCCTTTAATTGGCAACCTTATAAGGCTGAAACTGTTATACCCTAATTAAGCTTAAGTGTTTTATAAGAGGGCCGTTGGCTTACCTATTAAATAAATAAATAAAACATTTGTACAAATGGCCACAGATTGGATGTATTTCTGTGATCGTAGTGTCCTTGCCTAATTGTCATAGGATAGGGTTCTTTATAGTTTCAGATCAGGAGAAGTGATTGTGTTGTATGGAAGCTATTTTATTTTATTACTAGCTGACCCAGCGAACTTCGTACCTCCTAACAGTCGATTCATTATTATTTTTTTATTTTTCTCTCCGTAAGAACCATCCTTGTACTTCAAGGAATATTCTAAAGATCAAAAATTAGCGCAATCAGTTCCGCTGCTCTTGAGATTTTTAACTTTTAGACCAGCTGCCCCAGCGAACTTCGTACCGCCTAACAGTCGGTTCTTTAATTTTTTTTAATCTACGTAACAACCATTCTCGTATTTCAAGGAATATTCTAAAAAAAGAATTAGCGAAATCGGTTCAGCTACTCTCGAGATTTGCGCTTACCAACACATTCAGCGATTCATTTTTATATTATAGATAGAAGATTAAATATACCTTATTTACTCCTGTTTAATGTTTCGTTTGTAATAAGCTAATACACACGAAACATTAAGGAATATGTGTTGGTAAGCGCAAATCTCGAGAGTAGCTGAACCGATTTCGCTAATTCTTTTTTTAGAATATTCCTTGAAGTACGAGTTATTAGTTTATTAATTACACACGAAACATTAAACAAGACATTACATAAGAAATAGCATGTACAGAGGCGAGCTTATCTCTGTAAGAGATTCTTTAAGGTTAGAAAAAAAACTTTCAATCTTTCTGCGCTTAAAATTGCCGATACGCGGTGGGCACGCGTAGTAATTAAGCCCATACCCTCACACTGAGAGAAGGCGTGTGCCCTGTAGCGGGACGAATTTAGGCTACATAACAAGGTGCATACGCGTGCATAAGCCTGTAAGTATGAAATCCACCGAAAATCTCCAGTGTATGTCTGTGGATATCCACCGGCTCCTTGTTAGTGAATATAACAGTAGCCATCGCGACCTATGATGGATTGTATGCTCCAACCCACAGGGGATTTCCCGTGTAACGCGTCTTACTAATAGTGGCATCTGTTTATGGCCTGTAGTCTATAGTTTATTCTTATTGTGTATACGAATAGATAGATAGAGAACACTTTACTGTACACAAAAATGGAAATTACACAGATATTTCTTAACCTAAGAAACCTACACCTTATGTACACTATTATTCAATATAATTATCACCTACTACCCATCTCAATTCCTTCTCCGGCAGTGTTTCCGACATATAGTTGCCTCGAAGACATTGCTAACGGCAGTAAGGCCGCCAATTGTACCTTTTCTTTTGTAACTGTTGTCTCTGTAATTATTTTGTGGTGTGTACAATAAAGAATTATCTTAGCGTATATGAAATGAAATGAAAAGGTTTTATTCAAAGAAGCGCAGAAACTGCGGCTTAATGATTATTACAATTCAAACTAGGTGTCCATTTCAAAATCTAGATATAATTATATTAGCCTCAATCAATATAAAGTCACTCTAGCTGTCAAATACCCACATTTTGACACTTCGGAAATGTCACGATGGACAATTTAATACAGTGCTTGCATAATAAGGGGTCAATATCAAGTACGACTTTTTAAGAGATAAGAATTAACGATTTTTGGAGAACTAAAGGTATTTTTTTCCTACTTCTGAGATCGCACTTGAATACTTTAATACAGAATAAAGATTCCATGCAAGGCAAATGTTCTAATGACTACGCTCGTTTTTTTGTTCATCCTTACATTCTTACATTATCCTTACATTCAAGAAGTCACGGCACATACAAATCGATTCGTTTTTAAAAATTACGTTACTAAACGCTAATGGTGAAGGAAAACATCGAGTAAAGTAACAAAGCTGTCCTTATACCTAAGCGCTTAAAATTACTGATCCACGGTGAAATATATAAAGGCTAAATTATTAAAATAAATTCCTTGACAATCCTAAGATACTATAATAGTAGACAATGACTTAGCAATCATAATTTGAATTAAAATAATACAAAGTATCCTACAAAGTATCAATGTAATTTTCTTGTGCCCCATAGCGAAAGGTTCTTTTTTCACCGCATTATCATTCGTTACATTTGGTCGGCCTTCTTGCCCCCGCAGTGTAAATATTTGACGTTTCTGTGACGACTCGAGTAGAGAGACAACTGAAATAAAATTCAGAAGTACAGCTCCCTTATCTTTTTTTCGCCATACGTCATAGTACAGACGGTAGTAAAACATAGAATGTTTTTTTTATGATTTTAGATCTCTTTTACTCTTAATTTACAATTGCGCGCGCTTAATTAAATTAACCAATGCACAATAATGGTTTAAACTTTGAATATTTTCACCAAGTTGTTCTACTTGTAAAAAATATAAAACTTGAGTCTTTATAAAAAAGAAGGTAACGTAAAAGTTAGAGCTAGAAGGCATGAATTAAATGTGCTTAAATTAACACAAAACGGATAACTTATTATATTAAATTTTCTTTTAGTGATTCTCAAATATTGTATTAATAACTACCATTATTTATGAAGAACTTAAGTTCGCAGCTTCAATATAAATAATTTAGAGAATATTGTAAAGAGGCTCGAAATTTTGTGAATGCCGGCACTTGCCCATTAGCTCAGTTGGGAGAGCGCTGGTACAGTTAGCCAGAGGTCGCGGGTCCGAGTCCCGGCATGGGCGGAATTTTTAGCCTCCAAATAAATTGGCCTTTTTGCACTCTACTTAATGAGATGATTTATTTAGCGTCCAGATAGGTTTCAGCCTTTAAATAGGTTTTTAAAAATTCTCAACGTCAAGTTCTGAAAATCCACTGAGGCCCAAGAAGACTTCTGTTTTTATTTATTCCGTCACGAGTCCGCTGCCGCCGCGTAGGCGACTGTTTATGCCTAATTTATTTTGACAAATCATCTTTTCGGTTGCTGTTTTCGCTCCTTTTCTGCGAGAAAAATCTGGTTTTATCCCTTTGATAAAATTGTTTTATCACAGTGACATTTAAAAAGATCACCGCCTGAAAGGAGACGGATACACTTTCATACATTCTTGGGTCCGGGTGTAAAAAGGTGAAAGAGATGTCAATTTAGAGCTTATATATTAGCAAACCATCTCGGAAAATTTTGCGGATTTTGACAATCTGAGAGCAGAGTTATAAGAGATTTAGTAAAAGTGAGGCTATGCAACAATCTGACAATGAAACTTATACTAAACTTATCCGTGTCCGCACAAGTTAAGCAAAATCGTAAGTCTGTAGAAAGAAAGCACTGGTTGGAGAATTATAATATCAAAAACAACAGGAAACACACTCAAAACATAGATAAGTATATTTTACTACTCAAAACGCACTAAACGATACGAGAAGACGAGTGATCATAGATATTGAGTCAGGGAGCTGTCACGCCTGTCACTGTTAGGTGTTAGCACAGACACAGATTAAAAATACAGTTGACAAACACGGGTTACTACATGCAGACTAATCGATTAAAGTAATCGGCATCCTATTTTATTAGGGACATAAAGTTATTTTTAAGATTTCTCGTCTTCCAGTTGTGAATTGAGCTCATTTTTTATATTTTAAAATAGAAAAATATAACGTTTTTTTTAAACCATATCTCAACTATTTACAATCGGGCCCAGAAATATCCGTCTCCTTTAAAACGATGTTACGTCTCAGATTTCAAAACACAAGTAAAACGAGCCCTAAAATTAATATATGTAAAAAGCATATACGTTGTCATGATATATTCCCTGTTCTCATACCACACTTATATACCTACATCTGAGTTGGTACTTTCCTATTCCTTTCCAGTGCAAATATTCAAGATAGTTCTGAGTTAAACCAGTTAGCCACGGGCAATTCCCAAAAGGTCATCCGGCGTTTCGCTAGGTCTAACCTTCTCTACATTCTGTTTACAGGGTGACAATGTTTGGTGTTACTCACAACCGAAACCTACTTGCAGTAACTTATGCGGTCGAGTGCCTGGATTTATGATAAATTAGGTACTGCAGACGACATATCATATCTTCTTCGTTTGCGAAGATATTTTGATGTGTCAGGGATAAAAAGTAGCCTAGGCACTATTCAAGACTATAATCTATCTCTGTTCCGAAATTCCTCTCAATCCATTCAGTCATTCCGAATGAACAGATGTTCTGGCGTGATTTGGTAACAGACATCCATACATACTTACAAACTTTCTCATTTATAATATTCTGAAAGATGTCCGACACATGCGCCCTTGAGGTTTTTTATTTAAGTGTCAATAAAATTTTTAAATTCTCATAAACGCAAATACAATTTAAAGTAACCCACATATTGCAGTGATTACCAAGACTTAAAGCAGTATAATTTATGTAGATCTATATATTACTTTTTATTATTTATTGTTTTTTAGTTTTTTATGGATAATGGCTGAAAAACAGCGCTGCCGGATTGACTTGACATGCATTGACTTAGTTTCATAATACTGAGCCTCGATCCTGAGTCTTAATATGTTAATAAACATTTTCTATTTCTGTTTCAGTGCATTATACTTTTTTAAAAGCGAATTTGTGCTGTCGGATTAGTATGGCCATTTTTTTAAGACTCATGACTTTTTGTCATTTTGTTCGGCATCTATATTCACCCTGTATAAAACGATATTATTCGACGTAACTGCATAAAATATGAGATGACAAACGAAACTAACAAGTTCGAAGTCCCGAATTTGTTTACACAGCATTAGCTTACGTAGAAGCTACATAATATTGTCTTCAAACGGTTAATATCTTTAGAGATAGGTACTTTGTATCGTAAAGTGTTTTAAATGTAAGGAAATTAAAGAAAAAATATTTATTATCTGATAGTATCATAAAAGTAATGTAGAAGTTAAGGCTTACCTTAACTTGAGCCAAAACTTATCATTTTTATATATCTTAATATATAAAAATGATAAGTTTTGGCTCAAAATTATATGGTAAGTTTTTTCACTAATTCACAAAAGGATTTCACAACCCAGGCTACTTTATCAACCGGATTATCTGCCTACTAAGACTAATATTGATATGTTGTAAACTACGCGTTGAAACCTTCAGTATTTTCTCTCATAAAAATTAGATGGGCGATCCAAAGAAATATTTCCAATTTATCTCTCTGTTCAATTCCAAAGTATACATTTTTAAATTTGCCAAACCTATATTCATACGCGTATCCAATTTCAGGAATATCTTTGTAGATAACATCGTGTTTCAACAAAACCGAATATTACAGAACGTTAACTACGATTTTCTTTGTCATACAATTTATACGAATATGATAAGAGTTAAAATTTCTGTTTCTCCATTTTTCTTAACTGACAATGCTTATTTCGTTATCGAAATTGTAAAGTAGGGCTATAATCGGCCTCAGTGGCGCAGCGGTTTAGCACGCTGACTGTGAAACGGGAGGTCTCGGGTTCGATCCCCGGCCGGGTCAAACTAGGAAACGAACTTTTCTAGTTTGTCTCGGGTCTTGGATGTTATCTATGTATTTATTGTATTAAATCTATCGTCAAGTTAGCACCTATAACACAAGTCATTTAGTTGTACTTAGTATAGGGCTAACGAGATCTGTGTAATATGCCCGTGAATATTTATTATTATTATAAATTCGTGTTTAGTTATGAGCTACCTATGCCTAGGCGTGAAGTTTTACTGAGAACCATTAGTCATGAATTCATTTATCGCTTAACGCTTTTCGTATTCATCTACAGTTATTTCGGGCATTGCCAGGGGCCATCCACTTAAGATTCGGATTTCCGTGGTTAAGATTTTTTTAACGATTGCGTCATTTGTACTTGAAGGTATTAAGATTTCGTGGAAATATTAAATGTTACAGTTCAAGTCAACTAATATAGGTATATAGATTTTTTAATTCATTAACATGCGGTAGTGCGTGCGTATGCTTGAAAAAAATACAATTTCTACTTATGTATGTATATGTAGCCACATACAGCATACAACCAGATCGGCAGTCGACATCCATGTAACGTGTATTTGTGTTACGTCCAAAGGACAAATCTATGTACCTGTAGCTGTCTAGGCGAATGGAAGCATGAACTGTACTGAGTGGCAACTCTGTAAGTAACACACGTTTGTCCCTGACCGTATCTTTAATGTTTAAAGAGGGACATTATCGGAGAGCGGGGTCTCGTGTAATTACTTCAGGGCTCACCGATGTTTGAATATGTCGACTCAGCGGGTTAATATTTAGACGGTCAGGTTGGCGGGTAAGATGGGGTAATAGGGTGCAGTTACATTTAGTTTTTACCGATCATCTGAATGCAGATTTTTTTGATGGGGAGATGCAATTTCATATGTCAACGTTTTTTTATAACTTCATTTCAGTTTGTAATGAACACTCGACTGTCGAATTAAAATAGCTCGTTTACCACAATATTTTCATCACTTTCTACCAGTTAAGCAGAGTGATAATATGTCAGTAATTTTACTCTACAATAATATTACTGTTACACCGATAATCTATTGTATGGTTCGCTTTCTAAGCTTAAAAAATAGCAAAGAATCAAAAGACAGCCTTAAGAGCTATCTATCTTGGTAGGTACAAGAAACAACGCCACTATGTAACACCAAAATTTCCAGGTAGAGAAATATGAAAACTAATAAGCGGGGCCACCCAACCACTCAGTAGTGGACGAAACTAATCTGTCTCCCTTAATTGTGTTAGTGACAACTTTGATCCGCTTTCCGGGTGCCTCGGGATACCCACCGATGGCTAGGGCTCTGAGGTACACAGAATGATACAGAAGGCCCTTGTGGAGTTAAAAACCTTACCCAAAAACCATGTGCGTGCATACAGCGATGAATTATGTTTATGGAGCGAAGGAGGTTTATTGGTTGGTAATTTTTTGTTTTATTGGTTTGCCTGGTCTATATCCGTCATTATATGGCGACCAATCAAACGGTTGAAAACTAGCGACAGCGAACGCATCATCGAACGTATCAGAGAAAACCGGGAAGAATAAAAACCACTCTATCATTCATAACCTATCTTTTGGGTGCGTGTGGTATCCTAAAGTCATATTTGTTCGTTTAGTCTATTAATACGCAAAATAACAAGATTTCGACAAATCAACCTGAGTAGCATACATCGAGAGTCGCACGCTCGAATGTTAAGAGTACTTTCTAGTACAGCAGTTGATCAATACTCACATTCCACAATATTCACGACTCACGCCGTCATGCTACGAATGAAATTTTTGTCGCAGACACGCGTCTAATTGTAAAAAATATTGCCGTCAACAGCTGGTACATCTTACATATTTTTTTGGTAAGCTTTAGACCGTAGATAACTATCGCAAAGACCGCAGTATTGAAGTCAGAAGCATTAAAGCTGAAGCTGTTGACGGTACATAATGTAAGTGTATTATTTAAAAGCCTGATGCAGTGGCCCGTACCAGAGCGTACTTTCTGTTTTACTATATTACATTCTTATCTTTTGGGATATCATCCGTCGGGTGATTTAATTATTATTAGTTGGCTTCCGTAATTGCTAAGAAAAATGAGACGCCGTCAGGAAGTTATGATTTGGACTATGATTGGGGAGATGTAACTTTGTAGTATAATTTGTGATATGCATGACTATATTCTTTTTACCTGTACGTAATACAGAGAGGGTTCGAGTCCTGGCTTGGGTGGAATTTTTAGCCACTAAATTGGTTTTTAAAATTGTCCTTAGCACGAGTTAGTGCACTAAAAAGAATAAAATCATGGGGGTACAGCGATATAATTCCTATGTAAAACCTAACTGCAAAGTTTTTTTCGACGTTTCGGCACTTTTTCAGGTGCAGTGGTCTCCGATGACTGAGGTAACAGGCGACTTTTGAAAGCATTAACTGTTAGTTTACTACCCTCCGCAAAATTACAAAAGTTAATTATGAAGTTACGTTCCAAAATAGACAAACCAATTATTTTATACAAATTACACTATTTTTATTTTTAATGCACTAACCCGTGCTAAGGAACAAATTTAAAAACCTATTTAGAGGCTGGTACGGATAGCCAGAGGTTGCGGGTGCGAATCCCGGCATGGGTGAAATTTTTAGCCTCTAAATAGGTTTTTAAATATTTTATACAAAGTCAACAATATTGATTATTAGTAATTGAAGTTAAATTTATAAACTAATTATTTACATGAACATAAAAATATTGATTATTGATTAATTGAAATTAAAATTAACCCTACACTTCTAGCAACGGGGTCTCATGCACTGGTTCCCATGCTGCCGGTATGTTCCAACCACGATCTCTATTAAAATTTAATGAGATCCTATTAATTTCTATTGAGATTAAATGTGCTTCCCGCATGTAAAAGTGCTAGAATTTAATAGTTTCTAACTTATAACTCTTAGGATTTAGGATTATACTCTTAGGATTTGGGATTAATTTTCAAAGTATAAAGTGATGCGGTAAAAGTGGTGTTGTTGGAGAAATTCGTATCCGGTGATGAATTCTGCGATAATCCTTCCTAAACTTATTAAAACGCTAAATTAGCAATAATACTTTCTTTCTATTACCTTTCCTATAACGAAAACCTAGCCTAGCCTAGCGCGTCTCAACACGACTGACAACTAAAAAAAATGTCACGATATTCTTCAAATTATTTAAACTCTGCCTAGACGGCTACGCCGGCTAGCTACTATAAAAAAGTATCGTTACAGTACTTATGTTTCCCCGTCATAAAGGCGTGGAAACCATTAAGTTATTTTACTTTACAATTCCTAAACACTTCTGTCGCAAAGATGCGGCTGATCTCATAACCTCATAAAATTATACCACAAACTCCTCAAAATGCATAAGCTATTTACAAGACGGCAGTTTTGTGATTTTCTACTTTAACAAAAAGGGGCACAGTTTTTACGTGAAGCGTAATGAATTTGGCGGAGGCGAGACATGGCTGTGTTAAAATATTCAGTAGAAACGGTGGGGGACGGAATTTTGTACACCTCATTGAATAACACTGGCTTCATGCATAATTTTTTCGGTTTTAAAAAATGTGTCGTAAGTGAAACCTCATCTTACATAGGCATAATATGAGGATGTATAAACATCGTGTTATTTTTCGGCCCAGTTAGAGTCAAATAATGTCAAGAGATTACAGCTACTACTACTCTAGTACTTAAGTACTGGTGTTATATTGCAAATGTTTTTTTTTTGACATGAAGCACCACGATTTTTGAAAATGTTTTTGTATGCACGTGCAGAGGTTTTTAGAAGCTTATTTCAAGATTTATGGCCCCGTAAAAATATGCATTTGATAATTAATTTTATTCTCATTCATCGTGATTTTATTTGGTTATTCTAGCTTGTGTGGATTACCTGAATTATTAGTTTAAAAATACCTTGATGATTTGGTATTATGTCAAATATTTCTAAAACAAAAAAAAGATCAAAGGCTGATTTTTGGTACACCTTGGCTTAAACCGGTGCACCATCATAAAAATCAGCCAGATCGCTTTCGTGGGCCAATCTTGTTCCTTTAGCCTGCTAGACCCCTTCTTTATATTTTTCTCTTGTACTATATCATAATAATAACATAATTCTATTGATACAAGATCTAAATTATTCACCTGAAAGCAAAGAGGCGATACCGTGCAAAATAGTGCACTCTGTTTACAGGCTAACCAAAGTTCATGTTTTACAATTCCTTGTGGTAAGTAATTTGAAAATTGCTACTTCAAAATGGAGGACCCCAATGGAATCTCTTCCTTTCTAAATAGGTAAACTCCCCCTAACTAAGTTGTGGGGGGCTGTGCGGTCACAAAGACACTGGACGGAGACAGTTGGATATTTGAACGGACTCTCCTTAGGGGCCGGCCAGGGCTACTACACGGGATCTTCAGCAGCTTATTTATTTCCTAGCTAACCCTGGTACCACCACAAAATCCGTTTATACGATTATTACTACCATGGCACCGCAATAAATAAATGTTTTCGCGTTTGGCTTCAAAAGACGTGACGGTAACAATAAAATATTATCCCGTGGGTAAACATCTTAATTCAGATCTTTGTCTATCTGTATGCTAAGTTTCATGTAACACAATCCAAACATGTTCACAAACTTTCACGTTTATAATAATAGTATGATTTTGCGTCGGTAAAAAACCAATCTCTGACTACGCAACTTTTGAATGTTAAGTTGAAGTGGCAGTGGACGGCACATCTGTCAAAGAACCACTACTGAGTGCTTAGTGCGAGTTTTTTAACTACTCGATCGCGTTAACGCAAACTCATATTTCTATGGCATCGAGGAAGCGCCACCTAGCGACAAGTATGGAAATTAAAATTTCTGAGTGCGAGTTGTAATGGTTTACGTTGAGAACTGAACACGTTTACCAGCCAAAACGCGAATAAACGTGAGTGCGAGTAGTACTGTGACAGCGTTTTGCCAGTGCGAATGGTTAATTTACTCATATACACTACTCAATGCTCGATTAACGCGGTAGTATAGTTATTCGAATGGATCTGTCAAACTCGCACTAAGCACTCAGGAGGGGTCCCAAATTTCCACTTGGGCTTAGATTACGTTAAGTATAGTGACAATTGAATGAACGCAACAATTTCATAACGTTTTCATTTCCAGTCTACGGACATGCGTATCAAATCGGTCTCAATGGAATAAAAACACAAGATTATTTTCTTTTTAATGTACTAACCCGTGCTAAGGACAATATTAAAAAACCTATTTAGAGGCTAAAAATTCCACACATGCCGGGACTCAAACCCGCGACCTTTGGCTAACCATGCCAGCGCTCTCCCAACTAAGCTAATGGGTGACTAACCGGCATCAGTGAAATTTCGAACCTCTTTACAGTCAAATACAGAGAGTATTGTTTTGAGCCTCTAAATAAGTTTTTTATAAAAAACACATGTCAAGTAACTCGTCCGCGAATTTGTCACTGTGCCAAGCATAATTTATTTTATTATTGGCGATGATTTTATCACACTCTTCACGTTTTCTAGTTCAAATCATGCTGTTACAAACGTTCGAAAGTAGACGCCTGGGTAGCGGATTGACTCCACCGTCTGCTATGAAATGTCTGTTAGTTAATCCGTTTTGCATTGCTTCGCTATCTCGAGGTAGTTATGTGTGTGGAATGTGTCTCGCAATTGCCTTGGGCGACTGGCTTTCGATAAGCTAGGAATGGGAGGTAGGTACCTATATTTTTTATTTCTTTGATAGAAATGTAGAAAAGATAGTATTTACTACGATAAAATTATAAATAAGGTACATGGTTAATCTTTATTTTTTTATATTCAAAGATATGCAATGTTCTTACATTCGTGATACGTCTAATTACTTTTAATGCTAGAAATCATTTATGCTCAGGAAGAAAGGATGCTAGCTTAACAAAACCAAAAGTACAATCTAAACCTATATTTCTAAAAATCCGTGTCATGTAGCTAATGTACTTAATATGCTTCTGAAATGTTTCAATGTTCTTGAGGCTTTTGGCACACAATTTCACCTTCATATGACGTCCATATTCTATTATTCTAAAAGTCACTTACTTTTCTAAAAAGACTACTAAAAAGACTATGTCAAGATTACTCCGTAGTAGTTTATAGACAATTTTCCGTAGTAACTGTATATTTTTCTATAGAAAGTATTTCCTTCTTCCTAGTCACAGAATCCGTGTTATAAAAGCTATTTCAACAAACGTACTAATTCTGAACAAAAACAATTAAATTGAACGGAAATTACTGGAGAATAGCTGAAAATTCTACCTTCGTTTCATAGAAGATAATCAAATATCGCAGGTTCGTTACTACATTAAGCCCGGCTAGCGGAGGGACCATCCGGCGAAGCATAAAACACGTCCCAATTTGCCGCATCCATTACCAAATCAAGCGGGACTGGCCAATTTGGCCCCATTCTGGACGAAATTCGGGATTACACGGGAATATGCCAAATAGTTTTATGTATTGGGAAAACTCTAGAGGGTTTTAATGAGCGTGCGCAGAGCCTGGGCTTATTTTGAGCCTCGCTGAGCTTTCCCGGGATAACTATTCAATTCAAAAAACTTGGATCGACGACAAAAGAAAGCGCCTCCGAAATTAAAGTGAAATAAAATATTTGTTGAAATTAGGTGTCAATAAATATAAAACGTACAATATTTTATTATGCTAATGCTACAACGCAATTGTGTCTGTCGATCTGAGAGGTCAGTTAGACACGCATCTGAGGAGGAAATATCAGACACGTAAAGTAACATATCAGATGTCTAATTTATTTCAGACTAGCTGTGCCCGCGGTGTTACTCTCGATTTATCGATTTTCCCATGGGAATAAGATTTTTTCTCGCAGGAAAACGTAGCTTTAATGTTAATTCAGGGTGTCAGCTGATTCTATACAAAATTTTATTAAAATCGCTCCAGCCTTTTAGACGTGAAGAAGTAACAAACATTTATAATATTAGTGTGAAATCCATTCCTAGTATCATGTATCATCTATTTCCGGTATACCATGAAATTTCATTATTTTACAGCTATTGTCGAAGACAATAGGCAGTGGAATTACGCCTCTAGAAGCAGAGAACAATTTTGTGACCACTAGCAGTTGTGACTGAAATTGTCTCATTGTTATTCAGGCGGAAACCAGACAAACATGATTATATACATTTTATAATATTGTCGCGGTCCTATCCCGAACCATCTAGAATAGTCGCCGCATGCTGCGTTTTAGTAAACAATAAACGCTGCAAGCAATAATGACTCGTATGTCCACAAGCGTAAGGTGCAAAACTCTTTAAATGAGTAACTGTTCGAGCGACCTTGCCGCGTGTACCGAGTGTAGGTACGTAGTTACGGGAATGTTCTAGAACCCTGGCCGGCGGATATAAATAGCGGCCGCCGCGGCGAGCTGTCAGTTCCGTTTGGAAGAGCGAAGAGTGAACTTCGAGCGAACATACCTGCGATACGAGCGATAACCTACGACCTCAGCGATACTATTGGACTTCGATTAGACCTGCGATTGGAATCTACGTGTGGACTTCGTGTCGTGAAGACCTGCAGACCAGACCCTGCGTGAATAAATCCTAAGAAGTTGTCATTGGCGTTTTACATCCAAATCCAGAACCCTAGTCCGTAACATTTGGTGTCAGAATTGGGGATTTGGAGATGCCACTGACTCCGAGAGAGGATACTTCTGGAGTGAGGACCAGGTCCAGAGGTGCTGCGGAGGCCACGCCCACTGCCCCTCAGGTCACGCCCACCGGCCATAGGGACACGCCCACTGGCCCCGCCCCCCAGGCCACGCCCACTGACCAGGCCACGCCCACTGCCCCTCAGGCCACACCCACCGGCCATAGGGACACACCCACTGGCCCCGCCCCCCATGCCACGCCCACCGACCAAGCCACGCCCACTGACCCCGCCCACCAGGCCACGCCCATCGAGGAGACTCAGCGTATCTGCCCAGCGGCTCCGCCCACTGGCCACGCCCACCAGGCCACGCCCACCGAAGACATTAAACCTCCGTCACGTACAATGGAGGTTTTGGATATGTCGTGTCTGATGGCAATGTTAAAAGGCCTGCGAGAAGAACAGAGCAAGCAGATGCAGTGCTTGCAAGAACAGAAGGCGGACCAACAAGTGATCTTATCTACCGTTACAAAGTTCAGCGATACGGTCGCTAAGCTACATGAAGATGTAGAGGTAGTGAACGAACGGGTTTCTAAATTAGAGGAGGACCTACAAAGTCTGAAAAACGGCCTCACTGGACTAGAGCAAGAAGTTCGGCGTATAAAAGCTAATGGAGTTACGTCGAGCGGAGTTGTCGGCATAAGTCAGGGGCCTAAAGTGAAGGTGCCTCCATACGATGGTACTACGTCTTGGGTCGCCTACCGACAGCAGTTCCAGACTGTCGCTGCTTCAAACGGGTGGACGGACGAACAGAGCCTGACAGCCCTCACCGTCGCGCTCAGAGGTTCGGCTTTATCTGTCCTGGAGGCACTGCCCACCTCAGGCAGCGAGTTCAAAGATCTGCTGGAGGCACTTGAGGCTAGATACGGGGAACGACACCTGGAACACGTATTTCGTGCCCAGCTACGCGATCGGACTCAGCGCCTGGATGAAGGACTTCAACAATGGGCGTTGGAAATTGAGAAGCTGGTTCGAAAGGCGTACCCTTCTGCTGATAGTAAAATGGTGGACACGAATATTTTACAAGCCTTCGTCGACGGAATTAGGGATCTTGAAATTAGGGCTGCAGTAAAGCTTCGCCACCATTCTTCATTAAAAGAAGCTCTGGCACACGCCCTGGAAGTTGAAGCTGTGCGTCATGATATCCGGCAAGGGCATACACTTCGAGAAGCTAAGGAGGAGGTCAAAGAGATCAAGACACCACCCAAGAGGAACTCCAGGCCCATGTGTTACAAGTGTGGAGAAAGAGGGCATCTGCAGTTCACGTGTCCTAAGAAGGAGAGGCAACCGACCAAAACAGATGACAGACTGGGTGCGCGCCTCAACAAAATGGAGCAGCGTTTTGAGGAGTTTGTAAAGAAGCATGACGCTCCGGCGTCTACTGTGAATCAGAGAAACGAAGCCAGGATTCCGAGGCGAGAACTGGCTGGAGCGGAGAAAGCCCAGGTAACCAGAATCTCACAAGTATGCAATGGGAACAAACTGTCAAGAAGGCCGTGTCCGGAAGACTGCAAGCACTGTGCCAAACAACAGACAAAGGAACTGCCATTGAGATTGACAAGAATGAGTCCATCGAGATCTTGGGAAGATGAGGCGATGAAAGAAGCACAGGAAGATGACGAAGATGTACGGCTCGTTGTCGCATGGAAGAAACGAGGCGAGGACAAGCCAAGATGGTGCGAAGTCGCTCCTACTAGTGCTGTCACCAAGGCATACTGGGCTCAATGGGACAGTTTTATTCTTCGGAACGGAATACTTTACCGAAAATGGGAGAAACCTAACGGCAGAGAGTTCCATCTTCAGATAGTTGTCCCAAGAGATAAGGTACAAGATGTCCTTCGTGAAGTACATGACGGCGTGTCGGGTGGACATTTGGGCGTAAAAAGGACTTTAACAAAGATTCGAGAAAGGTTTTACTGGCTCCATTGTCGTGAAGATGTGCAAGATTGGTGCCGCAAGTGTGCTACTTGCGCCGCGGTGAAAGGCCCATCAACTAGAAGCCGAGGAAATCTGCAACTTTATAACGTTGGTGCACCATGGGAACGCATTGCAGTTGATGTGGCTGGACCGTTCCCAGTAACGGAATCAGGAAATAAGTATTTCATGGTAGTTATGGATTACTTCACTAAATGGCCAGAGGTATTCGCCATACCCAATCAAGAAGCCACGACTGTTGCCTCCAAGTTGTTTGAGGAAGTAGTTTGCCGGTTTGGTGTGCCCTTGGAAATACACTCCGACCAAGGCAGGAACTTTGAGTCTCAAGTATTTCAAGAACTCTGCAAAGTATTGGGAATGCATAAGACTAGGACCACCCCATATCATCCTCAATCTGACGGCATGGTAGAAAGATTTAACCAAACACTTGAGAGACATTTAGCAAAAGTCGTTGACAGGCACCAGAGAGACTGGGACAAATACATACCGCCATTTCTTCTGGCCTACAGAACGGCAGAACATGAAAGCACGAAGGTAACCCCGGCACGTGTAAATTTTGGCCGAGAACTGAGAATACCAGTAGATCTGCTGACTGGAGGCCCTCCTGACGACTCACTTTCTCTACACGACTACATTTCCGAGTTACGTGAGAAAATGCGAGAGATTCATGCCATAGTACGGGAAAACGGATTGGAGTCGAGTGAAAAGATGAAGACTAGGTATGACCGCCGAGCAAATACAAGCGGCTTCGAAGAAGGAGCACTAGTCTGGCTTCACAATGTAACTCGACGAAAAGGAAAATCTCCGAAATTGCAGACAAGATGGGAGGGACCGTACAAAGTGGTAACTCGGTTAAATGACGTGACGTACCGAATTCAACGGCAGCCAAGAGGTGCACAAAAAGTGGTTCACATCGACCGCTTAGCTCCTTATCACGGCAGTAATGAAGATGCTCGGGACGAGCATCTCTAAGAGGGGAGCAGTGTCGCGGTCCTATCCCGAACCATCTAGAATAGTCGCCGCATGCTGCGTTTTAGTAAACAATAAACGCTGCAAGCAATAATGACTCGTATGTCCACAAGCGTAAGGTGCAAAACTCTTTAAATGAGTAACTGTTCGAGCGACCTTGCCGCGTGTACCGAGTGTAGGTACGTAGTTACGGGAATGTTCTAGAACCCTGGCCGGCGGATATAAATAGCGGCCGCCGCGGCGAGCTGTCAGTTCCGTTTGGAAGAGCGAAGAGTGAACTTCGAGCGAACATACCTGCGATACGAGCGATAACCTACGACCTCAGCGATACTATTGGACTTCGATTAGACCTGCGATTGGAATCTACGTGTGGACTTCGTGTCGTGAAGACCTGCAGACCAGACCCTGCGTGAATAAATCCTAAGAAGTTGTCATTGGCGTTTTACATCCAAATCCAGAACCCTAGTCCGTAACAATATATAATCATTTTATAATTTAATATATAATCATTTTATAATTTTATAATATAATCCATTTCAGAGGCCTTATAGGCGGCTTGATAACTTCTGACAGTAAGGCCCGCCACTGTCTTATAGTCCTCCACCAACCCGGACTTGGCGCCCGTGGTGGATTACGGCCTAACCTTCCTGCGATGCAGGAAAGTTAGGTTAGGTTCGCAGTGCCGCAGCAGTGGCGACATACAAGGGTTGATATCAATACATTTTTAATAGAATACTCACCACTGACCCAGGGTAAAGGTTACCTAGTATTTTAAGTTTTTCAATAATACTGAATAAGTAATATTGACCATTGAAATGATCCTCGACTTTTCCTTTAAGTTACCTAATATAATATTCGATGCATGAAGAGACCCCTGCTCCAGCAGTGGACAAGGGTTGATATAATACTCACCACTGACCCAGGGTCAAGGTTACCTAGTATTTTAAGTTTTTCAATATTACTTAATAAGTAATATTGACCATTGAAATGATCCTCGACTTTTCCTGTAAGTTGTTATAATATAATAACTTAATGGTCAAAGTTTACTAAAAACAATGGCCAGCGGGAGCAAGCCGACACAGGTTTTTTCAGCGATGGTTGATGAACCGTGAGATAATTTACTAACTAATTACTACTAAGAGTTAAAAATAAGACTTACCTAGCTTTTTAGATAGATAGAGAACACTTTATTGTACATAAAAATGGAATTTACGCAGATATTTCTTAGGGTGGTGCTCAGAAAATATATATCTCTCTCACTTTTTCTCTGTCTTTTTCTCTTCCCCCTTTTGCTCTGATTTACACTAATCTTGGAAAGAGTACGTCCCTTAAGTTTCAGCGCTTCCCGCGGCCTAGTAAATACCGACCACAGTTCCACACGAAATAAAACCAATTGGCCGCGACATAATGCCTCAAACGGGCTCATTATATCCTCATAATGAGCCAATAAATAAGCATGATAAAGTTTTGCATGTCGAAATTATTATTAACGGTTCGGGAGCTCAGCGACAAATTGGGCGAGAATTCTCACTGTTTGTCGACGTTATTTATTATCGTTATTGTCATGGAGCTACGAATAAGTAGATCTGACTAGCTGTGCACCGCGTTGTTACCCGTCGTCGTCGTCAGGCTATACTACTAGTCCACTGCTGGACATAGCCCTCCCCTAAAGAGCGCCACGTTGTGCTATCATAGGGGGTAATGCCCATAATCCTATAATTGTTACCCGTATCTTATCGATTTTCCCATGAGACTAAGATATTTTCCCGGAGTAAAACGTAGCCTGTGTGTTAATCCAGGGTATCAGATAACTTCATAATATATTTTTTTAAATCGCTCCAGCCGGTTAGACGTAAATAACTTACAAACATACACACTCACTATCTGTCGCCTTTATAATATTTGTGTGATTTGATGTGATTATAGGTAGGTAAGCATATTCAGAATGAATGTTGATGAAGCGAAGGGGGTTTGCTATGATCGTGGTAAGAAACAAGCATGGGTTTTAGTTTGTATCAAAATCTTTATACCTATATGTATATCCAAAATAAATTAGGATAACTGCTGCTATTTGGGCAAACTGAAATGGCAAAAAAAAATCAGCTGTCTTTGTTATGGACATACTATTTATTGCGTTTTGGAAGAATTATGGAAATACTATTTTTATTTTTAATGCACTAACCCGTGCTAAGGACAAATTTAAAAACCTTGTAACGCTAACCTCTTGAGGTGCTCTGCCTGAGGGGCTAGGTTTATGCGCGACCCGGTGAAATACTACCCGGGTTGGCGCTTTCAAGGATGCCTATGGGGACTACTCACAAATGACTACGCTTGGATTCCAAAAACCGACACCATTTAATATATACAAACCTAATATTTACATAATTAATCCTACACACTCAAATTGTCTCTTACTTAACCTACCACTGGTTTTAACCATTGTCCCTGTATTATCACTGTCTTTGTTACACCACCGACACTCACACAACTTAACTACTGATGGACACTAGGGGCGACTTGCTCACTATTATTAACTGCTGTACTTATTCCCGGTGAGAGGTACCTACGACTCTCAATGATCCTGGAGTGGCCGATATCGGGATCCCCAACATACCGCTCTCAGGATTCCCTATTATCTGGGGTGGCCACCATCGGGAACCCCAACGTGCCAGCACCCAGAGGCTAAGGTGGGCACACGAGATGTCCTAGGCCGGCTAATATCGGCAAACCAACATGCCATGCCCTAGGACATCTCGTGAGTGGCATCGGCTAACCTCGGACGGGCCCACAGAGGCGGACCACTGTACCACTTCCGGCGATCAGCCGATGTGCCCTCACTTGTTCCTCAACCTTCTACAGATCGGGATCCCCTCCGACTGTCCTGAAACCCTACCGGGACTCCCACAGCGAACCAGAAACCCCTTAAATTGACACCGGGACCGGACCTACGGTGAACGTCTTTACTGGTAGTGGGAGCCGCTCGACTGAGCTAGCGCTGCGCCTTTTATATTCGCGTCGCCGCCGTGCCGCGCCTCCCGCCAGTCCTTGCTGGCGTCACTGCATGCGGCGCCCCGCGCCGCGGGCCGCGCTCCGCTGGCGCCTTGTCACGCCGTGCCTGCGTGGTGCTTGTGGTGTGGCTGGTGACGTGGTTAGCTACGTCACATTCCCCCCCTTCGTGTGAGGATTTTTTCCTGTGGGGAAAAAATCAGCATTACAGAAACGCCGGGAAGTGTTGTCCTAACACTTTACTCCTTTACGCGTTTTTCCCGACTGTCTAATAACACGAACTTGCCTTTTAATCCTTTTCCTAGAACATTTTAGTTGTTTACTTTTTGCTATTAACTTGTTTTGTAGCTCTTTAGCTGTTTTATTTACACGATTGTAATGTAACCTGATAACCTCCGGACAATACAATTTACCGATAAATAAGCTGTCATCGACTTTTTTTTTTTTGCGTTCCGTTCTACGGCTACTTGTCGCCCCTAGTATCGATTACTAATTTAGTAACTAAAATAAAATCGTTCGTAAAAAAATAAAGTTGTACCGAGAATTTATTTGTTCCGTTTTCTGTAAATATCGTCTTTTATTTTTCTGTGTGGTATTCCTTTTAAATCCTTTACGTGGCTTGTTATCAATCGCCTTCTTCGTGCCTGGTCACTTAACTTAAACATTACGGGTGACATTATCTCGACTATTCTATAGGGTCCTGAAAACTTTGGTGCTAGTTTCGCACAGAAGTCTCGACCCGCGTTTGAGAGTGGGAATTCTCTTTTCAGTACTAAAACCCCTAGGCGTGGTTCCCACTGTCTCCGGTGCTTGTCGTAATGTATTTTTTGCCTGTTCGATGCCGTGTTCTGATGTATTCGTGCTAGTTCATATACCTCCTCGATTCTTTGTCTTTCTTTTAGGGCTGGTGTAGGGAAATCGTTTCAATCTCCTGGCATTTTAAGTTCTCTTCCGAACAGCATGAAGGCCGGCGTATATTTAGTTGATTCTTGTCGTGATGTGTTAAGTGCGAAGTTAAACTCTGGCAAGAACTCGTCCCATTTTTTGTGGTTTTCTGATATGTAAGCTGTTATCATTGATTCTAACGTCTTGTTTACTCTTTCTGTGGGGTTGCATTGTGCCGAATAGGGAGGTGTTAGTCTTTGTTCGATGCAGTATTTCTTGAGCTCGTCTTGAAACTGTTTACTGACGAATTTAAATATATAAATAATAAATATAAATATTCATGGACATATTACACAGATCTCGTTAGCCCTATACTAAGTACAACTAAATGACTTGTGTTATAGGTGCTAACTCGACGATATATTTAATACAATAAATACATAGATAACATCCAAGACCCGAGACAAACTGGAAAAGTTCGTTTCCTAGTCTGACCCGGCCGGGGATCGAACCCGAGACCTTCGGTTGCACAGTCAGCGTGCCAAACCGCTGCGCCACCGAGGCCGTCATTATCGGATAAAATTGTCGGCCATTATCGGATAAAATTGTTCTAGGACATCCGTAGCGCATAAGAATGCATTCTTTCAGGGCTCTTATTATGGTCGTTGCGGTTGCTGTTCTCAGTGCTCTTACTTCTGTCCACTTTGTAAACTTGTCGTGGAATACTATTATATAGTTGTAACCTTTCGATGACCTTGGAAGTGGTCCTATTAGATCCGTTGTTATTGTTTGCCATGGTTCTGTATCATTGTTTACGTGCATTAAGCCTGCTGTTTTTATTTGCTGTGGTTTGTTTCGTTGGCAAGTTTCGCAGTTTCTCACGTATTTTGCAACATCTCGGTACATTCCTGGCCAGTAGTACCGTTGAGCTATCTTATTTAAAGTTTTGGCTGTTCCCAGATGGCCCGCGTTAGGTGAATCGTGGTTCTCCTAGAGTATCTCTGTCTTTGAACTTTTCGGTATGCAAAGTTTCCATTCTGATTGCGGTTGTATCTTTACCCCGTATGACATACTTCCAATCTTCTTGTAAAGTTTTTTGTCTCTGATGCAGTAACTCGGATCTATATTTGGTGTTTCTTCGGTTTGTTTCTTTTTCCCTTCATACCAGTTATCCGTCGTGGTATTCATATCTGTCGTACATACCGGGTTTCGTGATAACTCGTCTGCTACTTGGTTTTAGAGGCTAAAATCACTGATGCCGGTGAGTCGCCCATTGGCTCAATTGGTAGAGCGCTGGCACGGATAGGCATGCCATGGGTGAAATTTTAAGCCTCTAAATAGGTTTTTAGAATTATGGAATCCAATTTTTTAAGATCTGTGTTACCTATATCCGTGTACGCTAAATGATTATTCCTCAACAGGCCAGCATGTCACCTCGTCTTCGCTTACCAATAGGAAAAACACATGCTACAAAACAATGTCCATATGTGTATTATTCATCATCATCACCGATTTTGAATTGTCGTCACCTGAATTTACTGAACATCTGCCCACTTTCTTATTAAAAGCCAATAATACAGTACTAACTTTTTTTTACTTCGCCTCTTTTGTTGCCCACTGCTGGAAAATTTCTGCCTTCCATCTCTCCCTGCCCCAAGTCGCCTTGCACTATCCTGGCAAGAATTCATTGCTTAGTACACATCATAAAAGTCCCTTCGCGAATCTACGTTCGCGCAGACTAGGACGAAGTGTAACGAAAGTACCCGAAGCTATAAGTACATTCAACATGATCTTTAACCGATACGGTTAAGGTGCAGAATTATTATTGATTGCCGCAGTAGCGCTACCATTTCGCTCACGCTAATATTGCCAAAATAATAGTTACCTGCATCGATGACGTTGAATCAACCAATAGCAACAAAGGCGCGCGGCCTGCCATAAAGTGAAACTATCTGATTGGTCGATCAACTTGCCGCACATCCAAAATTATGTCATCTGCGCAGGTACATCCGCGAGACTTATTTCTTGTGTAGCACTGTACGTAGATTTGTTTGGTGTAGCCTTAAACATTCCAGTGCAGGGCACAAGACGAAGAAGTCAACAGAAAGAAGAGAAAGAAGTCAACTCCTCAGATTCAGGTTTCCTCACGACATTTTCCTGCCTTAGCGGTGGTAACGGTGCGGTAGTACACCGGGTTCTCAATCGGGAGGTCGTGGTCTCGAATCCCGGCGTGTACCAACGACTTTGTTTTCTAAATTATGTACAATCGACTGCAAAAAATTAGGAGGTTATCAATTCTACGCGTATTTTTTTTCTCTTACTTCTTTTTTTTAGAAGTATGACTTGAAGTCGGTGCCAAGTTCCAGACCATCACATACAGTTTGGGCACCGACTCCAAGATATCCTTCTACAATACCTAGATACATAAGAATTTCGAATTTATAGATCACATTCATTTAAATTATTTCTGTGTTTTTCGTGCCTCGGGGTGCAGCAGTTGGTTTTAATTTTTTATTTAAAAATCTTTAAAGTTAAAGTAGCAATACCGCTTACTAACGGTGCAGGAAAACGTTACTTGTAGAGTAAAATAAAGTGTTCTCGACTTTATAGAATTGTAAAGTGCAATAAATATACCTTCCGCCCAGATCCGTGATAAATTGTACATCAGTAAACACTGAATATTGCTCGCAATTTATGCGACGCAATTAAACGTATCATGTTAATGGCGCTCCGGTTGGTATTGTTTATTCCACTAGCGATCTGCTTATTGTAAATTTGCCATTGATGATAATCAGCTTGGAATATTTAACAGTTAGTAATAAAACAATAAAAACTGTGAAGAAAAATTTAGTGAGGAAAGAGTGAATGAGGTGCTTTACTACCTCAGCGCTTGTAATTGCCAATCCACGGTGGGCACGCGTGGTAATTAAACCCATACTCTGTTCTTTTGACAGAAGACCTGTGCCCTGAAGTGGGATGTATATAGGCAACAAAAAATAAAACACGATTTCTTAAAATACTTTGAAATGCAGATTATTACTAATTCTTAATTGTATTAAAATAGGAGATCTGGATACAATGTATAACCGATATTGTAGCGCATCTTTCGCATTAGGCTTGTCCTGTAATGAAAGATGTAAGAAAGGAGACGGGGATTTCTGAGCCCGATTGTAAATAGTTGAGATATGGTTTAACAAAGCGTTATATTTTTCTATTTTAAAATATAAAAAATGAGCTCAATTCACAATCTGGAAGACGAGAAATCTCAAGTTTATGTCCCTAATAAAATAGGATACCGATTACTTGAATCGATTAGTCTGCATTTATTAAATAAAAAACACCTGCACCAGATAATTGATTCAAATTAAATAAATACATTATAATATCAACAGTTTAATAAAATCAAAATATTACCTTGATGAAAATAAATCTTTAAATTGATTCTCGTTTACAAATCGATTTATTTACCTGTGTTTGTCAACTGCATTTTTAATCTGTGTCTATGCCCAGAAAAACATCCTTTGTCTGTGCTAACAGTGACAGGCGTGACAGTTCCCTGACTCAAACTATGATCACTCGTCTTCTCGTATCGTTTGGTGCGTTTCGAGTGTGTTTCCTGTTGTTTTTGTTATTATAATTCTCCAACCAGTGCTTTGTTTCTACGGACTCACGATCTTGCTTAACTTGTACGGACACGATAAGTTTAGTATAATTTTCATTGTCAGCTTGTTGCATAGCCTCACTTTTACTAAATCTCTTATAACTCTGCTCTCAGATTGCCAAAGTCCGCAGAATTTTCCGAGATGGTTTGCTAATATATAAGCTCTAAATTGACATCACTTTCACCTTTTTACACCCAGGCCCAAGAATGTATGAAAGTGTATCCGTCTCCTTTAATCAATAAATAATAAATTATAATAATGATAAATAATTATTTGGCTGTATACATGGAAATAGAAATTCAAACTCAATCCAAACTTTTGTTTGAATTGAATTTAAATTTATCTGTCAATACTCCGTAGCTTAGGGGCATAATACGCTTTTCGGGTCAAACAACGTATAAAAATAAAACATCGTACAAATTCCATATTCAATTCCAATTTCCTTGATGAATTTTAAAGCAGATAGAATATCAATCGAAAATCCCTCATTCTAAGTTCGTATAATTTTACGGACAACTACGATACCCAACAATGCGCGTGACCTAGGCCTCCATTTTGTTAGTGCATTACAGTACAATGATAGATAAATGGACGGGTGATGTGGCGTGTGTTTTTATATCATGGTACCTAGAGAGTGTCATACGTGGGCGGGATTAGACTTAAAGCAGCAATGAACTGAAATAGCCTCGTTCATACAATTATCATTTTACTACAATGCATTATCAAAATCAAGGGTCTGGGCCACGATTCTATTAGTGTATCATAGTACCACGACAGATGCATGGTAGGGTCAAGTGGGGTATTTTTTCATATCATTGACACCTAGAACTAAGGCCCGCCACTGTCTTACAATCCTCCACCATCACGGACTTGGCCCCCGTGGTGGAGTATGGCCTAACCTTCCTGCGATGCAGGAATAGACCCGTGCCCCAGCAGTGGGGACATCCAAGGGCTGATATCGAGAGACGCTTAGAAGATTATGTGCGCGGTGTATGTGCACGCGTAGACATGAAGCAGTAACATTCCGCAATAACAGTCATGCAATTGTCAATGTACCACAATTGTACTGTACCCAGCCCCTGATATGACACGGATTTAGGCGATTTTTATGATACAACTACCAGCGTAAATATCACGGCTGTACCTACCTACAGTTTCTCTCTGCAATCGATCCCAAAAGGTCCCGGCAAGAAGAGGGTCCCCTCTTTTACCGCTTCCTAAGCGTCTGAAAAACTCCACGACAGGCCACCCGTAAATCGGATAAACGCTGGTCAAACAAATGTGGGCATAAATTAACTGAACATTGACGAGGGTGGCTGTGACACGTGGACGGTGGGTATTAACGTATGTTTACGTACCTTTACGATCGTTTGGATGAGATCGGTGGAGTCTAGGTGGTTTGAAACACAAATGTTTATAGAAAACTGAGAGTAATGAAATGAAAAGGTTTTATTTAAAGTAGCGCAGAAACTGAGGCTTAATGAACGTTACAAGTCCAGCTAGGTGTGCATTTAAAATCTAGATCATTTTGGAGAAAAATGACAAAAATCTTAAACTTAGTCTTTTCAAAGTTAGTTAACAGAGTTTACATAATTACTACAAAATATCTAATGCATTGTACTAGCTTTAATTCCAGAAATCATTATGGTGGTAGTGTTACTTTGTTTTCGTCTTAGTGCCTGCTCAAGCTTAAGTGACTTTCTGACTTCGACATATTCTCAATCATACGAGCCCAGCCAACATACAGAGCAGTTTGCAAGAGTTTATGCTATTAATCAATAAAAATGTGTATGACTTTGTGAACACTTTGTTTATTTTAATACTGTACAAAGAAAACGGATGTAGGTACCTACTTGCAGATAAAAAAGTCAATAGTAGTTTTTCGCCAAAAGGCGAAGTAACAAGTCGTAATCTAAAAGGAATTTTGAATGTATGACATATTATCATCTTTTAAAATAAATTATGGTACCTATTTAGAGGCTAAAAATTCCACCCATGCCGGGATTCAAACCCGCGACCTCTGGCTATCCGTGCCAGCGCTCTTTCCAACTGAGCTAATGGGCGACTCACCGGAATCAGTGAAATTTCGAACGTCTTTACACTATTCTCTGTATTACGTACATGGCATTGGTGGAATTTTTAGCCTCTAAATAGGTTTTTAAAATTGTCCTTAGCACGGGTTAGTGCATTAAAAATAAAAATAGTATAATAAATTATGGTTTAAAAATTATGGAACTGAATCAAAGAATGTTTTTAAAAAAAATATATTTAAAAAAATAAAAGAACCCGACTGCAGTGATAAATCAACTGAAAGGGAAAAAATAAGATAATTTTATTTTCAAATGCTAATGTCAAATCAGAAGAGTTCATGCTGCTTTACTTGAGGGACCAAATAATATAACTTTATAAGCGTTATTTGCTCAAACTGTTGCATTTATTATTTTATATAAAATGTTGCAGTCGGGACCCATTAGAGGACTTTAAACAAACAGTAATGGGTCCCGACTGCAACATTTTATATAAAATAATAAATGCAACAGTTTGAGCAAATAACGCTTATAAAGTTATATTATTTGGTCCCTCAAGTAAAGCAGCATGAACTCTTCTGATTTGACATTAGCATTTGAAAATAAAATTATCTTATTTTTTCCCTTTCAGTTGATTTATCACTGCAGTCGGGTTCTTTTATTTTTTTAAATATATTTTTTTATTTTTGACCTTTTAGTGACTCAGTAAAACGATAAAATTTAAAGGTCCATCCTGTTCTGCTTACATGCTTTAAATCGTTATATTATTTTATTTCCTAAATGAATTTTAGTTTATTGCTTTATTTTCTTTTGTTCGACAATGGACATGTCTCGGCAAATCATAAATATTTTTACTGATATACTTGTTTGATTTAGTCATAGGTACCACCTGCCTGCATTAAAAATTTATGTCGTATGATATTTTTTAGCTAGTATAATGAATATGGTCTAATGGTGTTAAACTATCTAGAATATTTGCAAAGGAAACGACAGATTTTTTTCTTTATTATCCTTACATAAATTGTCTGTTTTTTATGTAGCCTAAAAACGCTCCACTGCACCTAGTTATTTAATGTTAACGATTGTAGGTGGGGACTGGAATAGTCACGAATTATGTCCTCGACCTGAACGGCGCTCAGCTTTCGACATCTCCAGAGTTGAATTCTTCGTGCTTGCAATGCTGGGCCCAGTCTTCGGTCTCGCTAATTACTTAGAATAAGGACTTGTAAATGGGAACATAAATGGTCTGAGCCTTCAGCCGCGGCCTGTACAAAGGCGCGACAGGTTTACTCCTAACAGCAACTTTAAGTAACTGTCGCGGCCTTCGGCCGCGCTAATAGTCTCTCCATTTGGCATCAGCGTAAATAGAGCTCAGCATTTGGAATCGCCGTGGGAGTATTCCTCTAGCCCGCTTCACGGGCTTTTCACTTCATACGTTGTTAATTCTATAGAAATCTCGCAAAAACAAATAGTACCGTAACACCTCACTAGATGACGCATAATGTCAGGTTTAGTGTAGATGGCAATATTTCTTTATTTTTTTAAACTGGTAACTATAAAAGAAAGTAATGCATAGCAGTTCGTTTCACTTAAATATTTTATTAAAAATAAAGTATAAACACAAAGTCGTCTATACATTATAAAACATCAAGTCAATTTATAGTTAAATTAAATGATTTCGGGCGAATTCCGGGCCATTCAAGTAATTTAAGATGTTGAAAAATTAACAAATCATTACATTAAATTATTATGTTGCTTGTTCTTGGACGAAACGAAACGTAAGCCACCATGTTTATTTGCACCGGCATTTTAATTTATTACTTCCGTTTACTTTCTTGTGACGTGAATGTGCTCTTTAATGTTTTCGTGGATTTTACAACAATAACCCCAGCTTTTCCCCCGGATTTCGATGATTCTTTCTTTTGCTGACCATTGCGCCCGTATTTGGATGTTGAGTTTAAGCCTCTGGTTACTATTATTGTTGACTTGCAAAATGAGTTTCTTGATAGACAATACTAGGTACCTACTGAACAGTGTAGTTATATGGTTTGCACTTGTATAGTTTCGTAACTCCTCACTAGATGTCGTTAGATTATATGGAGAGCTGATGCCTCTATCTCAGTATTAATAATGTACTCTATGGCCCGCTTCACAGCCTTCGGCCGTGCCGCGACCTGTATTGAGCTCGGCCTTCAACCTCGTCGCGGCAAGTTTCCTCGCACCCGCATGATGGGGCACGGCCTTCGGCCTGGCGTAGTTATTTAGAGTTGTAGCATCGGCGTGGAGACACACAAAATCTTGGTTTTCTGAATGCCAAAATATTACCGGTATTAAAATGAAACTATAACAAATTCATCTTGATGTGGCCCCCTAAAGCATTGAAAAATTTTACTGAATATTTAGGTGTAGATAAGCAATCTTTGGTCTCACAAGTGAACAGGAAACCTAACACAAAATCATAATCTTATTTTCGGAGGAAACGAGATAAAATTCGTTAAGATGAATAGAGCTAGAATTTTTTAAAATTTCATGGGTCCTAACGATACGAGGTCACGGAGGATCCGTCTTCGGTTACCAGTGAGAGCGTTCAAATATTTTTTTATCATTTATTGTTTCTTCTTTGAACCCAGCTTGTCTGACTATAACCGCACAGGGGAAAAGGAGTTACATGCTACACTTTATATATTTTGTTCAGTTACTTTTGGTCTAAGTGTGAGTAGGAAATTAATATCAGTGTTAAAAAATAATTATTTTTACCCCCTATGAGGTTGATATTTCTTAAATTAATGAGATAAACGAATGGCGTAGAAAGAAATAAACACTTTATAGGCATTATTTCTTTCAGCACATAATACCGTTTCTATAGACGGTTTGTTTACATGGACAGGACAGGACAGGGTTTCAGCAGACAAGAAGAGAAACGTTGTTTTAGCACGACAGCACGTACTTAAGGATCTATTTATTGTAGCAATATGAAACTAAGGATTACAGTAACTACTACTCGCACCACAGCGCAAAGCGAGGTATATTACCTACGTCACTAGTCGTGCCAATTATAAGTGAACAGTCAGTGTTGGTCGAAGTGATTCGCAAGCGCTCAAATACTATCCAATTTTGTTTAATATTATGTAGGGCCTTCGGACAAAACCATACCGCAATTTAGAATACAAACAGCGCCATCTGTGGTTGGGTAGAGGAACTAATGCTATAGTACTTTAATTACTTGGAAGTGAATATTATTTGTGTTGCGTTTGTTCTCTATTAATGCTGATTTTATGTAATCAACGACACCCGCAAAATTCTCTTTTAAATACTTTGCACGTGTTAGGCGTAGTTAAACAAAATTATATTTTTTAATTAAATGAATGATCTAGAAGGATCAAACCACTTTATAGGAATTATTTCTTTCCGCATTTGTACCGATTCTATAAATGGTTTGTTTACATGTAGACCAAAGCCGAAATTATGTATACACATGTATTAGAATAAATAAAATATAGCAGCGCCATCAAGTGGCTAAGAGTGGTACTTAAATTGCTTAGAAGTAAATGTTATTTTTTGTTCCGTTGGTTCTCTATTAATACTGATTTTATGTAACCTACGTCATCCGCAAAATTCTGTTTTAAATATTTCACACCTGTTAGGGGTAGTTCAATAAAATTAGTATTCGAATTCAATAAACTAAATATAACAGCGCCATCTAGTAGCTCCTAGCTGTACTTTAACGAAGCTTCTTAACGAATTTTATTTTTCGTCACGGTTCTGATCGCATAATTATGATTTTATATAGCCTATGACACCCGCGCAAGGATGCCAAATCGAATGACACCTTGTTTAACAAAATCTGACCATTGGTTAAGGAGTTATGAGGGAACATAGAATCGGACATACTTACATACATACATACATACATACATACATACATACATACATACATACATACATACATACATACATACATACATACATACATACATACATACATACATACATACATACATACATACATACGAACTAAACACATTACCCTCCTTTTGGGCTTCGCTGCAGTCGGGTAAAAATAACGTGATATTGAAATAGCGCAATAGTTAAACCTCTTACATAAGAATGACTTAGGATTGACTACGATATTTACTTCCTAAGTATTTTTTATTAATATTCATTATCAGTGTTACTATCGCAGATTGTCTTCAACAAGATAATACATGAATTAAACTCTGTAGAAACCTAAATACCAAATCGTACCTAAACATAAGGTTCTATTTCAATGTCCCACTAACATATAATAAATATACATCACGTTCGTATGTGGAGTAAGTGACAATGTGTCCTAACATTGCTCTCCGGGGACCAACCATGACATGCTACAGTAAACTACTATGGCTATCGAATATTACATAGGCAGCCACACAATGAGACTATTACAGTATTCCGACTTGGAACAATTTTCGTTACAAATTTTATTGACCATTTTAATTTTGTTCTTTGATAAGAGCTTTTGGTTTTTTGGTAATTCTAGAAGTAGTGTATCTAAGACATGACAAGCCATACTATGGTGAAATGAGGCAATGAAAGTATTACAGTTTCCAACTTGAAACAATTTGCATAACAAATTGACCGTTTTGATTTGGTTCTTTGATAAAAGCTTTTGGTTTGTTGGTAATTCTAGAAGTAGCGTATCTAAGACGTGACAAGCCAAACTAACTATCGTAACGTAAGAATATTTGGGGCCGAAACGGGAATTAACCTAACATAGCTTGCCAGTGCTCAATATGGGACTGATGTGAAAATATACTTAAAAAAGTTTACTCCAAAAGTCGTCATCATCAACCAATTATGTCCCCACCACGGGCCTCTTCCCTGAGGAAGGTACAGGCCACCACGAGGGCCTGTCAATTCAGGGGATTGTCAATTCAAGCGCTAAGGTATGTGAACACCTCAGACACTCAGGTTTCTTTACGATGTTTTCCTTCACAAATAGCAAGTGATTTGAAACAAAACAAAATTGAGTTAAGTTAGTTAAGTTAAGTTAATTTAAATTCTTGTACCTACACGCAATTATTTAGTACATTCATACAAATATAGTCACGTCCACCGGGAAAATGATTGTATCTAATTACCTTATAAATTGCGCAGCCTCAAATCATGCGTAGGTACTGAAACAACCTAACTGACTGTCAATCGCCCATAATCCAGTTACGACAAAGCCTCACTGCGTTTAATGTCATTATGACAAACAAGTACGAATTCACGCAATAATCGCATGACATGGCGTGACATGGCTCAGTGAAGACGAGAAATTGGGCAGAATGGGGTGTGTGGGGGTTGACGGGCTATTCCTGTTTGATAGACTACTTTATTTTTACTTATTGTTTAGGAACGCCTACCGGCTACATATTAACTAAAACACTAGTGAAGCGCTCGTGGCCTAGGCGTACCGAGTGATTGGAATCAATCACTTGAGTTAAGCAACAACAGGCGCGGTCAGGTGCAGGATGGGTGATCGTCCCGTGACTACCGCTAGTGGCATTTTTCCGAGCGCTTCCGTGCTTCGCAAGGCACGTGCCCCAGCAGTGGGGACATACAAGGGTTGATAACGTAACAAACAAACAAAACCTCACGCCTGTATCCCAGAGGGGTAGGCAGAGACCAGGGACTGCCACTTGCCACGATCCTGACAGATCACCTTCGCTTCATCAACGTTCAAAAGTCGTTATATGCACGCACGCCGGTTCCGGGTACTTTTTATCTTTCCCTTTGCTAATACATCCCCTATCTGGTCGATGTATGTCCGCCTGGGACGACCCTTACCAACCCTTCCACTCACATTCGCAATATATACGTAACGTAATTAGTAATAATAGTATCGCTACCTGTGCGTAATACAGAGAGTATTGTAAAGAGGTTCGAAGTTTCACTGATGCCGGTAGTCGCCCATTGGCTCAGTTGGGAGAGCACTGGCACGGTTAGCCAGAGGTCGTAGGTTCGAGTCCCGTCATGGGTGGAATTTTTAGCCTCTAAATAGGTTTTTAAAATTGTCCTTAGCACGGGTTAGTGCAATAAAAAGAATATAGGACACTAGTAACAAAATCTAAGTCTAAATTTCTGATATGCATTTTGTTAAAAGCGACAGAGATGTAAATTATAATTTATATACTAGAAACAACTAAGTAACTAAAGCTATAGCGATAGCCTATGAAGGGCTGTCATGTCAGAAGTCAGAAGCATGTAGGTACTAACTGCCACTATTTCTGCATTAATTCTTCTTATGGTGCTATACCTGGTTCCTATGTCATTGAAATACTATCTGTGATTTACTATAACAATACGATGTTCATTGCAAAGTTGATTAACCCACAGATTAACAAGTAGGACAACTCAGCTACGAAATGTGCAGCGAATGACATGATAAACTATGAATGGTTTCGTTCAATTCTAAACGGGACCTAGACTATGTTAATGGATTTAAATGGATCATTGCTGAATGATAATATCATGAACACAACGATTACCTACATCTTACGGCTGATTCGAATCTATACACTGTCACATATCAAACCTCCTAGACTCGATGGAATGAAAAACTGTGTCACGTGACCCAACCGCGAATCTTTCATTATAGTACCGTCCACAGTATATAAGCCTTTACACGCGTACACTCAAGACAGTGACGTTATGGGTCACTTTGGAATAAAAATAGAAAGGTTGACCTGCTGTTGATTGTAGAATGCACGTACACAATCTATGTTAACACGTTGGCGCGCAGTACTGCCTCGTTTTTTTATTGCGCCATGACACTACTTTTTCCCATACATTGCCTATAGGCGTACTGTCATATCATGTCATGTAATTACGTTCTAACCTTCGAAAAAACAATGCACCAGAGAACAGGAACAAGGGCGCGGCGTCCTGCCGGTTGACCCTACTCGACTGATTGTATGCACGGACGACGCTCACAGGCGTAGTGTGCGTGCGGGGTAGCACACAAAAATGACAATGTGTGCGTAGGCGCATCAGATATGATCGAAAATTTTGACCCTTTGTTATGCCAGTACAGTGATGAAATTTGCTTGAGCTGTGACAGTACTTTCTACCTTGCCTTTTAACTGTATGGGAAAATGTACGCTTCACGGCGTACTGGCATAAAAATGGATTAAATATGAACGCGCACAGGCGTACTGTCATTTTCTTCACTTCCGTTTCTACGCCTATTGGCGTACCGCCCGCCAAAGTGTTAAATATGTTAGATATATCCGTGCAGACGTTTGTTAAATTTTGTAGCTTCATATACGCTTGTTGTTTAAGAATATCTGAGAATTTGACAGTATTAATTGCTACAGATCAAGCGGTGGTAGCTGAGCGGTAGAAAGCTGCTTCTCAATCGTGGGAAATATGCTTCAAATCTCAACTCTCGTATGTAGTATTAGTTACTTAGACCTGGAAATCTCAGGTCTGAGTAACTAATACTACAGATCTACAAGTTTTATTACAGTTCTCTATCATAATCGATCGATCGATATCGATATCAGCCCTTGTCACCACTGCTAGGGACGGGCCTCTTCCTGCATCGCAGGGAGGTTAGGCCATACTCCACTACGAGGGCCAGGTCCGGATTAGTGGAGGACTGCAAGACAGTGGCGGGCCTTACTGTTATCAAGCCGCCCATAAGTCCTCTGACATGGCTTAACGACTGCCATTACATGACAGCCGGCACCAACTGCTTAACGTGCCTTGCGAAGCACGGAACCGCTCGCTCTCGTAGTCACAGGATGGTCACCCATCCTGCGCCTGACCGCGCCTGTTGTTGTTTAGCAAGTGATTGATTCCAATCACTCGGTTCGACCAGGTCACAAGCGCTTCTCTATCACAACATTATCTATCATAACATTATCTATCATAATATTACGGAATATTACATAACGTTATAAATATTACGAGAACTGGGTGTTTTCAGAAACAGTAACGGGAAGAGCTCCAATATTGGATTCAATAGGAAATGCTTGTAAATTCGTAACTACAATCGGCGACATTGACATTCTGTGACCGGACAAACGCTTCCCCAACACATTTGTTATGGACTTAAGAAAAGCATAGAGCTGCATTCATCATCGCAAGATCAATAATATATTTTTTTCTTTTCTATGGGAAGTTTGTTCTTGAAACCCAACAAGGGATTCACCTGTCTTTTGATCACCATCATCAGCCATTTGACGCCCAATTAGGACATAGGCCTCCCTCATGATTTTCCAACCTTCACGGTCTTGTGCCGTCCGCATCCAGTGGCAATGGGCGGGGCACATTGCTCGAAGAACTGATGCCCTTTGGGCTGAAAAAGTTCTGACCTGGTGACCACGGACCGGATGACTCAGAGTGGACAGTGAAGTGTGAGGCGATGAATGAAATAAGTGTGTACTCTATGAACAAACGTTTATTACTAACTAATTTCAGTTGTTTCTTACTCTATGCATATATACTTAGCTACATCAGGCCCTCTACCGTGGTCTGACGACCTAGTTACGGCGGCGGGGAGTCTGTTCATCATATACTCGGGAACATCGGGATGTGCTGAAAATCAGCACTGCGTTGATGTTTACACACGCAGCATTTAGCTGAGCATATCCTTATTATCGCATAGCGTTATTTAACTAAGTACTCACTAAATTAACTAAGTATGTAATTAATTAACTTAGTCTATTTGAAGTTGTTTTTTGTACTTTTCTGCGATAATTAAACCATTTTTCAATTTCAATATAAAGAAAATTTCAGATAGATTTAAATTTATAAGTATATTAGTAATATTGGAAGCACAGTCTTAATATATTTAAATACTTGCACTTATTTAAAATTTAAAGTTTACTACTCCTTGAATTTTGCAAAAAAATCAATAGCAACAAATTATCTTTTACACAATCACTTATCATAGTTCCAACTAAGATACCCTGTGTTATGGTAACCAGGCAAGAACACGACAAACCTGGACACTCTGACTATGAGTATCTATGCAAAATCTATATAAATACTACTCTGGAGATTTCTCTGTCCGCACATAACATGCATACATCACGGTGGCCGGACCATTATTCTAATTGGTCGCAAATTATGCCTGATCGGGTTAGAGGTTAGGTGTGCCAATGCTGGTAGGGGGTGATGGAAGTCACCACTGACTGACGTTGGTGATGGAGAGTAGTAATTCGGTTCCACTGTTTAAATTGACTCGATTGTAGTTTAGATTGCATAGAGCGCATCGTACTGGAATCCCTACTTGCGTCCGTCAGTGCTTTTAGGCCTTAGACGTACCTTGGGTAAATTTTATTATAGCGTGCTGGTGAACCTACTTGCATCCGTCAACTGCTCTCGATACTTTAGATTGGATAACCTATAGCATGGCGGCGAACTACTTGCATCTGTCAACTGCCCTCGATAGCTTAGAATGGATAAACTATAGCATACTGGAGAAGCTACTTGCGTCCATTGGTTACCCTTCATACCTTACACGTGACCTCGCGGCGGCGCCTTGTTGGTGGTAGACTTAAGCTATGACAAACCTTATACAAGCTCCCACATCATTCATTGCGTTCCGAAGGCGTGGTATATGCTATTAACCTGTACATCGACCCCTTCTGATACAAACTTTAAATCTTTCGGCTGCTAGGTTGCAATCAAGCTGATGGTCTGGATATTGAAACTGAAAACAAAGCATAACTTATGATATGGCGATCAAACTAATTGTGCGTAAATCACTAATATTATAGAAATTAACTCCGATTTTTCGTGTGTTGTCCGGTTAGCGATAGATATGGACCAGTTGTGGACATTGAAACATTTTCTGTCAATGATGGAAATCAGGTAATTAAGTTTGCTAAATAAATAATCTCGATTAGACCCGTAAAATGTAGCACCTGTATGAGTTTTGTGAAACATTAAAAATAAAATTATAGATAACACATTACTGCACAGACAAAAGAAAGAATTATAAATTGTTGGTTGGGTTGGAATGTATTTTTATCTCTATAGCAAACTTAACTAGAAATAAGATATCGATAGAATGGAGGTTGCGAAGTAATCATGGTGAGGTTCCCACAGCACACATATTTAGTGAAACACATGAAAACAAACAAATATTTCTTATGCTGGCTGGAAAAAAAATCTTTTGAAATAAGTCCGCCTTTGTACATCGACACTTACCTGTTATTTAAGATTTTCTGTTTCTTATTTTTTGTGCAATAAAGCGTAACAAACAAACCTCTAACACCCCAGCTTTATACCAATATTTAGACTGTATAAGTCATGTCAAGAGTTGCCTTGACTTAATCGTTTCAAAAAATACAGGCACATACGAAATCCACTTTTCCCAAATCAAATGTATCGCTCGGAGACGGCACAAAAGACTCCCGTTTTCAAATAAAATTCGCGCTAAGTATAGGCATAGCAGAGAAGGTTCAGACACTTAGGTAAGGATAAAAGGTTTTCCCCGTCTAAATTTTTAAGAAATACGTGTACATATTTGTTAAAAATTGATCACAATTTATATGCTACGACAATTTTTTCGATGATCGGAATCACCTTTTCTGCAATGTGTACGAAACATAAATGTAATATATAAACATCTCAAATCGTGTTTATCATTGAACGCCGCCGAAACGGCTTCTCCATATTCAACATATACTTTCTTTTAAGCATATTTGGTAAGTCTGATAATAGGTCTGCCTTATAAAACCTATTTTAGAGGCTAAAAATTCCACTTTTTTGAACCCACAACCTCTGGCTATCCGTGCCAGCGCTCTTTCCTGAGCTAATGGGTGACTCACCGACATCAGTGAGATTTCGAACCTCTTTACAATATTCTCTGTGTTACGTGCAGGCAGCGACATCTGGCTGAAGCAATTTGCATCACTTGCAGCCCCGAGTACCTACTTTGCAGTTAGGTTTCACATAGGAATGAGGCTTTTTAAAATTGTCCTTAGCACGGGTTAGTGCATTAAAAATAATATAATAGGTCTGCTGTTCGTGTGTGAAGCCCCAGCACTTGTTATGTTTTCACGACCAATGTAAAACAATTAACTAATGCTTTGGAATTTGAAGTTATTAATGGCAATCATGGAATCTTATCTTACGTATAGGTAGTAACTGATGTATTAGATTAAAGAGGACTTGAGAAAAGATGGTCAGAGTGGAGTTTTTCCCACTGCCTTTTTCTCCACTACACTACGCCCCGAAGGCAGCGGTTTTCACTTTCATGTTAGATTTTACTTTGACCTTCAGCAAACAGAATGTAAATTCTTTACGTTTCGTTATCAGCCCTTGTATGTCCCCACTGCTGGGGCACGGGTCTCTTTCTGCATTGCAGGAAGGTCTTTACGTTTAAATAAATTGAATTGAATTGAATAAATCGTAGGCTAATTAACATAATAAAATATATAAATAATCTTTATTTCACACTTATTTACAAATTTAAACCCTACAAAATTTTAAGACAAATCGGAATAATCTTACTAAAGCACACAAAATTTAAAGACAAATCGGAATAATCTTACTTTCTATGTAGTAAAGTAGGTTCCAATTAGAGGGTACACTAGTACTTAAAATTAAAAAGACCCCTCGCGATTCCCATACAAACGTCGTCTGGTATTAATTTACAAACGACATGCTGGATAGCAATTAAACTTTCTATTCGTTTAAAGGACATAAATCGACATTTGATCGTGCGTAAAATTACAACCATAAAAGCACGAGGGATCGAAAAAATAATTTTTTTTATCACTATAAAAACAAAATTTTTACTTAATAAACGTCAAAGCTGGTTTCACAATCAATAGATTATGTGGAGAAGAAGCAAGCAACGAACCTCTACATTTCTACTCAATACTCAGTAATTTATTGTAAACAAGTTCCGCATTAATAGAGTTTTCAACTTAATATAGTCTGTTAGCTTTTAGAATACCTCGGCTACTATCGGATATTGATAGATAATTGCTATAAGATAAGGTTTATTTTGTATTGTTATTTAGAACTTCACATTAATTTTCAAAATAGTGAAGAAAAGTTTTATACAAATAGTATTACACTCGTGTGCTTTCGGCGAAAACTTCGGTTTTGCGACTCTACTCTAGAGCCCGAGGTATATTCTAAAAGTTAACATATTGTACGAGTATTACACAACACAATTTAACCTTATTTAAATACCAGACATCTTGGTTTTCTAATGGCTTTTTTGCATAGAGTACCTAGGCTTAACACATTTCTTAAGCCGCGTCGGTTGTAACTCGTATACAATTTTATGGTAGAACCGTATACAGTGCTACATCATCAACCCATTATGTCCTCACCGACAGGCACGGGTCGCTTCTTCCCTGAGGTAGGTATAGGTCATACTCCACCACGGGGACCAAGTCTGGATTGGTGAAGGCTTGTAAGACCACTGGCTGATCTTACTGTCAGAAGTTTTTAAGCCGCCCTAAGGCCTCCGACTTGACTTAACGACTGCCATCTATCGATGGCAGCCGGCACCAAATGCCACTAGCGTTAGTCATAGACGGTCACCCATTCCCATGTTGCTTAACCTTTGTGATAGTTTTAAGATCACTCAGGTAGCCCAGGCTAGTGACAGTGCTACATAAAATATGTATTTGAGTTGTCATAGTAGTTTATCAGAGGTGCGATATGACCTTGATCCTTTTGTCAAAAATGGACCACACGAACTTTAAACCCACAGTAAAGCACCCACCAGCGCGCTGCAAGGACGATCCGAGGCGGATTGGTGGCAGTGGTTGGATGAGTATGGCCGAGAACAGTTGGAAGAGATGTAACTTCCGGGAGGCCTAATTTCGGAAATCATAGTTGTAATTATTATTTTCCGGATGTGCAATAAAGTGTTCTTTATCTAACTATATCCAGCAGTAGGGAATTACGGGCTGTCTTTAAATATTCAAATACTTCTGTATTATTACATTCCGACAGGCTTTGGTACGTAAATCCTAAGCGATTCCCCCTCCGATCTATTTAAATTCAAGACTGACACACACACACACTTAATCACGGACGAACACAAACGCATTAACATAAACACGGAAATCCCATAAGCATATGACATTTTGTTTTAACACCCTTTTGGGTACGACAGACGGGCGGGATGTCTAACTTTGCTCAAGTTATAACATAGGTAGTTTGGTTTCAGGTTTTTTTGATTAGGCTGGTTTTCTCACTTTTTCTTCCGTTTATTTTTTTTTACTATGCACACATTCTAATGTTGACTAGCCATAATTAAAACTATTTTTATACGGATTTTACTCTTTAATTACATTTTTTTTTCACCTTAGTCATCCGAGACCACGGCACCTGAAAAAGTGCCGAAACGTCGGAAAATTGTAAAAAAAAATGTAATGAACGAGTAAAATCCGTATAAAAACGGTTTTAATTATGTCTACTGCTCGTGTTAACCTAAGAAAATAATATGTTGACTAGCCAGTTATATACAGCTCTAAATAACTTTGTGATGAGAATAATAGGCCGTCGAAGTAAGTGGGTGTTTTCTAGTTGCCCACCATAGAGGTTTGTGATACTTCACGTTGCAATAGAAAAAAAACTAATCACAGAATTATTTTGTTGACTATCCTTCCATATTCTATACAAATTTAAGCCCAATGTTGTGTTTATATTAGTTAGTAAGTAGATTTTACTAAACCTTATTTATGTAACTTCGTATTAGAATGTAAACTGAAATGTACACAATACCTAATTTCCGGCAAAAAAGGTGATTCTAATTTAAATTATTTCAAGTAAGTAAGTAGGTAGGGAGCGAAGATTACATCAAACACTGTTTAACCCTTCCTTGTTATAATTTATTGCACTGTCAACCTTATTCACTCTAATGTAGGATGCGTGGTACTGTTGGCAATGGCACCGTCTGCTGGTATTATAATATCTTGTAAAAGTTATTCTGACACTCGATTTATTTCAATAATTAATCAATAAATTTAACAGTCTGCAACTACACTGGAATAAGAGTTTTTACCCAAATTTCTCTCTTCAGGCACTAAGGGATAACTGTTAAAACATTACTTTAGTAAGATTTTTTTTATACATGACTTTAATAATATAATAATCAATTAAGCACTGAATTAAGAACTAAACTAAAATGTAATTAATATAAACTAATAACAATAAATACCTATAACTTTATATTTACGAATAAAACACTTGCCCCAGGTCGGTGTCTCTCGGCAAAGAGCCCAGAATACGATGAGTAAGAAATATACGATGTATGTGTGAACCTTTAGATGAACGGCATTATTTAAACAAGAGTATTTACGTACACATTGGTCGGTTCAAATGAAGAACGAGCACGATTAATTAAAGTAGATACCTTAACCACAGAACTCCTTGCTTCCGACTCACATAATACCACACATTGTATACTGCCAATCACGTTTTTCGAAAAAAATAATTTTTACTTTACTTTGCTATCATCTCTGGTCGTATAGTCGGAGAAATGCTCTGAATGTGAGTGAAAAGAAAGTTGTTGTTCAATTAAATTTACAAACTCTATTTAATGACAAACCGAGTTTTTTCGTTACCTATATTCATTATTATCATCATCAGCCCGGTAATCCCCACTGCTGGGTATAGGCCTCTTCATTTCCACGCCAACCAGCACGGTCTCGCGCTAGTCTCGTCCACTGTTTGCCGGCTACTTTACTTAGGTCATCTGACCATCTGGCTGCTGGTCTGCCCACCGACCGTTGCCCTCCCACGTTACCTATATTGAATGGGAAAAATTAAAGCTCCATACTGGCGCATGATCTTTTATAAAGATGATTAAAGTGTGTCGCACGAAACTGTTTTGCTTACCATACCTCCTTAATAAAAACAAAGTGCGTGATCTCTCTTTATCTTTCAGAGTGACTAATTCAGTTCTTTGTATGGTTGTTTGTCACGGATTATAGAGTGCGCCATATAATTCTTAATTACATTTGGAACCAAATTTATATACCCACAGCATTCAACCACCGCGACATGCGAAGTAACAACTGAATTGTATGTTATATGGTATGATCATTTTTGTACTATCGGGAAATCAATGTAATTAAGAATGTAATCAAGTCAGTATTGTAGTGTATGTAGCGGATGGAATAATATTTTGGGCTTTGACTGCACTTTTAGAAGCGGTTTACCACTATGCGTGTTTCTGCAAACAAAATATATACTAATACAGTAATATTGTGAATGCACAATAAACCATGAATTAAAATTTCACTAAATGTTATTTTGCGGGCAGTCACAACATGTTCCGTTAGTTCCTATTATGTTGCAATAATCTTTATGTAACGAAAAATTCCATATCGTCGGGAAATTCAATTCGTCAAAATGTTTTTTTATGTATCGACTGATTTCGGCTATCCACCGATTTAGATTTTTTTTGTTTGAAGTCGTTTTTAATCCGCTATTTGACACGTATCAAATTTGACGCGATAAATGAATATTTCCTATAGTATTTAACGTAAGAAACCGAAATTATATTGATTTTGCTAAGTAAGTATGCAGGATGGCTGCAAAATTTGCAAAGTAAAAAAATTTTTTCCTCGTTTAATTCATAACGGCAAAAACGCTATCCGCCATCTTGAAACCATCTAAAGTATGTAAACAAACATCTTTCAGCCAGAGCCAGTGGACATTGACTATTATAGGACTTACATCAAAGTAATCTTCACATAAATACACTCTAGTTTCAATTGATAAAGAGTCGGGGTCTCTTTTGGCAAGTTTTTTGAATGTTAGTTTCACTGGGTACACGAATCCACAACTTCCCGGGGGTCTTTATTGACGTGTTTTTTCATTCGCAAACAATGCAATAATGATAATTGGTATATTTTGGATGTAAATTCGATGAAATCTTGGTTTCGTTGTTGTTATTTCACTATGCTCAGAGATCACTTACAGAAAATTGAATGTCAGACTTTGTTTACAATTTTTTGGACTTCAAACCATAGACAATTGGCAAATGGCTGACCGCGTTTTTGGCTGTTTAGGTAAATAATGTCTTAAAAAATATTTTTATGTTGCTTTTAGGTCCTCAAAAATATATTAAAATATTTTTTGGTCCAATTGCAGAGTTATTTACCGTTTAAGACTTACTTGAAAAGAGAGTCGAATAGCGGATTTTTATTAAAAAACAATGGGATTTACTTTTACCCACGTTATCTGCAAACGAACAGATGCACATGTTTTCTTTGTTGATATTTAAAATAGATGTTTATACAGAACCACCTTGTTTGACAGTACCTTACATAAACTCATGTCAATATGCCAAAGGTGTAGGCAGCATGACATATCACATTCGCCATATCAAGATTCATTTGTTGTTGTATGCACGCACGACGGTTTCGGGAACTTTTTATTATGCCCATTGCCCTAGTTTGACAATTTGCTGCAATAATGATGGTAACTATATCTAAGGCTTGTAAATTGATCTAACCGTTTATAAGTTTATTTCTATATGGTCACAAGTAATCTTTTATTTTTTAACAGACTTGACACTAATAGTAGAATAGTATAATCATGTGGGTACAGTGATATCATTCCGATGTAAAAACCTAACTGCAAAGTAGGTAGTCGGGGCTGTGATGCAATTTACTTAAGCCAGATGTCGCTGCCTGTACGTAATACAGAGAATAGTGTAAAGAGGTTCGAAATTTCACTGATGCCGGTGAGTCGCCCATTAGCTCAGTTGGAAAGAGCGCTGGCACGGATAGCCAGAGGTCGCGGGTTCGATCCCGGCATGAGTGGAATTTTTAGCCTCTAAATTGGTTTTTAAAAAAGGCTTGACACTATTCAAGCCGTTGTGAAAATAAGTAAAAATATATTCCGCGTAAAAGGGCGAACTTTCATCTGCCGGCATCAGAAAAATCACAGCCAACACCGTCACAGTGCGTAGCTCATACAATAAATAACGCTGGCTGTCTTATAAATTATGAGCGTGTAGGCTTGCTCATTTGCTGATGAAGTTCGCGTCCCTCGGGGCCGCAGCCAATCACGCCGCGAGTCGGTGTATGATGAGAAAAATCGTCCGAGTTATATAATGACGCGGGGGCGTGGGTGTTAGGTGCTGGCTGGAAATAGCACGAGATTGAAAGGTGCGTCTACGGTGTCTAAAAGTAAATAGTTTCTTTTTAAGAGAAAAAAACAGACTCGATTTGTTATTTGGTGAATGCCATAAAAGTGTAAAAGAAAATTTATTTTCAGCCAACTTAATTAATTAGCTACTCAGACCAAAGCGGTGCCGTTATAAAATGGTGCGATCATATCTTTCTTTTTATTTATCTTTATTACCGGCCAGTTATTTAATTTAATAATGCAAAAAGGTAAGTAGATAGCAAACGAACTTTTTATACATTTTCGAGCGTTTTGTGTATCATAATAGAAACTCAGATGTAGCAAACATAAGGAACAAGAAAAAAACATAACAAAACATTGAAACATCTCCAATGTTTGTTCATTTTATATAACCCCCGACCAAACGAGCTGAAAATCCCAACACACACGGCAAAACCGCGCTTTGCAAAAAAGAAATGCGGATTAAATAAAAACAGCACACGCTTGGCCCGTGGATGCAGGCAACCCCGGAGCTATGTTTTATTCAAATTTACTTACATTTACACTAACGGGAACGACCTCTGAATACACAAACTAACTACGAAGAAAACGCGAGGGAAAGAGCACGATTAAAAACATACTAAACGTTCGTTGTTGGGTTTAATCTGAGCCACTATTTGCAGATGTGACATTATTTTCAAACAATAGCACCGATATGATAGTAGGCAAAGAAAAGGTTACAAAAAAATAAAAATCACAAATATATTGCTTTCTGTCTAAAAATGCGAAAATGTGAGTAACTCTCAACTTTTTATTCTCATTTAATATTTACATTGAATTCCAAATGTTTTCTAATAAGAGTGTAGACGCATATTAACATAACACAAGCGTGTATGGATATATTAGAATGAATTCATATTATTTTTACTGTATAACACTTGTTTACGTGAAGTCAAAGTTCTGCAGTGCCGAGCTTAAAAAACTGTACTTGCGGCTGTCTCGCTTTAGTTATCATCAATTTATAATTTTTATTATTTTAATAAAATGAGTAAAGCTTTGATAAATCTGGTTGTATGCATCAAAAATAACATTTGAAATGACATTTCAAAAAAGTTTTTGTTTTCGTTTAAGTTTATATGTTGCCAAAACTACTAATTTTGGAATCAAATTGTCTCAATTGTTTCAAAACTATGTACAGGATGAGCACAATATGTCTAGATTATCCGTAATTTTAATATCTATCAAACCCTCGGACCACAGTATAAATTTACTCATTTTATTACAATCAATAAAAATGTTAGATTGTGCGAGCGAGACAGCACGAGCGAGGTAACCGCAGCCTTGAGCAAGAGTAAGACAAAATCATCAAAATTATCACAGAGCAAAACCGTTGACGGAGTAGCAGAGTTATTTCATAACAGGAATGCATAATTGAGCTATACGGACATCAAAAATATAACTCTGAGTCAGATAAACATATCAATAGGCTTTGTGTACAAACTATAGTATTAAGTCGACCTTTACACTGATATTCTGAATACAACTCGGTGCCTTTACCATAAGGATGATAATTTAAAAACGGTTGTTAATTTAGTATGAAGGCGTTAAAACATTGTCATTAAGCAGTCATAATAAAATCCCACTGCTGAGACTGTCCTTGATAACTTCTTGCCACCAAAGCAAATAGAAAGAAGAAAAATATCTACTTATTATATAGACAGTACAATACCAAACAAATATTAAAATAATTACTAGATTCCATAATATCATTTATATCGCGGGTGAATTAAATCTTCTTGGCGATGATGCTACTTCCATGCAAAAGAAGATATGAAAAATTTTTAATTTAATAATAAATAGTAATAATTAAAACTTTGTGTATACTAATGCTCGTACCGTTCACTGACAGGATTAGGTCGAACTGTACTTCTGTAGGATCAATTCTGTGCCCGTATACAGAATTGTATTCCCTTGCCACGGCCATATATCTTCTTCACGCGGGCAACTTTGTACGTGTATTTATTTCCTACCAAAATGTTACGGAGGAAGCTGCGTTCAGGTTTTTGTACAAGACTGGCATTGTATCTAGTAGTTTTTCAGTGATACATTATGTAGGTGGCATCGTCCGTCAGTCCGCACCCTTATCTATTTTACCAAAATGGGTTTAAAATAAAGTACCTAAGATTAAAAATTAATATTTTGGTTCTCTACAAAAATGCAATTTTTTATGGAGAACCAAAACATAAATATTTCTGCATCGACGATATTCAAAGTCGAAATTTCTATCGAAATTTTCTTTGATGGGTTCGCTTTCAGACTATTTCTTGATTCCTTGAGATTTATCAATCTTGATAGAAAAAAACTGTGAAGAGTCAGTTTTCGAAAAAAAAACGTATTAACTCAGTCATTTTAAGCATATTTTGACAGATTGTTGTGTCAATAATAAGTTTTGTTATTGAAATTTCAAAATAGTTTAGCTAGTTATCGCGAAGAAATACAAAAATGATTTAAAATAGACTAAGTGAATTACATAGTCAATTAAGTGTATGTTGTTGTTGATATCAACCCTTTGTATGTCCCCACTGCTAGGGCAAAGGTCTTTTCCTGCATCGCAAGAAGGTTAGACCATACTTCAACACGGGTTGGTGGAGGATTGTAAGGCAGTGGCGGGCCTTCCTGTTAAGTGAAGTTATCAACCCTTGTATGTCCCCACTACTAGGGCACGGGTCTCTTCCTGCATCGCAGGAAGGTTAGGCCATACTCCACCACGGGGGCCAAGTCCGGGTTGGTGGAGGATTGTAAGACGGTGGCGGGCCTTACTGTCAGAAGTTATCAAGCCGCCCTAAGGCCTCTGACATGGCTTAACGACTGCCATTATATGACAGCCAGCACCAACGGCTTAACGTGCCTTGCGAAGCACGGAAGCGCTCGGAAAAAATGCCACTAGCGGTATTCACGGGACGCTCACCCATCCCGTACCTGACCGCGCCTGTTGTTGCTTAACCAAGTGATTGGTTCCAATCACTCGGTTCGCCTAGGCCACGAGCGCTTCGAGCGAGCGTTAAGTGAAGTAATAATGATTAATATTGAATAGCTAATTATGTGAACACGCTATGCCATAATAAGAATATGCTCAGCTGAATATCTACATCATGTAATGGAAATATCTGTGTAATTTCCATTTTTATGTACAATAAAGTGTTCTCTATCTATCTATCTGAATGCTGCGTATACGAACATCAGGGCAGAGCTGATTTTCAGCGCATCCTAAGTATTTGCAAGCAATTGCCATGTTGGCAGCTAGACATGCAACTAGCCAGTATTAAATAAACATACATAAATACATAACCTCACACTTGTATCTCAGAGGGGTAGGCAGAGACCAGGGACTGCCACTTGCCACGATCCTGACAGATCACCTTCGCTTCATCAACGTTCATAAGTCGTTGCATGCACGCACGGCGGTTCCGGGTACTTTTTATCTTCCCCTTTGCTAATACATCCTCTATTTGGTCGATGTATGTCCGCCTGGGACGTCCCTTACCAGCCAGCCAGTGTTGAAGTCTAAATAATATGCCTTTAAATAGGTAAGAAGCATAAATTACACGTAATATTTTCAGGAAACAAGCCACAAAGCCTCATCGGTCTATCGCAGGCGGTGGCGATGAAAATTGTTGATGGCGACAATTTTTCATCGCAAAGTGAGGATGGAACAATTGCTGATTAATCCGGGCGTGAGACAAGGTTGGTGGTACCTTGTTTATACCATGACTGGAGGTGCTTGACACTTGAAGTTGAAAAAAAGAAGGAATTTTGGGTCGAGAGAAGAAGAGTTAGTCTTATAATTGGAAGTATGTTTATGTATTTTCGTTTTTTTTATTAGGTATCTATGTAGCCCATTAGCTCAGTTGGAAAGAGCGCTGGCACGGATAGCCAGAGGTCGCGGGTTCGCCTCTAAATAGGTTTTTTAAAGTTGTCCTTAGCACGGGTTAGTGCATTAAAAATAATATAATAATGTGAGTACAGCGATATCAATCCGATGTAAAACCTAACTGCAAAGTAGGTACTCGGGGCTGCAAGTAATGCAAATTACTTCAGCCAGATGTCGCTGCCTGTACGTAATACAGAGAATATTGTAAAGAGGTTCGAAATTTCACTGATGCCAGTGAGTCGCCCATTAGCTCAGTTGGAAAGAGCGCTGGCACGGATAGCCAGAGGTCGCGGGTTCAAATCCCGGCATGGGTGGAATTTTTAGCCTCTAAACAGGTTTTTTAAAGTTGTCCTTAGTGCATTAAAAATAATTATTTTTAATGCACGGGTTAGTGCATTAAAAATAATATAATATGTAGTCACTGGTTAATGTTGTAAATATATTAGTAGGATATTATTTACGTTTGTGTTCGTATTTACGATGTGTGTTTAATATTCTAAACGTCATGTTTCGCTGCAAGAAAACAAACAAATAAGTCTTTGAGCTTGAGTGAAGTGACAATTCCTCTCTGTCGCACAATTATTTATGTTGTTTTACTACGAATATGCGCAAAGACATCAAGTTTTAGATTTTTTGCTCATTTTCAACTGTCTGAAATCTTGTGAATAACTGAGCTAATAATAATTGGGACTTACACATGTTGATCAAAAGGTTCATGATTTTAAGCATTTCATTCTTACGGTCGGTTCTGAATTCTACCTCAGATATAGGTAAAATTGCTCCACTATGGGCTCTATATTAATAAAAAAAAACTATTTTGTTTTTTTGTTTCTTCTTTTCGTGTCAGCGATTCGACCAGTCTATATTTTTCCTGCCCAATAGTTGGCTACTGCAATTGCAGCGCGTTGGCCTCTGTTAGGTCCTCCAGAGTGCAGGTGTGAGGGCACAATGGACATTGGAGCAGGTGCACCATGGATTGCGATGTGGCTCCACGATTACATTGCTCCTCCGTTGGTGCAATATAACCCCACCTTCTTAGGTTTTGTCTGCAGTGACCTATTTGGGTCCGGAGTCGGTTTTTTTGCTAAATGGTTATTTAGCAAAAAAAACCGACTCCTATTGATTTTCTAAACAAAAAATAATTTTCTTATGAGTATTGCGCTATTTTCACCCGTATACGCCAGCCCTAAGCTGCCAATACATGAAAATATTGTTAACACTTTAAAGTATCAAAACCACTACTCGCGACCAGTGTCGATAGCTCGCGCTAAGAGCTAGACGCATTAATATTTCGGTTGAGTTTTTCACCGCCGCCAATTCCCTGGAGCTAGTGTCTGATATAAATAGGGGGGGGAGGCGTAATAAAGGAGGAAGGAGGAAGCACTCGGTCTCAATAAATTATCGAAGATGAGCGGGAACATTAACTAATTATTGGGATACCGGTATTTACCTGCCTGGGATATTGGCGGTTTGACGGGTAACTTGCCTCTAGTTGGAAAGTTTTGCTGATGCCGAAATTGTTTGATGGATTAGTTTGGATGGAGTAGTTTGGCTATGCTCGTAGATCTGGTAAACAGTATGGAGTATACGGTTTTAGAGTATACTCTTTCCTGCAAAATTATTTATTTTTTTACTTATATTATCTAAGATACTAGTTTAGGGCTAGTATGTTTATGCGTATGCTGTCTCGCGCGCCGGGGATTGTGCTTTTTACGTGGATTATAGATAAATCTGCATTTACAATCTACACATATTTTGTTTTCAAATGTAACGAACCAAAATAAAATTCAAAGAACATAAATTAAATCACTTGTAAAAAACCTTTTAATGCACACTAAAAACATAGGCACTAAATAGGTTTCTATCGCGTCGTTTCGATTTCAGAAGCATGTCAATTTCAATGGTATTAACCAGCTGAATAATTGAAAGTGCAGAATACGTTAGATGTGTACCATGCTTAGACACAATACTCTAAAAACCGTCTCCTTACATACTATATTTCAAAAGATGTTTTTTTTTTCATAAAGACCCACGTAATTCAAAAGAAATCACAGGAAAAAAGTTACTTAGATCTAGTATAACCTACGACTAAAGGCAATTCTAGAAACAAAAGAAAATCAAATTACAAGTAAACGTGCTTAATAAGCAGCCGAAAAATTCAAACACAGCTCCTCAACTCAATCAGAACTCATTGTTGCTAACAAAACGGGCAGGCCAGACTTTTCACCCTTTGCCCAGTCGCGATATTTAATTCAACACTGAGAATGCTGCGAGCAATCACTGAATAAATGCGGCAGAAACACCAACAATGTTTTCTTCTACCAAAGGAAAATTTATTAAATACGTTTAAGTGTGGGAAGACACACCACTAAGACTTATTTACTTTAAAATTAAAGAAAATGTACTGTCTCTATCTATCTATCTATCTATAATCAGCCCACATCAACCCACTGTTGGGCATAGGCCTCCCTTTTATTGCGCCATTCCTCACGGTCCTGTGCTAACCTGATCCATCTCTAACCCGCAACCCTCACGATGTCGTCTGACCATCGTGTCGGTGGTCTGCCTACCAACCTCCTTCCCTCCCTTGGCCACCACCCCGACACTGCCCTGGTCCACCGGCCGTCTTCCCCTCTATCCAAGTGTCCCGCCTATCTACACTTTAAGTCTGTGATCCGCTCACCAACGTTTTCGATCTTTGCACGAAACTACTATAGCACTGTATAAATTAGATAAATAATTACTTACCTGATTTGAGACGGTGACTGTGACGTTGAATTAAGAAATCATTATTTTACAAAATCAGCACTCAATGTTATTACCTATCATTGTCATTTCCGATTGAAACTACATTGTTTTAAGAACCTATTTAGAGGCTAAAAATTCCACCCGTGCCGGGACTCAAAACCGTGACCTCTGGCTTACCGTGCCAGCGCCCTCCCAAATGAGCTAATGGGCGACTCACCGGCATCAGTGAATTTTTGAACCTTTTTACAATACTCTCTGTATTACGTACAGGCAGCAACATCTGGCTGAAGTAATTTGCATCAATTGCAAACTAGATTGTTTGTTGTAATTAATGGAGTGTTTTATTGTGCACTGCAGTGGGACATTCATACGCTACATAAAAGACATCGTTATCAACCCTTGTATGTCCCCACTGCTGGGGCACGGGTCTCTTCATGCATCGCAGTAAGGTTAGGCCATACTCCACCACGGGGGCCAAGTCCAGGTTGGTGGAGGATTGTAAGACAGTGGCGGCCCTTACCTACTGTCAGAAGTTATCAAGCCGCCCATAAGGCCTCTGACATGGCTTAACGACTGCCATTATATGACAGCCGGCACCAACGGGTTAACGTGCCTTGCGAAGCACGGAAGCGCTCGGAAAAGTGCCACTAGCGGTAGTCACGAGACGCTCACCCATCCTGTACCTGACCGTGCCTGTTGTTGCTTAACCCAAGTGATCGATTCCAATCACTCGGTTCGCCTAGGCCACGAGCGCATAAAAGACCTGAGTAATACATACTTAAATTAAGTATAGTTTCTATTTACACTACCAAACCCGCCCTTCTAGCCGCAGCTATTTAGTCACACAACCGTACACCGGTAACCGTTGTAAGTGTAAACGAAGAGAAAAATTCCGGGCCCGGCTGAGAGCAGAAAAAGAGAGAAAAAAACAACAAAGTGGGAACTCTGCCTTCCTTATTTCCCCTGGCGATGGCCCGGGCGGGGCTTCCCGGAAATGGAAAATATTGCGATAAGGCGCATTATAGATTAAGCGCGTCTCGGGAATTTAATGCTTTGTTCGGCGATCGGGCCTTGTCACGCACGGCGATTACTGAACTGTTTTACACGATTGTTTCCAGGGCAAAAGTTGTACGTGTAAGATAAGATAAGAATATTCTTTACTGTACACTGGAAAATCAACAAATACAAAACAATTGTATTATATAGAACACGAAAAAAAAATTACAACAATGATCTCTTAAATCTAACTAATGTTATGCAATGGTTAGATTTAAGAGCTTAGAGCGATCTCTTCCAGACATTTTTTGGACGGAGTGGATTGGATGAAGAATATGTACCTATTACCTTCAGCAAGATTTTGTGATGTTTAGATGTTTGTAAGTTAATTGGCATATAAAGATTGTGATTTTCAACAAAATGTTATTTAGTTTGGCGGAACCACTTTGTTTATTTTTCGCTATTTATGGTATTTATATATCTTTTAATTTTGAAGTTGGGTAATTTATTTCAATTTATCATGCCCTACTCCGTACAATATTAACCTACATGTTTAAATTATTTGATTTGCTTTTTATAAACATATGCTCTACTGCAGTGCGTATAAAACTCGTCAAGGGCTCTTAGATCACACTTTTATAATATTATTCAAGACCATAAAATTACGCTCAAAACCAGAACCAACCTATTAAACAGCTCTTCTCACACCTTTGCTTTATCGTGATGTTACAACCTGTTACTCATCTGTTAACAGCTGTCACTTTTTAGAGGTTTTGGGCCAGTTTCAGAATTGAGAAATCCGCTAAGTAAATAGTTAACTGTAGTCAACTCTTCGTATTTCCCAGAAAAGAGCGTGACAGAACGTTACTTAAGTATTTACTTAGTGACATTCTCAATACAGAATTCTTCCGTGCTTCGCAAGGCACGTTAAGCCGTTGGTGCCGGCTGTCATGTAATGGCAGACGTTAAGCCATGTCAGAGGCCTCATGGGCGGCTTGATAACTTCTGACAGTAAGGCCAGCCACTGCCTTACAATCCTCCACCAACCCGGCCTTGGCCCCCGTGGTGGAGTATGGCCTAACTTTCCTGCCATGCAGGAAGAGACCCGTGCCCCAGCAGTGGGGTCATACAAGGGTCGATATTGATTTCTATTCTCAATACAGAAACCGACCCGTCGTCAACAAGCAATCCTTATAGTTTCGCCATGTCTGTCCGTCTGTTTGTCCGCGGTGCAGCAAATAGACGATACGTATAAAAAACTGAAATTTGGCATAGATATAATTACTGTGACAAAACCCTTGTAAGGGAACTAACTGAAAATCAGCGCTGAGGGCTCACTCCCTCAGCACAACGCTGAGTCAGCTGCCTTTTGTGGCAAATTAGGAAAGACACCACAGGCGAAACCTATGTCTTTTTGTTTCGTTTATTGTATATTTGTTTTATTTCTGTCGTGGTCATGTTGTGTTAATTGTCTGGTTTTTTGTTTCTGTGATGTGCCTTGTTGGTATAAGAAATGTCTTTCTTTCTTTTCTTTCTTTTACGCCTAAATTAGGAATGCATTATCTTGACTCACCTATACCATAGTGTTCATTATCGTTGGATTGGTGTTTTCATAATATTTTGGCTGTAGAAAAATATTTTTTTGGTCTAGCGTCATTTGGCGAAATATTAAGCATCAAATATTTTTTTTACTTAGCGTCTTTTGGCGAAATATTAAGCATCAATGCGTATTTTTTTATTACAGTTCCCCCCCCCCTCTCCTGGCTAAACAATTGATCGGAGAAAAGTAAAAAAAAATGCACATAATGAATTTAAAGGAAAACTACCACGTCTAAGTAGGCTTTGAAAGTTAACGAGTTGGTACCCTAATTGGTGACAAACTTTAAAAGAATAACTTCGTACTAATTCCATTGAAAATTACTTTGATGGAGTTGTCAGTCGAAACAGATAGTTAGAGGGCCGGTTTTATGAATTGAGAATTTCACTAAGTAAATACTTAAGTTAACGTTCTGTCACGCTCTTTGCTAAGAAATTCAAAGAGACAGCACTACAGTTAAGTATTTACTTAGCGAAATTGGCAATTCAAAAACGGGCCCATCGCCTCACACGCAAATGTTCAGCAGACACCTTCGTGAAGTCGTATGGGGAAAAGCCCATTTCGTATGTAAGATACCTTTTTTTCTAATAGCCTTTAAAAGTTGTAATGGCGCTTAGGAGTCATGGTCGGAAAGATAAGACAATGCGTGTTTGTATTTTTATGCAAACAGCCATTTTGGCGATACGTTCGAGTATATCCATGACAATAGATTTTATCGACATTGAGAAATTAAGACAGCTTTACGTCAATTTATATTCTTTTTAATGCACTAACCCGTGCTATGGACAATTTATAAAAACCTATATAGAGGCTAAAAATTCCACCCTTACGCCTTGCCGGGATTCGAACCCGCGACCTCTGGCTATCCGCGCCAGCGCTTTTTCCAACAGAGCTAATGGGCTACTCACCGGCATCAGTGAAATTTCAAACCTCTTTACAATATTCGCTATATTACGTAGCCAGAGGTCGCGGGTTCAAATCCCGGCATGGGTGGAATTTTTAAGCCTCTAAATAAGTTTTTATGTCAGCTTTTTAGGGTTCTGTGGTCAACAAAGACTACTGGCCATGTCCGTCGGTCTGTGTGTTTATCCGCAGCTTAGCACAGAGATCATAAGTAATAGAACACCGTGGCAATAATATACAGAGAAAACGAAAGATAAAAATGGTAAAAATTTAACTAGGACACCTTCCCTTATTAAACTTAATCATTTAAATTAGGGAAGTAACATTTTTTTTTCCTATATAGTGTGGGGTATAAATTAGATTGCTCGCTTAAGGTGGTTCAGAGTGCTCACTAGCGCCGCCAATGGAATAAAATAATAATTTATTTTATAAAACATTTTTTTTTTCAAAAAGTAAACATCAACAATCTTAACAACTGTGATAATATGTTTTTACCTAAAAGTGAACATGAGAAATCTTAACAACTGTGACAACTATTTTTAGAACCTACCGTGTAGAATCTAGGATCAACAATGTAGGACTTTTATACTAGTCTAGGATATGTGTTCTAAAATTAGTTGTCACAGTTATTAAGATTTTTGATGTTTACTTTTTAAAAAAAAACGTTTTATAAAGCAAGTTGTGATTTTGCGCCTTTTAAATTAAGAGTATTAAAACAAATGTCTCTCGATAGTTAACATCGATACTAAAATATTGATTTAAGCTTTCTGGTTATTTCAGTACAGATTGTTTAAGTTCATAGAAAGAGGACATGAATCGTTAATGATTTAAAAAAAATTACTTACATTTACTAGCATAGCTTACCACTACATTTACAAAGTATAACTCTATTTTGCACCTTTGAAAACTCTTTAGTTAATCCGATGTCATTATATAGTTGCAGAATTTGACATACTTCCTCATATCCACGAATTCGGGTTTTTATATGGATAATAATCCGATTTCAAACTTATTACGACACTCAAATTAAGATCAATTAATGTGTGATGGCAGAACATCGAAGAATCTTAGCGACAAAACTGAAGGTGGCTAGGAAATCAGGTCTACTAATGCAAAATATCAGTCCAAGCTGAGATCCCAAAACCAGCACGACGATCTCTGTGGCCATGCGAGAGCATTCTTTTTTCAGTCCCAAGCCGGGGCTCGAACCCCGGGGTTCGAGCCCCGGCTTGGGACTGAAAATTCGAACCCGGAACCTCTTGCATGGTAGGCATGCGCTACCGCTACGCCACAGAGATCGTCTGACCGAGGAGTTTTGACCCGAGATACTTAGAATATTAGAAAGGAGGGAGTCTCGATTTTAATAATAATAGAACACAAAATAACAGTCATCTCTTAAAACAAAAGACTGCTGCCGAAATCTAAAATCCCTGATTCGACCAATTTTACTCCCGCAGCGAATTGTAATCGAAGCATCGCCGCTGGTGCGTGGCAGTAATCGCTATTAGATCAGAATTTAAAACCGCACGCACATGTCCCATGCTTGGATTAGGTTATGGAATAGTGCAGCGTGCCCCCTGTGTGTGACTCAAGCTAGCGCGTCAATTTATGGTGAAATTTTAAATGACGAAACGTGGATTCGGGTGAATTGTAAAAGTTCGTATAGTTTATGTAATGGTTAATGATTCCTGTGTAATTTTATACTTCTTTAATGTTCTATTTTAATGTGTTATGAAAATAGGAGAGAGCCCATAGTGTAAATTTCAATTTCGTTCATTTATTTCAACTATGAGAAAGTCATAAAAAGTTGTTAGTGTTATAATATTGGCCTTTTTGCATCTACTTAATGAGATGATTTATACAGCGTCCAGTGGTATCTTCACTCACTCACTCACTTGTTAGTGTTAATTGTTAGTATTATTAGAATAAAAAGTGGTATTCTAGTTATTGCCATTATTTTTAGGGTTCCGTACCTCAAAAGGAAAAAACGGAACCCTTATAGGATCACTTTGTTGTCCGTCTGTCCGTCCGTCCGTCTGTCAAGACCCTTTTTCTCAGGAACGCGTGGAGGTATGAAGCTGAAATTTATATCAATTACTCAGGTCTACTGTCCCTTGAAGCTGTGAAAAAATCAAACTTCTAAGCCAACGCAATCAAAAGATACAGCCGTTTATGCCGCAAATTTTCGACACTTGCAAGGGAATCAAAACCTACAGGGTGCTTCCCGTGAACTCAGAATCTTGAAATTTGGTACGAAGCAACGTCTTATAGCATAGATAAAGGAAAAATTACGAAAACCATAAATTTTTAGTTACATCACATAATATATTTTTTTTTAATAATTTTAAACTTACTACCCATTTCCTCATAAACGCGTAGAGGTATTAAATTAAAATTCATACCAAATACTCAGGTCTATAATACAGGTTTGTACGGAACCCTCGGTGCGCGAGTCTGACTCGCACTTGGCCGGTTTTTTTTATATCTATTTAATTTTTTTTTTGCAATGAACAACTAATTAAGCTTTAAGTTTTCGTTGTAGCCTTAACTTTAGCAGTTAACCTAAGGTAGACTTTAGCAGTCGAATTATTGCTCATTAATAACTATTTTTCTATCTCTAGTAATAAGGCCGCAACTTGTACTGTACTGTTATTTTTTGTCTCTTATGTAATCCCTTGTGTACATGCAGTAAAGAATATTCTATCTATCTATCTTCAGCCACGGTGACCTCGTTCCCTCGATCATTTTCGTAACTCACAAAGTAGCCCCGCCACCACGACGCACATGAAAGTGAACATCAAACCCAAAGTGTAACACAAGTACGCTCGCATATGGTAAGACTAATTCCACACACTGCCCTCGCGAGGAGGGTTGCAAAATAAAATAAAAACAACACGAGGGGAGATGACGCAACGTACCACACCCCTTCGATTTTTGATAAATTCCATTATACGCTTATATCATGACGCATTAGCTATTAGTACCGCGCTGGGCTAATCTGATATGTTTACTCCGTGAAAAAGGAGGCTGGTATTTTTTTACTTAATGTAGAAAAGAAATTCTTGATCACTGCATCAACCGCTTTTTTTGTTTGCTATCTGTGCCAGAGGTCGCGGGTTCAAATCCCGGCACGGGTGGAATTTTTAGCGTCTAAATAGGAATTTACACCCTTAACCCAAACACTACAAAAAAATCGGTTGATCCAGTGATCAAGATTTCTTTTCCACATTAAGTAAAAAAATAGCAACCTCCTTTTTCACGGAGTAAAAAATTTGGAATTTTTAGCCTCTAAATAGGTTTTTAAAATTGTCCTTAGCACGCGTTAGTGCATTAAAAAGAATATAAATAAGTGCTTACATGTTTTGAACCTGACTCCATGGTTTAGTAATTTCCCCAAATGCACCGTGTCATAGAATTAAAAGAAAGTCCTATTGAAGAAGGTGTATCAGTCAATTTGAATAGCAAGGTAGCATCAAAATGCCAAGTAAAATTGAAGCGTATTTTGGTTCTAATTTCCAAAATATAATTTTTGTTTTTGAGTGAATAAATTGTGATTTGCAAAAAGCTCGCCAGTTTTTTTCATATTTTATCAGCAATATATTTCATTGAAATATATTGCTAAAAAATTATAACATAATTTATATCACAAAAACCATTCACGGAAAAATAACTATAAGGCTTAAACTAACCCATACTATAGGACAAGCATTGCTCAAATAATGTAAAGGTTTTTTAAAGTTTTATGTTATTCATTGATTGTGTATTACCTGTTTGACACAACAATAAAGTAAAATAAAATACAAAAAAATTGCGTAAAAAGAAAGGATGGACTTGAAATCGAGAGACACAAGTACGATTTCAAGTACATGCCCAAGTACCAATGACTTTATTTTAGAAGTTATGTACATTTGTGAAGTAACTGTCAATTCGCGGTGGGTACGCGTGGTAATAAATCTCTCTCTCTCTCTGAAAGAAGGCCGGTGCCCTACAGTGGGACGTTTCTAGGCTACACAAAAAAAATTAAAGGAATAAGGTGAAACCTTGTCCGCACCAATTTCCTATGATGAGGCAAACACATGTTGCAGCAATTTGTACTGAGCAGAGATCGCCCGCTGCGCTGAATAAATTATGAAGTGCAAATATCGCACGCCCCTCTCCTATCGATATTGTTGCTTCAAACAACAAAAGAGAGCTGATTGTGTAAGTTACGAGTGCTCATAATAATGTTGATGCATGCCGTTATGCTGCTGAATATTTGATTTTGAAGCGCTCGTGGCCTAGTCGAACCGAGTTCGTTATCAACCCTTGTATGACCCCACAGCTGGGGCATGGGTCTCTTCTTGCATTGCAGGAAGGTTAGGCCATACTCCCCCACGGGGGCCAAGTCCGGGTTGGTGGAGGATTGTAAGACAGTGGCGGGCCTTACTGTCAGAAGTTATCAAGCCCCCATAAGGCCTCTGACATGGCTTAGCGACCGAACGAACCGAGTGTCTGGAATCAATCAGTTAAGTTAAGCAAGAAGCGCGGCGAGGTGCAGGATGGGTGACCATCCCGTGACTACCGCTAGTGGCATGTTTTCCGAGCGCTTCCGTGCTTCGCAAGACATGCTAAGGCGTTGGTGCTGGCTGTCATATAATAGCTGTCCTTTAAGCCATGTCACAAGCCTTATGGGCCGCTCCACTATTTAGGCTGACAAAGGTTAATACATCCTTCATGGGGCATTGTATACGGTTCAAAAAATATGTTAAGCACACTTTGTGCCAAAAGGGCTACTATAACATAAAGGATTATTTAGATGACAATGAGGTCTGGAATGAAAGCCAGTACAATGTATGAGTTCTATGTTTAAAATAATTATGTAAACTATGTTAATTAAGGACTTTTGAAAATACTAAGTTAGGAGTTTTTTTGTCCATTTTTTCTCCTAAATGATCTAGATTTTGAAATGGACACATAGTTTGAATTGTAACGTTCATTAAGCCGCAGTTTCGGTGGTACTTTGACTAAAACCTTTTCATTTCATTTCATTTCATAACTTTTGATAGTAAGTCCCGCCAATGTCTAACAATCCTCCACCAACCCCGACTTGGACCCCGTGGTGGAGTATGGCCTAACCTTTCTGCGATGCAAGAAGAGACTCGTGTCCCAGCAGTGGGGACATACAAAGGTTCTTGTCAATTTGATTTTGATGCAAACGATAGCGTAATTCAATCTAATCTAACAACCAAAAAAATTCTCTTATAGTTGCATCGTAAGGGAACCTCAGTGTCTGTGGTGTTCAAACCCGCAACGCTTGAAATCGCCTATCCGCGGTGGGCACGCGTTGTAATTAAGCCCATACTCTCTCTGTCCCCTGCGGCGCGACATTTATAGGTTACATAATAAAAAAAGTACTTGCATTGTGCGTAGATGGCAATAGAATAGAACTATTTATTTTTATCAGATACATAGTGTCCGTAAATATGCAAGTAACAATAAAATTTGTATTTTATGTATGTAATAACTCTTAATTGATTTAATTTATTTTTGGATTAAATGTTTAGGGATCTAATGTAATATATACTATAACAACACTAATACGGTATCACTTGAAAACATCTAACTAGAAGAATTAATTATAGTATTTTGCTTAATGTGTACTCATGCAGTGATATCTACTAACAAATTTATATAAAAGTGGGCTATTATTATTTAGGCTATTATTAATATATGTGCAATTATTATTTTCCCTCCAACTTCAAGGTTTCATTGAAACATTATTCAATCAGCACTGAAAATAGCAAAGAAAAACATCTCCTAGTACAGTTACAGCCTTAAAATATGTGTTGATCAATACAAGTACAGTCTACACCCCTTCAATTTTCACACACGTGCACTCCAACCAATTACGTTAAGGGTGACTTTACAACAGAAACGTAAAGGTTGGCCTGCCGTCGAATGTTCAACGGAATAAATCTTCCGGCCATGTACAACGGAATTCAGCGACGTATTGGGAATTGATCAGCAGTTAAGTCACGATTGTTGCGCGTTCGGGACGGTCCCAGTGGATTCATTATCCTGTACAACGGGACTGATTGCTCGGACAAGAGCTGGACGGAGACCTGGCGATTGAAGGTGGTGGTGTCTGAAGCAATCCGGAGAATTGGGGCCTGCCTGCTGGAGCACTGGCTTCAAAGTTAGACTGGAGTGACATTGACAAGACTGAGGTTTTGTATTCGATTTCCAATGGGGGCCGCCGTACATTTGTAGATCTGGGTGGATCCTTGCCTGTTTACCATAGCACAGGGTATCCTAGTTTGGGACCAGGTCAAGTGATTGTGTTGTGTGGAAGTTACACTCCTGGACACATCTATTGGCCCACCTTAGAGTTTAGGTTTCGATGGCCCCTACCTAAATATGATTGCTAGATTGAACAAAAACTATTGATGCAGTTTTAAACCTGATACATTTAAAGATTATTAAATAAAATTATGTACAAATTATGAGGCACATTGCCTGGTTCAAAACTGCATAAAAACTTTTTGCTCGACATAATATAAATTTTAGTTAGGTCTAAACGAAACTGAAAATGCAAGGTGGGCCAATAAGTGTATTTAGCATTATTGTATTTATACCATAAAAGGTCTCAGACACACTCATTAGCACGTTAAAAAACGGCCAAGTGCGTGGTGGGACACACGCGTTGAAAGGTTCTGCAGTTGGCTTCGAAAATATATACTTAGGTACTCAATCAAAGAAATTTTTAATCAACTTTTGCATTTTGTACAATTTTTACTAGTCGCCTTTAAATTATTAGTTTGTAACGTCTACTTAGCCATAATAGTTTTCATTAGTATGAACGTCATTTTTTTCTTCCCTCTATTGTGGACGTGGAGACTCACAGGCAACTATAAGGCCCAAAAGGCCTCTGACATGGCTTAACGACTGCCATTACATGACAGCCGGCACCAACGGCTTAACGTGCCTTACGAAACAAACATAATTGTCCTTATAAAATATATCATAGGGCAACTATGGACGTGTAGCCTGACAGGCTCCAGTCAATATTTTGATGTCATTACTTAAATAATATTCATCGGAAGACGCAACCTCCTCCCTCGTTGGTAGTTTTACAATTAAAACAAAAGCTTCTGAGTCGCTTGATTGCGGGGAGTGGGAGGAAGTAGGTGAAAGTAAGAAAAAGAAAACCTCGAGTAGCCTGTGAAACTACACGTCTATACTTAAGGGTTAAATGTGCTACTGGTCCGAAATTTTTCACGTTTCTACAACGAACGATTTAAGATTAGGGAGAGTTACTCTACCGTTTGGTTGGCGTAATTAATATGTATATATAAATATATATATGCCTTATTTCAGCTTTTTAGTACTATTCGTCTTCGACCTAAGCCGCAGACATACAGTCAGACGACGGGCGTGGCGAAACTATAATTGTTCCATGCTGATCACGGAACCCTAAAAATACATTTTCGGGATTTTACAGGTCTCAATAATACGGGAAATCAAGTTGCTCTAATAATAAAAAATATTATTAATACATAATATTTTTATTGAATTTTTAACGTTTTACATTCTTATAACTCAAGTATAACATATTATAAGAAGGCGCAAGTCTATAACTATATGACTTTGACAATAAACTTATGACTTCACAGCAATTTTTTCAAATTGTAATAATAAACTTTGAATTTTTGTTTTATGCAACAAAGATTATGATTACAAATAGTAATCTATCATTAATTCAATATATTTATCATCGAAAAGAATAATATACAGAGACAATAAAAATTGGTAGAACAGTCCTTAGACAAATAAAGGTTTAGCGTATGTAAGGAATAAGAGCAACGGTGACCCCACACTTGTATCGTGGGCGCCACGACATAATTAGGCGTTATATTTACAATACATTGCGGCAGTCTAACCATGTTGTGATCTTATAAATTTTACAAACCTATTTAGAGGCTAAAAATTCCACCCACGCCGGGATTCGAACCCGCGACCTCTGGCTATCCGTGCCAGCGCTCTTTCCAACGGAGCTAATGGGCGACTCACCGACATCAGTGAAATTTCGAACCTCTTTAGACTATTCTCCGTATTACGTACAGGCAGCGACATCTGGCTGAAGTAAATTGCATCACTTACAGCCCCGAGTACCTACTTATAAATTTTGTTAACATTCAATACACTACAGTCAATAGCACAAAAACACAGAAAATATAGTGAACTATTTTTAAGCTAACAAAATCCATTAACAGCAATACTGATCGAATTTTCTCTCGTGTTCCTTTTTTTTTTAGACAAATTTGATCTAAACAACCCTCTGGTGTATAAAGCCAATATCGCAAAAAAGGAGGGGTAGACTTAATGAGCCGTCTCCTGTAACTTGTGAATATTTATGAGAGGCTATCTGTCGGATAATACAGCTTACATAAGTAGTTATCGTGGTATCAAGTATTACCTTGTTCTATAGAAGAACTCTGTGCAAATCTACTCATACATCTGCGATGTTTGAGAAAACCTAATAAGTTCATTTTGGATAATTTGAAAGATTAACACCCAGTTTTTCGTACACTACCAATCTGTTAATCTTCTCACAGCTGTAATTTTTTTTGCATGCACTTTGGCCAGGTGAGAGCTGTTAAGAGTAGATTAAAGGCTTATTAATATACTAAAAACTGGTGGTTAGTTCGGCACAACAATATTATTTAACATTATCCTTATTTTTTCCTCATAGCTGATTACTCTGCATTACAAAGATAGGAAGAAACGTTGCTGTAAAAATATTACTAGCCTGATGGTTCCACAACATTAACTAATATATTAAAATCTCGTGTCACAGTATTGGTTACATTGGCCTTTCATCTACGTAATGAGATGATTTATGTAGGGTCCAGTGGCATCTTTATTCACACTAGATGGGTGAAGGAACCACTCGGACGCTGCAGTGCCTGGGACATTTTTTTTTTGATGGCGTAGGCTACGACCAATTATAGCACATATACCAGGTCGTAGATCGTAGGTTAATTAATATGATAAAACAACTTTTGCCAATTCAGCTAGTAATAGGTCTTAAAAACACATTAGAAAAAATGTTTTCGACTTATCGGGTTTCCCCGTCAGTGAACTACATCTCTGAACTACATTAGTAATAATGAAATATCATGACAAAATTATTAACTCTCCAAACGGTAAAAGGCGGCTTTAAAAGACTTTAGGTAAGTCATTTGGATTTATGGTTCTAATTCTGAACTTATATTAAAAAATAGCTTGAAGGATTCTAAAGATTTCTTGAGGTGTGAACCTCGCAAAAACGTACTATGAAATTACGTACGTTTTTCCTCCATTAGCCCAGGTAGCTCTATCACGCAACAAACAAATTTCTAAAGCAATACTGTTTTCCAGCCTATCCAATATAGGTGACAAATTCGTACCCCACACCCAATTTTACAAAATCCATGTCACCAGATACACCGCGATTACCATATGGCCAACGAAGCGGGCCCGCCTCGCTCGAAGGACAATAAAGCAATTATAACTGTCATATTTCAGAGCGCCCTCTATTTACATTTATATTGAGAACTCCGTGAGGTGGCCCCGATAGGCTGACGCATTCATTTGCACGTAGGGCGAGATAAATAGTCGTTGCTTAGCCCAAGTCCGTACTCATGCTTCCCTAAGCATTACTTCAGGCTAACTTAGCTAAGTATCAATGCGTTACTAAAATAGACATTTGCTTAGCTAAGCATGTTCTTAGGCTACTGCTAAGAATTAGTCCGGGTTTCGCGACTTAGAGAGTGCCAAAGTACTGTCTATGATAGACAAATCGATTCTTAAGCAAGTGCTTTCGCTAAGACTCGTTCTTAGAAGCGACTATTTATCTCGCCCATAGAGTTTGTGGATTTGTTTTGAAGAATTCAGTTAGAATGGTTTTTTTGACGTCCTGAAATGTTTGCGTACGAATTTTATTTAGCGGGGATGGTGAGACGATCTCTCAACTTTCTTGCCCGGATGGAAGATGATTGCTTAAGACGAAGAGGATGGGAAGCTTATGAAGGCGGCCTTTGCCCGGCAGTGGGAAACAATACATACATTTATTATTATTATCTTAATTCTTTACTGCACTAATTACATCAGTAAATGTACAAGGGCTTGCTTAATGCAAGAAGCACTCTTTTCCACCAAACCTTTGGTGAAGAGACTGGCAAAGGGTAGTGCAGGAAAAGAAGGTGAAATATAATAATAAACTAACATAAACATAGATACATTAACTTAGACCTACAGGGGCAAGAGGGGGGCTGAATAATAAAAATTATGATAAACCTACACAAACGATAATATATAGATAAGTAATATTGCCACCAACAATATCAAAAAAGTGTATAAAGCTGCCTATATTCGTCCCACTGTAACGCAAAGAACTTTTTTTAGAGAGCGACGTTTGCCTACCGCGGATTGGCAATTTTGAGGTATGTTTATACTCACGCACGATGATTTTCTTAACCTTTAGCTAGTAGCATGCACATTGCGGTGGCGGGATAAGGATGGTCGAGGACAAAAGGAAGTATCCTGTCGTTATTGTATGTCTATGTAACATAACATTTACATACAGGCACATACATTGCTTCTGGCCCCACACTAGGATATCCTGTGTCATGGGAACCAGAAACAACGACATAACAAACATGTACGCATCCAAGACCTGGGGTATTTTTAGGGTTCCGTACCTCAAAAGGAAAAAACGGAACCCTTATAGGATCACTTTGTTGTCCGTCTGTCCGTCCGTCCGTCTGTCAAGACCCTTTTTCTCAGGAACGCGTGGAGGTATGAAGCTGAAATTTATATCAATTACTCAGGTCTACTGTCCCTTGGAGCCGTGAAAAAATCAAACTTCTAAGCCAACGCAATCAAAAGATACAGCCGTTTATGCCGCAAATTTTCGACACTTGCAAGGGAATCAAAACCTACAGGGTGCTTCCCGTGAACTCAGAATCTTGAAATTTGGTACGAAGCAACGTCTTATAGCATAGATAAAGGAAAAATTACGAAAACCATAAATTTTTAGTTACATCACATAATATATTTTTTTTTATAATTTTAAACTTACTACCCATTTCCTCATAAACGCGTAGAGGTATTAAATTGAAATTCATACCAAATACTCAGGTCTATAATACAGGTTTGTACGGAACCCTCGGTGCGCGAGTCTGACTCGCACTTGGCCGGTTTTTTGTCCCCAGCCCGGATTCGAACCCAGGGCAGGTGGGCAGATGCACTACCGGTACGCCGCAGAAGTCGTCGGTCTAGCTGCGGACGAGTACGAGCTGATTGATTGACTGGTATTCTTCTTCTTCTTCAGGCTATATTATGTAGACCACTGCTGGCCATAGCCCTCCCCTAATGAGTGGTATTACAAATTTACAAATGTACTTAACTTAGAAAAAAATAAATCGTTAATAGAATCTGGGGTTCCAATCCACGTCCTCTTTAATCATTGTAATGACAGCACTACCACCGCTTTTTAAATAAGTTATAATCGAAAGAAACCAATGTTTACGAGAAAGAAATCGGATTGCGCGTATCATCGGGCCGAGAGAACACGAAATAGTAACTATGTTCGGCAGACAACTCTCCAGAGGAACGAATATGGTATGGAGCGTACCAAAGCCACTGTCCGGACCGTACCAAGTTTAGTTGTCTGAAGTTATGTCTTTTAGACGGCCACCATCAAACCACAGACCACTATTTTATTATTTTGGGAGACCAGTATATTCCGTGTGTTATCCACTACCAACACACCGTCTTTTCCAATAAGCAAGCCGCGTAAAGCGCGGGATGTACGATTGTGCGCGTATTGGCATTCGGCACACGGCCGCACTCACACTGATTCCGTTTGGGAGTTGCCCTGTCGCCCGGCGGCACAAATCACGCCTTTCATTATAACTTTCTCATACTAGGACTAAAAATAGCTGCTACATATCTAACTAGTTGCCACTGTTGCGAACCGCTGTCTGAGTTCGCTTCGATGTACTTTTGATTGGCTTAATGGAAATAGAAAAATGGTTCATGGGAATAACTTTACTTGTTAGAGCTTTGAAGGTAAATCTTGACACTCGTAAAGTTTTCTAAAGTCATTTTAATATAAGTGTGTGCAATTTTTTGTATTTTAGTAGTCGTGGAAATTAACAAAAGTGTCCCAGGAAATTCCGAGGTCAAATTGAAGTATTAACGAAATAATAAATGTGTAAATGTGTATTGTTTCATTCTGATCATTATAATACACCTAAAACAGAGACAAAAGAGGATGTAGTCTCTAGAATTGAGACAAGATCTTTTTGTTGGTTTCCAAATAATATGTCGAAACCAACAAAAAATTCCTCTCCATATTATTTAGAGGATAAAGGACAAAAGACTAATAAAGGAATATTTCGAGAGAATGTTGATGAAAGGGCCGGTAAGGGACGTCCCAGGCGGACATACTTAGAACAAAAAGGGGATTTAAAAAGCAGAAAAGTAAAGTAACAGGAACCAACGTGCGTGATGCATCGACTAATTTATGTTGATAAAGCGAAAGAGACTCTAGGATCGTGACAAATGGCAGACCCTAGTCACTGCCTACCCATGTTGGATACAGGCGTGAGCTTATGTTATATTTATGTCTATAATATTTTAATGCGAAAAAAATATTTCGATAAACTATTGAAACACAAAAATCACATTAAATAACTAAACGGTAGGTAGGAACTCTCAAATTTTCTTCGAAATTTATTCTATTAGACGCGACAGAAAGTTAATACTGGTGCAATAGAATTTCCTCCACCGCCAATAAAACTTGAAGTCCCAGGGCAAAATAAGAATTCCCGACATGACTTGGGCAAAATAAATAACATTGACAGTGGCCATAATAGCTTTCGCTGGCCGCAGACAAGGGCTGGGCACATTCCCTTTTTCTGTTACTTTATCCCATTATTGTTCCTGAGAAATTGTTACAGTTTTGACGAGTGAGCTGGCCGTTTTTCTTCCGGCCGCGCAGTCGACCGGAATGAAAAATTTTCAAGTTGGTCCCCCTGCAGTCCCTAGAGTGCCGTAAAATTTCGTCGGATACCCGCGGCTTGACCGCCGCCGGACAATTTGTCATATTCATATGTTAACGTGTACGTCTTTTCTTTGCAAAAAGTGGATAACTTAATTCCGGGCCCGCCGGTCGCCGCGTCGGGGTTATTCGATTTGTGGACATTCAAATTTCTCGTCTTGTTATGGTAATGCAGGTGTTGTTTCGCCTGAGGTCGGCGTTCAGGGTTTTTTGCTTGTGAAGGGGTCGCCCGTTTTTGTTACTTCGTTTCGCAATTTGCTTACCCTTGGATTTCATTCATTTAACACGTTATAATCAGCCAAATATGGCCCTACAATAAATACCTTAACCTAGTTTTTAAATACTACTTAAAATATAACAGTAAAGGCGGCTTCTCAGAGAGTAATTCCTATATCAAACGCAGTTTGGTGTTTATGAACGATACGTCGAATTAAAATCAAACTTTGCCAATACATAACAGAAGACAAATCTCGGTTTGTCCGTGTTTAAAACTGAGAAGAAAAAAATGGTTTCATAAGACTTTTCATAGACACGATGTCGTTTGTAAATAAACACGAAACTACGTTTGTGTATATGTTGTTTATGGGAATTGCTTTTTAAAGGAGACTTTTCAGTACAAAGTTTTAGGGAGTTGACACTTTCGCCTCTCTATAGCGATGAAACACATTCTTCTCTGGTGAGAGGCTTCTGGACTCACGAAAACTGTCGCGACTAACGACGTACTACATAGGACATAAACCCCATCCTCATGTAAACCAGAGGCTGAAAAAAAAACATTTGATAATCAGCCTTTTACAACATCAAAGTAAAGTAGGGCGACCGCATCGGCACGCATCCCCCGCGCCAATATCAATAACGCGATGCAATTGATGACTTGTCCGATTTGCCCCGGCCACTCGTTACTCACCCGTTTTACGAGAATCGTGCCCCGCCATTGACGGCCGCTTGTCCACTGTGTATTTTTGTTTTTGGAATATTCTTCTTAATTGTACAAAAGGGTGTTCGAAATTCAGAAGTTTGGGATACGAAAACTACTACCTGCCAGCAATTTAGACCGTTTAATATACTTTATTTTTACATTTACAGAATTCGCCACCTGTGGTCTTAAGATTTCAAACGGTCATTATAAGTAGCGTATATGGCATGTACCTACCAATGACGTTGTCTTCTAAGTTATGTACATTTGTGAAGTTATAGTATCGGTACCAGTCGCTAACTGTGGAGGATAACATCGTAAGGAAAACCCGACTGTCTGAGGTACCTGAGGTAACTACCTCAGCCCTTGATATTGACAATCCGTGATGGGCAGGCGTGGTAGTGAAGCCCATTCTCTCTCTTTCACAGAGAATGCCTGTGCTTTGCAGTGGGACGTATATGTATAGACTGCATAACAAAGTAGTGCCTTAGCCTATGTTATCAATAAATATGAACTTACGAGTACACATTAAATATAAACTAAGAACTGTCCGTAACAAATGCGTAAGTATGCAGCTACTTTAGTTACTTAATTTAAAAAGCCAGCGGGAACCGTTCAAAAACCAATTACAAATATTCACTTTCGTCGTTAGGCTCGCGTGAAGCATTAACATATTTTGCTATTGTTATTTTACCTTTAAAACCAACAAGCATTATTATACCCCTGGCAAAGTCAACAGAATTTTTGTCACTATGTCCAATGACATTAACAACGCTGCCCTGGATGACTCTAACTTATGACGTAAGGACACGCGAGCGTGTGTCTAATGACAGAATAATAAATTAAGTTGTAATAAGTTATTATAATGTGGCATAACTTTTATGCGATCCCCGAGTGGGCAGCACCTAATGGAATTGAACGTAATGGGGGTTAATTAGGAATTTTAGGACAGCGAACGTGTTTCGGGGAAAATATACATAATATTGATGAGTCCACAAGTCAATCTGTCAAGCGGTCAATCTTTACATTTTTATTGCAAATAAACCCGTAACGTAAGAGTCGTTTTGCATTACGTCCGATCCGAATCCGTGAAAATACGGGTCTAATAATCTCGTACCTAATTCGGACACAGCTTACGCACTAGTCCGATCTTCGATCTAAATCCAAGCAGTTTAGGGGTAAATCCAAGCTGTCCTATAAACATGATTATTTCCCACTCGTGGGTCAACTTGATGCAAGCATGCGCTGCCACACAGAACAGAAGTAAACTGGATGCCGCTCGCCTCAGCCACGCCCCGCTCTCGTAACAGCTCGGATTTGGTCCGTCAATAAATAATGTTATCCGAAATTGAGATTGTCGGATGACGAAAAGACATCGGATGTCTGAAGCCAGATCTAGTGCGTAAACTACTGAAATAGTTCTACGACTACTTCGGACCGCATTTTCACGGACCCGGATGGGACGTAGTGCGAAATTGCTTGAACTGAGTAGATTGCAAGCATAAAGGTTGATGCGCTGACAACAGACGAATCGGTTTCGTCAGTTTGTAAACGAACATCGAAACTTATCATGTACTACAACTAGCTGGTTTGGACGTTCACACCGCTTAAGGAAATATAATTTTTTTTACGAACGCAACATTTTGTAGCGGAATATTCATGGTATTTGCATATTTTCAATCTTAAAGAAAATACTATTTCCTGTATAACAATGTCTTTTATTGCTCGTGGCCTAGGTTTGAAGCGCTCGTAGCCTAGGCGAACCGAGTGATTGGAATCAATCACTTGGTTAAGCAACAACAGGCGCGGTCAGGTACGGGATGGGTGAGCGTCCCGTGACTACCGCTAGTGGCATTTTTCCGAGCGCTTCCGTGCTTCGCAAAGCACGTTAAGCCGTTGGTGCCGGCTGTCATATAATGGCAGTCGTTAAGCCATGTCAGAGGCCTTATGGGCGGCTTGATAACTTCTGACAGTAAGGCCCGCCACTGTCTTACAATCCTCCACCAACCCGGACTTGGCCCCCGTGGTGGAGTATGGCCTAACCTTCCTGCGATGCAGGAAGAGACCCGTGCCCCAGCAGTGGGGACATACAAGGGTTGATAACGAAAATGTCTTTTATTAAATTTAATTCAGGCAAAAACATTTCATAATTATTACTTATATTACGAGTTGATAATGAATTTTAATTGAAAATTTAATGGTTATAATCTTCGTCGTTCGATTGATCGAACCATAAGGAAATAAAATATCTCGTAGTTCGATTAATCGAACTGTGCGATCGAACCTGGCGGCCGGAAGGTTATTTTCGACCTGACATTCACTCACAGTCAGTGTATACGTGTGCTATCAGGGCCTTTTTTTATGAAACTACAATTTATGTTTTCATTAATTACATTTCGTGTTTCGTACATTAACAAGGAGGAAGAGTAGGCTATGCAATTCACAACATCGTTATCATACTCGTAGCCAAAACAATTGTAGTTTTATAAAACGTTACCATGGTCGATCAGCCAATGCGATTAGGATAGCGTTAGTGCTACCACAAAGCGTAACGATATCTAATGATATAATGAGTATTTAGTAAAGTAAGCCGAATGATGGTAGTGGAGCGGTAGACCGACGGCTTTTCATTCGTGAGGTCGTGGGTTCGAATACCGGCATGGACCGATGACTTTGGTTTTTAAGTAAAGTACGTTTATGAGCTATACCACTCACTAACGGAACACTCACTAAGAAAAACATCGCGAGGAAACCCTAGTATATAAGGTGTTTAACTTAGCGCTGGAAATTGCCAATCCGCGGTGGGCACTCGTGGTTCTTAAGCCCATACACTCTCTCTGGGAGAAGGGCTTTGGCCTACAGTGGGACATTTATAGGCGTCATTATTGATTTATTAAAATCAGCCGCATTAAAATTCAATTACTTAACAGAATAAAATTGTGTAAAAATTACCTCCTACATTACAGCAGGGTTATAAATTCAAATAGTTTAATTTAGTTTAGTAAACAAATGGGCATCGTATCGGCCTACTTAATATGCACCCTTAGGGAGAGCGACTCGTATCAAAATACTTAATTTTTAATTACAATTTTATTACCAGGCACATCCCATCCAATTACCGAAAGAAATATTAGAAGCCACTTCAGAGACAAATTGTCTTTTAATGGCGGTACATCCTTCAGGAGTTTTGTAAATCGATGTTGGAAACTCGAGGCCTGTGAACAGATAAGTATTGGGCGTCGTAAAACGAGCATTTGGTAAAGGATCGCCATGTCTACAAGATCCTTTTCCGTTTTCTGTAACCAATAATTATTGTTATAAATGTGAAATTTCGTAAGTTTTTATGTTTTTTTATAATTTTTCGTTTATTGACTTTTTCTCTCTCATGTCACTGATTCTGTAATACTCTTTCGTCGCCATCTCATTGCCAATTTTTTCTGATATTTTGCTATTATAATTAGTTTTGTTCCCATTTTCCATTAGTTTTCTTATTTATTCAGTGCTTTCCGCAACAATAGGTATCCAAGGAGTGTCAAGATCCTGTAAAAATGTAATGTCCGTTTTCACTAACCATAGGACACGCCTCAATCAGATGCCTAAATATTAAGGAGTTGCCTAGAGCAAAAACACGTTTCACTAACCCTTAATTCACGACTAACGACGTTAGGCATCACCTAAAGTTACGACACCGATTTGAGAGGGCGTAGCACTTAGATGCCCCTAAAGTGACATATGTGACTGTTGCTCATGCTCTAAATTGAATTAAATTGATCCTATAAAAATCTAATGCCCGTTTTCACTAACCATAGGACACGCCTAAATCTGATGCCTAAGTATTGAGGAGTTGCCTAGAGCAAAAACACGTTTCACTAACCCTTAATTCATTACTAACGACGTTAGGCATCACCTAAAGTTACGACACCGATTTGAGAGGGCGTAGTGCTTAGATGACCCTAAAGTGACACATGTGACAGTTGCTCATGCTCTAAATTGAGGTTATATAGTAAGGCTCTTACTAATAAACACCGTATAAGCCTGGTATAGTTACACAGTGTTTTGTTCACGTCATTTGAATGTAATTTTCAGTTGGAAGAAAAGAGACAAAACACTGCATAGTTATACAATACTTACACCAAGTTTATTAATAAGGCTGTAAATATTTACAATTTCATAATGAATAATGAAGATTTAACCCAGTTTATGGAGTTTTTAGAAAATTTCAATGATATGGACATGCGTCCTAATACCAGACCACGGGTTATATCGGCCGAGGATCAACAATTTTCAGAATTATGATGATCTAGACTTTTCTCGGCGAAAAATATAAAATTGAATTGTATAGGTAGTTTTGTTTAAGCATACAGCATGTGAAACGTCAAAACACAACAGACCACAGAACACAATAACAGACAGACAACTTGACCACAGATAAGATCGTCGCTTGACGAATAAAACCATGGACAACTGTCCAAAAACTAGGCTACTCTTAAGGTAGGACTAACCTATTAAAATCGATTGGTGAAATGGAACTTTCCGCTAAGCATTGCCCTAAATTAGGAGTTATTTAGTAAGACGCTTCCTTGTTCGTCGTTAGTGAAAACGGGGACTAAACTCTGATCTTTAATTCCGTAGAATTGTGAAATTTCATAAGTGTTGCTACAAAGTGATTAGAGGTTTAATCACTCAGATCATAGAAATCTGAGTTTAATCAGCACGCATGCCTACCGCCGAAAGTCAAATTCAATTGCTATGTGTTTAGCGCTACTTCATACACTCCTTTCGCTATTACACAAATGCCGAAATCAGAAACGAATACTGGTGAATACTGTGGGAATGTGAGGTCAGCGTTGCGCTACCCCCATTTGCTTTTTCCACTAACTTCCACAAATACCTTCACATTTCAAGTACCTCCCGCCCCGAGTATTCGAAACATAGGAAAATAGATTCTTGTTTATTTTATACACTGAGAGTAAAAAGACAACCCTTTGTACGCAAAGCACTACTCGCGGATCCCAAGTGGCATTAGCAGATAACAGATACTTCGCTTTCAGTATAGGGGACTTACTCTGAGACTTACGCTAAAGACAAGTGGGTCGGCTGTTGACAGTGGACTCACCTGACTTTAAACAGCACTATAGCTGATCGCCTGCTCGATGGCTTTAATGTAAGTTTATGCACCAGGTTCTTCGTTTTATTTGTACAGTTTTAATTTTTGACAATTTATGACACTGAAGTCGCCGTCGTCGTCGTCAGGCTATACAAGTCCACTGCTGGACATAGCCCTCCCCTAATGAGTGCCATAGCGCCCTGTCTTCAGCTTACCGCATCCAGCATCTGCCTGCAGTTTTTCGCAGATCGTCATCCCACCTAGTCGGAGGGCGTCCTTCACTACGTTTGCCGAGTCGCGGTCTCCACTCAAGGAGACGTTTACTCCAACGGTTGTCAGTTTTTCGCGAGATATGGCCAGCCCACTGCCACTTCAGCTTGCTGATTCTTTGAGCTGTGTCGATAACTTTGGTTCTCTGTCGGAAACTGAAGAATTTAATTTAATTTTGTGACTGGTGATTTTTGTAAAATATATTGTTAATACAATACTATTAGTTACGAAATCAAAAAAGAAATGTTTCGGCTTGAGAAATAATTAAATTGACCTTTTGCATCTACTTATTAAGTAGATTATATATTATAGAGTTGACGTAATTTGGAGTAACTTAAAATATTAACGATAAGTATCTAGTATAAGTATAAGTATCTAAGTATCTCTCTATCTTTGATGTTACCAATAAACGATCGACAAATTGTTCATAGGAAACAGCAGTTAGACAATTCAAAGTAAGGCCCCACATACTCGATACTACAGTATGCGTATCGGGTAAAAGCGTGGGGAATTCAGATTTTCACGTGACGCGTCATCGTGTGACGGGAATATCAAAGGGTTTCTTTTTCGTATAGAGTTCTGAAGCGTGTGCGGTGATGGCTACAGCGAGATGCCGTAAAAGAATTTGGTGGGTGAAGGGTTGAGATGTTAAAGGCAATAAAATAAAACACACCGATGAACTTTAAGGAATAAACAAAACATCAGAAGAAATAGGTTCACGATTTAATCGATTCATTTTAAGGTTAACATCTAAAAGCATCTTTGATATGTATCCAATCCACTTTTCGCTACAGAGCCACACTACATAGAATAAGATCCCCAACCCGCATGCCCAGCGTGGGGATTATGGGCATTACCCCCTATGATAGCACAACATGGCGCTCTTTACGGGAGGGCTATGTCCAGCAGTGGACTAGTATAGCCTGACTACGACGACACAGAATAAGAAATAAAATCAAAGCAAGTCATAAAATTAGCAGACTAGTCAATAACGATAGAGAACTTGCTCAAAAAGTGTTTTAATACAATCGTGTGTATAATTCGTATAGATCGGGTAGGTAATTTTTTTCTACACAGAAATAGACAGATAGGAATTAAAGTTACGAGTATGATTTCTATGAAAAGAGTTACGATGCTCTTATTTCTGTTTGATAAGTTTATTTCCATATTTATTTAAGTTTATGACTAGGGCTAGTGGCATTTTTTCCAAGCGTTGCTTTGCAAGGCACGATAAGCCGCAGGTGCCGGCTATCATGTTTGGCGTCGTTAAACCATGTCAGAGGCATTACGGGCAGCTTGACAACTTCTGATAGTAAGGCCCGCCACTTACAATCGTCAGCCAACCCGAACTTGGCTTCTGTGGTTGAGTATGGCCTAACCTTTCTGCGATGCAGGAAGAGAACCATGCCCCAGCAGTGGGCACGTACAAAGGGTCCATACTATGCTTGATACAAAGTTTATTTCCAACTTTAAGCATGAGCAAGCCTCGTTTTATATCCTCTAAACGTATTGGCAAAGTTTCTATATTTGTATGGGAGTTGCTGCTTGATTAACATTGAACATGATTATATTCTCTTTAATGCACTCACCCGTGCTAAGGACAGGCAGCGACCTCTGGCTGAAGTGATGCAAATCACTTCGAAATTTCACTGATGCCGGTGAGTCGCCCATTAGCTCAGTTAGAAGAGCGCTGGCACGGATAGCCAGAGGTCGCGGGTTGGAATCCCGGCATGGGTGGATTTTAGCCTCTAAATAGGCTTTTAAAATTGAACATGATTCCAACAGTAGGTATTTGTAACTACAACAAACTCCAACTACTTTTGTTTCATGTATCCTATAAACAACCCACTGCAAGGCACAAGGCCTTTTCTTAAAGAGAGAGAGAGAAAGAGTGATATTATGGGCTTAATTACCTATGGGCTCCAACTCCTATAAGCTAAAATAATTATGCAGCTTTTCTTCAAGTATACGTCCAACTTTCATCACAGCGCGACGCCAAGGGACCGAGTAGCGCAACTAAATTTGAATTTCGTAAACTGCAGCTAATATTTCACAATAAAAGCAGAAATACATTGCTGAATGGAAAATATTGCTCAGTAATACACGTAAATGCGTTTAGATGCTACGTTTTTACATTTATCAGTCAATAAATATGATAAAAATGTGTTATCGGGGTGTAAATGACCCCCGCGGGAGGCCCACTGTTGCGTTATTGTTTTTATTTCTACCCTTTTTCCAACGAAACAAACAAAATATGTTTTATTGAAATGGCCTTTTCATATTACGATATATTGCTCCTGTTCACTGTTCATTATAGAAGTAGGTAAGTTAGAAAAGATGAGCAAAATATTTTTATTACAATAAAAAAAAACCTTCTGTTGACTTGTAATACTCTTGTCTGTCTACATGGCCGTATGTGGTAAATATACAGGGTTATTTAAAAAATACTCAATTTCTGAAACATGACGTTTAGAGTTTGCCATTTGCCACTTGTTCTACTACCTTTGAAACGTTTTGTTCAAATTGGCATTATAAAATGTATTAAAAAGTTAAAATTACTTTGCTGAATTCCGCAAAGTAATTTTAACTTTTCAATGCTATTATGAATTTCCGCAAAGTAACGCCTGATTCTATACAACATTATAAAATGTTTATTAATATGTATATTATGCTATTCTGTAATGGTGTTGTTGAATTTAGAATGATACTTAAAACCAATTGTTAATTTAAATTTGGACATTCTTCTGTATAGAAAAAATATTAACTGATAGCTGCGATAGCACATTAAACAAAAATTGTGAACTTCATTCCCGATATTACATGTTTGTTGTCGGATGAATCCGATCAGATTCCGTGTGTATGTCTCTGCTTATGTAATATAGTTTATGGTTTTTACCAAATATTTAGTTCGAGAAAACAGTTGTAAAACACAAACTGTAATTGGTGTGTTTCAGGAGTTGTGCATTTTGTAAATCACCCTGTATATAATTGTGTTCTAAACCGAGAAATTCTACAAATAATCAATGTTCACTGTCACTAAGTGAAATATAAAACAATACAAGTCCGGTAAGTAATTTGTACCTTCACCCCACCCAATAACGATGTCAACTAATACTTTCGGTCAACAATTGCGTCAATAGCGTTGCCAATAAACGCACTAATAGGGTGAACCGCCCAATTGCCGTCACAGCCGTATTTACTTATTGTAAACTCGCATGGCAGGTGACTTAATGGGCGAAATAACATGTCGGGTGCGCCACTATCTTCTGTGGCCATAGAGCTATGAAAGAAACCCATAGATATCAGCCTGACATGTTTTTAGGATGAACTGCCGCATACGTCGCCTGTGGTTACTTAGTTAGATCTGAGATTTCCGCACATAGCCTCGTAGTTGGGAGCTGAGGTATGTTAACAGTTAAGACACTAGGGCTTACTCACGATGTTTTCCTTAACCGTCAGCGAATTGTATTGCTACATTCGAATCCATGACCACCCAATTGAAAAGCCCATATGCTACCGCTCCGCTGGCTTGAATTACATCATTGTAAAAAAAATCGCTTGTATTTTTATAAACTGATACTCCCTTTCACAATACTATAACTAAATGGCAGCCCGCGAGTCCATAGTAGCACTGTTTTTGTTTACACCTATGTTTCGCACTGTCAACCGGTGCTAATTATGACTTTTTGTAACCTACCCGACTTCCATGACACAGGCTGTGCCTAGTGTGGGAGTTGCAATTGATCATCACTGTATTACTGGATTTTTAAATAAACAACTTTTTATTTATTTTTATTATTAAGTACCGTTGGCTTTTGATATAAAATCATGATTATGAAGTGACTTATCAGTTGTCAATTTTACGTGGAAATTAAAGCAAAACTTTCTCTCTTACTCGCTCTGATTCTGAGAAGGATTGTGGACTAGCTAATTTCAGGCATTTTTTGTGTAAATATATAATAATAATAACTTTCAAACCACACAATCAATTGTCGCCCGCTTGTAGCCCCGGCGAATCGCTCGTAGTCCCGGCTGCCTGAGTGATCTTAAACGATCACGAAGGTTAAGCAACATGTGGCGCGTTCAGCACATGGATGGGTGACCATCTATGATTAACGCTAGTGGCATCTTGCCGAGCAATTCCGTGCTTCGCAAGGCACGTTAAGCAATTGGTGCTGACTGCTGTCCAAAAAATACAATCGTAAAGCTAAGTCACAGGCTTTAGGGTGGCTTGAAAACTTGAAGGTCTGACAGTAAGACCAGCTAATAGTCTTGCAAGCCTTCACCAATTTGGGTTTGGCCCCCGTAGTAGAATTTGTACAAATGTACTGCGGCCTCAATGGTAATCAAATCCATGACCATCAATATGCGAATCAGATAGTTTGTTATAAAGATTGATCAATAATACACTAGAGTTTCTTTCACTAGTTTCTAGATTAAAACATAAGCGCAGCAGTAATGTATTCAATACGAATAGCTGTAATCTTAAGGAGACAGAAGCATTTGAAAATCTGAAAATCAGTCCTGTGGGCAAAAAAACTGCAGCAGGTACTGAGCCTGAAGCCGTTTTACCGGAGCATGGACATGGCTCGTATCGCTTACTGTGTTCTATCGTGTTTGTTTGATTTATTACTTTTCTTCTTCTTCATTTCAATTGAGTGTAATTTGCTCTTTGTTTGTTAAGAATATAACTCATAGTTTTCACGCCATCTTGTCATTTCTACAGCTGCCTTGTCTATGGCTCCAATGAGCGTGGACCTCATGGGAAATCGAGTGCTACGCGCTAGTTAGCGAGTCGACGTATGCCATTGGGCGGGGCTACATCATTGTAATTAATTAGTTGATCCATCGATCGACTCGTTATTAGACAGGCATATGGCCTAAAGGATTGATAAGGATCTGACAGTGGAAACATTCAGAAATTTTCCATTTGTTTAGATGTAACCACATTCGTGTTAGCGCAAAATTAGAGCAAACAAAAAAAATCAAAAATTTTTCTTACCAAATTTATTGAGTACTGTTGAGCGAAACAATGGCGACTAGTGCCAGTAATTTAAAAACAATAGCTCTAGTGACAAAATGTTATGTTATACACGAACATGGCTAACAAAATCTATACCAGTGCCGTCAAGATGTTTTTTTGTACTTTTTTTTCGTTATCAACCCTTGTATGACCCCACTGCTGAGGTACGGGTCTCTTCCTACATCGCAGGAAGGTTGGGCCATACTCCACCACGGGAGCCAAGTCCGGGTTGGTGGAGGATTGTAAGACAGTGGCGGGCCTTACTGTCAGAAGTTATCAAACCGCCCATAAGGCCTCTGACACGGCTTAACGACCGCCATTATATGACAGCCGGCACCAACGGCTTAACGTGCCTTGCGAAACACGGAAGCGCTCGGAAAAATGCCACTAGCGGTAGTCACGGGACGCTCACCCATCCTGAACCTGACCGCGCCTGTTGTTGCTTAACCAAGTGATTGATTCCAATCACTCGGTTCGCCTAGGCCACGAGCACTTCCTTGTAATTTTTTTATCACATTAAATATTTCAAAAGTAAGAATAGCCAGTAAGTTTCAACAGTAACCCTCTTTAAACTACCTTTCTTACGTGCATTTGCATAGGATATCTAAGACCGCAGCCAATATTCTGGTTGCCAAGAACAAACGAATTCGAGCGCGGCTGAAATTTTAAAATCCTATTTGGCTTCCCAGCTCGGCGTAGACTAAAAGCGTGACTACGTGTAACTTAACACTAACTGATACAGCTGGTGGCTGTCGTAAGTGCCAACAACGCAGACAGTTACCCTATCTCCGCAAACCGATAATGGAGCGTGAACTCTCTCGGCACGGTCTGTCTCGAAAATGTCGTCTGGTCCGCTGTTCAATGGGGTTGTTTCTATTGTGTATTTGTTGTTTAGTTTACAGTGACTGCTAAAATGCAGCTGTTTTGTGTATCCTATTGCTAGACAACTATTGGACTGTAGACCTTTCTCCCCGATGTGACTCATCTCTCGCGGTGATTACTGCTTGCTAGGTGATAATACTTTAAGATTTTCATTCTAAAGACTCAAGATTACATATTTTACTCCTATGCGATTAACATTAGTGATAACAATATGAAAGATAAATGCAGTATGGTCTGTTAGCTTTTAGTATATTCCTCGGCAACTATCGAATAGAATCGGATATATTCGTGTAATAGAAATATCGGAACTAATATGACACTTAATTTCGAAAACAGAACTTGATCATAGTACGAAAATCGGCGAAAATTTGCGAAAACCGGAGCCTACTCTAGAGCCCGACGTATATTCTAAAAGCTAACAGACTGTACCTAAATTATCGGCACTATTTGAAACTATATCAGCTCAGTGTGTTCAGTTTTACATTGTACTCCACTTGTCCTGATACTTTATATGTGTCCGTTGAAATTGCAAAACATCATTATAATCTAACACCATATAAATGTGAAGGTAACATAACCTATCCTTAAGCCAATATTTATCTCATATATGTTAAAATTAACACTTACATTCTTTATAAAGACAAACAAATATGCAAAGAAATATTTTGTATATGACACGACTCAAAGTAGCTGGCAAGTGAAGATGAAAAAATAAGTAAATTTGAATTTCGAAGATCAAATTTAAAAACCTATTTGGAGCTAAAAATTTAGGTTTTAAAGGTTTTTAAATTTGTCACGGGTTAGTGCATTAAAAATAAAAATAGTATAATTTCGAAGATCAATCGGCTTCATGCCAGCTAGCAATAAAAGGTCTTCTCATTCAGCGCAATAATATAAACATTAGCTACCTAACGACGCCGCCAAAGTAAACCGACATTCACGCCATACGGAGCGAAATTGTAAATAGTTCCGCCCGTTTAGTTTGCAATATTTGTGCGCGCCGTGTAAATGGAAAAAGGTGGTGGGTAGAGTAGGACCTTGAATAGAGGTGTCCTTTCTTTTGTTTATTTAAATACTTAGCTGCATGGTTAGGACCAGAGTGAAGATTGGTTTATTTTTGTATTTGTATGTTTTTTCGTTGTAGTGGCATGTATGTAACGACATATCTTGCTTTAATTTATTGGCTATAAGCATCTTAATTACGCTTTCGGTGTGACAAGTTGTATTGGTTATATCTGTTTGTTTTTCAATTCAGCGCTTACAGGGAACACAATAACTTTCATAATAATTTTAATTAGAGTAGTAGTTAGTCAACCCCACCCAAAGTAACATCACAGTTATCAAAAATGTTGTCAAACAGTGAAACCAAATTTGCAATAATGAGTTATGTGGTTAACGTCAAAATTGTAAGTTACGGGGTTTATTTGTGAAGGAGCTAGTGATCCAAAATTATTTAATAAAAAAAAGATTTCGTAACCGTAACATAGGTAACTCGAAATTTTATGCGTTCAATAATTATGTTTAACAGCTATAATGCTTTTAACAGCTATAAAAATTTTAACCTAAGTTTTATTTAGACATTTTGGACTTATAAAATATTGATTCCTAATAAAAAACTAATGAATTCAGATCAGCAGTATAAATTAAAGGTCTATGAGCTAACCGTACGTGCAAAGTACATTAGCACCTACGCCGCCTCCACTTTTACCTCGCTCTACACTCCCAACAACTACATGTATCGGAAACGCTGACGCGCGCAAGTCGACGGAAATTAGACGTTACGACTATTGGGAATTGCCCGCCCTACCCTCGCGCGCCGCAGGTTGAGAACCAATGGTTACTTAGCGCGCAGAATATTGCTGCTGAAATGGTCTAAGGGAAGCAGGTCGGTACTGTTGTATTCCCGTTCTAATAAAGGTGAACGGTCATCTCGGACGGCGTGCCCGAAACTTTGTGTGAACATTTTACCACTAGTAATGTGGTGGCCGTTTTGATATAAGCTAGAACTTTGTAAATATTGTTAAACCAGTACATATTTATTTATTAATTGAAAAATGTCACATACAATCAAATTACTTAAACTAAGGAAATAAAGACAAAAAAAAATTTATTATAAAAATAAAATTTAAAAAAATCACAAATGTCAACAAATTAAAATAAGATTCATTCACAAAAAGCTTCGTCAGAACTAAAACTAGAAAATTAAAATAAAACATTGAAAGAAAAACTTATTGTTAATACTGTTAGAGAGACCCAATTCTTTGCATATAGGTCGTCTTACTTTAAAAAAATGTAGACAGATGTTGAGCAAGTGTTTCAAAATATATTCACCACAATACAAGCATATTTAAGCTATATTTGGTAAATATGAGTTTTCGAGTGTCTAAATATAGACCATATCTAAACCGTGTCTAGGTCTTACTCTTCATAAAACACAGTATTGTGTAAACATATTTTGAAACACTTGCTCAACACCTGCCTATTTTTTTTGCACTAAGACGGAGATTATTTTAGCTGGGTGCAAGGAATACAGCATGCATTCGTTTCTACCTTACTGCGAAAGCAAAGGAGTTATGTTTTTCACGCGTATGTGATATGGATGAATAGTCAGACGAAAGCAAGTTAAAATAATAGACATACATACGCAAACCCAAAAACTATTAAAGGTAAAAATTATGCAGTTGCGTTCCTCAGTTTCACAGCCGTACAACGTATTGCTACGAGATCTCGTAGCATAGTGGTACGTCGTAGTTTTGAGCAACAAAGTTCACCACTTTTATTGTTTTTTGAGGGTTCTTAATTATGGGTAATGTACTTTTATTACAATCAAAGTACTGTGGATAATCTGGCACGGATAGCCAGAGGTTGCGGGTTCAAATCCCGGCATGGGTGAAATTTTTAGCCTCTAAATAGGTTTTTAAACTTGTCCTTAGCACGGGTTACTGCATTAAAAATAAAAAATAGTATAATCACTGTGGATAATGATAATGGTTTTAAGAGCTCCATGCGTCCGCGCCGTGTAATTCTGATCACTGCTATACTCGTATGATATGAAGCTGTCTTCTATAGCGATTCAGTCGTCAGCGACACTCCGCCAAGGACTCATCTATCTCAGACTGTTAGAAACAGTTAGAGTTATATGTGTAATTGTAAGAGGGCTTAGGATGACTTTTGCGAAAGTGGCGCTTGACGTAGAGTTCTTGAAGACGTGCTTGTTCAAAAGCTGTAGTGCCTGAGCTAACAGCTATCGGCCAAATCGGCTTCGTAATTATAAGGAAGGTGATTTACACTGCGATTAATAATCATTATATTATTATCTGTTAAAGCTACCTGTCACATTACAGGTTACATCACACATTAATCCTCAACTGCAGGGTCGAGTCACGACGTGCCTCGCCACGTCACGCGCTCACCTAATCGCGTCACGCGCGAATAATTCACATTTGACGGGTCTAATTGGGCCGCCCGATCGACTCCGTGATTTGTGTTAACTAGATCACCGGTTAGTAGAACCATTAATTTAGTGTTGACGAGAGAATAAAATTGTGCACGGAAACTGGATAAAACATTCTTAGCACTTTATATATCTAGTATTTTCACATATTTTCTTATTAATTGGGGAGATATAGTGCTCAATTTTGATTGTCATGTCGCACTGTAGTATTTCTACATGAATCGTTAACATTATTGTAGTGATGACTCTTTTGTAGTGATAAAATTGTATATTGCATGTTTGAAACGTAAAACTAAATCTATCCCACAATCAAATGAGCCAAGCAAACAGAGAACCACCATCTAACTTCAATTAAAGTTACATCGCAGGTACTATAAACTTAAACCGAAGAACAGTTTTTCAGGATGTAAAAATTATGTTTAATTCATAAAACAACACATGGAAATAATCGTAAGGATACTTGAGGAACTGAGGTATTCACATACCTAAATGCTTAAAATCACCGATTAGCTGTGGGATTGCGTGGTGATTAAGCTCTGAATATTGTCTCTCTGAAGGAAGGCATGTGGCATGCAGTGAGTCAATATAGGTTAATCAAGCATGTTACCAACATGCAATTAATTTTATCACTATTGAGCTTGACATAAAAGTACCTATAAACTTTCAACATCTTCGTGAATGTTTTACAAAAAAATACCTTATTAAACAAGCTATATAGTGCAACAACATTGACTGCATGAATGACAGTCTTTATGTGATTCAACATAGATTGTCCTTCTAAGGCCCTTCTGTAGATAATTTAGTAGTACGTCCAGGCCGCTAGCAAAAGCTATTTTGGAGGCCTAGCCCGTCACCCCACTGCGGGGCGTCTAGACTTTCACTGAGTGATTTAAATGGATGCCGGTAATTTAGCTAATTCCGTTTTGGACGTGCGTCGTTATCGTTGTCCGACGATTCGATTTGGTGCACCTAGCTAATATAGGGTTGAGTTTTGTTTAGACGGGTTAAGAGTAGAGTTGTAGCTGATCGGTACAGTGGAAAATGGAATTGCTACTTCTTATCCAAACTCACAGAGTCTTATGAATATGATGAGAACTGCGTTAATTTTTTTTACCAACTCACTCCTGTATCCTGGAGAGGTAGACAGAGACCAAGGAATCTCTCTTATTTTACTTGTAATTACAAATACTGTGAACTTAACGTGAACTTTGTGGCCACTGGAAGCTATTTGAATCGGCGGCGTTCGTTCTCTAATATTACTACACTAAACTAGATTACTTATGTCACGTAATGTATGCTGATTGTATATAACGTGACATGAGTAATCTAGTATGTAAAATCTACTTTATACATTTACGAAATCTGTTTAAAGCCGAAAAACGTGAACGCTATCTACTGTATAGTCTACAGGATATTAATCTTTGCCTCCGCACGCTCCATTCATGTATGCTACGGTGCAATCAACACGTAAAAAATGTTAAGGTTCTGTTGACTTTACCAAAGAGTTGAATTGCATCTGCTCTGCCTAGCCTCTGTACTCTTAAAGAGCAAAACGGAACCCAATAACTTCCACATAACCCAAGGTTAGCTGGAAGGAACTACATATTAGTATGAGGCTCGACTTTGTACAACCCCCTTTTTGGGCAATAAAAAATTTTCAATCATTCAATAACTTGTCTTGGACATTTATAGAAGTTATTACACTATTGCACTAGCTACGAACTTTGAACAGGTATGGTCAGTTGGTTACACTTGTGCTATAGGAGGAAAAAATAGTTGATACTTGTGTATCAAGAGTAGAGGGCAGATCTAATCACCGGGGTACCATAAACCAGGGGTGTGCAATAAAGGAGAAGCGAAATAATTCACGGACCGACAAAACGAGGATTTTATACGCAAATGAAATAACTCCTCGGATTGATGACGCGCGGATTTTTCGCGCCTCTCTTCCGGCGTGGGACAAAAAAGGACAGAACAACGGCTATATAATGTTTATCCTTGACGATATATATATTTAAAAAACCTATTTAGAGGCTAAAAATTTCACCCATGCCGGGATTCGAACCCGCAACCTCTGGCTATCCGTACCAGCGCTCTACCAATTGAGCCAATGGGCGACTCACGGCAATAGTGAAATTTCGAACCTCTTTACAATATTCTCTGTATTACGTACAGGCAGCGACATCTGACTTCAGCAAATTGCATTACTTACAGCCCCGACTACCTACTTTGCAGTTAGGTTTTAACATCGGAACGATATCACTGTACCCACATGATTGATCACTATTTTTATTTTTTTTAATGCACTAACCCGTGCTAAGGAACAAATTTAAAAAACCTATTTAGAGGCTAAAAATTTCACCCATGCCGGGATTCGAACCCGCAACCTCTGGCTATCCGTACCAGCGCTCTACCAATTGAGCTAATGGGCGACTCACGGCATCAGTGAAATTTCGAACCTCTTTACAATATTCTCTGTATTACGTACAGGCAGCGACAATTTGCTTAAGTCAGATGACTTAAGCAAATTGCATTACTTACAGCCCCGACTACCTACTTTGCAGTTAGGTTTTAACATCGGAACGATATCACTGTACCCACATGATTACACTATTTTTATTTTTATTATATTTTTATTTTAGATATATATATTTTTATGAAGCCTATAAATGTCCCTCTCTCAACACCTCGCAGGGTATACAAGGGCTGAAATTGCCAACCCGCGGTGGGCACGCTTGGTAAATAAGCCCAAACTCTCTCTCTGACAGAAGGCCATGCAGTGGGACGTTTAAAGGGTACATAAAAAAGAAGACAATACATTCCTTACACTGTAACATTGAGGCTTCTTTTGCGTATACACGAATTACAGGAAAGTCGAAATGTCAAATGCATTTGGTTTTTTTGTTAGAATCCAGTGGGTAGAAGAGTAGGTAGATTTGAAAGCGAGAGACCCAGCTTCCCAGTGCGCGCCCGAATTCTCTCAGAGAGAGAATTCGGGCGCGCACTGGGACGCTCCGTTGGACGTATGTAGTCTACATAAAAAAATACGACGCAATGCATTGCTTACACTGTAATATTGTGGCTTCTAGAGCGTATATACGCGTACAGTAAAAACGTTGTGATGTCGAAAATAAACATTTTCGATATCTATTTAGGACTTCTGTGATTTTCTATTACATGCCTTTATCTGGGAGTGTTTTTTTCGTGGTGTTTTTTTTGTTGTTTTTTAATTACGTTTTATGGACTCGCGATTCTCAATTAACGGGATTAACTGTCTTTTTTACAAGCGCCCGTAACAAATTGGTTGCCTTTGTGATAGATTGCTTTAGGAATAATTTTTGGAAAAAATAGACCTATAGAATGGTTTGATTACTACTACAAAAAAATTGGAGCCAAAAAATATACAAGAAAAAATTCAAACGTTGTATATCTGTACGATTCCATTTTCGTAAAAAAAAAAAGTGTCGAGGCACCAACAACTTTTTGGTTTCCATGGAAACGGAAAATAAATAACGCATTAAGAAACTCAGGGCGCCAGCACATTAGTCAAAACTTTACTAACTACAAGAATTTTGATGGCGACACACACTATGCGCCCTAATTAAGGGGCAAAACAGACTCAAACTTTGCCCAAACTCACGGACACCATCACAATAATGTGACGTGTGCATGTGGTCCTTAAAATATTCACACACGTACGAAAAACCACGTTCTGTGTATCCACAGTGTAAAAACGCGATGGAAAAATGAGAGCTCTAGGCTGGGGCTTATAAAAACATTTTTCACCTTAAATGACTTAAGAAAAAACTTAAGTATCGTTTGATAGATAATGTTCGTGTGGACGTGTATATTTTTAATTTTATTAATTTATTTACAAAACCCACAGCACTAGTTAATTAATGTTAAAGTAGTTATAAATATAATTAATAATACTCGTAGCTAAGGAAAAACATTTTTTAAACTTTTTTTAAACGCCATGCTAGTACGTAAATGACAAGTGAATATAGTATTTTTTGTTCTATTATCGAGATAAAGATACTAACGCAGATAACGTTATGAGTTTGTCAGCAATTAACTGAGAAATATTAAATCTTATACACCATGAATTTTAATAACAAAATTAACGTGCCTTAACAATAGCTATTGAATAGGCTAGTTTTTTTCTTTAACAGGTACTCTTCAAAAATATGTCGACACAAAATCGAACGTATTAAAACTATTAGTAGCCAGCCAGAGCTGTTCTGATAGACGGAGATTTCCCAGCTAGAAACAACATTTCTCGATTAATCAATTAACCGTTTTGGTTTGCGTCTATATTAAAATATGATAGTCCAAATTGGCGACCACGGCTTTCAAACCGCGAGCGCGTCTAAGTATTTTTCCTTAAAAATACTTTGTTGTCTTTTTTACTAGACTTATCCTTTTAAAATCATAGCATAGTAAGCTTTTACTTGTATGCTTCTTCCGCATCTTCCTTGCTTTGTCAAGCCATAACCAATATATTAACTAATATACAATAGTAATTAGAGATCGCCCTGGTTCAAAACTAAAAGGAAAAAAAGACCTTACTTTACAATATTCAGTTTGCGCAAATCTATTGGATTTCAAGGCGTTTTAAGTCTAGTTGGAAATAGTATTTCTTAATGATTCGCGATACTCGTTTTACCTAATAAATAATCGCGATTAGACTCGTTTAATAATTATATAACTAGTTGGAAATGTTCCCGTACCAGTCTGAAATGCTGGGAATACCTCATCTCCTATTCTACACTGTGGCACTGGTGATTATAAGGGCGCTACAGCACGCTGTTTCGGATGGCTTTCATTTATAAACAGCGAGACAGGCACGACCCAACAGCCTCCCTCAGGAGGCAAACTTTCCGTCCAGCTAGCGACAATATTCGAAAGTTATTCCACTGTATACAACCCTCATAGGCGCCATTAAAATTTTCCCTGCCACCTTATTCATAATACACACGCCACCCCCCATCTCTTTCGCACTCCGTCCGGGCACAAAAACGCGAGGGAGACGGAAATACTTGCAAAATGACATCTCTGAATTAACGATGGTCGGCCCATGATAATTTACATATTTAGGTGAAATTAACCTCGTTACGTTAAATTGTATTATGAATATTAATAGGCTTGTGCTGGAGTAATATGTTACACCGTATGGTGGAGGGTATGGTGGCTTCAGATTTTCATGGGAGAAGTTATGGAAGATGTGTTTATGATGGCATACGGTGTTGTAAATATGGCATGCATTTTCGTATAGTACGAGTAAATGTGTCATGGTTGAGAGACAACGAAAATCTTCGCAGTCGGGATGATTTTTCATAACAGCGTTATAGTATTTTCTAAGGTTAACACGAGCACTAGACATAAAAAAAAACTGCTTTTACATGGATTTTAATCGTATATTTTACAATTTTCCGACATTTGGGGACTTTTTCAATGGCCGCGGTCTCGAAAGACTGAGATGACAGGCAAGCATTTACTGTTAGTTTAGTCAGCTGAGGGTAGTAAACTAACAGTTAATGCTTTCAAAAAGACGCCTGTCACCTTATTCTTCCGAGACCACGGCACTTAAAAAACTGCTGTGGTGTTAATAATTTTAAAAGTCGGAAAATTGTAAATATGCAAAATAAACAAGTAAAATCCGTGTGAAAACAGTTTTTATCATAATAGCGTTGGTAATTATGTATTAATTTTAAACTAAAGTCCGAAGGATAAATCACAACCCGCGTCCCCCAGCTTAAGAGACCCAAAATAGAAATATGAAGCGAAAGTTATTAACTATTCAAGTGAAATATTCGAATAGGTTTTTGGTAAAAATTAGTCGCAAAGTCGTATTTTTTTTTTAAATTACGTAAGTAACTTCTTTTGGTATACCTTTGTATTATTTCGAGCAGATAGTGTATATATTAGCAAAAAGAAAGATAAAAAGAACATTGATGAAGTGGAGGTGATCTGTCAGGATCGTGGCAAGTGGCAGTCCCTGGTCTCTGTCTACCCCTCTGGGATACAGGCGTGAGATAATGTTATGTTTACTACGATATTTTTTCTCTCAATAATTGTAGGTCAAGTAGCCAATTTTGCCAGGATTGATTTAAAGTAAATTAAAGTAAAAAGATTTTATTGCCATTTAGGCTTTGTTTCGTACCTAACAAATTTTTGATTCAAAACCATTTATACCTTAACTCCCGACGTTTTCGCAACGTTGTCACGGCGAACAAGGTATTCATATTTTACCTACTAAATAATCGCGATCAGACCCGTTTGATAAATAGCCAACTGTGTATTGTATATATAAAACAAAGAACCAGGCACTGCAGTGTCTACGTGGTCCCTTTACCCATATATTGAGGGTGAAGGTGCCAATGGACGCTGTATAAATCATCTTAATACGTAGATGCATATGTCAAAGTTATGTATAAAAGATAGAAAGAAAATGAAATAACATTTACATTTAAATAACATTTACATACAGGCACATACAATACATTATACTATTTTTATTTTCAATGCACTAACCCGTGGTAAGGACAAATTTAAAAACCTATTTAGAGGCTAAAAATTTCACCCATGCCGGGATTCGAACCCGCAACCTCTGGCTATCCGTGCCAGCGCTCTACCAATTGAGCCAATGGGCGACTCACCGGCATCAGTGAAATTTTGAACCTCTTTACACTATTCTCTGTATTACGTACAGGCAGCGACATCTGGCTTAAGCAAATTGCATCACTTACAGCCCCGACCACCCACTTTGCAGTAAGGTTTTACATCGGAACGATATCACTGTACCCACATGATTATACTATTAGTATAATCTAACTGCAAAGTGGGTGGTCGGGGCATATCGTTCCGATGTAAAACCTGTATCACGAACGTGTGGGTACAGTGATATCGTTCCGATGTTAAACCTAACTGCAAAGTGGGTGGTCGGGGCTGTAAGTGATGCAATTTGCTTAAACCAGATGTCGCTGCCTGTACGTAATACAGAGAATAGTGTAAAGAGGTTCGAAATTTCACTGATGCCGGTGAGTCGCCCATTGGCTCAATTGGTAGAGCGCTGGCACGGATAGCCAGAGGTTGCGGGTTCGAATCCCGGCATGGGTGAAATTTTTAGCCTCTAAATAGGTTTTTAAATACAATACATTGCTTCTGGCCCCGCACTAGGACCCCGAACTAGAAACAACGACATCACACACGTGTTAACATCCAAGACCTGGGGTTTTTTTTGTCCCCAGCCGGGTTTCGAACCCGGGACCTAGGCAGACGCGCTAACAAACAAACAAACAAACAAACAAACAAACAAACAAACAAACAAACAAACAAACAAACAAACAAACAAACAAACAAAAAAAAAAACAAACAAACAAACAAACAAACAAACAAACAAACAAACAAACAAACAAACAAACAAACAAACAAACAAATATTCATGGACATAATACACAGATCTTGTTAGCCCTATACTAAGTACAACTAAATGACTTGTGTTATAGGTGCTAACTCGACGATAGATTTTATACACAGATAACATCCAATACCCGAGGCGAACTAGAAAAGATCGTTTTCCTCCTTTGACCCGGCCGGGAACCGAGACCTTCGGGTTTAGTCAGCAGGCCAAACCGCTGCGCCACCGAGGCCGTCGATCGAAAATCGTCGAAATCGGCCGAAAATACATGTACAAAGGCGAGCTTATCTTTGTAAGAGATGTCTTCCAGCAAACCTTGGGGAGTCGGAGTGGAAACATTACTTGATTTTCTTTATCACCTTCACGAAACTATAACGTAGTAACTTTTTTATTAATCCCTGGGAAAAAAATGTAAATCCAACTCCAAACAAGAAACATTGAAGGTAAAAATGTAAAACTCGGGCTGCTTTATTTGGTTATCTAATAAAATATTACGAGCTTTGACAAGTGCCTCGAAGCTGGCCCCTTGCGGCCACCAGGCCTGCAGGCTGTGAACACACCAAGAACGCAAGTTGAAGCTATTTCCGTTCGTAGGTAACACCCGGTTCCCGTCAGTCAGTCAGTTTTTTTTGTAAAAGTGAAAATATTTTATATACCATAAAATAAATGTTTACAGAATACAAAATCATAAATATGTACTATTTTTATGGTAAAAAGGAAGGGGCTCAGCTTATTGCTATGACTGCATGCGCATTGTGTGCTGTTTGGCCAACTAACAGCTGTTTACAGTACATTAACAGATCAGTACATTCACAGATTGTTACTTAACTGTACAAGAAACGGATGTCACTCTTGCTTCCGCGGTGCCATTTAGCAGATAGACACGTTTGCCAAGAGATAGGTTATTTTCCGACGTAATGATAGATGGAGTCAAACTATAGTCCAGTCATGCTAAGAGTTCCGATGACGTTTCTTTTCAAATGAGCCTTTAGTGATTTGGTCATTCAATTGTTTTCTTTTATTGTCTTCCATTTGAAGTCAAGGGAAATTATTTGTTTACGAAGTGTTGATATTCTGGCTTGATAATCAAGATAATGTCTTCCTTTAATTTTTCGTGAATTACTTTTAAAGTAGGAAATTCGTTTTGTGTGACGTGAAAATTGTAAATGTTTCTTCTGATCATTTCTTTATCAAAATCATATATTTCAGTAGAATGGTTATTTTTTTTACTTTATATTCTTTGGTGGTTAAATTTCTTAGATTCTATACCTATAGGCCGCAGTCTTGCTTTCTGCAATAATCCTTTTGACTGACTGCAGTGATATTCCTGAGGAATTTGATACTAGCTTTAAGAGAGAGAGAGAGACATTTATTTGAAGCCACAAAGATACAATACACATAACACACATAACGATATTAAAATAATACAGACAAATAAGAAAAGAAAAAACAAAGAAAAATATTATAACAAAGAATACGATATAAAACAAACATTTACAATTTAGAAGGGCATTGTATCTCCGCAGCCACAAACAGGTAGCTGACTCAGCATTTGCTGCAGGCTGGGCCTGCAACACTGATTTTCAGTCAGGACCTATTCTTCAATTTTTACATAAAGTATAGAATATACCTACATACACATCTTACATAAAAAGAATATTTATAAAACGATGTCAATAGAATAGAATATGCTGTGAAATATTCTAAATATAGAATATCTAAGTAACAATGCACATAATATGATAATAATATGTAGCAATAAATAGTATAAGAAATAACAAATAAGTACATAATGGAATTTTTAAAAGAGCATGTAATTAAAGTTAACATAACATAGAAGAAAAAAAAACCATATATATATACTTAAAAGGCGAACTGCAGGGGGATTCGGTTAAGGAGGGTGTTTCCGCAGGGATAGCAGGCACATTTTCAGCTTTCGCTTAAATGTATTATTTACTGGATGTTTTAAGGAAGAAAAGTTATCGGCCTACTTGGCTCCAAATATAAGTACAGATAAGTAATAAGTAAGTAAGTACTAAGCAAGTGCTATAGGTACTATAGGTACTTGCTTCATCTGACTCTCAAGAGGGCCAAACTACTAAATTAGACATTGCCATAATACTTTCTTAAAATATTATTCTTATTTAAACGGAAGTCGAAATGATGAAGTACACTTAGTTTTGCACAGACAACAGACAACCAAGTGTCATTAGTTTTTTCGCTTCAATAATTAACTGACATTTATTTCTAACCAAAGTCAAGAAACAAGGTAATTCTTTGACATGATCATGGTTTCAAATAGTAGCTATAAGAAAATTATTCATTGCTGTAAATTAAATTAAACTAATTTCAAAAACATGAACTTGATGACGTCTGTACCTACCACTACATACGCAAACGACTGATCTGGCTAATATCACTAAGCTTACCCAATAGGTACATCTTCCCTTTCTTCGCTGTGCAGTCAAACTACATAGTTTAAGGCTCCAACACTGATTTAGTTATTTATTTCCATTATCTTACACCCATCCGGACCTCGCTCCCGTGTTGGAGTATGGCCTATACCTTGCTCAGGGACGAGACCCGTGCCTCTCGGTGGGGACATAATGGGTTGATGACGATGATGATTTTTGTCATCAATATCGTCATATTTCCACTGATTTAGTGTACCCACAACTTTACCCTGGTTATGGCTCGTGAGCAAAGAAGTCTTTTATGTAAAGGCACAAAGTAAATATCCGTTAAATAAGATGGTGTGGATGAATATTTTGGGGGAAGAAAAATACTCACCTTAAAACATCCCTCAAGATTTCGTGAAAAATCTCGACCTTAGAAGATTTCAGTCATATTAAATAAACGTGTCCCTAAGTCCCTATTTTTGTCATAGAAAAGTTAAGAAGTTTTTTTTTCTTAATCTAGAGTCAAATAGTTTAGTTGTTAATATTTAAAAACCACGTAATATTAATATTATATAATATGTGAAACTTTGTGAAAATGTTGTTGAAAATAATCGCGCAATAACGATTACATGAAACTTGGCGCATAGGACAAAGACAAAGATCTAAATTGAGATATTTCTGGAGTCAGCTGGTTGTAAAAAAATGAAGGGCTTATTTTCATAGGGCCCTGCATTTACTAATTTCGTTAGAATAGAATAGAAAATATTTATTTGTCTTCAAGCAAAATACAATTATTTGTCTTTATTTTAGAAAAAAAGCATACAGTATTATTTTCCCTAACACAAAGTAGATTACTATTTATTATATAAAACATTTCTATCGCAGCTTGGTCTTGTTCAGACATACGAATTTATCGAAAAGTTGAGCGTCTCCATTCCGTCTCAATTTATAATAATAGAACAATATTAATAAAGGTAGGGGCGGACCCACAGTGACCTCGGCGAAAATTAAACACAAAACACACGCCGAGCCTTACAGTAATAATTTGGGTAGCTGGCTGGCAGAAAAAATATCACAGGGGAATTTAAATTTAATTTTCGACCTGGAACGACGTGGAGCCCCCGGCCGTTCCAAGTTCAAAAGTCGCGACGTCTTGTGAAAGAGGCTGTTAAAAAAGAAAATAAAATTATAAACGGAACGCAATCACGGACCGAAATTCGGAGTTCCTTTTTCTATTGTCTCGGGAAATGGGGACCACTCCGCCATTTTAAAGTGAATTGGCAAAATAAGTTAAGTAAACCAGAGGAAATAAAAAACAGTAGCTATGCTCTAATAGCTCTAATATACATATAAAACTAATCTAGTGTAGTTTTGATCTTCTAATCCTGTCACATTACTTAAAACCAAACCGAGGTATAAGAGTATTTTTCACAGTAAAAGGGTATGTTTAAAACAAAACTGAAGCGTAGTCTTCTGGAGATGGCACCATACGACATTGATGATGTTTTTATCCAGTTCATTCAATACGTTATCAACCCTTATATGTCCCCACTGCTGGGGCACGGGTCTCTTCCTGCATCGCAGGAAGGTTAGGCCAAGTCCGTGTTGGTGGAGGATTGTGAGACAGCGGCGGGCCTTACTGTCAGAAGTTATCAAGCCGCCCATAAGGCCTCTGACATGGCCTAACGACTGCCATTATATGACAGCCGGCACCAACGGCTTAACGTGCCTTGCGAAGCACGGAAGCGCTCGGAAAAATGCCACTAGCGGTAGTCACGGGACGCTCACCCATCCCGTACCTGGCCGCGCCTGTTGTTGCTTAACCTAGTGATTGATTCCAATCACTCGGTTCGCCTAGGCCACGAGCGCTTCTCATTCAATAACTGAGCTGTAATTTATTTTATTTTAGTTGATTTTATTTGATGAAACATAACATGTAATTTTATCATTATGCATTAAGCCATCTAATCTAATCTAATCTAATCACTATTTTAAAGTGTCCTATAAGAAATACTCTATTCCACAAGTAGTTACTTTTTCCCTAGTAAAGTACCTGTCCCTGCCTACAGCAAAGCCACCTCAGATCCCTAAACAGTCGAAATACTTTAATACAATTTGGCGAAATTATATGAAAAGGTACAGTGACCCGGGCGGGACTTGTACTTGATAATTAACGGGGGATCCCAGAGGAAGGGTCCCGTCCAGCCAACCTAATATATTATATTTCAGATGACAGTGCTAAGGGTTGATTTGAAGGATGATAGCGCACTGTTTGGATGCTTATTTTATCTCGAGTTTGCATGTGACATAAATATTAAGTTATGTGGAAGAATGAGAGTGAAAGTGGTGAGATGGTCAGCGATTATAAGCATCAGTTGTCTACTTTCTACGTTTGAGGGTTGATAAGGATTGGTGTTGCATGGGTGTTAATCACTTTCTAACGCTGTTTTAAGTAAGAACACAGTTTAAATCAGTTAAATAATAAAGTTAAGAAGACTCGTTTTAAGCAGTTTTAAGTAATCTAAAAACATGCTGTAAAACACTGTTTGAAACATGTCCGTTCTGATTTTGCTAGGTTTAGTTTAGATACGTAATACAGAGAATATTGTAAAGAGGTTCGAAATTTCACGGATGTTGGTGAGTCGCCCATTAGCTCAGTTGGAAAGAGCGCTGGCACGGATAGCCAGAGGTCGCGGGTTCGAACCCCGGCATGGGTGGAATTTTTAGCCTCTAAATAGGTTTTAAAAATTTGGTAATTTCCAGTTCCAGCAAGCTATCGGTTGTTTCATCTAAATACATAGACAACTGACACTATTAGAAGTAGATGAGACCAGTAAACTTAAATAAATAAATAAAGACTCTTGAACTAAAACATTCAACACATTATTTTTATTTTATTTAAATAGGACAACCACCAGGCGATACAACAATACAGTCACAGAGAAAAAAAAACAAACACACAAATAACACGGTAGTTGCTCAACAAAGATAAGATAAGATAAGATAAGATAAGATAAGAATCAACAAACTGTAATGCATATATTAAAGATATAAAATAGTATATTAAATATTAAAAGTATATTAAATAAAGAAAAAATGAAACTTAAAAAAAACTAATTAAATATACATAAAGTAAACATATTTAAACAGGCTTCTTGAATTGTAATGTGGGCGGACTCTTCCGACAAAAAGCCTAATAAGTTTATCCGGTTACAATTCAATAAATAAAGATTCATTTGATTTTTTTTATGTAGCCTATATATACCCAAGGCCTTCTCTCAGATAGAGCGTATGGGATTAATTACCACGCGATTTCGGTTACAACTCAATATCATCCCGACAAATGCATGGTGGAAGTGCCGGCTACTAATTGCCAGACCATACAGGTCTCAATGACTACAATATGTGAAGATTCTATGTGTTATTGCAATTCTATCCGGCAGACAGTCTGTGCTGATTTAATTTTCACAGTTGACCAAGCTTTACGGTGCTGCAAAGTTTTTACGATGAGTGATACAGACGCCTTAAGTCCGCCGTTAAGGCCACTACTCGACTTTGCGATTAATTCTTAAATGTTTGATGAGAAGCCTAACTTTTTGATTGTACAGAACTTTACTGATTCTTACATGGGATTTCGGATGTTGGGTGTTTAAAAGCTATTGCTTGGTGATTAGGAACAATACTGCCTCGACTGACTGCCTCGTTTGACTTGGTAGCCAAGCCTTTAAGGCTTGGCTACCAAGACAGACGTGGGTTCGATTACTACTGGGGGCCGCCGTACATTTGTACAAGTGACCTAAGTCTGAGTGAATTTTCATCTTTGTGACGTCCTTGCCTGGTTACTATAGTACAGGGTATCCCAGTTTGGGACCAGGCCCTAAAATCTTATAGTTACATAATCTTTCAATAGAATGATAAAAACACGACATTGTAATGTGCCTCAATTTGGTAGTCTACAAAGCAGTAGCGTTACAATGTCATTCCAGGTGTATAACCCGCGCAAATTAACTAGGCATCTTTCGCGAAGAAGATCGAATCGCGCGAGGCGCCGAGTTAATTAGCACCGGTTATACCATTGCAATGCGAGCGGTTACACCATTACTAGATGGTATAATAACCTTTGCTATAATAACCTGGCAATGACATTATACACATGGAAATACACCCAGACTAAGAAAACAAAAAGATAGGTACGTTTCGGCAACGTTGCAGTTGCTATGGTAGGGAAACGGGAATGAAGGTTTAGGGAATTAGAGTTATAGGAATTCTTCTTCTTCTTCTTTAGGCTATATTATGTAGTCCACTGCTGGACATACCCCTCCCCTAATGATCGCCATAGCGCCCTGGCTTCAGCTTGCCGCATCCAGCACCTGCCGGCAGTTTTTCGCAGATCGTCATCCCACCTGGTCGGAGGGCGTCCTACACTACGTTTGCCGAGTCGCGGTCTCAACTCAAGAACTTAGTTTACTCCAACGGTTGTCGGTTCTTCGTGAGATATGGAATTACAGGAATTACATTTTACGTAATAAAAAATAACTAACTATTGGTGCATAACTTTGACGGTCATCATACTCAAGTACCCATTTACTTATAATCAATTGGGTGACGTAAAATTCACGTTTTCTGTCTTTGTTTCGCAACAATGGCCTTTTTCTGCTAACCCCACCTCTTGTTTCGTCCTCCTCTGTAAATACTATGTTTTTCACGCAACTTTTATGCGCTATTATTTCTCTGAGCGCATAAAACTAAGCCGGGGCGGGTTTATGGCGCACAGAGGTGGTCAGGCTAATCCTGGCCGCATAAACTAGTCTATCACCCCTTTATATCTTGTTTCACCGTAAAATCCCGACTTTATATACCACTCTTCTCTTGCCATAGTGTAGTAGTGATTCAGTTACTCAGGGACTTTCTTTTCGCAGTCGAAAATGGACTTACCGGGTCTTACGAATGGTGCAAAAACATATCTACCTACACCAGGATTTTGAGTTTTTTCTGTAAGTGGGTACTTTTATAAGTACCTACGAGGTTTTTATTAATTAGTAATAGTGGATTAATTTGTAATTTTGTTCACATTTAAATTAATAATGTACAAAAGGTTACAAAAGTTTTAGTACATACCAGATATATTTACATATTTAAATATTTTCCCTATAGTCTGTGACTAACAATCCTGTAATAACTTAAGTAGGTAGTTGTTCTATCTACTCGTTAGTTTGGATAAATCTGAAGAGATTTCTTCTGATACTTAGTAATAATTCCTAATTAAATAAAAATTACGGCTAGTTTACAATTTAAAATCAATAAGGCAGTATTAATAATGCGCTCTCATCTTTGAGATTTTACCCCTTAGAAGAACTCAAAGAAATATAAATGCGTAGAGAAATTTAAATTTATTAATTATTCAAATATTTTTACAAAACTATTGCCAGTGCGGGAGGCCGGGAGAGGGGGGACTTTCGGATTTCCTCACAGTGTTTTCCCTCATGCCTTCACCGTTAGCGAGTGTTATTGCTAGGAAAAATTCCACCTTTTAAGGCTTGGGCTTAGGGCTCGAGCTTGTAAAATACAAAATCATTGGTCATTGGTAGATACATGACCGCACTGGAAATCAAAACTCATGCTTCGATTTCAACCCTGTATGTCCCCACTGCTGGGGCACGAGTCTCTTCCTGCATTGCAGGAAGGTTAGGCCAGACTCCACCACGGGGGCCAAGTCCGGGTTGGTGGAGGATTGTAGGACAGTGGCGGGCCTTACTGTCAGAAGTTATCAAGCCGCCCATAAGGGCTCTGACATGGTTTAACGACTGCCGTTACGTGACAGCCGGCACCCGCGGCTTAACGTGCCTTGCGAAGCACGGAAGCGCGAAAGCGAAACCTAATGCATAAAAGGTGGAATTTTCCTTATATCTATTTACATTTCCGTTTTCCCGTCCGCCCTACTCGAGCCAGGAACTTCGCCAATAAACGTTTCAATTCTACTGCCACGTGTGCTAATAAAAGCAAATGTTAACGCGCACCGTTACAATCAAAGTCTCGTGCGAATCGGTTCAGCCGCCCGATAATAACGTTTGATGGGACGGGAGGAAATTACGTTCGAGTTAATTTCGGTTTACTGATCGTTCGTGGTTACAGGTTGGGCTTTAAAGCGGGTGTGATTGAAATCAGATACAGGGTTGATTTTTAAACGCATAAATTCTCACGTTAATAACATTAAATTAATAAATTATATGTTTTCGTTTTGTTTTGATTTGTCAACATGAATTTTCATTTGGAGGTTGTGTTTTGCAACAATTTTTGCATGAGTTCTTTTTAAGATAGACTTATAGAAATAATGTTGCCTAAATATTGAGGTACACAAACAAAATTAGAGAAAATTCTGTTATAGATTTCAAACTAAAAAAACTAGTATTTAAATTTTATTCAACGTTTATTACGCCTATTACGAACGTTATTTTGACAATACTTTAAAAAAATATGTTATTAAGAATTATTAGAGTAATAGCAATCTGCGCAAAAAAATACGCTTATTACGCACGTCATTTTGACAAAACTTTATAAAAATATGTTATTAAAAATTATTAGAGTAATAGCAATCTGCGCAAAAAAAATACGCCTATTACGTACGTCATTTTGACAAAACTTTATAAAAATATGTTATTAAAAATTATTAGAGTAATACCAATCTGCGCAAAAAAAAAATGCACTAAAAAAATAAAACGGTTTTAGTAAGTATGTAGGTAGGTTTTTTCTTCATTCAATTTATCTTTATGTAGAAGCATTTTTTTAAATACTTACTGTCAAAGTGAAGAAATTGATAATAGAAATTGAAATTAATGTAAATGATCTAAAATAACCAAATATATTTATACATATTTCCGTACTTTTTACGATTTGATGACCTAAAACTGCACTAAGTCAAAAATTAGAGTCATTCTATTACAAGTGTCTCTGTGTGTTCTTTTTCAAACAGGAAAAGGTCTGACACCATATCTTCACCAAAAAACCGCCTTTAATACGACACACATGTAAGTACCTAAGAATAGGTGAAATAGTAAACAATACAAAACCTATCCATAAATAAAGAGGCTCTTTCGGGCGTTATACCTTTCAATTTCCGTCTGGTAAAGGCAACTAAAGTTAAAGTCTCGCTGTCGTAGCCCTTACTGAGCTAGATACAAGGTTTGTAGTTTAGCAACAAGTTATTTACAAATGGTTACAGTCGCATATCACAGAACAAGAAGATGGTAAGATCCGCTCAGATCCGCTCGACGGATGTAAATCACGGATGTAATTTTTTTTTTAAAAAAAAATATCATCTACATCATCTAATCACTATACGTATAAGGTCTGTCTAACTTATAATGGCTTTTAGTAATAAGGCCGCCAAAGGTATCTTTGAATGTTATATAATTATCATGTGCTCTGGTGTATATATTATCGCTTATATTATAAAGGGCTGTATCACTTGAAGCGCATTTTTTTTTCAGAAAACAAAAGTGGCTCTATAATATAAAAATTAATCGCTGAATGTGTTGGTAAGCGCAGCTGAATCGATTTTGCGTGAAAAGTTGTTTGAGTTGTTTCCCGAGATGTATGACAGCTGGCATTGTCATGGTGAAGTATGATTTTGCGTCGCTAGTTGTTTTGGCGTATTTCTTCAAAATATTTTCGGCACACAAATGGTCGTGTACCACTCCTAATTAACCGTTCTGTGATTCTCCAGTAGTATTGTAGCCACATGGCCATTAATACCAAAAAAGCAGGCCACCATTTGCTTTACAGTGCTTTTTGCACGAGCCACTTTCGTAGGGTTCGGCTCATTTTGAAACACCCAAACTGTTGATTGTTGTTTATTTTCGGGATCGTACGCGTAGATCCAGGATTTGTCACCTGTGTAGATATTATAAACAGATTTTGAGTCGCCTCCGTTGAATTTTTTTAAGGTTTTCTTGCACCATTCGACGCGAGCATCTTTTTGATCCTGAGTTAAGTTGTGCGGGAATCCCGCAGCGGGATCCAACGCGAACAAATTTTTTTTACAGACAAAATATGTTCATGTAATATCCTATGAATGCTCGTCATACATATGCCCAGAATAGCCTCTATCTCGCGATACGTAACATGGGGGTCTTGCATTATTAGTTTTCGCACAGCTTCAATATTTTGTGGCACAACCACCGATTTCGGGCGACCTTCTTTAACTTCGTCCGTGAGCTTACTGCGCCCGCGATTAAACTCACTAAGCCAGTGAAACACAGTCGTTTTTGATGGAGCTTCACCACCAAAAGTCGAAGTTAATTGATCTACGTTGTTGCGTTAAACCACGTCGAAAATCGTAATAAATCATAGCACGAATATTTTGACGAGTGAGTTCCATTTTTTCAGCGATATGACATTTTAAACCCAACAAAACAAAACACTAACGTATATAAGAGAAAAATATTAGCGGCCAGTATTTAAAAAAAGAACGAATTTGACGATGGAGGTCAGACATTGCGTTTAAAATTATTGGAATCCCAGATTCCGCATACATAAGTAGCAGCCTATGTACCTAGGTTATAAATGAATCTGATCACTCTTTTCTGTGAGACGTAGATGATGACCTACTCACGATGCTTAAGTGCGAATCGGATCGAAACCTGGTCGGATTCTTCCGACAAAAAATCAAGTAAGTGAATCCGGAACAAAAAATAATGATAGCATATGCTACCACTTCATGTTACCAAACCACACCAAAACTTACCAAAGAAATTAAATACGATTTTTGCATTCACTTACTTTCACTGTTGTATATATAAGCCTTCTAAGTTTTTTTTTTAATTTTGGCGAGGTTCTGCCACTATTTATAGTGTGGCAACCTTTAAGTCAGTGTTTATTAAAATATTTGTTACAAAATATATTATATATTATACAAACATTATGATAGCTTAAATATTATAAAATTAATATAGTTTAAAATATAAAAAAAATGTTAAAATTATTAAATGAAATTAAAGTACGTATACAATTAAAACGTTCAGTTGCGCAATTTGGCGTCATGTCAATAGTAAAAAAAATATATGAATTATTATAATATTAATTAGTGGGACTACTAAGTTCTTAATCTAATGGGTTTCATTTATGTTGTTTTCCGTCTTTCTGGTTTTCCTTTTTTTTTTAAATTCTATTTTATCTTCGTTTTCTTTTTTTTTATTACCCATTTACATAGCTATGTATGTTGTATAGAATCAGGCGTTACTTTGCGGAAATCCATAATAGCATTAAAAAGTTAAAATTACTTTGCTGAATTCCGCCAAAAATCCCACAAGCACCATGCGGCTAGCTAATGCACCGCCCTCCCTCCCACTTTTTCAAGCAGAAGCAAGACACGAACACACCACCACCAACACCAATACTTGTGTGAGAAAACACGCGACGCGTTTCGCCTCTAACACGAGGCATCCTCAGGCTCCCAAATGCAAGTGACCGTCTCCGAAAAAACGCTCCGTATTTATAGGCTAGGCCGCCCCTCCCCCCGATGACGCAATGTAACCGTTAAACTGGTGACCGTTAAACCGTTTCAACCGCCTATGGGCTATTGTTGTTTTGTGCAAATATATCGATTAATGGGGAAATAGAGGAGCTGCCCACCTGTTCATTCAGCATTGTAAACAACCTATCCCTAGATAATTTGGAAATTTCCAGCTGTTCAAGTATAGACAATCTCAACCCCTTATTGCAGGTGTGTAAAATTTCCAAATTATGGTTATTATTAAGTACATGACCCGTATCCAAAAGGTGTTTGGCAAAATGAGATTTATCCGGATGATTGTTTCGGAAAGCCGCCACATGCTCCCTATACCGAGTTATAAAACTCCTACCGGTCTGGCCAATATACACTCCATTACATTCCGGACAAGCAACTCTATACACCCCAGACCGCTGGAATCTATCCACCCTCTCTTTTTGATTGCACAGATTTCTAGCCAAAGAGTTGCTCGTCCTGAACGCAACCCGTATCCCAGATCTTTTTAACGTCCGGTGGATTTTTTCAGAAATTGGACCTACATAGGTAATACTTGACTTCATTTTTTGAGGCCTTTCAGGTGGCACTGCGTATAAAAGTCTACTAACTATACCGTTCCGCTTCCTGACCACCAGCCTATCAATCATTCGCCTGCTATATCCGTTTGCAACTGCTATTTGATAGATGGTATTTAGTTCCTTGTTGTAATTAGCAGAAGACATTGGCACAGTTAGCAAACGGTGAATATAGCAATGGAATGCTGCCATTTTGTGTTGCCACGGATGACAAGACGTTATTGGGATAACAGTGTCAGTCTGTGTTGGCTTTCGGTAAATCTCAAACTCATGCTTGTTACCCACCCTAGTTATTTTTAGATCTAGGAAATTAAGCGATTCGTTCTGTTCTTTCTCTTGTTTGAAATTGATTTTAGAGTGTTTTGTGTTCAAGGTATTGACAAATGAGTCTAGTTGTCTAAATGTACCTGTCCAGCATATAATGATGTCATCTACATACCGGTAATAATAAAGTATGTTTCTCTTCCCAACTATATGATTACGTTCAAAATTATCCATGAAAATATCAGCTAGCAAAGGACTCAATGGTGAACCCATTGCTAAGCCTTCCTTTTGTTGGTAAAATGCACCATCAAACATGAAATAATTTTGACGCATGCATACTGTTGTTAATTCCAATAATTGTAATTTTTCCCCTGGATGAAGACGTTGCATGTCCATGAAGTCTGAAATGAACTGAAGACATTCAGGGTACGGAACGTTAGAGAAAAGACTGTCCACATCCAGAGAAATCAATTTTGCATTTTCAGTCTTTTCTCTAACGTTCCGTACCCTGAATGTCTGAATGTAACCCAGTACGGTGATCTCGTCCGAGAACGCGATGTCCTCCCCCCAAGACTCAGTTTGGGTGGGATTACATCGCGCTTCCTGGTGACCACCATAGCTTGGGTCTTTCGAGCGGCGAACCTCATCTTAGCCGCCTCTCCCCACTCAGACACGGCTTCCAGCGCGGCGTTTAGGATCCCCTCAAGCTCACCCGCAGTCTGCGCCGCGGCGATAAATAAAATATCGTCCGCGAACGCCTGCAGGTGAGCTCTCAGGTCCTCGCCGCGCCGGAGCAAAGGGTCGAGTAACAGGTTCCACAACAGGGGACCGCACGTCGAGCCTTGGATGCAACCTTTAGAAGTGGGTCTGTCTACTTGTGCTCCAGCGTACCTGACTGTGACCTGTCTTTCGCTCAGGTAGCTGCACAGAAGTTGGTAGACAGACTGGTCGCATCCGGTGGCGAGGATCTGGTGTTTTATTCCCGGCCACCACGCATTGTCGAAGGCCCCCTCGATATTGAGGGAGACTACTCCAACAATGCGTTTTTGCCCGACGTGCTCCCTGATGAGCTGGACAGCGTCATACAGGGCGTCCTCCGTGCTGCGCTGCGGCATAAAGCCATATTGGCGCGGGCTCAGTCCTCCGCCCAACCCGAGCTGCCAAAGCAGCCTCCCGGCCATCATCTTCTCCAGGATCTTCCCCAGGACGGACAGGAGCCCAATTGGCGTGTATGACTTAGGCCGCGTGTAGTCATCTCTGCTGGGCTTAGGCAGGATTTTGACTACCGCGGCCTTCCAATCCTTGGGGAAGTATCCTAGAGTAATAAATAGGATACTTCTTTAGGTTTCTAGGTTTCAACCCTTGTATGTCCCCACTGCTGGGGCACGGGTCTCTTCCTGCATCGCAGGAAGGTTACGCCATACTCAACCACGGGGGCCAAGTCCGGGTCGGTGGAGGATTGTAAGACAGTGGCGGGTCTTACTGTCAGAAGTTATCAAGCCGCCCATAAGGCTTCTGACATGGTTTAACGACTGCCATTATATGACAGCTGGTGCCAACGGCTTAACGTGCCTTGCGAAGCACAGAAGCGTTCGGAATAAATGCCACTAGCGGTAGGCCTTACTGCCGGAAGTTATCAAGCCGCCCATAAGGCCTCTGACATGGCTTAACCACTGCTATTATATGACAAGCGGCACCAATGGCTTGACGTGCAGTGCGAAGCACGGAAGCGTTCAGAAAAAAATTGCGGTAGTCGCGGGACGGTCACCCATCCTGCACCTGACCGCGCCTGTTGTTGCTTAACCAAGTGATTGATTTCAATCACATGGTCCGACTAGGCCACGAGCGCTTCATAAGCCTTCTGTGAGTACGTAACCGTTTTCAGTCGCGAGCGGAACTCCCGCGCCTACACTAAACAACTGTCATTTTATTTTATCACCGGCTCCGCGTAAACTCACTCTCTTGTGATAAATTTTAATGCGCGCTACAAAATACTGTCGCGAGAGGGTAGGGGTCCGCAGTCGGTAGATACTTTTAACGGTGTACCCGTGTCCTGAAGGAATTGTAGGAGATATTGCGGTGCAGGCACTAGACGGAAGTCATGTGGTATAATTTAGTTACTTTATGGTCATACAGTTATGGTCATATAGTATATACTCGTAGGGGTTAGTTTTAAATTGCGCGATTCCTGGCAATGTTATTACCGTTATTAGCGCTGGGCACGGTTAGCCTGAGGTCCCGGGTTCGAGACCCGGCATGGGTGGAATTTTTAGCCTCTAAATAGGTTTATAAAACTGTCCTTAGCACGGGTTAGTGCACTATAAAGAATATAATGTTATTACAGGCAATATAAGTTTCAACAACATAAATTAATAGAAAAATAAGATGCATGGGAATTTTATGTGTGTATGTTTGCAAGCATGTGTATTTATGTGAGTAAGTCTGGGTATGTAAAAGCAGCTCGTGCAACAATATAAAGATAATTCCGTTCGAAGCGCTCGTGGCCTAGTCTAACCGAGTGATTGGAATCAACCATTTGGGTTAAGCAACAACAGGCGTAGTCAGGTGCTTGATAGGTGACCATCCCGTGACTACCGCTAGCTAGCTTCTGACAGTAAGGCCCGCCACTGTCTTACAATCCTCCACCTAACCTAACCTTACTGCGATGCAAGAAGAGACCCATGCCGCAGTAGTGGGTACCCACTACTGCGGCACGGGTCTCTTCTTGCATAGGGTTTACAAGGTATCGAGTTGATATCGAATTCGTTCGGGGAGGTGCCTTTCATGAACTTTCACGGGTTGCGGTAAGTTCCAGAGACGCTCTATTAATTATGGTGAGCGCGTCATTTTGTGCACAAACAACATCAGGATGTACGCTCTGACTTTGCTCTGTTCTATCTTGTATTTATGTGATTTTTTTGTTTTCAATGTCTGTAAATGATGAGTGGTATGCTTTTCCTTTCCTGTGATGTGTTAATCTGTTCCAATTAACTTTCTTTCTTTTTCAATGTTGTTTGCATGTTAATATTTCAACTCCCGACTCCAAGGGGCCATGTTCAAGGGCTGTAAAATTATGCGAGCCGTTCGCAAGCTCGGCGTAACCCATTGTAAAAGTGTCTTTTTAACAAACTCTTAAAAGTTTTAAAACTCCGTGTCTCAAATCCTGGATCGGTCCCTGGGGGCCGCCCGCAAAAAATTAAAGGCACAAAAGAGTCCAAAAAGTAAAAGGAACCGCCCCCCAGCCGGTTAGAGTAAACATTTTACGTTCGTTTAGGTAATTCTGAGGAGGCAGCGCATTAAAAAGACCTATTTGTCCTCCTGTTTCTGTGTTCGCATTGGGGTACCTTTTTGTAGCTGAAGTGTCCATTGTGTATGTTATTTCTTATGTTATCCTCTTGTACTTCCCCACTGCCGCGGCACGGGTATCTTCCTGCATCGCAGGAAGATTAGGCCATCCTCCAACACGGGAGCCAAGTCCGGGTTGGTGTAGGATTGCAAGACAGTGGCGTGCCTTACTGTCAGAAGTTATCAAGCCGCCCATGGCAGTCCCTGGTCTATGCCTACCTCTCTACAGGCGTGAGGTTTTATTTAAGTATGTACCTATATGTATGTAAAACATTTCTAGAATGTATTTAATTGAAAGTCACGGAACAAAACTTGGTGGCTTGGTGACTGTAATACAGTTCTAATAAAGAACTAGTACAGTTGCCATCGTAAGTACACAAAGATCATACTATATTGGACCACTAGTTTAAGTAGAATAAGTACCTTATCATGTATGCCTATTTCTTATGAATAAATAAAAAAAAAATACGTGACATTTTACGTCCGTACGGCCGGGTTTCATAAATCTACAATTCGTACATTATTATGACTATGACCATTCTAGGGAGTCCTTTTACTTTCAATCTGAGGGTTAATCTACTTTGCAATGTAGGTATATTAAATTGTCATCGAAAGCCACAAAATTTTGTTCTATAAAACATGCCTCTGTTCGTTGAGATATATGTACCTAATGCACTATTACCGTTTTAAGAAGTTTTTATAAGCATGCCCAAGTAAAAAGATCTTACAGGTTTGCCTATGTGCAAAATATAGAGATCTCTGTAAAAAACTACGGGCTAAGTGCAAGTCGGAATTCCGTTCCGTACCATCCCACTTTTTTGTAAATATGTAAATTATTTCGATTCGATCGATATCAAACCTTTGTATGTCCCCACTGCTGGGGCACGGGTCTCTTTCTGCATCGCAGGAAGGTTAGGCTATACTCCACCACGGGGGCCAAGTCCGGGTCGGTGGAGGATTGTAAGACAGTGGCGGGTCTTACTGTCAGAAGTTATCAAGCCGCTCATAAGGCCTCTGACATGGTTTAACGACTGCCATTATATGACAGCTGGCGCCAACGGCTTAACGGAAGCGTTCGGAATAAATGCCACTAGCGGTAGTCACTGGACGGTCACCCATCCTGCACCTGACCACGCCTGTTGTTGCTTAACTCAAATGATTGATTCGGTTCGACTAGGCCACGAGCGCTTCCTGTGAAATGTGTGTGCAATAAAGTACCTATCTAATAATAAGAATAATTATGAAGTCACGCTCAAGGAGCAGTTCTAATACATACCTACGTTGTTTGGTTTTATATACGACATGCCGATCGCGATGTGATGAAAACTTTACTAATAGATGACAAAAATCGAGGTTTAGTGCTTACAACTAAGAATAACAGAATAAAAAAGTAATTATAGCCTTTTCAAGACTTTTCATGCAAACTCGTCTCAAGGCTATAATTTCTATTCGATACCTATATTTTTTTAAATTATTTTATTTGATAAATTCTTTAAACTATTTGGTAATTTACAATATAAGCACGATCAAACCTCGATGTGTGTCTTTTAAGTTTCACTTCGATCCGGTAATGTTGTTTGTGGAAAAAAAAAACCAAACGCAGTTTGTATGGAAATTGCTCCTTAAAGAGAGGCCTTACATGTCCATTCATTCTACGCATTAAAGAAATAACTATTCGCTTCTAACCTACATCTAAAAACTGACCCTTAAATCTATCAATCGGCTACAACTCATTCGGATACCAATGAAACGTCGGTCGGTTGAGTGTTTTTTCGTATTCGGTGGATCACCAACAAAACACTTATTTTGAAGATAATGTGGTACCACAATGTGTTAACTAAGAACTTGATATGCATTCTGGCATCTATGTAGTTAGACCTGAGATTTCCGCACTTATCCTCATAGTTGGGCCATTGTACGTAGCAAGCGCTGAGGTACGCTAACACTTCAGACACTAGGGTTTCCTTACGATGTTGTCCTTCACCGTCAGCGAGTAGTATTGCTACTGTAATTTCACAAATGTACATAACTTAGAAAACAAAGTCATTGGTACATGCCGGGGTTCGAACTCACGACCTCCCGATTGAGAAGCCGGCGTTCTACACCGCTCCGCTACCACCGCTCTTTGCATACTCTATGTAGGTATTGAGATCGTTCAGGCCACGTTCAGGCCCCAGTGCCTGTCATGACGTTAAGCGCAAGAAGTTGCTGTTCCGCGATGTTGCTTCATTATTTAACGCATATCTTGCATTAGTTACATAGGTCTACCTGCAAAAGCACTTTTCGATTGACCGCCGCTGAAAGCGCTTTACTTTTGTTAATTTAGACTGAATTAAAGTCTTGTACCTCAATTTATTGGATTTCGATATCTCCATTAAGTCCTGCTAAGACAGAGTTGATTTATACAGCGTCCAGTGGCACCTTCACTCACAGTAGTTGGGCGAATGGACCACTCGGACGTCGCAATGGTTGGGGCATTGTTTTGTAGATGGTGTAGGCTTGTCCAGCACATAAACAACTGTAGTGCTTCCGACATGGAGCTTTCGCGCGCCTCACGCGTGCTGGCCAGCGGAATACTCTCGCCACCGCGCGACACTAGTGTCAAACAGTCACGTCAAGTAACTCGTTTTTGCTGTGGCGAATTTTCTGGCGCACCCAATTATATTCCTGCTGAATACTAAACCATTCTTATCATTTCTTTGTTGAGGAAAAATAGTGTCAAAGGTTGGTGTCAAAGTGTCATTACCAACTTAGATAGAGAACACTTTATTGCACAACCAGAAAAATATTACAACCATGGTTCTTAAATCTAAGTAATGTTATACAATTGGCGGTCTTATCGCTAAGAGCGATCTCTTCCAGATAACCTTTGGATGGAGTGGATTGCATGAAGCTTGGTTATAAAATAATATCTAGTCTAGCTTAGAGTCTGATTAAACTAGATGTTATTCTAAAAGAAGAAGAAGAAGCTAAGAGTCTTCAAACACTACCTTAGCTTCTATTCGATAGGTAACCGTCAGCTACCTATTCTTGTTTTTCTTAACACTGCGATAAATTAAACATTTCAGTCGCCCAATGTAAACGCAGTCAACTTGGCGCAAGCTTCACTCAAATCCGCGGCTAATTCATGTCGAATTCATTAAGCGGGAGGTGCCTTAACAAGGTGTCTTGATAATTTAATCCGGGCCGGATAGCCCAATTAAAATGTTGCCCGACGAGTTTTTAAATATGCACGAAGGAAGGGTTGGTACCAAAAGAGCCTGAAACTTGGCGTGAAATTATGGGACCAAAGGCTAGGTTCAGACCACGATCTCAACCCTTTATATGTCCACACTGTTGGTTTTTAGTGGCATATAATCGGCGGACAAAGAACAATTTACAAAGAACGTTAAATAAATCAGTCCGTACTTATCCAGGTCTTTGAGAAGGCACACCACTTCTTTTTGTCCTCGGCCATCCTCGTCCAGCCGCTGCTAGCAACCTGCCTCAGATCGTCAGCTCCTGAGATCATCGGTTTTTGCACTTGAATTGTATTTTGACATACATTTTCTTAGCATAATAAGTGATTATTAGTTATTAGTATACAAATTTGTATACCTACACTTCCCGTTTAGAGCTATCTGTTTCAGGCAACCATCTCAAAATAACCTTTAATTGAGCGATATCGTGGCCTAGCGGAACCGAGTGATTGGAATCAATCAGTTGGGTTAAGCAACAACAGGCGCGGTCAGCTACTGGATGGGTGACTTACTCGTGAATATCGCTAGTGGCATATTTTTGGAGCGCTTCCGTGCTTCGCAAGGCACGTTAAGTCGTTGGTGCCGGCGGTCATGTAACGGCAGTCGTTAAGCCATGTCAGAGGCCTTATGGGCGGCTTGATAATTTCTGACAGTAAAACCCGCCACTGTCTTACAATCCTCCACCAACCCGGACTAGGCCTCCGTGGTGGAGTATGGCCTAACCTTCCTGCGATGCAGGAAGAGACCCGTGCCCCAGCAGTGGGAACATACAAGGGTTGATAACGAACGAAAAATAAAAATAAGGTTATTGCCACAAACTTATTCTCACAATGGTTATGGTTACACAGTGACTACCACATAAGATCGAGCCTGAATCGTGGCAGTCGGGGAAACGATTGCTATATTGTTTTACCTTGTACTGATATCATAGGAGCCGATATAGAAAGAGAGAAGAAAGAGAAACATTTATTGTATCAACAGTCACATACACAAAACATCTAACAAATACGAAACGAAACAAACTTATCGAAGAACATCAAAATTGTCTTTACTACCGTTTTGTCGCGGTGTGTTTCCGTTGCTGCAAAAGGCAGCTGACTCAGCATTTTGCTGAGGGTGTGAGCGCTCAGCGTTGGTTTTCAGTCAGTACCTGAGAATATCTCACGAGTGCCCCAGTGCGCGGCTCGGTATATACCTAGGTATAAAAAATATTTCGAATGCTAGGTAAGTTACTAACTAAGAGGGAAGGTAGGGTCATTCTTCTGTTATCATTATCAACGGATCCAAGAAGAGGCTGAAATTTACAACGTCACTCCAGGGAGGTTGATGCGGGAATAATGACAGTTAGCCGGCGATTACCGAAAAAGTCGGGAAACTTTTGAATGCATTAAAGGGTTCAACTTGCCTCGTTAGCGATTTTTCCGGAGAATTAATTGACAGGCAAAATATTATGGCTGTAAGATGAAATTTGAGATAGAATATTTGAGAGAGATTTATTTGAAGACACAAAGATACAATACACATAACACAATGTAACACGATATTAAAATAATACAAACAAATAAGAAAAGAAAGAACAAAGAAAAATATTATAAAACAAAGAATAGGATATTAAACAAACAAACGAATTTGGTTGATACATTGTGAACACTAGCGTCTAAACCAGGCCGGGCCTGTGTCTTAGACACCAGTTCCTTCCATTGACATTGACACCAGCTTACATTATTTAGTAAGTAAAGAGTACAAAATATTCTTATAGGTACCTACGGAATATGAATGATACAATGATAGATAATCAATTTTGAGACTACAGCAAGTATATCATAATTTCAAAGCTTTCGTCATCGGCCTCGGTGGCGCAGTAGGCAGCGCGTAAGTCTCATAATCTTAAGGTCGTGAGTTCGATCCTCACCCGGGGCAACCCCTTTTTGTCGTCACAAGATTTTTATTTGTTTGCGCGGTTTACTTCTATTTTTGACGGTCGTATTGTTTCCTTAACCTTGCGGACACGATAAGTTGACTAATTCCGAAACTGAAAAACTGGGTATTAAGACACCATTTTATTTTGGCCACTTTTAAATAGTGCAGAAGATGATCATAATTTTATTATGTTGGCGGTCATTCCACTGCCAATTACACTTCGCACGAAAGGACGACATGGTCACCAAACTCTTTGGTTTGGGGCGCTAGTTTATAACCGAATCACTAACTGCCTTTTATGACAAACATAATTCCTGTAGCATGTTTCATAAAACTACAGTTCATTGTTTTTATGGCAATTCTATGTACATTGCGAGCACAATTGACCCACAGATTAAAAAGTTGAAAGACACCCAATGTACATCGAATTGTCATAATAATTTGTGATAGCAGATTTTTGCTCATTATTGGTGTAAAATAAATAATATTCTATCTATCTACGGTACCTAAGGCTTAATTGGTTGATCGAACAGAACAATTAGAGATTAGACACCATTTAGTATCACGTTCCCATCTAGTGCTGAGAATAAGAACTAATTACACGACACCGCTTAGTTACGTAGTTCGTAGTAAGTCCACTAGGGAGCGCTCAACGGGCAAGGTTTAGAGCGCCATCTATTGTATAATTCTAAAATTATGATGTGTGGATAGCTAAGCAAACGCTGCTAAAGCTACTACGAAATATCTAGAGGTTTTACCCACACCCTACCATTACCTTAAGTTTCTTAAAATTTCCATAGATGGCGCTAATTAAAATTTTTAATAAATACTTTTACCTACCTTTTTTTAAAGGAAAATAACGCATTAAAATATAAGCCTCAAACGGCTAAGCATATCTGAAGCATATCGCTCCAGATCGTCGGCAAAACAGACGATATCAACATTTCCCACTGCTGGGGCACGGGTCCCTTTCTGCATCTAAGGAAGGTAATAGGCTATACTCCACCACGGGGGTCAACTCCGTCTGGTCTAGGATTGTAACACAGTGGAGGGACTTGCTGCCTGATGTTATCAAGTCGCGCATAAGGCCTCTGACATAGCTTAACGGATGCCAATACGGACAGCAGCCGGCTCCAAACGGCGTCCCTTGTGAAGCACGGAAGCGCTCGTAACAAATGCCACTAGCTTTCGTCACGGGATCACCCATCCAGCATCTGACCGCGCCGAGTGCGGAATGAACCGAGTGATTGATTCCAATCACTCGGTTTCACTATGCCACGAGCGGTTACGACTTGGACTCTCAATTATTAAATTACGACTCAAAGTCATGATGTCATTAGCCTATATCCGACCGTCTAGAATAAGATTTCCTCTTTATGTCCTCGTTCTTAGCAACTGTTTTCTAATCTATCACTGGGTGTTTCCAGTCGCCAGTTGAACTAGTGCGTCGCAAGTCGTAGCGCACTAGTTGCCGTTTGACAGTTATTTAGTAAGCGAACAATAAAAGTCGGGCTTTGATGGAGCATTGTTTCGAATTCCTTCACGCGTTGCCCGGGCGCAGGGCGCTTAGGTTAAGGCCTTAAGGACCTAAAGCCGAGTCCAGACGAGTTCACTAGAGACTAAGGAACAAACCGAAGAAGTTGTTAAGAGTTGTTGGTTGTTAAGAGAAAAAAAAACTTTACATTGTGCAAGCGAGACAGATGCTCGACGTAACAATAGCCTTAAGGCGGCTCCTCAAGGAGCAGTTCCCATACAATTAATTCCCATTCAATTTGTGTACTCTTAACGTTTTGCGATTGAGCATGTCGATATTGTAAACCAAACTACGTTTGTATTGAGTTGCTCTGTGAGGAGCCGGTTTAAGGCTGCTGTTACGTCGAGCACACTGTCTCGCTCGCACAATGTAAGTTGTTTTTTGTGATTGTAACAAAATGAGTATACTGTTGATAAATGTGGCCTGCAGGTTTGCTAAATAGTACATCCAAAGTTTCATTGCGGTCCGGCATGTCGTTAGTTAATAAAATTCTAACTACGTTTATATGATATGATAATTGAGGGAGATTTACCCCCAGTTTCTCGTACACTAAACAATCTGTTAATCTACTGTTAACAGCTGTCAAATGTTTTTTTCTATAATATGCACTTTGGCTACTTGACAGCTGTTAACAGTCGATTAACGGCTTGTTAGTGTCTCAGAAACCAGGGGTTAGGGTGTTGAAATAATTTCAAAGTGGTCTGAGCCTCCTACTTAAATTTGTTTATAGGTTGATGACAACACTATTTTTATTTTTAATGCACTAACCCGTGCTAAGGAACAAATTTAAAAACCTATTTAGAGGCTAAAAATTTCACCCATGCCGGGATTCGAACCCGCAACCTCTCTATCCGTACCAGCGCTCTACCAATTGAGCTCAATTGGTAGAGCGCTGGTACGGATAGCCAGAGGTTGCGGGTTCGAATCCCGGCATGGGTGAAATTTTTAGCCTCTAAATAGGTTTTTAAGGTTGATGACAACCTCATGAGAATTCATATTTTAGTTCATGAGAATAGAATTCATATTTTCTTAAGGGATACAGCTAAGCTGTCAAGTAATATCAGTAGTTAATCCATGTCAGAGGCTTTATGGGCGGCTGATAACTTCTCACAGTGAGGCCCGCCACTGTCTTACAATCCTCCACCAACCCGGGCTTGGCCCCCGTGGTGGAGTATGGCCTAACCTTACTGCGATTCAGGAAGAGACCCGTGCCCCAGAAGTGGGGACATACAAGGGTTGATATCATCAAAAGGGTTTAGTTTACTTACATCGTGTGTTAATCACGTGAGCTGCGAGGTATAAATTCGTATTTATGTACAGTTTCTTATGTAGCAGATATTTTTAAGCATAAAATAATCCTCGCTGGCCACGCAGATGTTCGCCGGTCACTTTTCCAGGGACTCGCCGGCGTTCACGTTCTAACAATTATCTTCATATTGTTTACACAATATAATGTGATTAAATAGTAATCCGTGATGGACAGACACTAATCATACAAAGTCTAGACATTCGATAATTTGTCTAACTAGCATTCTGCACAGGGTAGGCATCAGCAGAAGAACGCTTTAGCTAACCAATTTTTAATTTTGATGGCTGGCTTAATTACCTGTTCTGATTACTTAAGATTTACTTACATAAAGTATAAGCATTTAAATTCAATGGTATAAGAATTTCATTGTCAGTTGTAAATGTTGCGTTATAATTATTGTGTTATTTTGAATTGTAATTATTGAATCCTTATTATTAGTAAATTGACGTGTAAATTATAATTACGAATAAAGATGTCTTATGTCCAGTTTGGTGTTCTAATTTTAACTAGTTTTTTTAATTATTTTATGCAGTCTGGTCAGACGACATCGTGGGGGTTGCGGGTCAGAAATGGATATAGATATAGATATAGATATAGATATAGATATAGATATAGATATAGATATAGATATAGATATAGATATAGATATAGATATAGATATAGATATAGATATAGATATAGATATAGATATAGATATAGATATAGATATAGATATAGATATAGATATAGATATAGATATAGATATAGATATAGATATAGATATAGATATAGATATAGATATAGATATAGATATAGATATAGATATAGATATCTAGATATAGATATATACGTCTTACTGCAGGGCACAGGCCTGTCAGAAGTAAAAAGAATTACCTATCTTAATTACCAAGCGTGACTTGAAATTGCACACCGTAAGGGCTGAGGTATATGACACCTTAGACATCCAGGTTTCCTTGCAATGTCTTCCTTCGCTTCATGTATATCTGGAAACCTGAGTTTCTGAGGTGTACATATATTGAGATATATGTATAAATGCTGAGGCATTTAACTACACATATTTAGTACGTTATTTAGAAAACAGTCATTGGACTATCAAACCACTGCTACTTTGGTCTAGCGGTGAACACTCTTGACTCTTAAAACGGAGGTCGTGAGTTCGATTCCCAATGAAGGCCGCTTGTACTTGTACAAATAGCCTGAGTCTGAGTGCATTTCCATATTTGTAATGTCTACCCGGTCACTATAGCCCAGGGAAACCTAATTTGAGGGTCAGGTGATTGTATTGTTTGGAAATTATTATGCTCGGAGTTTCTCTGAAGGATAGGATTCGTAACGAATGCATCCGACAGAAAACCAAAGTTATCGACATAGCTCAGAGAATTAGCGAGCTGAAGTGGCAGTGGGCTGGCCATATCTCGTGAAGAACCGACAACCGTTGGAGTAAACGTGTTCTTGAGTGGAGACCGCGACTCGGCAAACGTAGTGTAGGACGCCCTCCGACTAGGTGGGATGATGATCTGCGAAAAACTGCCGGCCGAAGCTGGATGCGGCGAGCTGAAGACAGGGCGCTATGGCGCTCATTAGGGGAGGGCTATGTCCAGCAGTGGACTACATACCTAATTTAATTTGGTAGCTCCAAGTATTTTATTCTGTTGTCTAAATAGTATTGAGATTTTTTCAATTGATTCTCTACCGATTAATCTGGTAACAACTTGCTTTTTCTGTACTACAGTCTGTTAGCTTTTAGAATATACCTACAGTAAGTTTTCGGTTTTCGCCGAAAGCACACGAGTGTAATACTACTTCCTACTGTATAAAACTTTTCTTCACTATTTTGAAAAGTTTTGTAAAGTTATGTGTCATATTAGTTCCGATATTTCTGTTACACGAATAAATCCGATAGTAGCCGAAGTATATTCTAAAAGCTAACAGACTACGTGACGCTCAGAGAAGTTATTGTCGCGTCATGTACATAGTCAAATAATCTTAAGATTACCTCACATTACTTACCGGATAATATCCGAATATTATGTGAATTTGACCAAAACAACACTTCAGCATTGCACTCTATAAAAGGTTTTCTGGAAGTCTATTGAGAGACTTCTATATTTTCGTGTTTCGTTTGTTTTATTTTTACGGCTATTGCGTCTCAAAATTCAGACGCCAAATTGAAAAGAAAACACGAGTTTTAAAACTAAAAAAAAATCAGCCGAGACGTTTACATTTTTTTGCATAACTCGTTCAAGGTGTATGTAAACTTTACTTAGCTTATAAAAATCGCAAGTCTACATGTCATGCTTAACTTAGATATAGGTAAATAGCACGAATAGTGATGGGTGGTTCTCGCATGACGAGATCTAGTATTTCTTAATGAGTCGCGATACTTGATACTCGTATCAACCCTTGTATATCCCCACTGCTGGGGCACGGGTCTCTTCCTGCATCGTAGGAAGGTTAGGCCATACTCCACCACGGGGGCCAAGTCCGGGTTGGTGGAGGTTGGTGGAGGAGTGGCGAGCCTTCTGGAGCAGATCGTGCGGTGGAGAGAGGGAGCCCGTGACGGTCTGTTCCGGGAGTGGGAGGAGACGTTGGCGCGACCTACTGCCGGCCTCGAGGTGGTGGCCGCCGTTCGGCCCGTCCTTCGGGACTGGGCCGACCGCAGGCACGGCGCCCTGACCTACCGTCTGGCGCAGGTCCTCACCGGGCATGGATGCTTTGGTGTGTACCTGTGCCGGATAGCGGGTCGGGAGCCGTCGACGGCGTGCCACCACTGTGACGCGGTGGAGGACACGGCGCAGCACACGCGCGCCGTGTGCCCCGCATGGGCGGAGCCGCGTGCCGAGCTGGCCGCGGCTATTGGGGCGGACCTCTCGCTGCCGGCGATCGTCAGTGCGATGGTCGGCAGCGAGGAGGCCTGGGGGGCGGTCCTCGCGTTCTGCGAGGCCGTCATGGCGAGGAAGGAGGCGGCGGAGAGGGCGCGAGAGGATGATCCCCTTGCGCTCCCTCTCCGCCGTCGGAGAACCGGGCGCAGACGGCGGGCGTATGCCGACCGTCTGCCGCCATAACGGGGGCCTTCGGGCGGGGGGTCGGGGGGCCCCCCGCTCGACTAAGAGGTCCCGTGCTGGAAGGCGCTCTGCGTGTTCCGGAGTGCCTTCAGCGGAGTAGGGGGGACAAAGCCATCCCCCCGGAGGAGTGCCCGCAAGGGCACCCGCAGACGGGGTCGCGGAAGTGTGCGCAAGCGTCCCCGTGGCCCCGTCCTTTGCGGTGCGAAGGAACACCCCAGGAGTTTTAGTCGGTATACCGCCCTTTTCAGGGCGGGGAGTCCGACATAACCACTGTGCTCCCCCGAGCCGGTGGTACCCGTAATTGGGGTTTCTCCTGGGTGAAAAAAAAAAAAAAAAAGGAGTGGCGAGCCTTACTGTCAGAAGTTATCAAGCCGCCCATGAGGCCTCTGACATGGCTTAACGACTGCCATTATATGACAGCCGGGACCAACGACTTAACGTGCCTTGCGAAACACGGAAATGCTCGTAAAAATGCCACCAGCGGTAGTCACGGGGTGGTCAATCACATTGCATTTTGGTGTAGTTCGTCATAAATCCCCGGACTATCTCGACAAAAATCTTGAGTGGTCGTCCCGGCAGCGATCTGTGCATAAAAATAAAATCTGTGTCCCCGCGTACCGTTCTATGGCATTCCGTGGCAGCTTTAGGTATGCGGCGTCCAAGTGTTGGAATGATATTCCTCCTCCAGTCCGTGAAGCGCCCAAAAGATTTGCCTTTGGGCGCAAGCTCAGGGCATATCTGTTTGAGCAGCAGAAACTTTCCCATCTAACCCAACTTCTCGCCGCAAGTGACTGACAACGTGATCGCATCATAATAGGTACATGTAATATATTTTATTTTCATCAGTATTTATTTATTTGTACGTAATGTGTAATTTATTTTATTACACTATTTTTATTTTTAATGCACTAACCCGTGCTAAGGAACAAATTTAAAAACCTATTTAGAGGCTAAAAATTTCACCCATGCCGGGATTCGAACCCGCAACCTCTGGCTATCCGTACCAGCGCTCTACCAATTGAGCCAATGGGCGACTCACGGCATCAGTGAAATTTCAAACCTCTTTACAATATTCTCTGTATTACGTACAGGCAGCGACATCTGACTTAAGCAAATTGCATTACTTACAGCCCCGACTACCTACTTTGCAGTTAGGTTTAACATCGGAACGATATCACTGTACTCACATGATTACACTATTTTTATTTTTAATGCACTAACCCGTGCTAAGGAACAAATTTAAAAAAAACCTATTTAGAGGCTAAAAATTTCACCCATGCCGGGATTCGAACCCGCAACCTCTGGCTATCCGTACCAGCGCTCTACCAATAAAAATAGTGTAATCATGTGAGTACAGTGATATCGTTCCGATGTTAAACCTAACTGCAAAGTAGGTAGTCGGGGCTGTAAGTAATGCAATTTGCTTAAGTCAGATGTCGCTGCCTGTACGTAATACAGAGAATATTGTAAAGAGGTTTGAAATTTCACTGATGCCGTGAGTCGTCCATTGGCTCAATTGGTAGAGCGCTGGTACGGATAGCCAGAGGTTGCGGGTTCGAATCCCGGCATGGGTGAAATTTTTAGCCTCTAAATAGGTTTTTAAATTTATTTTATTTTCATTCGTATTTATTTATTTGTATTTTAAGTAATTTTCATCTGTATTTATTTATTCGTATTTTAAATATTTTATTTATTAATTTATTTATTTATCTTTCTATTAAATATTATATTTACTGATACACCACACCCTGACATATTCGTGGGACAAACGGGCACTTGCTGAAAATCAGCGCTTTGTGCGAATGCCCACAGCACAATGCTGAGCTCGCTGCCTTTTGCAGCAACAGGGACACACCGCGACTGTGAGTTAAGTTTTTTATTATACTTTTTTTTTTTAATGTCCATATTTTTTTGTTTGTATTTTGGTTCTTTTGTGTGTTTCTGTTGGTGTAATAGATGCTTTCTTTCTTTTTCTTTCACCCATCCTGCACCTTACCATGCCAGTTATTGTTTAACTCAAGTGATTGATTCCAATCACTCGGATCGACTAAGCCACCGCTTCAAGAGTCGCGATACTCATACATAGTTATATATTAAACGGGTCTAATCGCGATTATTTATAATTTTAAGGTACTCGTAAAACATAATTGCCTTAATTCCTGACGTTTCGGCAGCGTTGCAGCATCGGGTAGGCTGAAGTGGCGAACAGAATCAGTCGCCACTTCAGTCTACTCGTGACCACGGCTACTGCAACGCTGCCGAACAAACTCACAAACTTATTTATAAGGTACTCGTAAAACATAATTGCCTTAATTCCTGACGTTTCGGCAGCGTTGCAGCAGCAGCGGGTACACTGAAGTGGCAAACAGAATCAGTCGCCACTTCAGTCTACTCGTGACCACGGCTACTGCAACGCTGCCGAACAAACTCACAAACTTTTTTATAAGGTACTCGTAAAACATAATTGCCTTAATTCCTGACGTTTCGGCAGCGTTGCAGCAGCAGCGGGTACACTGAAGTTGCGAACAGAATCAGTCGCCACTTCAGTCTACTCGTGACCACGGCTACTGCAACGCTGCCGAACAAACTCACAAACTTTTTTATAAGGTACTCGTAAAACATAATTGCCTTAATTCCTGACGTTTCGGCAGCGTTGCAGCAGCAGCGGGTACACTGAAGTGGCGAACAGAATCAGTCGCCACTTCAGTCTACTCGTGACCACGGCTACTGCAACGCTGCCGAACACACTCACAAACTTTCGCCTTTATACTATTATTATTAAAAATATATATTATGTAGTGTGATGTGATTTAATTAGCTCATACTATTGGCTAGTAAACACTAGTAAACAGCAAAGGATCGGTAAGATTAGCCCAACAGATGGGCTCTATTTGTGGTCTAATTAAATACATAGAAAGGAGACGGGGATTTCTGGGTCCGATTGTAAATAGTTGAGATATGGTTTAAAAAAAGCGTTGTATTTTTCTATTTTAAAATATAAAAAATGAGCTCAATTCACAATCTGGAAGAAGAGAAATCTTTAAAATAAGTTTATGTCCCTAATAAAATAGGATACCGATTACTTTAATCGATTAGTCTGCATGTATTAAATAAAAAACACCTGCACCAGATGATTGATTTAATCAAATGAAATAAATACATTATAATATACTTAATGTCAACAGTTTAAAAAAATCCAAATATTTTTACTTGATGAAAATAAATCTTTATTGATTCTCGTTTACGGATCGATTTATTTATTACCCGTGTTTGGCAACTGTATTTTTAATCTGTGTCTGTGCCAAGAAAAACATCCATGGTCTGTGCTAATAGTAACAGGCGTGACAGCTCCCTGACTCTATGATCACTCGTTTTCTCCCAGAATAATAGAGCGTCTTCTCGTATCGTTTAGTGTTTTTTGAGTGTGTTTTCTGTTGTTTTTGTTATTATAATTCTCCGACCAGTGCTTTCTTTCTACAGACTTACGATCTTGCTTAACTTCTACGGACACGGATAAGTTTAGTATAAGTTTCATTGTCAGCTTGTTGCATAGCCTTACTTTTACTAAATCTCTTATAACTCTGCTCTCAGATTGCCAAAATCCGCAGAATTTTCCGATATGGTTTGCTAATATATAACCTCTAAATTGACATCTGTTTTACCTTTTTACACCCAGGCCCAATAATGTATGATAGTGTATCCGTCTCCTTTTAGTAATGAAAACCATCATTTGTTTGCTACTACTCCGACCCACCCAATCCCACCCCTTATGAGACAAAGGGCGGTACGATATAAATTGATCAAAGAATTAAAAATAATGCTCTGGCTTCAGCATTTTTTATCCTAACAACCGTGTGGATATTAGGGTCCTCTTAAGGGGAAGCTTAGGAAAATGCAGCAAGTCTACGCATTTCTAAAGTAACTAACGTTAAGTCCGCCCCATTGTACATTTATGTAAGTGCAATAAAAGTATTAGCAAAAAAAACATTGCTTTAGAATAAAGCAGCCAATTGTACTGTAACTTTGTAAATTAGTACGTCATATTCTCTAATAGAATAGTATAAAATAGGTATATGAGATAAGATAAGAATATTCTTTATTGTACACCAGGAAAAAATAACATATAATAATTATAAAGATACAATACAATTTACGGCCTTATTGTTCAGAGCAATTTCTTCCAGATAACCTACGATGGAGAGTTGCTGAACCCTGACGTCAGCTTGCCGCCTGCATCTGCCTGCAGTTTTCTCAGACCGTCATCCCTACATCCCTACGTCTATAAAGGATTTCTCTTACATATAAGTTGGTTTTAACGAAACCTTTTATAGAAACAGCAATTAAAACAACAAAAACTTGAACTAGCTTAGCTTATGCCAGTGACGAATTTTAGCACTTCGCCTTAACGATGACGGTGCACCCCCGAAATTACCCAATTATACCCCTTTTAACCGTACCGCCCTAAAGGGCTATTAACTAAAAGATTTATCAGTAGTTCGGTTATGTCAGGGCGCTGTTGATTAGCTACGGACATCGGACATGCCTCGTTCAATGGGCTTCCAAAACATTATCGAGAGGAGTGGTAAATGAGTACGTATAGTTAGGAAAAGTGACCCTATAAGGTGAACGGCACTTTCCACTCGATCGATATTTTGTTTTATTTATCAACCCTTGTATGCCCCCCTGATAGGGCACGTGTTTCATCCTAAATCGCAGGAAGGTTAGGCCATACTCCACCGCGGGCGCCACCAAGTCTGTGATGGTGCAGGACATTTTCCACAATAATAGAAAACTTCATCCCAGGCACATCGTATGCCCAGGCATACGATCTGCCTGGAATGGACAGCCCTATGTTGTGCTACGTTATATTTTTAGAGTGTTATGTAAAACATTTTGCTTGCGCGATGCAGGAATGACACAACGTAATCAAAGAATGCAAATGACATACAAAATAAGAGGTGTACAAGAAACATTTTCGCATACTTTACATAAACTTACTCCTATTTCCGGAAGGGTAAGCAGAGACCAGTGTTTAACACATCCAACAATCTTAAAAAACCTCTCATACCTCTCATATTTATTATTATTATTAAATTCTTTATTGTACCTGTAAAGATTGTACAATTGGCGGCTTAATACTAAATAGTATTTTATTCTAGCCAACCAACAGGTGACGTGGAGAAGGTATAAGGTAGGTAGGATATTTACCTACTCATACTCAAGTTAAAATATAAAGGATATGCTGTTGACGGGTATTCGAAACGAAAAAGTAAAAAATAATGTGACTGATTAAAAATTTGTAATTCAGCCCCCTAAAGGGTCATTATAAGAAAAAAAATTGTATGCATATTCCATAATGCAAAAATTTAGAGAATGTGGTGCAATAAATTGTACAAAAAACCGCTTATGATCTAAATGAATCAACCACGGCGGTAGTGCTCGATATTGATGTATTAATATTGTTATTCAGGGTGCATCTCTTTCACAAACGATGCCGACAAAGATCGCTCATATACCAGAATAGAGAAATGAGTTGAGAAGCCACTACATTTACTTGAACATTCATTCGCTCTTAAGGGCTAGTGTATTAACTAATGTGAACTTTTATAGATAGATAGAATATTTTTTATTGCATGTACACCAGGGATTACATAAGAGACTTAAAAAGGCTATCACTAAAAATAATTTCTTCCAGACAACCATTGACGGAAAAGAAGAAACGGAAACTGAATGAGGGGTAGTCGTAATAGACAACATATTATTTTATAGTTGATACACTTAAATAAACGGTACATAAATATGAAATAGATACACTCAATTTCTCCTTCTGCAATCTTTTCGATTTAAGGTTGGCTGGAAGAAATCGCTATCAGCAATAAGGCCGCCAATTATATCTCTTCTTTTGTAACTGATGTCTCTGTAATTATTTTCTGTTGTGTACAATAAAGAATTCTTATCTTATACACATACATAATTATTATATGTATGTATATTCATCTATTCATTTAATAAAGGTTCATCGTCAGTCAGTTGACGCCCTTGCATTACATGAGACTCCCTTATGGCAATAGCGTACTTAATTTTATATAAATAATGGTTCACACAAATAATTTTTTTTTATAAATAATGAAATTAATTAATTTATTAATTAATAATTTGTATTTAATAGATATTCTTATTCTTAATATTGCTGGTTATTAGCATAGTATAACTTCTAAGGAAAATAAATGAAAAAATGCTAAATAAATTATTTAAATTATTACTATAGCTAATATTTTTATTATTGAGTGAACTAATTGCAGTTCAAGAAAACATTAAGCATTGTTGAAAACTTCCTAGTCGAAAGATTGCAAACATTTCAATTGGTGTGCTGAAAATCAGCGCTGCGCTTATGTTCGAACGCGCACCATTTCGGTAAGCATATCCTTATCTCTTGTTCTTGGCCATAAATGGTTATTCATTCATTTTTTTTATTTATATATTTCATTCTTTTTATCGCGTAGTGTATACACCTAATTAGTAAGTAATTCACTTAGTAAATACTCACTGAATTACATACTCAATTATTTTTTCGCAATGATACATATCAATACCAAATATGACAAATAAATATTTTAGTTCGTACGTTAACTGCCTACTCCACAGTTTTCCGAATCCGCCATCAAAGTCTGCCAACGAAATTGAGTTATCAACTTTCGTGAAATTCATTGTTTTATACTTAAGTGACTTTTTGTGCCGATACCACCCGTCTTTAATAGTCAATTAATGAAAGCACGGAGGCTACCTGCGGCCCCTTTCAACCCAAATTGTTAAACTTAGGGTGGCTCTTAGTGACCAGTCATTTACTGGGCGAGAGAGTGAGTAATTTTAATACATCGATCTTATCGCAGGGAATATCACACTGAGCTTGTTAACTGTGGAATGACGGAAGATATTAAGCGCACAGCGTGTTTTCGTGAACCAGGAATTATTTTGTGAAAAATGCGTTCCATCTTCAGGGTTCTGTACCCGAATGCGAAGCGCTCGTGGCCTAGGCAAACCGAGTGATTGGAATCAATCACTTGAGTTAAGCAACAACAGGCGCGGTCAGGTGCAGGATGGATGACCGTCCCGCAACTACCGCTAGTGGCATTTTTCCGAGCTCTTCCGTGCTTCGCAAGGCACGTAAAGCCGTTGGTGCCGGCTGTCATGTAATGGCAGTCGTTAAGCCATGTCAGAGGCCTTATGGGCGGCTTGATAACTTTTGACAGTAAGGCCCGCCACTGTCTTACAATCCTCCACCAACCCGGACTTGGCCCCCGTGGTGGAGTAAGGCCTAACCTTCCTACGATGCAGGAAGAGACCCGTGCCCCAGCAGTGGAGACATACAAGGGTTGATAACGATAACGTACCCGAATGGCAAACGGGACGCTATTACTCTACTTCCGCTGTCTGTGTGTCAGTCCATACGCCCGACATTCAAAGGGGTTTTGGAATCATATTAGGCAGACAGTTTAAATTTTCATTGAAATTACGGCGGATTACATAATAAATAATAAAATTTTAATACGGGGGTCTCCATGCAATGAACGGGTTTGTTCGTCGGTTTTGTTTTTACTCTGTCATAAAAAAGAAAATACATACAGGCATCAAATTTAGTGTGATTGTGGCACTTATTAGTATTCTACCGGCAGATAATAAAGTAGGTACGAACGAGCGTGAATCGGGCTCATTTAATACTTTACCCGTGCCCCAGCAGTGAGGACATACAAGATTTGATCGAATCGAAATAATTTACATATTTACAAAAAAATAAGATGGTACCTACGGAACCCTGGATGCGGAATTCCTACTCGCACTTAGCTTGTAGTTTTTTACAGATATCTCTATATTTTGAACATAGGCAAACCTGTAAGAGCTTTTTCCTTGAGCATGCGTATAAAAACTTCTTAAAACGGCAATAGTGCATTAGGTATATCTCAACGAACAGAGGCATGTTTCATAGAACTAAATTTTATGTCTTTCGATGACAATTTTATATACAATGCAAAATAGATTAACCCACTGATTGAAAGTAAAAAGACTTCCTAGAATGGTCATAATAATCTACGAATTGTAGATTTATGAAAACCGGCCGTAGTAGGGACGTAAAATGTCACTTATCAGTTTTGTTCCGTAAGTTTCAATTAAATACATTCTAGAAATGTTTTACATACATACATACATACATACATACATACATACATACATACATACATACATACATACATACATACATACATACATACATACATACATACATACATACATACATACATACATACATACATACATACATACATACATACATACATACATACATACATACGGGACTGCCACTTGCCACGATCTTGACAGATCACCTTCGCTTCATTATTAACGATAATAAGTCGTTGCATGCACGCACAGTGGTTCCGGATACTTTTTATCTTCCTCGTTGCTAATACGTCCCCTATTTGGTCGACGTAGGTATGTCCGCCTGGGACATCCCTTACCGGCCCTTCCACTCACATTCGCAATATAATATATTTGTTTCGTCAATCTTTCTTCCTTCATCCTCCTACATGTCCAAACCAACGCAACATTCCTTTCTCAAGCAATTCTAGTTACTACATCCTCTTTCAGTCCACAACGTTTTTTAATCAGACTATTGCGTATCCTGTCATTCAAAGTATTACAACACATACATTATATTATTTTTAATACACTAACCCGTGCTAAGGAAAATTTTAAAAAACCTATTTTAGAGGCTAAAAATTCCACCCATGCCGGGATTCGAACTCGAGACCTCTAGCTTTCCGTGCCAGCGCTCTTTCCGACTGAGCTAATGGGCGACTCACCGGGATCAGTGAAATTTCGAACCTCTTTACAATATTATTTGTACTACGTACAGGCAGCGACATCTGGCTGAAGTAATTTGCATCACTTGCAGCCCCGAGTACCTACTTTGCAGTTAGGTGAGTCGACCATTAGCTCAGTCGGAAAGAGCGCTGGCACGGATAGCCAGAGGTCGCGGGTTCGAATGCCGGCATGGGTGAAATTTTTAACCTCTAAAATAGGTTTTTTACTACACATACATCCCAAGGACCTCATTTCTACTGCATTAATTCTACTTTCTTGGTTCTTTTGCCACACCCAAGTCCCGCTGCCATACATAAGTGTTGGGACCAGCACACAATGGAGTGCGAGGCACCGTTTACACAATTTTCCGCTTTTACTCTTCTTTCTATTACCTTCACACTTTCCACCCCTCGTAAACAGGCTCCCAAATAGACGAATTCTTAACAAAGCCCTGGCCAAACCAAGGCGTCCAGGTCGCGTCCGCGGTGGCGTGCGCGGTGGCGATAACTACGCGTGCGAAAGTTGTTCACACTGTCGCGTTTGTTCTTGCGTTCACCAGGCTGGAGTCACGTCATTAACTACAGTGCTCTCTGATACAGAAAGTGAAATTGAAAAAGTTTTACTTTTGGCTGCTCTCATTGAAGATGAAGAGGAACAAGAAAGGTAAGTACAACACAATCACAGTAATCTAGTGAACGTCAATTGTCAGCTAATGTCTCATTAGGTATGTTTTTTTTTTTTCCAGAAAAACTAGAGTATGGGTACACAGTATAAATGAGACCAGAGAAAGGGAAGGTGAATTCTATACCTTGCACTGGCAATTACGTGAAGATGAAAAGCGATTTTTCATTTACTATAGAATGTTTTTCTCGTATTCTTATAATCAGACGGAGACGTATCATATAACAATGGGTATTTGTGAACCTCATTTGTAATTACTTCCGGTTCCATCATGAATACTTTAAAAACTAAAAAACACAGTTTTTCCAACCAAAATAGCTGCGTGCAGCGTCCTAATGTAACAAGCGCGATCTGATCGCCACCGTCGCGTGCAGACGCTGCACCGGGACGCCGCGCCGCGGCCAAACAGAGGACGCCTCGATGTGAATACGTCGCTACAAGTTCGTACGCAACAACTGATCGCTACCGCGCACGCCACCGCGGACGCGAGCTGGACGCGTTGGTTTGGCCAGGCCTTAAATGAATTAGAAATGTTTTAAGTAATACATACTTGGAAAAACTTCGAAAACGCGAAAGAATTATCAGTCATTCCTCACTCAATTACCTGCGGCTTTAACATTTAAGGAACTGCTGATATTTTTTCGCCGCTTTGTTACTCCCGATATAATAACGGAGCGGGAGGAGATCCTAATAGGTAGTTAGGTAACCTAATGTAACAAAATTGGACAAAACAACTTAACATCGCAGGCGCCTCTTAATGATCGGTTTCTCAGCGTTAGAGCGGCAATGGGAGTCGATTCCTGTGATCGCCCGTTCGGTTTCAATACGGGTACGATAATCAAGGGAGACTCGAAGAAGACTGTTATTGAAACTTCTTCCTTTTGGTAATAACAGATGGGCAGATGCTGTGTGATGTCGGCCTAGAGAATAGCACCAACCCAAATTCTTCCCGCGGGTGTCATAAAAGGCGACTAAGGGACACAAACCAGTTCGGTTAGCATGGACGTTTTGACTCTCTCGATGTCGAGTGAGAGACTTAAGAAGTCTAAAGCCCCAACATGGCAACCGAGACTCAAGATCGCTCGAGATAGCCCGAAGAGTGCGGTCTTGTCCATCAAAAAGTTATTATTGCCATATTAAATAAGAGTGTTGTTTTTTTCCCTGGCAGCACTGTAAATATTATTACCTGTTTTTACCGATAGCCGAACATCACTAGAAAGTTAAGAAACGCGTTTCGTTGTGACGCAAGCATCTAATCGGAACCAATAATTTTTTTTGTGTGCTCGCGATACAATAAACGCGTTCACGTCATTTTCGTTGCAGCGCGTAATTTTCTAATGTTTACTTTCGTGAAAAATATATTAAGGGGTGCCATAGAAAATAATTGAAGAGCATATGATTGCGCCACCCTCTAGGCATAATGACTATTGATGACCCAAGTCTTATTTATTCAAGTCAACAATCATTATCAACACAAAATATAATATCTATCACAGCAAGAACACAAAAAGCATTTAAAGAATTTGTAATTTTTCTGTCAAATATATGCTCTCGAGGCCTTGTCTTCACCTCCGTGGGTACCAGACATGTGTCGGTCGCATATGTAAAAATTAGTGTCTGACTCGACCAAAATTATTTCGGCAGCGTCACCATGCTACTGCTTGTAGACATATCTCGGTCTTCTCCATCTCGATCGCGATGGCCATGCTAAAGTCGAGACATCTCGGGCACATCCCGAACTCGATAGAGAAACTGACATTTTTGCATAGAAAAGGGCGTTTCTCGAGCGGACCACGCTAAGCGTACAGGAGGTAGGCAGCAGCGCCCCCTCCATTACAATTCCATCAAACTGCGATCTCCAACCCGCATGCCCAGCGTGGGCATTATAGGCCCAATGATGGCACAACCTTGCGCTATGGCGCTCATTAGGGGAGGGCTATGTCCAGCAGTGGACTAATATAACCTGAAGAAGAAGAAGAAGATGGGTAAACTTTATTGGTGGCTTGGAACTTTAGAGTATTAACCCTATATTAATGGAATATTTTATTTACTTACTTAGAATGCGTTAGGCGCTCCATTTTGTATGCGATTCCGTGCGTCCAAATTTCCATTTTATTATATCGATCTCTTTACAAATCAATTAAGTAATAATTCGGATACAATTTAGTATTTTTAGGCTTAGTCTGTAACCGTATATGAACCAAGAAGCAAATAAATTAATAAAGTATCATTATTAATTACAATGCAACATTTACAATTAAAAATCAACACGATGATCAACCAATTGAGACCGGTGTATGTACTAATTTTATTTGCAGCCCGCAAAATTACTGTAGGTTTATTAACGTAAAAGATATTTATTTATAATTAGGTTGATATTTAGACTAATCTGATGTTCTTAACCTGAAAGACCCCAAGTTCACAAGGCTTAGTACAACAATGAGACTTTGCCGATGAGACGTTTCATTTGACGTTTGAACTAGTGATGGGAGAGGTCTATAGATGAGCGACATCAGCGCCACCTAGCACTCATTTTATAAGACCAGAAAGAGTATCTCTATTCAGCAGGTAGAAGTAACAGTTCTACGTATATACTAAGAACCATTGCGTGAAATAATTTCAATGTTTGTGATGTCGTTGTTTCTGGTACACACGACACAGGGTATCCTAGTGTGGGGCCAGAAGCAATGTATGTGCCTGTATGTAAATGTTATGTTCATATCACAAGAATCTATTGAGTATTAAAATTTATTGAACTATCAGTTTTTCTTATCCTTCTAAGCTGTACCTACGAGTACCTGTACAAAAGATATCATATAAAACTTATATACACCCAAAGAAATTTAAGGAATCTGGAAAAGGATCTGGAAAAGTTACTGTTCTAGGTCCAATATTTTTATCGTATTTTTTTTGGATAGGAGTTTTTTTATTCAAAATCTGAAGAAAATACGAAGTATTTTTTATCTTCAGGTGTTAGATGGTTAATTATTTAGAATTCTGCCAATCAGACAATAAATGAGATGGACTGATGACCGCGTCAAAGTGGCAGGAAAAGACTGGATTCGGAAAGCCCAAGACCGAAATGGCGTGCATTAGAAGAGACCTAATACAGCATTGGGTGGCTTTAGGTGGAAGAAGAAGAAGAATTCTGAGCAATCATTCAACTTCCACAAAGATGAAAGAAAATCGCGCATTTATCGTATCGCACGTATTATACGCAGTGGCAAGGTGTTCGGTATTCTACCGAACCGTTCGGTATTTTAGCACTGTGTTCGGTGTTCGGTATAACAAAAATACCGAATTATGGACGGTTCGGTACCTATTTCTTGCTGCCGCTCATTGTTTTGAGCAATTTCGCGGATTGCCATCCATCTCTTTCTATCGTATATAATTCAGCCTTCACCATGTACTTTGGACATGGTGAAGGCTGAATTATGTATACGATGCAATTTCAGTCTGACATGTCGGGAAATGCATGGAGCAGTTAAAGCAAATCAGACATTGCTGGAGTCATGCATTAGTGAGAAAAAATACAATTTTTATAAGTTTGATTAGCTAGTTTATCGGTACTTTGTATTTTAAAGTCAATAGTTTAAATAAACGATTAAAATAAAACTGGTTTTTTTTTTGCTCACTGTTCGGTATTTTTTCTAAAAAGACCTGGCAACCCTGATTATACGTGCTTACACCATCACTAAATATCCACAGAACGCCAACTCTACACGGGAGGATCAATGAAAGTTATTGCGTAACATAATTACATTTAAAATTTTACAGAATATGTTGTTTGTTCGAATTATAATTTTAGTGTAAAAAAGTACCAATGAAATATTTTTCATCTTTTTTTTTATTACAATTAAGATTTATGATGTGGAGTTTTTGAAAAAAGTATTATATAAAACAATATATCATACTTTTCCATTCGTGGCGCTGGTTAGCACCTGGTACCGAAATAAAAATATGGAAAAAGAAAAATAAAATTTAAAAATATAAATGATCTATGTTATTTCGGTTTCGGCGTTTTGATTGATTTTGATAATGCTATAGCATTATCAAAATCAATCAAAACGCCGAAACATATCAGGAATCTGGGTGGCGAGTGTTTATGGCCTCGCTGTGTGTTCCGAACAGTTTTGCATGCGCCGGCGCCGCTCCCACTCCTTTTAGTCTTTTTCGTGTCGCAGGATTCGCAATGTTATATTAGAAGAGCCACAACAATACAGGGTGTCATCGAATTCATTAGCGAAACTAACCCCTGGGCTCTTGGTTACTTACAATTTAATTAACTGTTCAGGGAAACCTGAAGGTGTTCAAATACCTCAGCGCTTGAAATCCGCAAACCGCGGTGGGCACGCGTGGTAACCGACTTTGGCTAACCGACAACTATTTAGTGTACGAGAAACCGGGGGTAAGGCTTCTTCGGCAATAATTCTGAACTCTATGGCAGTTTTTGAGAAAAAATTGTGGAGTAAATAAATGTTTTTGTACCATACTGTTTATTTTATTTGTACTTGTGTTTGCACGCTGTTCAATTTTGCTCATTGCACTATGTTTTTTTTTATACAGCATCCCGTAGCACCTTCACCCAGTATCAGTATAAGCGGACCCCAGTGGACCCTATCGCACCCAGCATAAGTGGACTCGTATCGAGATACGAGTAGGGTCCACTTGGAAGCTGCAGTGCCTAAGTCATTGCTTTTTACACGACTAGGCCAGCACCTATACCATCCTGACAGCTTAGTTGGCCAAGCCCCGAGAAATAACAACTGAAACGTGCAAAGCCAACGAACACTTGGGGGTTCCTACAACACATTTGCAGATGTACGTAACTTTAAACAGTTATAAGAACAGGTCCCGTGAATAGAACCTGGGTCTATGACTTCCGAGTCCATTGTTCTACCCACTAGGCTACCACTGCTTAACGCTGTCTATGTTGTTATTTTAGATAGATAGAATATTATTTATTGTACACAGAAATTACAGTAACAGAAATTATATAAAAATACAGTAAAAATGGCGGCCTTATTACTAAAAGCAATTTCTTCCAGGCAACCATAGACGGAGACAAGAGAGAGATTAGAGACGGGTAGTCGGTGCAATATAGAAATGTTATTTTACTAACTTGATCACGCATGTCACCCATGGGTGATAGACTGTTCAGGATAAAAGGAATAATTTTTCAATGCCATGACACATTGTAAGTACCTATTGCTTTGATTTGTAATTGCAGTTGCTCGAACTAAAAGTTTATCTGCAAATATTCTATGGCATTTGTATTGTTTATTAATTTTATCGTTGTTTATCAAGTTGAAAGGCACATTGCTTTAAGTCACCCTGTAGATTACTTAGTCACCCTCAGGCTGTTAAGTGGAATAATAATAGTGATTTAAAAAGTTATCTTTGTATAAAATTTATTACCTGCCTGACTCTAACACCAACTGTATTTAAATAAATTTTCGTGTGTATATAAATTATTTATTTGGTAAAATGTCGGGAAATAAGGTAATTACGTTTTACCTAATAAATAATCGCAATTTGGCCCGTTTAATATATAACTATGTATGAGTATCGCGAATCGTTAAGAAATACTGTATAAATATTTTGCACTATTTACCCAGCCATTATCCACAAACCAAATGTTGACTTGAACAAAATGCTACTTAGCATTAAGTACGCCTTGGTAGCAAATAATTTGAACAATCGTTTTAATAATAGTTATAATAACTATATTAAATATACGGTTGACAGCAAATCATTCTTCATAAGCTTGAACTCTTGAAACAAAAGTGTAAATGTCGGTATAAATTTATTTATTTATTTATTAATCATTTATTTACACTTACACACACACGCAATAAAAACAATATTAAGCAGACTATACGTACAAGAGAAGAAAAGCAACAACAAACCGATACACAATGAAACAGAGACACAGAGCATTTTCCAATGTGAGTACTGTGAGTACTGTAATAAATGATATCGATGTCAACCCTTGTACGTCCCCATTGCTGGGGCACGGGTCAGTTCCTGCATTGCAGGAAGGTTAGGCCATTCTCCACCACGGGGCCAAGTCCGGGTTGGTGGAGGATTGTAAGAAAGTGGCGGGCTTACAGTCAAAGTTATCTAGGTGCCCATAAAAGTAAAAAAAAAAGTAAAAAGTAAAAATTATTTAATTACAAAAAGGTAATTGGTAGTGTACAGTGTCTGGTGGGCTATATAAGGCCTCTGACATGGCTTAATGACTGCCATTATATGACAGACGGCACCAACAGCTCAACGTGAATCGCGAAGCATGGAAGGGCTAGGAAAATATGCTACCAGCAGTAGTCACAGGAAGGTCACCCATCCTGGGCCTGACTTTGCTTGTTGATTGTTGATTGATTGTTGTTGTTGATTGATTGACTGATTGTTGCTTAACTCAAGTGATTGATTGCAATCACTCGGTTCTACTAGGCCACAAGCGCTTCTATAAATGACATGCTATCGACCTACTTGATACATTGTGACGTGTTCCGTAAGATGTTAATGTGATAGTAACACGCTTAGTACAGTCGACATCGCATTGACCTTCATAGTTACGTACTTTAAAAACTGCAAATTAATGTAACACAAGCCATTAAGTTGTACTTAGTATGGAGCTAACGAGATCTGTGTGATAATTTATTTTCCATGCATATAAAAAAAAATGTGGCTTGAAGTTACATGGTTGTATGGAAGGCGATGTATGATTTCGCAAGGATAACCATCGGCCGAAATAGCTCAGTTGGGAGAGCGTTAGACTGAAGATCTAAAGGTCCCCGGTTCAATCCCGGGTTTCGGCAATCTCTTTTTGTTTTTATTCTATTTCTCTTACACTTTGATTTTCCTTTTCTTATTGTAGTTTCGTAAACTTTTTAGGATTGCGCAAACAATATCATGAAAAGTTAAAAGAGAGCCGTTTAAAAATAGTTAAAAATTGTTTTAAGGAGATGCTCTACAAAAGTGAACATTTATTTATTTTACGTAAATATTGTAACAGTAACATTAAAACCAAACCGTTACAGTACCTGGATATGACAACAGAAGTAGAACTTTCACCCGTGTGATACATGTGGTTATAATAAACTGCTACAGAAAAATAAAATCATTGACTTATTTGTCTAGAGACTTCTCAAGAAGTAAATTCTACATGACTTTATGCGCTTTATTTTTTGTTTCTGGTGGCGTCATCCTTATAAAATCGACACTCACTGACAGATGACATTTTGGAAAATCGCAATTTTACGTCATCAATTTAATAATTTAATAAAAAACCAAGTCAACAAAACAAAACCAATTGCCGTACTTTTTTTTAGCGTAGAATTTTTTTGCCAGCCTTTCATTGAATATCGAGTACGAAAAACCCACCTCTTTTTCAACTTATTTGATATAAAACCTTTTTGAAATTAGACGCTTGTTTTTTTTGTGTTCGCTGCTAAAAATCAAATGAACGCTGGCAGGTCAGGAATGGATTTTCATACAACAGGAATGTTGTATGAAAATTCATGCTGCTACGGAGGGCTGATTGGGTCTGGTATAAAGAAATAATAAATGCAGCCTATAGATACGTCTCACTGCAGTGCGTAGGCCGTCTCTCCGAGAAAGAGATTTTGGTTTCGGTTTCGGTGGTTTCGGGGCAAAGGTTTCAACTTTTGCCCGAAATTATATATTTTCGTTAGAGACGTGATACTACTCTCCCGTAATACAGTTAATACTAGTACGGAGGGCGGTAAACCTTTTCTTGCATGAAACTATAATAGTTAGGGCTTATCTTTGTACGCGTGTAAATGTTTAACAAGCGAAAAATAAATTTCATTTCATTAGTCACCACGCGTGCCCACTGCGGATTGACGATTTCAAGCGTAGAGTTATAACGATTTCAAGCGTAGAAGTATAAAAACACCTCAGACACTCAGTTTTACTCACTATGTTTTCCGTCACAGTTAGCGAGTGGTATTGCTACTCAAATACCTCTGCGTTATGCTCGTGAACGAGTGCTGTTCGTGTGTCTGGCCGCAGTCATGTTTTCACGGCATGACGAAAGTGTATGTATCCTAATATCAATTGTTTTACATACACCCAATCAGAAAGTGTATGTACAACAATTGAATAATGCCTTAGCATTTAAAGTTATTAATGGCAATCATGGAATCTTATGCTTATAGGTATTAGATTTAAAAGGACTTGAGAAAAGATGGTCAGAGTGGATTTTTTTCCCGCTGCCTTTTTCTCCACTACACTGCGGCCCGAAGGCAGCGGCTTTCACTTTCATGTAACATCGTACTTTGACATTCAGCAAACAGAATATAAATTCATTTCGTGGACACAAAGTGAATTGTATTGAATAGAAACAGGGTGTGAAAGTATAAAAAATATAATAATACGAGAACATCAAACATCTTCCAGCATTCACGCATTCATGGCTGGCACACGGGTACCCACCAAGAATTTAAAATAAACGACGGCGCTGCTAAATAATTACCTACTAATTGCGGCATCTTTTCTCGATCATTACAAGCGAACGGTATCGATTTAAAACACTTAGCAGGCGTGGATTACTGTAATTTGGCATTGCTCTCCGCGGTGCAGTCTGGCTGGATTAAACACAGCTGAATTCTTATCCGGCCAGGGAAGTGTTTCATAACAGAACAATTCACAGTTTATTGGGACAATTCGATGTACATTGAGCCTATTAGTACAATTATTAGTCTTCCTTCTCTTTAATCAGTGGGTTAATCAGCTATGATTTGTACATGAGAACATACATACATACATACATACATACATACATACATACATACATACATACATACATACATACATACATACATACATACATACATACATACATACATACATACATACATACATACATACATACATACATACATACATACATACATACATACATACATACATACATACATACATACATACATACATACATACATACATACATACATACATACATACATACATACATACATACATACATGAAATGGAGCTATTAAGAATATGTACTTATTATTATTATTATTATTAAAAAATTTAAAGCACAGAAATTTTTGCTCATAGGCAAGTTTAATTATACTAAGTATTATCTACCAGCTAAGCTTAGTTTTGTACCAGCTAACCTTAGTGCCACTTTATAAAAAGTCGATTCTACTAAAACACTCTCCAGACGGAGTTAAAGCCCAGGTAGGAATTCCCCTTATAAACAGACTTCAACTCAGTCTAAGAGAGTTTTACTGGATTCGACATTGTATAAACATGGCTGTCGTGTTTAAGGCTGTTTTAACTACTGGGAGCCTTCTCGTCGGACATTAAAGTAGTTTTAATAATTGGGAAATATTGCGTAAGTATATTTTCTTTAAACCAAATGTCAGACCACTGTCTGAAACGGTACCTACGAGAAAGTAAAATCAAGGAGTTTCAAAACAACACTATTATTTTTCAATCATTAACCACGTTATACGTGCGAGGAAGGATGCAGGTTTGTACAAGAAACCCGCAAAAGCAAAAATAAATAATATTGAAATTATCGAGCAATTTATTTTCAATGTAGTTTCGAACTAATCGGCAACTAATAGAGCTTGTAATGTGAAATTTAATTTTCTGAACCTCTCATTCTAAAGGAGTTTTTGTACTTCGTATAATGCCCACAAGACGACAAGTTACTTTGATCAATTCACTTTTTTCATACAATTCTTCTACTTTCAAAAGTTGCCACGGTTGTCTATGGTTCTCTACTAGCCAGAGTGCACGTCGCAAAAATTTGTTCACGTTACTAACTCTCTCTCTTTTTTCCTCTGCGATTCTTCTTCATCTTCAGACTATATAATGTAGTCTACTGCTGGACATAGCCTTCCCCTAATGAGCGCCATAGCGCCTCAGCTTGCCGCATCCAGCACCTGCCGGCCGTTTTTCGCAGATCATCACCCCACCTGGTTGGAGGGCGTCCTACACTACGTTTGCGAAGTCGCAGTCTCCACAAAAGAAATCGTTTACTCCAACGGTTGTCGTTTCTTCGCGAGATATGGCCACCCCACTGAATGAATGCCGCCAATGAATTCTTCAGACTTCAGTTAAGCCAAATGAATAAAGATTAGATAACATAAGAATATTCTTTATTGATTAAGATGCAATTGACGGCCTTATTGCTAAGAGCAAAAAAATACTTTTAATTATCAAACTCATTCCGACTTCACGCATTTTTTTTTCAAGTTATCTATAGGTTTTTTTCTCAGAGTTCTGTTCAAATTGGTACAACAAAGTTTGTGAGAATACCGAAAGAGTGACGTTTAACTTTAAGCTTAATTTTATCGTAAAAGAAAACTTAAAAATAATTACTGACGACGCCGGCCATTAAGGCTCGTAAATTACGCATAACGCAATGCCCACTAATTGTTACCGCCGACTTTGTAACGCAGCCGTGTATTACGTGTATATTGTAATTTAGGTCCGTACCTACTTGAACCGACTACCAGGTGGTGTCGAAGGTGGTATGCTGTTCCCAGAAACTCCTGTTCCAAGAAATGCCTTGTTGTAAGAAAGCCCGTACAACATAGCCTTCCTGGGTTTCTTAGCTAAAAATTTTGTTTTATCGTTAATAACTACACTATTTTTATTTTTAATGCACTAACCCGTGCTAAGGAACAAATTTAAAAACCTATTTAGAGGCTAAAAATTTCACCCATGCCGGGATTCGAACCCGCAACCTCTGGCTATCCGTACCAGCGCCCAGCGCTCTACCAATTGAGCCAATGGGCGACTCACGGCATCAGTGAAATTTCGAACCTCTTTACAATATTCTCTGTACAGGCAGCGACATCTGACTTGAGCAAATTGCATTACTTACAGCCCCGACTACCTACTTTGCAGTTAGGTTTAACATCGGAACGATATCACTGTACCCACATGATTACACTATTTTTATTTTTAATGCACTAACCCGTGCTAAGGAACAAATTTAAAAACCTATTTAGAGGCTAAAAATTTCACCCATGCCGGGATTCGAACCCGCAACCTCTTGCTATCCGTACCAGCGCTCTACCAATTGAGCCAATGGGCGACTCACGGCATCAGTGAAATTTCGAACCTCTTTACAATATTCAATATTGCCTGTACGTAATACAGAGAATATTGTAAAGAGGTTCGAAATTTCACTGATGCCGTGAGTCGCCCATTGGCTCAATTGGTAGAGCGCTGGTACGGATAGCCAGAGGTTGCGGGTTCGAATCCCGGCATGGGTGAAATTTTTAGCCTCTAAATAGGTTTTTAAATTCGTTAATAACTACTTGAATTGCTCGCAGCCCCGGCTTCTTTAGTGATTTTAAGCAGTCACGAAGGTTAAGCAACATAGGGCGCGTTCAGTGCATGGATAGGTGACCGTCTATGGCTAGTGCTAGTGGTATTTTTCCGAGCGGTCCCGTGCTACGCAAGGGACGTTAAGCAGTTGGTGCCGTTGGTTGGTGCACATTCACAATATATATTTGTTTCGTCAATCTTTCTTCCTTTAGTAATGATACTAAATGACAACATGACTTTTCTGCATTTTTCGAGTATACAGTGTCATTTGAATTTCAGTGTCACTCTCAGAGTAGAATACCCACAGCGTGTGAACCATATCGCCTCTGATCAATTATAAGACTAAAGAGGGGTCTTTACAGTGTTATATGATTTTTCTTTTTAACTATACTTTTCACTCCCATAAATCAGTTCGGTAAACGAGAAACCATCGATTCTCACGTAAAATCGGTTAGGATCTGATACAAAAATGAAGTTTGGTTTTAATTTACGAACGACATGCAAGGAAATAACAGAACTTTAATATGACACATATCGAAATTTGATATTTTTTAGGATTGGAATGTAATCGTGAATAATAAATTAGAGCATTGTGTGACGGCTTCATTAGAAGCCTCAAAAAATTATTGAGAATAAAACAAAAACATAGCATAAACACCATTTGTATATAAAATCGATATCGATCGATATCAATCAACCCTTCTATGTCCTCACTGCTGGGGCACGGGTCTCTTCCTGCATCGCAGGAAGGTTAGGCCATACTCCACCACGGGAAGTCCGAGTTGGTGGAGGATTGTAAGACAGTGGCGAGCCTTACTGTCAGAAGTTATCAAGCTGCCAATAAGACCACTGAAATGGCTTAACAACTGCCATTACATGACAGCCGGCACCAACAGCTTAACGTGCCTTGCAAAGCACTGAAGCGCTCGGAAAAATGCCACTAGTGGTAGTCACGGGACGGTCACCTATCGTGCGCCTGACCACGCCTGTTGTCGCTTAACTTAAGTGATTGATTTCAATCACTCAGTTCGACTATGCCACGAGCGCTTCGCAAATGAACGGAAAAAAATGTTGCATGTAAAAACGCTGCGGTTGCCCAATACATTCTTGGCTTGATGTTTTTATTGTTACCATTTAGCCTTATTGTATTTTAAAAGGTCCATTATGACTGCGTCTATTTAGACCAAACTAGTTTTCGAGATAATTAATAATGTTCTATTAACTCTTCAACCCATTTTGGAACTATGTCACAGTAACCTGTCCCGTCTAATCTACAGTGTTTTTATGGAAGAGGTTGGTTAGTCAGTTCGATAAGGTTCCATGTGGACCCCCGATTTTGAGTTCGCGTAGGTGTCCCATGGCGCCATCTCAGTGGGTACAACGTGTATAATTGTATGCAAATTCCCAACGATTTGGAATAATAATTACAAGAAAAGCGATTCTTCTATACTCACCGAAACTGGTTTGTCTAGACTGTAGAGAATAAAGGTATAATTTTAGTTTCGAGTTCGGCATTTCGTCGTCGCATCGAAACAATTAACCTAATTAGCATGGACAGATTGTGATCTAAATCACATCACTACCTTATATCAGTTTTTGGTGTTAAGGAAATGTGTGCAACGTCACAAATGATGATAAAGTCGTTCAACTTACCTCACTTGGGTGAAATAAAGCCAGGTTGTCACGGTTTTAGTGCCTTCCGTCCGAGTGCGCCATCCGAGTAAACTAATGCTTCTGATTGGCTATTTTGGTGTTCCACGAAAAGCGATGGCGCACTCGGTCCGAGCGTACTTTTTCTTCTTCTTCTTCTTCAGGCTACATTATGTAGTCCACTGCTGGACGTAGCCCTCCCCTAATGAGCGCCATAGCGCCCTGTCTTCACCGAGCGTACTAAGACCGTGAAAACGCGGCTTAAGTATCGATCAAGCTATCTGTAGTAATATTATCTATCGATTAAGAGCAGAGCGGCAGAACGCCGGCTTCTCGTCCGGGAGGTCGTAGGTTCAAACCCTGGCATGTACCAATGACTGTTTTCTAAATTACGTAAATTTGTGAAGTTTAAGTAGCAATAGCACTCGCGAAATGTAAAGAAAAACATCGTGGTGAAACTCTAGTGTCTGAGGTATTTACCTACCTCAGCGCTTGCTGCGTACAATGGCCCAACTATGAGGCTAAAGGCCTGCATAGACGAGGGACTATCCCCCGGGTACTTTTTTGTCCGTCGATATAGATCTCTTATAAATTGTATCGAATAACGCAGACGAAGGACTATAAATACCCCGTACAAAAAGTCCCACAAGTTACCGAGGACATCAAGAGACCGCACTGGACAAAAGTTCAGTGTTTTCTTTTAAAACGCCTTTTCTTTTTCAAATGTATGTAAATTACAACACAATGTAATCTCAGAATATTTGCTTCCATAGCGTACGCTTCACTCAATTTCCGGGGAACAAAATACCGTAGGCGTTACGTCCGCGACAAGTACTCAGAGGATTTTTTTTACGATTCAGGGACTTTTGTCCCTCGGGGACAAAAGTTCCTCGTCTGCGCAGGCCTTAAGTGCGGAAATCACAGGTCTAACTATAATTTAGATTTATCGGTATTTCGACGTGCAATCTGACTACGTATCCTTTCAGTATATTCATCTGAAACAAACATTATTCAATACTGACTACCGATGAACACACAGATATGTCTCGACGTATTGTTCACATTTCATTTTATACAAATACCTATAATTTGTTTGTAGGTTGACCGTCCCGTGACTACCGCTAGTGGCATTTTTCCATCCCGCCTGTCATGTAATGGCAGTCGTTAGGCCAATGTCAGAGGCCTTATGGACTTGTGACAGTAAGCCCCGCCACAGTCTTACAATCCTCCGCCATCCCAGACTTGGCCCTCAAGGTGGAATATGGCCTGCGCTCCACTAGTGGGGACATACAAAGGGTTGATATCGTATTACTAGGATAGGATAATTGAGCTATTATAATTAAAACTAGAACCTATGTTTTATTTTCTACGGCATGTTGCCAAAACTAAACATTTCCAGGCCTAGACATCATACGAATTTCATAAGATGATAATTGACTACTGTTTCTAAGTAACAAATTAGGACCTTGGCTAATTTGAACAGTATGAATTATTCAACTCTATTGTTTTGGTTAACTAATACTGACACGTTATTACGCATCAAGGTTGGTATTAGGTTTTTTCCTGAATAAATATTTTATTGATAATTCCTTTAGCACGATTTATTTGTTAGCAATCAAGCGCGGATGGAAATAAAATATTGTTGACATTGATTGCCAACGAGAGTTAGAAAAAACTATATTGTACGTTGTAAGAAATTACACAGATATTCCTTAACCTAAAAGTAAAGACGGCGGCCTTTTCACTGAAAGTAATATCTTCCAAACAACCATTAATCATCTAATGATTAGCAACTAGTCAGCATTTAGATTCTCATCTTAGGTTCACCATAACTATTTATTCCTGGTGTGGGGCCAGAAGCAATGTATGTGGCAGTATGTAAATGTTATGTTATGTTTTTATTTTTAATGTATATTTTTAAATAAATAAAAACACGACTGCATAAAACGCAACATTAGCATTGCAAGGCACACGTTTAAGAAGAGAGTAGGTATGGGCTTAACCACCTTGCGTGCCCACCGCAAATCGATTTCAAGAATCATATAATATGTAAATACCTAAGACATTCAACTTCCTCACGAGTTTACCTCCATAGTTTCTCGAGAGATACTACTAGGTGCTACAATTTCACAAACACAGAGTGGTGAAAAGATAGGTACAGTCGCGAACACTAACATGTAAACACCTTAGTATCTTGAAACAATAACCTCTTCTAGCCTGATGTATGACAAATTGACTATTTTGACGTTGACAGGTAGTGAAGTGCATACATGTTAGTGCTCGTGACTGTACACGAAAAGTACTCGAAACCGGTAGTGCGTGCATGTAAAGGCTGCTACACACTATCCCGGCGGTATTGCCGCCAGCCTTGCGCCCGGCAAACCACGGTGCGCCCGCTATAGAAAATCAAAGTGAGATGCGTGCCGCCCGACAAGAGCCGGCGACAATTCCTGTGCATGTGTCTCACTTAACTACTAATGAATGTTGTTGAAGAGAAAAAGATTTGTCAGGATCGCGATTCAGTTGTGAGTTTATGTAATAAAATGTTGAGTTGTATTATAGCAATAACTATATTTTACCTCCAATCACTATTCCCGAAACACGTCATTTGAAATATAACAACTTTTGTTCTACGACTTCGGGGGCGTTCAAGTACTACGTAAAACGTGACGATGCGTTACAGGAGCGATAGGGGGGGGATAGACAATCAATACAAATAATAATAATAAAATAAAAGCGTTATGTTACATTGTTTTTTATTTAACAAATCAAAATTTCCGAAGCTAGCAGAACTTTTTGTTTATGTATTACGGAGAACCTCTCGACTGACGAAATCTTCAAAATTTCGTTACGTAATACTTGAACACTCCCTTTTGAAATATTTTGATACAATGTTCTAGTGACGTGCGATGTTAACTGGTGACGTAGCAGACCGAGTCGGAGATGGTGGAACGACCTAACTAATGTGGCCTTAGCCCAGCAGTAGGACACAGTCATGACTAATGGAAAATATTCTGTTGCAAGAAAAAAACGTTAAGAGTTGGCGTGAAATGGAAGAAGCCTATACGCAGCAGTGGGCTTCATTCATGGGCTGGATAGATAGATAGATAGATAGATAGATAGATAGATAGATAGATAGATAGATAGATAGATAGATAGATAGATAGATAGATAGATAGATAGATAGATAGATAGATAGATAGATAGATAGATAGATAGATAGATAGATAGATAGATAGATAGATAGATAGATAGATAGATAGATAGATAGATAGATAGATAGATAGATAGATAGATAGATAGATAGATAGATAGATAGATAGATAGATAGATAGATAGATAGATAGATAGATAGATAGATAGATAGATAGATAGATAGATAGATAGATAGATAGATAGATAGATAGATAGATAGATAGATAGATAGATAGATAGATAGATAGATAGATAGATAGATAGATAGATAGATAGATAGATAGATAGATAGATAGATAGATAGATAGATAGATAGATAGATAGATAGATAGATAGATAGATAGATAGATAGAAAACAAAACGTTTTTTGTTGAAATGTAAACTGACGCTTAATTCACTTTAGTGTAAGTAGTAAGTCCTGTATCATGCCATTCATTCTCACTATGTGTCCGCCGTAAAACAAAGATAAAAAATAGACATTTGCATAGACATAATTTTTAAATAATGTTTAGAAAATGATAAAGTCAAGTCAAGAAACATTGCATAGATAACTAACATTTCGTAATGGGAATGAATATAAATAATAAGATAACAATCAAGTTTACAATTGTCAAACAATTATAAATGGTCAATAAAAGCATAAAACATATAAAATTTTATAAAAAGTCACGAATATAAAAAAGATTTAAAAAAAAAATAAAATAAATTTATTTCTTAAACAAAACATTTTCCAAACAGAATTTACAAGGTTGAGATCTCCTTTTAAGTGTACAACACCTGTGCCAGGAGATCCCGCTCTTCCACAACTATACATTTAGATTTTTAATAACGTAAAGTTCTATAATACATTCATTGTGTGTTTGTGGATGTGTGTGTGTGTAAGTGTGGTGTTTGTGTGTGTGTATGTAAGTGTGCGCGCGTGTGTGTTATGTCGATTTGGTTTTAAAATTATTGTTTTAGGTTAGAACCAGGTTTAGTTTAAAATTAAAAATATGTCTATATAGTTTTTTTCTCATTTAGTATTAGGTTAAATGTTGCAATAGTAATTCCGTGGTTTTGTAGTCTAGTTTCATAAGCCAATCTGTTAATTCTTTTTTACAACCATGAGAGTGCATTTGATAAATATATATGCTACGATTAATTTTATTGTATATATAGCTTGATATGTATGAATATTGTTGGCTGGCAAAGCTTGTTTTAACAGAATTTATTTCGACTATTATATCTTTTCTTCTTTTAGTTAATATGTGAGGATCAAAGACAAGACTCTTATGTTTCCTTAAAATGATTTGCAGAATATAAAGTTTTCTGACCGTTAGAAGATCACAGAAAGCGTAAAGTGAATCTGTTGGAAATCTGCGTGGTAGGAAAAACATGACCTTAAGCAAAGCACGTTGTGCCCTTTCAACTTCCAGGAATTTGGTTTTACTTGCTCCTCCCCACACTGAAATGCAGTATATAGTAATTGATTGCACCAGTGCAATATATATTTTAATAAGCAACGTTCTTGGAGCTACGTGTCTTAGTGTTTTAAAAATCCACATCATCTTCCTTATGCGGCCTATTACTAAATCTATATGCTTGTGCCATGAAAGGTTTTCGTCTATCATGATTCCTAAGTATTTTGTTTCTGTCACTTTATTAATCTCAGAACAGGTGCAGTTTTTGTTGTTTATGTTATCACATGTGTGAATTTTAATTTTAAATCCTGTATCCGGTTGTGTTCTCGCGGAAATGGTGAAACATATATAGTTCGTTTTGAGGGTGTTTAAGGTGAGTAGATTATTTTTAAGCCAGTTTGATACGGTTGCTAGCCCTATTTCCGCGTTTTTCTGAACACCGTCCCATGTTAAGCCAGTGAAGACTATTGCGGTGTCATCTGCGTAAGAGAATACTCGAGCTTTTACAAGATTAATACTGCATAACTCATTTATGTATACTAAGAACAAAGTTGGGCCTAAGACGCTTCCTTGCGGCACACCGTAGTCAATTTCTGTGGCGTCACTCAAATACTGTCCAATTTTCACTTGTTGTTGCCGCTTGTGCAAATAGTCTTTAAAAAGGGACAAGGGTGTACCTCTGATACCTACGTTTTCCAATTTTCGTAGCAGAAGAGGAACGGAAACCGTGTCAAAAGCTTTTTTTAAATCTAGGAACACTGTAAGACATTTATTTTTATTATCTAATTGATCAACAATAAATGAACTTAAAGAAGTTATCGCGTCTTCAGTAGATTTACCCCTTCGAAATCCAAATTGCGCATCAGACAGTATATTAAACTTTTCGAGATAATTTAAAAGTCTCTTATTAATAAGTTTTTCTAAGATCTTCGAGATCGATGGTAAGACGGAGATAGGTCTATAATTATTGACTTCATTCTTGTCGCCACTTTTCCAAACAGGCGTAATGATAGATTTTTTCATAGGAGATGGAAAGACGCCCTTTTCGAAACACAGATTGGCCAAGTGACAGATAATTGGAACAATCGCACCTTTAGCGGTCTTAAGGAAAGTAGTTGGGATATTATCCCAACCACATGCACTGTTAGGTTTAAGATTAGCAATTATATCATTCACCTCATCTGGTTCGGCTTCTAAAAGAACAAAGGATGTCCCAGTGTGAGTATGGAGTGTTTTGACCACTTCTGGGTTTTTCAAATTATGTCTTGTCATTATATCTTTTGCCAGTATCCTTCCCACACTGCCAAAGAAATTATTTACGTGGTTTACTGCTTCATTAGGACAGGTTTTTATGTTTAGTATTCTAGAATTGTCTTCTTTAGTTTTATTTAAGTGTGTTATACGTTTTATACTATTCCAAAGATTTTTTGAGTTATTAGTAGATAATGCCAGTTGCCTTTTTTCATAATTTCGTTTTAACTTTTTGATTAAATTATTGCAAAAATTTCGATATCTTTTATATGTTATTTTCAGAATGTCATTATAGGCATCTTTTTTTAATGCTTTTTGCAGATTATTCCTATTTTTTATGCATTTCAGAATGCCAAAACTTTTCCATGGCTTTATAATACGTTTAGCCTTAGGTATTTTAATAGTAGTTGTATTTTCAAGCAAAGACTCATATATTCTATGGATAAGGATATTTATCACCCAATTTGGGTCATCACAAAATAGTAGCTCAGACAGATGTTTTAACATGAGGCTATCAAGCGCTTTTTTGAAATCTGTGACTGTTTTGGTTTTCGCACATTTGTGAGTTTTTTTGATGTTTGAGAGACATAGAAATATCATAGCGTGGTCAGTAACAGTAGTATTAAGAACACAAATCTTAGCCACAACCTTAGTTTTATCTAATTTTAACATAAAATGATCCAAACAGCTGGATTCTCTAGTAGGTAAGTTGTGCCCTGGTAGTATGCTGTGGAAAGCTAGCATATTAAGGTAATTGTATCTGTTGGTTCTTTCATAGCTTGGTTCATTTTCCCTTTGTTTGAGGTTTATGTTTATGTCCCCTACGAGAGTTATATTTTTAAAGGAATTTATTGTATCCAAATGTACGTCCAAAGAACTGATGAATTTGTCAGCACATGTATTTGATATATCAGTATATTAATTCGTTTAATATCGTGGTCAATTTGGTAAATAAATCTGTAGATATTAAGTAATCCGGATTTCTTTGCACATATTACGTAATTTTTCGGTTTATCTGCCTCGTATTGCCAATGTTTGTTAAAAATTGCTCAAAACCATACGGTTCCGTAGAATGAATATTCTTTAATGTAATACAATGATTTAATTTGGCTGCACCATTGCTAGTAATTCTCAATTATTTTTTAATAGGCTCTTGTGTTTATGAGAAATGTCATTCAGAGAAAAACTCATAGAACAGACGTCGTAATCAACAAACGTAAATTTTTGTTTTACTAAACGTATACAAGCCTCAAATTGAATTCACGTCTAAAGGAGCCAGTCAAGCACGCCTACATCAACTTAATATTTAAATATTTTCTGTTGTATTCACTTTTATTTTCGTTCATTATTTCTGTGACGACAGCATTGAATTTTTCATGGCTATTAAAGCGAGTGATTTTTTCAATAAACCATGCCCCGTTTGTCCTCAGGCGATTCTTGTACTTATGTACAATCAAGTAAAACACTTGTTCGATGAGTTTTGCCTCAATAGTTGTAAATATTTAAAAATCATTGACACTATTAAAATTATATTTGTCTGTCTGATGTTAACTTATAAGTATACTAACTGATCACGCAATTTTTTTAAGAATAAGAATAAAAATAATTTTATTTTTATTCTGCCATATTAATTAGACTACGATCTATTCTCAGACTTACCTACTAAATATACACAAACACACACATAAAAACGTTGTAGCCGTTTCGGAGGTTTTCTATAAATAACTCACGTAACATAACATTTTTATATATTACACTTCACAGATCCTATAAATATTGTTTGAGTTTCGCGAGTCATTAAAAAAATAAGTACCTGGTCTACGTGATTTTAGATTATCTGCAGAAAATCTTACTTTGATTTTACATATTATGGAGTTATCCTCTATCTCTATCCTCGGGTCACCATAGAATCTAGTTTTGGAGAAGATCAGTTATGTATGTTATTATTGTGTAGTTTATTTTTAGGGTACCGTGTTCGACTGAAGCTTAATTACCTTATTTCCCGACGTTTTGGCAGCTGCGAAATAATAATAGTGACTACCCACAATAATTGACTGTACTCGCCACTTCAGTCTACCCGAGACCACGGCAATTATAACGCTGCCGAAACGTCGGGAAATAAGGTAATTACGTTTTACCTAACAAATAATCGCGACTTGACCTATTTAATATATAACTACGATACTATGGTCACCGAAAAAAGTAACCAAATTACTTATTCCCACCGTAATAAATAAGAAGCGGACACATATAAAAAAATTACAGTCACAGAAAACACCAATAAAATTATTTGCTTTTTACGAAAGAAATCAACACATAAACAAGAAAAACTGCAGACAGCTTTATACTAGGCGCTATTAAAATATTGTATAACTTGAAAAGAAAAACAGTGTAAGCACTACTTCATTAAAATGGTTAAGACAGATGTTGGCGACTGTACCGTATTGATCTACGCACCATAACAAATGTTGCATCTCAAATCGATGACGCTCTCCGATGCGATGGTATAAAATATGATGCTGATTTTGTTCTCAGCATATATCTATATATGTTAAAGAAAATACAAAATACTGGTATCCTATGGAACGAACCTACATAAATATCCATCTTTTCTGATTTTGGGAAAAAAACCTACCCTCATTTAAGTAATAGGTAATTAATTTCATTCGTAAAGATTATTATATTACACTAAGTATCAAGTTTTGCTTAAATTTAATACAAAAATAAAATAAGTGAATAAGACTTAGAGCTTCTGCTTCCTAAAAGAGGGATGAGGCCCTTCACCTAAGGGTAAGCAGTGTTTATCCTCAGTTATACGAGTATGTTACCATAATTATCATAAAATGTAAAAAGTGGTTATCTTTCCTTTTGGTATAAGTAAGTATTTAAAAACCTATTTAGAGGCTAAAAATTGTAAAAATAATAATAAAAATTTAAAGGCTAAAAAAATTTTTTTTAAATTTGTTCCTTAGCACGGGTTAGTGCATTAAAAATAAAAATAGTATAATTAGTAAGTATGTGTAATCGTGTGTGTGTGTGTTTATTGTCCGATTTATTTCTATTCCGTTTATTTCCTTACGTAGGCACAAAAATTCCAACTTATCGGAAAGAGTTACGTGTGACAAATTGCTTAATTACCTCTTCATTTTGGGCAAGATACAGCGTTCGTGCATATTTTCCCTTTGGCGTTTTAAATACAACGTTTACAAGACGATTTATCGCGTACAATGGCGTAGCTGCATTTTAAAGTCTTGGATAAGTGATTTTTGTCAATTTTTTTAATGCCTTCGGTAGTTTGAACTATAAAGGGTGTCTCATTCAAATCGGTCAGTATGGGAAAGTCTGAAACTATAAGACATACGAAGATCTGTTCTGAGGAACCATGTCATCGATTTTGATAACAATAAAAACTGCATTCATACATTTTCAAAAACATCTGTACTCTTTTCGGGAATCGAACCCGGTTGTTTTGAAAAAAAAAATCTACACTCTTTCTATTTAGATATCGATTGTGTAGGTTTTAAGCAGTAAATGTCTGTATGAAACATGATATCTAAAATTAATAAAATTAATTGTTTTCACATACTTTCATTTATTTTAGAAGGTGCTCGAAGTGACCACCGACTTTTTAAAACAATATTCAACACGTTTAGGTAACGATCTTACGATTGCATTTTGTATGAAAACAATGCATTTTATTCATTTTAGACATCATGTTTCATACAGACATTTACTGCGTAAGACCTACACAATCGATATCTAAATAGAAATAGTGTAGGTTTTTTTTTTTTTTTCAAAACAACCGGGTTAGATTCCCGAACGGAGTACAGATGTTTTTTAAAATGTATGAATGCAGTTTTTCTTGTTATTAAAATCGATGGCATGGTTCCTCAGAACAGATCTTCGTATGTCTTATAGTTTCAGACTTTCCCATACTGACCGATTTGAATGAGACACCCTGTATAGAGTTGGTTATGTATTCTGTTTAACTAATTCAGTAAATCTTTCAAAACCCAGCCTTGATTCCATGTACTGTTGTTCATTGACACATAAAATACACACAAAAAAATCACTTTCAGTGGAGTATTAATTCTAAAAAAGTAACTTCACATGTATTCCACATTTAGTCTTAGAATATAATAACGATCACAAATCCTTCAAAAATTTAAAGATAAGTCGTCGGGTGGATCACTACACTTGAAATCTTAGTTCAAATTGTTTTTTTTACGAATTATTTTAACAGATATCATATCCGCTGTTATTTTTACAGTTAGCACCAGTGACTTTTACTTGAAACTTTGTGAAGTCGTACAAAATGTTTTCAGTAATAAAAGTACACTGTCCTCCACTGTGTACTTTTATTATTTTTTATTATGTCCTCCACTCATATCATATGCAAATTGCCGATGAGTTTCATGTCGACAATTACCATGATCAAACGGCGATTTCTCTTAATATACACTTTATCATGTCCCTTACCAATTTTCCCTTTGCTTATCTTAGTTTTTTTACGATCACTTAAATGTATTATCGAGGTGATGATTTTGGGTGGTCTACTCAGGCAGCTTTACTGTTACATGCGACAGTAACACTGACGAGCAATTATGTATCTTAAACTTTATCTTAATACAGGCCAATATTGAGACCACTCGCTAGACAGACATGTACTATCAGATGGTTATTTGGACAGAATTATTAATGGAGAACAAAATGTAAATGTCTCATCACGATCGGGTCAGTTTTTATCGAACAACCATTAGTATTTAGGTACTTACTGTATCGATTGAACGATTGAATACCGATTGAGTTTTCATATTTTATCTTGTTGGGAGTATGACTGGTGATTCTTTCAAGATAGTGTCTACTGGCGGGCGAGGCAGCTTCCGACGAAATGCCAGCACCAGTTCGAATTTTGGTTCGAAATTCAAATATGAAATTTCGTCTGCCCACTTTAGATAGACCTTTTTCAAACAGAAGCGTCTCTCACTTTTTAAAATTACGAACATCAAACAGTTTCTTTTCTTTAAAATTCGATTGGAACTCCTTGATCGTCCGCCATTCAAGCTTGCAAGTACAAATTCTTTAGCTGGTACTTAGGCTAGTTAAAAAGATCAAAGTCCAAATCGGTCACATTCAAAAGCGAACTGGACCTATAACGTTCGTGGGAACTCCCCTATTTACCCCGTACATTTGTTGTGCTCTCCAGAACGTGAATGCTCAAACACTCGACGTCTTTTGTCCGAAAAATGTAATGGGAATAGATAAATAAAAATAAGACGAGACGTGAGTGGCGCTGACAATACCAATTTGGGTAGGTTTCTAGAATTAAATAAAAGAATAAATTTTCTTCTAAAGAATGATAAAGTATATTATTATTATTATTTTTATTATTAAATTCTTTATTGTACCTGTAAAGATTGTACAATTGGCGGGCTTAATACTAAATAGTATTTTATTCTAGCCAACCAACAGGTGATGTATATGAAGGTGAAGTATATGATTGTTATAATTAATTCCTATTTAGATGATCAATACAAACTAATCTAAACTTGAAAATCTTAAAGAGAGAGGTGTTTACATTCTTCAGCATTGAAATGCAATACGTAATGAGTACTACTCATGATTAGGCACAATGTGCCCTGATCTAATCTCTAAGAGAAGGCCTGTATCCCTTTGCGCGCGCTTGAAAGTATGGAGCATGTAACAAAATCACTATGAAATAAAAAATATTAGTTAGTGCCAACATTTTAATGCTACGGCATAGTAGATAGGTAGACACCTTAGTAGGGAAAACTCCGACTGTTATATTTTTTGCGGTAGATAGTCTTAATGTGTCTGTTACTGACGGAATTTACAGAAGATGAAAATATGTATAATACAGTCGTCTCTATCGCACTCTTGTGCGTCAACGTGACATATCCGCGAGGCGCACCTAATGGACGTGTAATACCTGATGAGCCCAAACACGAGAGTGGCGTTAAAAGGACGAAGGGCCAACACGGCAGACTGACTGGAGCACAGCCTAAATCAGGAACTGAAAGCGAAGTAGTAAAGGATTCATTCAAGAAGCCGCGGAAACTTGACGGTTAGGAAGAGATGAACAACAAATTTAGCCGGGACTTAAAACCTAGAGAACTAAAGTGATCCACATAGCTCAACATATGAGCAAACTGAAATGGCAGTGAGCGGACCGTATCTGCCGCAGGAACGATAACCGTTGGGGTAGACTGGTTCTTGAGTGGAGACCCCGAGTTGGCAAACGCAATGTAGGACGCTCTATGATTAGTTGGATCGATGACATTCGCAAAGCGGTGGACAGTGACTGGAAGAGTAGAGTCAAAGATCGGGCTCAGTGAAGTGTCCTAAGAGAGGTCTATGTCCAGCAGCAGACTGATACCGGCTGATTATGATGACGATGATGAAAAATTAATTAAAGACTGTTAAATTATCAAGCTCTAGTACATTTGACAGTCCTCACAAATTGTGTTCACTTCATGAAGCAAAGTGCAACCCACTCCCATGACTTGTACCACCCTCAGGACACTGGACGCTCAATATTGACAGAGACGAGTATTTTTTGTCAAGCCCAAGTAGAAGGGTTGAATGGTGCGGGTGTTTGAGGAGGCGCTCTCCCAGCCGCGGGATTTTGGTAACTCCTTCGAGCGTACGTCGTTAAGAAATACTACTTGTCTTAATAAAAGTTCGTTTTCTAGTTCCTTCTTCTCTCAATTCACCATCCTTTTGATGGACAATACGTTTAGTGTTTAGTAACATGTAATTTATTGCCCCCCTCGGTGGAGTAAAAAATTCGTGCCCCTCGGTGGGGAAATATTGAGTAGATGATGATGACATACCTCTCACTGCAGGGCACAACCACCATCGCCTACACCATCTATAAAACCATGTCCTAGTCACTACAGCGTCGGAGTGGTCCCTTCACCCATCTAGTGTGAGTGAAGATGCCACTGGACGCTGTATAAATCATCTCATTAAGTAGATGCAAAAGGCAGGGTACAAACCTTCTATCACAGAGATTGTGGGTTTAATTGCCCCGCTTGCCAACCGCGGATTGCAATTTAAAGCGCCGAGGTATTTAAAATTTTGAACATCTCAGACATTCAGGTTTTCTCTCGCCCTTAATTTTCACTGTTTGTACTTTTAATCTTTATGGGTTCAGAGAAGAAACCCTTTAAAACTCAGACAGACAGACAGGCATTATCATTAATAACAAAGTGTTATTGGCACCCTGTAGGTGCACAATTTAAAAAATAAAGAAACTTGACCATTTTGAGAAGCGTATCAACGACTCAAAACTCTTTGCTTTCTTCTTGACTTTCAACTGTCAAATGTTGATGTATTGAAAATGCTACAAAGAACTTTTAACTACGCAAACCACCATAACATAAGCTTGTACCTTACATGTCAGCCGGACATTAATATCAAACTAAACAACCGCTTTTATCATTCAACCCTAAATCTCATAATTGTTCATCAAGTGTTTGCGGACCACTCCACTTCTATTGTAATCGAAAGGATTATTAAAAGGAATCAAAGGACCTCTCTGTTCAAATTGAAATACTCGTTTGTCTGAAGTACTGATGGGTAGAAATTTTGAATAGCACTCGTGCATGTCTGGTGTAAGGATAATGGTGATGTTTTGCGATTGCATTATATCTATGATTACCCATCTAAACATCTTTTCAACTCTCCTCAGAGAGTCATCTCCTCACCAGAGGAAATATTACATAACGTCTGTAAGTAAATTGGTAGGTTTCTGGCTCTTGTTCGCAAGTCTGGCCCGCAGAATTTATGTTTTCCTAGTGTTGTACTGTACCTATTAGGTTTTGAAACAAGATTCCTTCCAATATATATTACAGTTACCACCGACGCGGCATAAAAAATGCGTTGAGGACACACTTTGCAAAAAAGCTTACTATAACATCGGGGATATTATAGAAGAAAAAGATGTCTGGTATTAAACAGTAGAATAATATTAAAAGGTAATTGGAGGACGATTGTGTCCAGTGTTCAACATTCATGAGTAATAATTGATAAAAAATTATATTTGGGCATTGTAACCCAAAACTAAAAATACCGTTTCTTAATATTGCTATCCTGATTACGAAAAAAATATTTAGAAATTTTATTATTGCCTAATTTTAGAAAAAATAAATAAAAACCAAAAATTGTGTCATGACGTCACATATAGGATGGAATGAGGAGGTACCGTTGCCTAATATTAAAAATGCAATGACAGATGTCATTTTCAATATCATTCAAATGTCATGTCGGAGTAATTCCTTTTCTTTTCATTAATTCCAATGGTTTTTAAAAAGTCGGCAAGGGTGTTAGTATTATTAAGCCGTATGTGTAACATCATTCTCCTCAGTCCTTTTAGAATAAGACGAAATTCAAACGGAAAATTATGAATGAAAATCATCGAATTTCCGAAAATAAAAAAATATGGGCCGTTTTATTTCGCATCTAGTTTCCTTTAAGACTGTAAAATACGTATGCTAAAAAATTTAAATGTTGCCAATTGTAATAATTTTTAAGTTGTGACTCTGTTAATTTATTAAGTTTAACATTTTTTTGAATAAAATAAATGTGGAGGATTTTTATTACTTTTTTCTCCACATAATTATGAAACTCGCATTTATGACGTTCATTAAGTAATCATGATTTTTTTACAATGAAAAAAATAATGAACTGAATTGAATTGTAAGAACAGCAAAGGCGTGTAACACGCCGCCATCGTCAGACTTTGCGGAGACATATAACCTGAGTGTCTTTAAAAGTAGAGTTAACCGGCATTTAACAGGTAAGCACGTAACATCGTAGACCCCGTCTTTGCTGACGTGCTGTGTGTGTGTGTGTCGGCCTAGAGAATAGCACCAACCCAAATTCTTCCCGCGGGTGTCGTAAAAAGCGACTACGGGACAGTAACCGGGGGGTAAGCAGCAGCGCCCCCTGCAGTACAATTCCACCAAACTGCGATCCGCAACCCGCATGCCCAGCGTGGGGATTATGGGCATTACCCCTCAATGATGGCACAACCATGCGCTATGGCGTTCATTAGGGGAGGGCTATGTCCAGCAGTGGACTAATATAGTCTGAAGAGGAAGCGTGACTGGGGTAAAGAGTAACCTGTCATACTTAAAAAAATTCCTTAAAAGTCAAGAAACAAAATATATTCTTCTTACTTCAATTCACATTTCTTATCCCTGCCATCACATCATTCATTGAAACGTGGACGCATAATATTGATTCATAGAAACGTCTTCCGAAGTATTGCCTATCTGACGTTGTCGGTAGGTAGTCAAAACCTGCCCAGTCGGTTCCAAATGTTTGCCTAAAGAGTTAGTAGGGCCCTTAACCAGTTGCTGCCTGTGATGGAGCTCGATTAGTATTCATTTTGTTCGTGCTCTATCATTTGTGGCTTCATTCATAGGTATGTTTGTTAATGTTACGTTAGCGTTGCCTTCTGCTTTTAGTTTTCTTTCACACAGCACAATTACTTGTACTGGTCTATAACTAGGATGCCCTGTGCATTGGGAACGAAGCAAGAATATCACAAACATAGAAATACTAGTACAGTAAATACAGGTTTTATGCAAATCATGTACGATTTAGAAGCAATCGAAATTACGACCTTTGTTTTGAGAGTCGAACCCGTACACCCTAATCTTATAAGAGTTGATGAGTTTAAATAAATAAAATACTAACGAAAGCGGCAGTACCCCCGTAGGGAGAACAATGGATTCTGAAGGGGGAGACCCAGGTTTGATTCCCAGTGCGGGCATGTACCAATGACCTTATTCTAAATTATGTACATTTGTGAAGTAATTGTAGCAATACCACTTGCCAACGGTGAAGGAAAACATATTGAGAAAACCCGAGTGTCTGGGATGTTCAAATACCTCAAAGTTTAAAATTGCCAATCCGCGATGGGTACGCGTGGTAATTAAGCCCATACTCTCTCTCTTTCTCTCTCTGAGAGAAGGCCTGTGCCCTGCAGAGGGACCTTTATAAGGTACATAAAAAAACTAAGAGAAACATGTAACTACATCATTGGTACCACCTACAACACATCTTATATTGCATAATCATCTTATTTCCGAAGGGATAACTAACTATATCTATTCATTAAACAGAACCCAAGGACAGGCGACATTATTTAGTGGGTAACTTCCCCACTGAATGAACAATTTGACCTATTTTACGCTGTTAAATACATACTTTGACACTGCGCAAATGTCTAAATGCCTAATCCAATACATTGAAGAGTTGCGGGATTGGAGAGCAGATTTAAGCACCTACCGGTTGATGTTTTTATTCAATCGACCAGTGTAATTTCCTACCATTATGTTTAGACTTTTATTAGCCGCTAGATTATACTGGGGGCATTAGAGAATCTGTTGCCGGCGTAATATTGTATTAAAAGGTAATCTATTACACGACCGGCCGAGGTGGGTGACATTTTGCGGCACAAATTGATTTTGCGGCGACCATTATTATTGATGATAGGCGCTAGAGGCTGGACAGGACAAGTGTACCTTTGACGTCATGTCGACGGTACACTTGTCCAGTTTGTCCGTCCACTTGACAATCGTGCACTCTACTCAGTTGCGTTACGGGATATTTTTCAACTATAAAATATATGGCATGGCTGGAATTTTTAGCCTCTAAATAGGTTTTTAAAATTGTCCTTAGCACGGGTTAGTGCATTAAAAAGAATATTATCATGTGGGTACAGCGATATCATTCCGATGTAAAACCTAACTGCAAAGTCGGTACTCGGGGCTACAAGTGATGCAAATTACTTCAGCCAGATGTTGCTGCATGTACGTAATACAGAGAGTATTGTAAAGAGGTTCGAAATTTCACTGATAAGGGTTAGTCGCCCATTAGCTCAGTTGGAAGAGCGCTGGCACGGATAGCCAGAGGTCACGGGTTCAAATCCCGGCATGGGTGGAATATTTAGCATCTAAATAGGTTTTTAAAATTGTCCTTAGCACGGGTCAGTGCCTTAAAAAGAATATAGTTATAGAATATATTTTCATCTAAATTAGGTGAATGTTTAGTACTGTTAACAGTACTAGAAGATTCAACTACTTTAGATGAAAATATATTTTACCGCTGGTTACCTGTTTGTTCAAAAGTCGTCAGGCAGAATCCCTACAAGGCTGCTTGCTACCTTTCTTTACATCTAGCATCTGTCTTAACTAATTAAACTTATTGTAAAATAATTCGAATACTTTGGCGATTCAGTCTTTGGCATTATTAAAAAATAAATGTATAGACGTTTGCCGGGGGTGGGCAGCAGCGCCCCCTGCAGTACAATAAAAGTAATAAAATAAAAGTACCACCAAACTGCGATCCCCAGCCCGCATGACTAGCGTGGGGATTATGGGCATTACCCCCCAATGATGGCACAACCTTGCGCTGTGGCGCTCATTAGGGGAGGGGTATGTCCAGCAGTGGACTAATATAGCCTGAAAAAGAAGACATTTCACGCAATAACTTGTTGAGCATTTATGGCCCTTTTTAATAAAATTTGTTTTTTTATTAAAAAGGGCCATAAATGCTCAACAAATTATTAAACACTAAAACACTCTTAGAGGGAATGAAGCCGATAAAGCCCTTTTATTACGTAATATTCCCCCTATCGAATTAAGTATTTAGACAACTCCAAAGGGTCAAAAAATGTATGCCTTTGACAGCTGGAGTAGCTTAAAAAAAAGTAAAATCGAGGTGAATCAACTCAGTGGATACTTAGGTACATATTAATGTAAGTGGGTGCTTACCTTATTTTTATTTATTAAGAAAATCAGCTGCTGTGCTGTGTGGTGTCGGCCTAGAGAATAGCACCAACCCAAATTCTTCCCGCGGGTGTCGTAAAAGCCGGCTAAGGGACACAAACCGGGGAGTAGGCAGCAGCGCCCCCTAAGTTCAATTACACCAAACAGCGATCCCAACCCGCATGCCCAGCGTGGGGATTATGGGCATTACCCCGCAATGATGGCACAATCTTGCGCTGTGGCGCTCATTAGGGGAGGGCTATGTCCAGCAGTGGACTAATATAGCCTGAAGAAGAAGAACAAAATCAAAGTTGTACGTTATTCCTTCAGCTAACTTACCTCCGTAGATGCACCTGTGTTTAAAGCACGATCTGGAATGCGCGCGCGCTTTGCGTACGACTAGTTAGCACTTACATCAGTGCCTTTAAGTGAACATTCTCAAACACAACAGCTGCGTTTACACTAGGCACGCTATCACTCACACTCCCAATAGTCTAATTCACACGCACAGCCTTATTTAAATCACGATTCCTTTAAAAATTAAGATTCAAATGGATTCAAGAGTAAAAAAAAATATTTGTACTCACATGGCTATCTTAATTAAATGAATTATACTAGTTAACTTAACCTAAATCTGGCTAACCTAAGTATGAGTCCTGTTACATTGCGCTGTTCGTTGACCCCTGCACTAGGAAACCCTGTATTGCAGGGGGTCAAGGCCCCTGATATTTTTTGTGTTATTGTTTACCAGGGTTTCAGTAAGAAAATTCATTAGGCGATATCAGACAATTGCCTACATTAAGCGATTAATAAAGCATAGAAGATAGAATAATATAAAACCATACATTATTCCATTCCGGACCCGTGGCACCCCTCTACCAAATAATACTGAGTATCTATAACATGACATTTAAAGGAATCATGTTTTCAGGGAGGTTTTTTATTTTTATTTTAACGGAGTGCTTTAAAGTTTAAAGTGTGTTTGTTGAATCTATGAGCATTTTCCTTGTAAAATGTCCACCATAGACTATTTTGGTCCACAGTTTTGCAGTGTTAGTAGGAACTGTGTTTTTATACATAGGGCCGTAAAATTTTCAATAGAATGATATAAACAATCCAATCACTTTTTCTAACGCTAACACGAGCACTAGGCATGGTAAAAACGGTATTTGCACCGATATTTACTCGTTTAATTTTACATTTTTCCGATAATTTTCTTTTCTAATTTTGCCAAGGGGAGTAAACTAACAGTTAATGCGTTTAAAAAGTCGCCTGTCATCTAAGTCTTCCGGGACCATGGTATTTGCAAAAGTCCCGAAACGTCGAAAATTGTAAAATGTAAAATTAAACGAGTAAATATCCGTACAAATACACTTTTTATTAAGCCAATAGCTATTATTTACCCACTAAGCATTGACAGTACAATATCATTCCAATGGTATAACCGACGCAAATTACTCGTAAATAGGCATCTCTCGAAGTACAACGAGGCGTGCGAGGCTCTCAGTAAAGTTGCACGGATTCCGTTGCGATTAGTTACTACCACTAATAGAGACAATGAAATGAAACAACTCTATTGAACATGTCTCTCTATGCATTTTAGAGGCTTACCTCCTAGCGCGTCTGGCGCCATTTGCATTCGGCCCGCGGGCCGCTTGCGTGTCTGTCGTAAGACAAATACGAGTACTTATCTGGTGACAAAATGCCGACTGCCGACAAAAAAAAATATTAAGCCGGATTCAAATGTTCAAAATAGGGCATAATAGTATTTAGGTCTTCGCTATGCTTATATGCTCACTGTGCTCATACATAGTTACAAAAGGCTATTTTTATTTAACTAATCAATAATCACTGTGAGAACCGTTACACGGACGGAAATGAATGAAAGAACGTTACTACTAAAATAAGCGTTACTTAATAGGAAAAAGTAATTTTTTATCGGACGAGATGTTCTTAAAAAATACGTGAACAACCTCTACAAGTAGAAAGAGTATGGTAAGCGCGTCAGTGTAAACGCAGCTAATAGTCGGTGCGGCAAAGGATGCTTACCAAAGTTACCAATAATGCGCGCTAGTGTAGGAAAAACATTAGAAGTTGTACGTACATTTTTATTTTGTTTCAATACTTAATACATTTCATCTAACTGTGTTGCAATAGTACCTACGATATCATCCCTTGTATATCCCCACTACTGGGGCACGGGTCTCTTCCTGAATCACTGGATGTTTAGCCTATAGGCTACTTCTTCACGGCGGCCAAGTCCGGGTTGGTGGAGGATTGTAAGACAGTGGCGGATCTTACTTTCAAAAATTATCAAGCCGTCCATAAGGCCTGTAAAGCAAGTGGTGCACACTTTCCTAAGTCAGGCTTAAGTGCTATTTACCCGAAATTCTTCACACCAAGGTCAGTTTGTACAAAAAAATTAACCCTAAATTTTGTAATTATTAAAAACGTTGCAATTGTCCAGTCTTCTAGTCTATTTACGTAAAAAATAATAAACCAGTCATTCTAATTGATTTTAATAGATGTCCTGAATAGAACGTCAGAGCTGAGGGTATCGTGGAGCCTTGAATTTTGTGAAAATCTTTAGGGTTCTGTACCGTAAAAGGAATAATGGAAACCTTATAGGATCACTTTGTCATCCGACTCTATTCCGAAACTATTTATAAAATAAAAGTGCACCTACAAATTCCTAAACTGTTTATAATTTGTAAGTAAATACTTTTCATAAAAACTGTATTTACACGGGCTTTACTCATTTAATTTTACATTTTTTACAATTTTCCGACGTTTCGGCACCTTTTCAAGTACCGTGGTCTCGGAAGACTTTTAAATTTATACGGAACCCTGGGCTTCTAAGCCGCGTTGAACTTGGCCGTTTCTTACATTTGTTTTACTTTAAGGTCACTACTATAGATACACTTCTAGTTAGAAATCATATTAAGAGGAAAGAGTTTATACCCTCTAATGAGTTTCAATAACCCGATGATGATATTGTTTAATGACTTGTTATACTCATAAACCTCCTGCGAATGTGAATATTATGTAAAGACGACACAATTATAAGGTGCCACATTGCAATGCATCTATGCAGGAATTCCAGGAAGATAGACGGTATTGTTTCGAGATAGAAATTCTTGGCGCCAACCTTTTATACAGGGTGGAACATTCAGATAGGACAATAGCCTAAACCATTGTAGCTACACGTCATGTGTAAGAAAACATTTTCCAATTTCTGATCCTCAGCCCTTCGATGAACGATCGATCGGGCTTACAACTGATAACGTTGGAATAAAAAAAATATAGCCACATAAAGTTTTCGTAAGAACTATTCAAAAGGCTTTAATTCATTTTTGATTAGTTTATCTCTATATGCACGGTCAAACCTCGATGGTGTCCTTTATTTAAGTGATAGAAAATGGACATATTATTGAACTGCTCTAATCACGATTGTCCATTTGTATTACTTAGCGCATCAATTCCACCTTTAGAACACTAAGGCCCACTTGCGGTGGCCCGGGTTAGCTCAATTAACTCGATTATACTAATTTTTTTTTAATGCACTATCCCGTGCTAAGGACGTAATACAGAGAATAGTGTAAAGAGGTTCGAAATTTCACTGATGCCGGTGAGTCGCCCATTAGCTCAATTGGAAGAGCGCTGGCACGGATAGCCAGAGGTTGCGGGTTCGAATCCCGGCATGGGTGAAATTTTTAGCCTCTAAATAGGTTTTTAAATAGGTTTTCAATTAACTCGAGTTAACGAAATTATCGATTTAACCGCTAACTCGAGTTAAATGAGCTATCCCGGGCTGACGCAAGTGGGCCTAAGTGCAATAAAAAAAATTAATAAAATTTTCCCCTTTTGACCCATCTCAAATGTTCACACCGTATAGTTTCGAGAGAATGCTTTGATTACTTTGCCGGCTTGCCGTAAGAACATTGTTACGACAACTTAAAGGGGAATTTCCCATATTCTTCCAAAGAAGCCACGTATGGGTATACGTGGTACAATTAAATCGGCGTTAGACTAAGTGATCAGCCGAGATAATATAGTGTGAACTGACCGTAAAATAGCATACTAGACCATGTAGGGGACATCTTTATTGTACTATTAAACAATTTACGATACGCTGTATGGATACTTATTTACGCCGCGTGTTTCACAATGTAGGCACAAAATGACTTTACAATATTGTAAAGGCTGTTTCACGTGAGGGCAGAAAATATTGGAAATTATCGTGTACCTACAGGTAGGTCCTTCTACAGAGCTTTACATCCTAGGGGACCAGATGACCTCAATCACAGGTGGCAAATGGTGCCAATTACTTCAGGCCAGTGCAGAATCAGCATTGAGCATGACCTGCTCTTATATTTTAAGCGCCAAAAAATTTGTAAAAACTTAAAATATTTGGTAAATTTAACACGCACAAAGGAATAAAGTAGAAAAATCTTGAGTTACAGTGCTTGTTATTAAACTCCTCCCAGAATTTTATGAATTATTTACACAAAAAATATACACATGTTTGGTAGGTCTGAAAATAGGTCGTATGCTAATTAACGTGTCAAAACAACGTTTGCGGAGTCAGCTATTATATCTTAAGAATTCGGAAATATAAATCTGAAAGAAAAGTTATTGTAAGAAACTCTAATTGCCTCTGTGGTCTAGAGGTATCACGTCTAATTAAAAAAAACCCAGGTCTTGGATGTTTACAGGTTTGTGATGTGTTTGTTTCTGATTCCCATGACACAGAGTATTGTAGTGTGGGGCCAGAAGCAAGATTTGCCTGTATCTTAAAAAAACATGGTTTGTTTCAATAATTGAGCTATTTGGAAGTAACCCTGTATAAAGTTAGGCAGTTAACATCTTTCCTCGTCTATTAAAGCCTTTACGGTCTTCTTCTAACTAGACATTGTGTTAATACCTAACTCCTAACAATACCTGTTGTTAAATAGCCGTCTTGGAGTTTTCAAGTCGTAAATATTCCCCATACTCTCACGGCCGGAATGGTCTTTACAGGCATTACCTAATCCTTTCATCGGTTTATCATTACGACTCACACAGAGCTACTAATATAAAATGTGGAAACTTTCAGTAATCGCTCACATTTTTACACAATTAGCCTTAAATGACTGTTTTGTTGGTCTAGTAGTTAAGGCGCTTGGGTGTCAATACAGAGGTCATGGGTTCGATTTTCACTGGGGGCCGCCATACATTAGTTCAAGTGGCCTCAGTCTGGGTATATTTACATGTTTGTGATGTACTTGCCTGGCGCCATGGTACAGGGTATCCTAGTTTGAGACCAGTGGGGCGAGTCTCTAAAATGTATAGTTGTTCAATAGAGTATATTAGTCCGCTAATGGCCGCATTGCAATGGTAAACCCGTGGTACAGTGCTACACGAGAAATAAGTCTCGCGGATGTACCTGCTCAGATGACCAAATTTTGGATGTGCGGCAAGTTGATCGACCAATCAGATAGTTTCATTTTATGGCAGGCCGCGCGCCTTTGTTGCTATTGGTTGTTTCAACGTCATCGATGCAGGTGACTATTAGTTTGGCGATATTAGCGTGAGCGAAATAGGTAGCTTTACTGCGGCAATCAATTCTGCACCTTAACCGTGTCGGTTAAAGATCATGTTGAATGTACTTATAGCTTCGGGTACTTTCGTTACACTTCTTCCTAGTCTGCGCGAACGTAGATTCCCGAAGGGACTTTTATGATGTGTAGTACTGTACTTACATAACTCGGCGCCTCCCGCGATTTGATGTTCTTCGCGAGAGATGCCTATTTAATTTGCGCGGGGTTTATCCCTAGAGTGTCATTGTACTGGTATTGCCTTGTAAACTACCAAATTGAGGCAAATAACTACCATTGTTGTGTTTAATACTATTCAATAGAAAAGATATGTAAGTATTAGACTCTACGGCCAGGTAAAGTGATTGTGTTGTATGGAAGTTATTATTGTTATTAATTTCGACCTAGGTTTGCATTGCAGAAATTTGTCGCTATGAACCATGTAAATTAGTAATGTATTAATACCACTAATCTTAACCTTAAAAAAACCTATTGTCATAGAATCGGACTATTTCCGATTTAAATACATTTATTTAAAAAGGCGCGCCAGCAGCAGTCCTTCTTTATATTACAGAGTACAATACTAGATTAAAATTCGACCAGGATTAGCCACCTATAGGCCTGCACAGCACTGCATACGAATACATCTTTCCATGAATATTTCAAATACTCCTGATTGATACTTGTATCACCATGATATCACGAACTGGACAAGTGGTGAGGTATAAAATTGTCCAATCTTTCTTTATCTCTGTCTTTGAGAGACAGCCTGTGACCCGTTCATGTTCAACCGGTTTTAAATTCTTTGATGCCTCTGAATAGTTCACTACACTACCCACGATGTCTTTGTACTGGAAGGCGCTAATAACAGTGCGCACGCGTCGATTTACGCTGACATAAACCGACCAGACCCAGGCTTCATGGTCAGGACCGACGAACTAGTACTAGTGTTTGGGTACCGATTTTAGTTTTCTAAATAAACTCATAGAAAACGTCGTGAGAATATCTGAGTGTTTCAGGTGTTCAAATACCTCAGCGCTTGAAATTGTAAATCTACGGTGGGCACGCGTGGTAATTAAGCCCAAACTCTCTATCTGAGAGAAGGCCTGTGCCCTGCAGTTTATAAGATACCGGAAAATCCCAGAAAAAAGTCGGAGTTAGCGGAAAGACCAAGATGGAGAGGGACCAAAACAAGAAGAAGGTAACTACTTAAATTTAAAGTCCGCTTACTAAGGGGTACCTCTGAAATGTGCAAGGAGTGTCTTGCACATTAAGAGGGGGCTTGCCGCAACCCGAAAGGTTTTATGTTCTGTGGGTTGGAATGACATAGCTTATTCACCATAAAGAACGCAGAAAACCCCCGCATTAAAGCATTTACCGTAGCTTTATATTTAAACGGAATTGGTAGATGCCTGGTTAGTCTTCAGGTATTTTTCATATTAAGAACCTTTTTGATATCTGTTCCAAGTTATATATTTTTTATGTTTAGGAGAAAACATAAAAAATATATAACTTGATAAATAAATTCTCAACTCATTTTCTTTCTTTCGTTTAAATGTAGTCTGAAAGTAAGAAGTCAGACTTCACGACCTCTGACGAGAAGAAGAAGAATTTTGCACGAAAAAAGATCCAAACCTCCTTTTTATTCAACTCTCTAACTGCCAGCAGTTTTAAGCGAGCATAACTACGTGTTTGTTTTTTTCCAAAAAGGTGATTCTAAATTCAAAACCGCCTCGAGAGTGTTTACCGTAGAAGTTACGTTGAACCCGCAAACTGCCTCTTTCCGGCGTTCATTGGAACCACGACCACTGCTTTTTGTAGCCGCAGCGCATGCGCTCGTCAATATTGACATTTTATAAGTAGTCTATGGTGAACTGTTCATACTTACTATAATCATTGGTTAAACAGTTGCTTTTGGGAATAGAACAGGTGAGGGCAGGTGTAGTGAGTTTGTGGTCACGGTCAAAGTCATTAGAGAGCATGAATACTGTGACTGCAACCCTAGCTGTGTTATTCTTTGTCTTGAATCGAATTAACGGCCTTATTATGAAAAGAGGATTCCTTCAAAATACTTCTAGCGGTAATTCATTTAATCTGTGGTTACGTATTTTCCTTGTAAAGTATAGACGATTTTAATCAGCGTTTTAATAAACGCCTTAATAGGCTAAAAATCCTTAAAAGGAATAGTGTTCTTAAAAATAAAACCGTTAGGGTTTCGGAAAATTTTAGGGCCGATTTCATTAAATATATTGGTTCTTATAAATAAAACCGTAAGTGTTTCGGAAAATTTTAGGGCCGATTTCATTAAATATATTGAGTAACGTTCTGTCATGCTCTTATCTGAAAAAATCAAAGAGACAGGACTACTGTTAACTATTTAGGTACTTAGAGAAATTCTCAATTCAGAAAGTAGCCCTAAGTCAGTAGAAGTACTTACTTACTTAAAACGGTCAATGCCATCATTAAGTTATTATAGGTTTCGTAAATGGTTGATGCAGAAAAGAGACAACGATGTGCGAGTTAAATATGATTTAATTTCGTAATTTTTCTTAGCAATTATATGATTTCGTTCTCAGCATCTGAATACTTATAATTAGACACAGTAATACATACAATAGACATTGTCGACACAATATTTAACAATTGTATTTTTATGTTTTACTAAGCGCATATTTTGGAAATCGATAAGTATTATGGCATTTTTATTGGAATGTTTATATTATGATATAATGTATTGTCCTCTAGAAAATGTAACAAAAATACACTCGTGGAATGTGAACATAAACGAAATTTTAGGCAACATTTATTTGAATATATTAATTTGAATATAGGTACACTGGGAGTATGGGGGTACACTAATTTAAAATTCATTTATCTTCCCTAATGTTAAACGTTTTAGGCTACTCAAGTATACAGACATACACTTATCATACTAGTTTACACTGCGAACACAAAGTTTAACACTACCACCTTACGATGGCACAGATCTCGTGGTTATAACAACGAGGTATTATGTACTACGTACTAGAATGGCCATTCCAAACGACTTTTGTGTCGCAAAATGAAGATTTTGTACAAAAAATAATAATCCAATGGAGTCGCCATTGGGTTTATACATTTTGTTTTTAATAGTTCGCAGAACAAAATGGCGAATTCTAAATTCAAATTTACGCTTAAAACACGTATCGTCGGCAAGCGTCTGCTATAGACTGACAATGACTTGCAGCCAATGGCTACAATTTTTGCGACACAAAACATGTTTTGGAGTCTTCTCTACCGGATACCTCATTGGAATATAAGGAAATATTATGATTTCTCAAAACTTTCTTAAATTGTTCAAATTAAATTGCAAGAGAAACAATAATACTACTATTGTAATGGAATTTAAAAGGGAAAAGCTGCCTTCAACATCTAGAGGTATGTTGCGGGTGTAACAGCTTATCTTTTCTATTGCTTTGTCTGTGACTACATTAGGAAGGCACCAACTTTACATTTATTGAGAAATCAGTAACATTAAATAAAAAGGAGATTCATATTCAACCGGACACTCTCAAAGTTAATACTTAAAATTATATGTACAAATTATCAAAATCATACGATCGCGTGGAATTTAACTTAACTGTGTCGTGTGTGTAATTGTTACGGTATTTAGCCACACGAAAGGAAATCTAGGTCATACTGTTCGTAAGTAGCTATTCAGAAGAGAGCGGTTGCTAGTTAGATAAATACCCATAATTAAATACAAAAAAAACATTTTTAATAGAACTTTACAGCTAACGTCTACTTTTACAAATTCTGATTAACTTTTTTTCGATAAATAAGTAAACACATTATTTAATATTTATTTTTATATTATATTTACAAGCAACTAACACGAATCGTACTTAACGTTTAAGCGTTTAAATAATAACACACTGAGAATTGACACGAAGGCGCTTTGCTACACTTACCGGCACACCAGCCGGGGCAATAAGGGGTTAGAAAAACTCAGAAATGTCTTCTTAAAGCATGTAATAATGACACTTGTAAGCGCGAAGCGTCGGCTGAGGCAGCGGCGCGGCACCAAATTTCCGCGGTGGTCTGCCCGACACTCGTGCCCGCCGGACTGTTTGCTCGTACCACAGAAAACCTTTTTTCCTTTTAGAGCACGAGCCCGGCCGAGAGCAAACTACTCCGATGTAGCACGACCTTAAGGAATTTCACAGCTAGCCAGTCCAGGGGTCCCCCGTCTGTTTGCCCGCTCGCTACCAGGGCTTCGGCTCGCCGCGGCCCCGCTCGCCCCTGTAATAATACTGCGATTGACTAATATCCCTCCACTCACAAGGTCCGGCGAGAAGCGACGTCTAGCTCGAGGGAAGCGTCTACGTCCCGTCGCAGTTTCTCCGCCGCTGATGCCGGCCGTGATGGTGGCGGACGCCGTGGCAGGGCTGCTTGATGGCGTTCGGTGGGGGCGGCCGCAGTCTACGCTGGGGGCGCCACTTGGGGACGTCGCCGGCCAGCTTGGTGTTGTGCCGGTTGATGTCGAAGTCGTGGGCTTCCTTCATGAAGGAGAGACACTTGTGGAAGCGGTCCTGGAGCCGGCTGCGTGGCCTCCGCAGCTGCAGCCCACGAGGGTTGAATCCCATGAACCGGTCGTCGTTCCGCACTAGGTGGTACTGGTTGTAACCGTCGACAAACTCTTCTTTGAACAAGCAGTTGATCTGTCGCTCTGCTTGCGTTCTTGTCTGTGGGCGGATTAAAACAGGTTAAAAAAACTTTTCCGAGTGGTTTACGGGGTCGTCCACTACAGTCTACTCAGTGCACATGTAGCCTTTAGTCATATTTGAATTTCAGTTGCGATACTTTAACGTCAATCAATAAAATTATTTATTGCACAAAACATCGATCGTATTTGCACAAAGGCGTTAGCATTTTTTTTCAGTCAAACTTTAATTTGTGGATAATGGCTGGATTATGTTATGGTGGATTAGTTGGAAATTTGACCGTCTTATTGCATTATGTTTGTACCTTCACAGATAAGAAACTTCACATAAGTTTATTGTCGGTCAAGATAAGTCAGTAAGCCAAAATTTCTTAGGCAGAAGCGACAGATACTTACCATCCGCCTTCCGACGAGCCGCCCGCCCTTGAAGCAGAGGTACATGTCCTGGATGGGCGAGTGGATCAGGAGCTCCAAGCTGCGGCCGCGCGTGCTCAACGTAAGGTTCGCTGTAACAATGAGACATGTATGATGTTAGCGCACTGTTTCACTTTTTATACTTGCGCGGAAAACGTCTACAGCGAACACACTGCTTAACTTTTTGGGCTTTTCCAAAAAGTATACGCGGATAACAAAAGTGCATACTTTTTGTATTTAACAATATAGAAAGTACAGAGCGTCTTGACAGCCGGAAACGGACGTTTTTTCGCGACTAGCCCTAAGTGTTCATGCTTTGAAATTTATCTATAATTTCTTTTGTTGTTGCAATTATTCTGTCGATTAAATAAAAGTATAAGCGGGTGGGGAATGTGGCAGGTGATACGGCCGCTGTTTAACGTGAAACATCTATAAGTAAGCGTTAATTTTTAACTCAAACTCCGCAATGTATTACGAGTGACGAGTAATAGCTACTTTGCTCTACTCAACAATATTTAATTTAAATGAATTGCTCACGACACATCGTTACAGAGTGACAGCCCTCGCTTAGGCGACATGTTTTCGTTGCGTAGCAAGCGACTCCCTACTACCGAACTGAAATAATTTTCATGTCATAATCTTATAAAATAATTTAACTCTACATAGAAAACTATATAGAAGAACCGACAACCGTTGGAGTAAACGTGTTCTTGAGTGGAGACCGCGACTCGGCAAACGTAGTGTAGGACGCCCTCCAAACAGGTGGGATGATGATCTGCGAAAAACTGCCGGCAAATGCTGGATGCGGCAAGCTGAAGACAGGGCGCTATGGCGCTCATTAGGGGAGGGCTATGTCCAGCAGTGGACTACATAATATAGCCTGAAGAAGAAGAAGAAGAAAACTATGCCAACAATTGTGAAATAAACCCACTTTTATATCAATCTGATAGTCACAGAGAGTTACATATCGATTTGTTTTATAAAAGCCACTAGTGGCGTCGGTCGTAACAATTAGTTTCTAATTCAATGATTGCCCATATCTCCTGCCTCTAAGCCAGTAAAAATAACTTAACAACATTACCTCACATTACCCTCAAACGATTTGGAGTATTCGAGGAATTTTCGTTTAAAATACAAATACTGTCTCTTAGCCGATTGTTTTACTACCTTGAGCAACAGTTCACCATCGATTTGAATCGAAAGTTTGTTCGAGTTTATCTAAACGAACTGTAAAGGTTCGAGCAGACAATCACGTTAAGTTAAGCGTATGGTTAAAATATTCCATTAAAATATTCGTTTGTGATTTTCTCCCCTTTTTGCCTGCTACCATAGCATAGAGTATCCTAGTTTGGGGCCAGGACAAGTGATTATATTGTGTGAAAGTATTTTTTTTATTTATTTAATAATGAGCGCCAAACATTGTCATTAGTAGAGGAAGCAAAATAAAGTTCTTGTAAAGTCTTGTTTATTGAAAATATATATTTTTTGTGACGAAAAGTGTGATGAAAAACACGAGTAAAACTTTGCATTTGAATAGGACTGTTTATTAAAACATATAAAAAAGTACAAAGCACACTTTTAAAATCTTGAACTTGCACTACTTTAGTTCGAAATATATGAATATTTTTCAAACTTAAAATTAGCGAAGCTTGATCTTGTTCTGTTTCGTGCCTACGAAAACCCTCCTAGTTCCGTTCTGCGCTTGGCACAGGTTCTATATGTCGCGCTCATGTGTTTGGACCTTAATTTTAATTGATTCACGAGATGAACATGGTGTCAATGCAACAGGCTCAAAGTTAATGATGTTTGAACATTAAAAAGAATAGAAATAAAACGTCTAATAAAATATTAATCTACTGCCTAACGCTCGGTAGATGACGGCTTACCACGTAAAGAAAGGTGCACATGGATTCGATAAATACGTAGGAGATCATTTCTGTACTTTGTAATTTGACTTCCTTCCTAGATATTTTGAATAAACACCCCTTAATAAACCAAACATTTTCTCGGCCATTAAAATAAAATGTCCTATTTTATTCGATTCACACCTACTGCCACAGATTGTAATCTAATTTTCTAAACTAAATTGAGATTTTATGAGCTCAAATTTTAGATAAGGATTAAATATCAATATCTAGCATGTTCCATGTAAGCCAAGCTATCCTATCGATTCATAACTTATAGATGAAAGTGTATGGAATCCGATGTCCGGCTAAGAGCGCGACGCTTTACAGAAGTCACCAGAAGGCTTACCCTTGTTTCTGATAATAGAATGTCTATACGATTTTCTTCTAAAACACACAACCTGAAACATTTCCGTAAGAGGTTGTTAGTTACAATAACGTTTGCATCACTTTTGTTTTTTTATATTTGTTTTAAGAAAAATACAATATGCATGAATTTGTACGAGCATGAATTTTCACAAGTGCCAGCAGCACAATAGTACATTACATAACTAGGGTGGTAATACAAAGAAAGGCCGAGATCGCAGAAGTTTGCGGCCCGAGCTGCAAGCGAGGGACGTAAATATGCGATCGAGAGATTTCTTTATTACCTCCCGTGTTGTGTACATCTTTTTATGTCTACACTTGGCCAGAAAGCGGCTTTTTCCGTACGCGCGGTAAAAGCCACTTTACTGCCAGGTATGGCATAAATATAATTACGTAACCTTATTTCAATAAATCAACAAATGCTAACAAACTCTAACAACAAAAGTATATTTATTTTATTTTAAAAAGTATACTTACAGGTAACAACCACAAAGATTGTAAAACAAACTTTTTTTAGGAACGCCTCATTTTAGGAAAACTTTGTGTCCTATAATATAATAAAATACTTCAGTATTGTTGTCTCTGTGTATATTTCTCAGAAAACTGGTTTAAGATAAACTTAATGCTAATCCTTTATGTTTAGTTGCTGGTAAATTTAAAAAACAATATTCTAGGGGGTGTAGTGCCCCAGTGGTCCCTTCACCCATCTATTGTGAGTAATAATAATAAATAATATTGGCCTTTTGCATCTACTTAATGAGATGATTTATGCAGCGTCCAGTGGTATCTTCAATCACACTAGATGGGTGAAGGGACCACTCCGACGCTGTAGTGCCTGGGACATGGTTTTATAGATGGTGTAGGCTTTCCCAGCACCTATACCATCCTGACAGCTTAGTTGTCCTAGCCCACAGGAAAGACTAGTCAATACGTGCGGGGTAAACCAAGCTGCGGGTTTCCTCACGATGTTTTCCTTCACAGTTAGCGTGTGGTATTGCAACTACAAATTCGCAAATGTGCGTAACTTTGAAATTAAACAAAGTCATTGGTACATGCCCGCACTCGGGATCGAACCTGGGGCTCTCGCTTGCCAGTCCATGGTTCTATATTGTGCTATATTGTGAGTACAGGAGCCACTAAACGCTGAATAGATCATCTCAATACGTAGATGCAAAGACCAAAATTTTCTGACGTATTCTGAAGTAACCTTCTAGGTGCTCTCAAACCTATTATGCCACAAAGTTCAAAGCGCGCCCAATAAAAAGAAGGTTTAATAAAATAAAAAGCTCGCGGCATAAAAAAGATTACAAATGATAGTGACACCGGCCGCGCCGTCATTTCAATTAACATTTTGAGAAACGCATTTGGTTAGGACCACGTCGAGAATATTATGTAATATTTTATAGGTGTTTTACATATAATATTTGTGATTCTTAAAAAATCTTGAATGAGAATGGTGAAAGTATTCTGACGATACGAGTATGTTTGTACGAGCATGAATGTTTAACTTTTGTACTTCATACTTTGTCATCATAGTATAGTATAGTACAGAAAGTATATTATACTCTTTCGTGAACGTCCGTGCAAAATAAAGTATCTTACTTTTGTCTTTCATTTAACCAATTATTTTTTACGATATTTGAAGGGTACACGCACAGCTTGCTTAAACAATCTTAGTAAACAAGAACAACTGTAATATGTCATAAATAAATTTACTTACGAAGCACTCGTGGCCTAGGCGAACCGAGTGATTGGAATCAATCACTTGTGTTAAGCAACAACAGGCGCGATCAGGTGCAGGATGGGTGACCGTCTCGTGACTACGGCTAGTGGCATTTTTCCAAGCGCTTCCGTGCTTTGCAAGGCACGTTAAGCCGTTAGTGCCGGCTGTCATGTAATGGCAGTCGTTAAGCCATATCAGAGGCCTTATGGGCGGCTTGATAACTTCTGACAGTAAGGCCCGCCACTGTCTTACAATCCTCCACCAACTCGTACTTGGCGCCCGTGGTAGAGTATGGCCTAACCTTCCTGCGATGCAGAAAGAGACCCGTTCCCCAGCAGTGGGGACATACAAAGGTTGACAACGAAATTTACTTACTGTATGATATACCCGCAGAACTTTTTATTTGGAACGTTATGAATTTCAAAAGGACTCGTACACCATTAAGAAATTTAAAAAAAAACATTTTCTTAGCACATTTTTACTGTTTTGCCAAATTCACAGTAAATTCTTAGCGCATTCTTTAAACTCTTAACGTAGATAGAAAATCTGTCTTTTTTCGTGACTGACTAGCTTTCAGTTTTAATATTTTTTTAGTTACAGTATTAAGCACATTAAATAATTGAATTAATTTTATAAACGACACCCCGCTCCGCGCCAAGACTGAAAGAACAAAATATCGCCTCCCTATCTTCAGTTACAGTTTCTATCAAATACCTAGAACCTGTAGGCAATATCTCAACTTTAAAAACCTATTTAGAGGCTAAAAAATTCACCTATGCCCGGATTCGAACCCGCAACCTCTGGCTATCCGTGCCAGCGCTCTACCAATTGAGCCAATGGGCGACTCACCGGCATCAGTGAAATTTCGAACCTCTTTACACAATTCTCTGTCGCTGCCTGTACGTAGTACAGAGAATAGTGTAAAGAGGTTCGAAATTTCACTGATGCCGGTGAGTCGCCCATTGGCTCAATTGGTAGAGCGCTGGCACGGATAGCCAGAGGTTGCGGGTTCGAATCCCGGCATGGGTGAAATTTTTAGCCTCTAAATAGGTTTTTAAATTTGTCCTTAGCACGGGTTAGTGCATTAAAAATAAAAATAGCATAATCATGTGGGTACAGTGATATCATTCCGATGTAAAACCTAACTGCAAAGTAGGTAGTCGGGGCTGTAAGTGATGCAATTTGCTTAAGCCAGATGTCGCTGCCTGTACGTAATACAGAGAATAGTGTAAAGAGGTTCGAAATTTCACTGATGCCGGTGAGTCGCCCATTGGCTCAATTGGTAGAGGGCTGGCACGGATAGCCAGAGGTTGCGGGTTCGAATCCCGGCATGGGTGAAATTTTTAGCCTCTAAATAGGTTTTAAAATTTGTCCTTATCACGGGTTAGTGCATTAAAAATAAAAATAGAATATCTCAACTGACAAATGTTCCCATACCGAGCCAGCAAACAACACGCAAGCCTGACATGGTGCAACGGTTACAAAGGCTTACTTCGGAAAGACAACTCTATAATCTGACATCGCTTACCCAAACAGTCTCTTTGAGCGCGCCGCCACGTGAAATTTCTCCAGTGTTTGTATAACCAACGCGTTTATTAGAAAGACATATTAAGATGGCCGAGTCAAGAGAAGCATGTACGGTGCAAAAAGTTGACATTTTTTAGTAGACATATCAGTAAAATAAATCTCGTAAATAAAAAAATAAATTTCGACGCAGAGAATTTACATTTTGTTTCAATAGCAACCCTTGTATGTCTCCACTGCTGGGGCATGGGTCTCTTCCTGCATCGCCGGAAGGTTAGGCCATACTCCACCACTGGGGGCAAGTCTGGGCCGGTAGAGGATTGTAAGACAGTGGCGGGCCTTACGGTCAGAAGTTATCAAGCCGTTCATAAGGCCTCTGACATGGCTTAATGACTGTCTGCTTAATGATTACTTGACAGCCGGCACCAACGGCTAACGTATCTTGCGAAGCACGGAAGCGCTCGGAAAAAATGCCACAAGCGGTAGTCACGGGACGGCCACCCATCCTGCCTCTGACCGCACTTGGTGTTGCTTAACTCAAGTGAATGATGCCAATCACTTGGTTCGACTAGTCCACGAGCGCTTCTTTTTTATTGAGCGCCACATTTTGTTTACTAAATATTAATACAGTACAATGTTGCCAATTGCTGGGTACGCGTGGTAATTAAACCCGTACTCTCTGAGAGAAGGCCTTGCAGTGGGAAGTTATGAATAATAATTTTGATGTTGTCTCAAAATAACTATATGCGGATTGTTGTTGTTCTCAACAAAGTGTATCTAAGTTCAAAGCAGTGTAAAGGCGATATTTACACGGTTCTATATTGCATTCAATTTCATTGCTTCATATTACAGAGTTCAATTTCGGTTCAATACTGCTATCACTTATGGAGTTAAAACGTTTAAATATAGTTCAATGCCGTTACGTTTCAATTTCATTGCGAGAAAACGTGATTCGACGAACGTTTTCAATGCGATTGACGTTAAAATGACTGCTATGTAAACAGGTAAATTCGTTTTAAGGTCAATGCTTTTCAATGGCATTGCTTCAATGTAATTGAATAGTACCCATATCTATAATAAGCTTACATCAACCCACTGCTAGGCCTCCTTTTTACTGCGCCATTCCTCACGGTCCTGTGCTAATCTGATCCATCTCTGACCCTTAATGACCTATAATGTCGCCTTACACCATGTATTGGTGATTTCATGTGTTTTGTTCACAATTAACGACGATCAACACACCATGTCTATTTCAAATTATCGCCTATGAATGCTAATTGCTAATCAAGAAACATAGAAATTTACTCCTTTACAAATCAACACAAAAAGGCGAGAGTTTATTTAAGCTATCGTTTAGTTATGACTTGCGAATATTTACAACTAACAAAATTATGTATAAGTATTTCTTCATGATTCGCTATACTCAATACATAGCACGCGCCTTATCACCAGACCTGTCCGGTGGCGTAGTGAGTGTTGTGTGTCGGCCAGCTGCGAAAAATTAATAGTGACTACTGACTACGCACAAAATAATTGACTGTGCTCGCCATTTCAGTCTACCCGAGACCACGGCAACTTTAACGCTGCCGAAACGTCGGGAAATAAGGTAATTACGTTTTACCTAATAAATAATCGCGATTTGACCCGTTTAATATGTAACAACATTATGTATTATTTATGAGTGAGCACAGCTAAGCCACCAAAGAACTATGTTGATTGACAGGTCCATAATATTAGGAAGCTTAAGTGGCAAGGGACTGGTCATCTATGTTGAAGAACCGATGGTCAATGGGGGCAAAGATTCTCGAGATCACGAACTTGCAAACGCATCGTAGGACGTCCACCAGCTCGCTCTACCAATCATCTGAGGCGGATGGCTGACAGTGGTCAAATTGCTGAGATGATAAAACTTGTGTTCAACAACTTTTGAAAATAATATACTTAACTTTTAAAAACCTATTTAGAGTCTAAAAGTTCCACCCATGCCGGGACTCGAACCCGCGACCTCTGGCTGTCCGTGACAGCGCTCTCCCAACTGAGCTAATGGGCGACTCACAGGCATCAGTCAAATTTCGAACTTCTTTACAATACTCTCTGTATTACGTACAGGCAGCGACATCTGGCTGAAGTAATTTGCATCACTTGCAGCCCCGAGTATCTACTTTGCAGTTAGGCCTCTAAGGGCCGATTCGACCAAACTATTTATGCTTGGTATTAGTGCTAATCTTGGAATAAATCGAGAAATTCTCTCGATTAATTCTCGATTTATTCCAAGATTAGCACTTATACCTGTTACATCACTATACTGTACCACATCACTAGAAAAACGGTGTCGCCCTCTGTCTCTGGCTCCCGTAAACTCTCTCATGTCTACTGTGCTATCTGCCTGTATCTTGCAAATATAAATATAATGCGTTAACCAAGCAAGTGTTTAAATAATCACACCCAAATATAAAACATGGTGTCAGAAGTGTAGAAATCTCATTTCCAATATAAATCAATGTCGGATCGGGAAGATACGAATGAATTCGAGTTCGCCACCAATGCCATACAGCCGCCATTACAAGCGACCACATCGATACCTGAAAAGTCGGAGTCTGAGTTCGTCAACAAATACAGAGGTGCGTACCCTAAACATTATAAGTCATCAAGGGATAGTGCCGTGTCTGAACTCAAGGCAATGAAGTCGATAGAACAGTTGAACATACAAAGCCAAAACATGCCTTACGAGTGGAAGACTTGGAATACAAAGCTCAAAATCTATCTGAGAGCCAATAGGTTAGAAGATGAAGAAGATGGCAGGAAAGTCGCAATTTTATTGCACAACATAGGCACAGATGCACTGAACATATTTTACTCCTTTGGCCTAGACATAGACACAGTTACATTCAAAGCTCTTACAGACAAATTCGAGCAATACTTTATGCCAAAAGTCAATATAACTATGGAGAGACATAAACTGTTTAACCGACGACAAGGTCAAGATGAATCAATAGACGCATATATTACAGATCTAAGAAATCTAAGTCAGTCATGTGAATTTGGAGATTTACAGGACAATCTACTACGAGACATATTCAGCTGGAACCTGAACGGGAACAACCAGTACATTAAGGAGCGCATTCTAGAGGAGCAACCAAAAACGTTGGATGGAGCCGTAGATGTTGCGAAGCGATATGAGTCTACGAGACAGCAAGCGAAAGTCTTAGAGCAGGCTACGAATTCATTTGTTGGGCAGGTGCATGCAGTCGCAGCACACCATCGTCAAAGTCAAGAACAACAAAGACAGAATCGGAGTCATGACAGGAACAAGTCAGCGCAGTATAGATCCAAATCGTCGTCCACAGGTCAACAAAAGTCATCAAGTCACGGTCCAGTGTGTGGAAAGTGTGGTCAGAGACATAGAGTCAAATGTCCAGCTATAGGAGTCAAATGTCATAAATGTCACAAATTTAATCACTTTGCTAGTGTATGTAAAAACAGGCAGGTAAATATAATAGAAACTGAGATACTAGAGACACAGACAGAAAAGCCTTTGCTGTTTCTAGGTTCAGTTCAAGTCAGTCAGTCAAGTCATGAAAAGTCATGGGACACAATTTTGTTGATAAATGAGAAACAAGTAAATTTTTTGCTAGACACAGGCGCAGACACAAACATTTTAGCGCTAGACACATTCCAAACACTCAACATTCCACATAGTGCAATCATGAAAAGTCAATTCACACTGTCAACATTTAGTGGTGAAATAATACCAACTGTAGGGGAAGTCAACCTGCAAGTTAGACTCAATGATAAGTTACATAGTGTAAATTTCCATATAGTCGACCTAAAATGCAAAAATATTTTGGGCAGAGTCACCTGCAAGTCTTTAAAATTAATAAAAAAGATAAACAAAGTCACTTTTCAAGAAATGTCAACCAAACAGACTGAGGAAAGTTCAGAACAAAGTGCAAAACAAATAATCAACGCAAATAGTGATTTATTTGAAGGCTTAGGATGCATAACTAATTTTCAATGTGAGTTAAAATTAAAGCCAGATGTCAGTCCGTCAATAGATGCATGTAGGAGAATTCCTTTTCAGCTACAGGAACCTTTAAAGAAAGAACTTAAATTCATGGAAGACAATCATGTAATTTGCCGAGTCGAAGAACCAACAGAGTGGGTAAGTTCAATTGTCATAGCTTCTAAGAAAGGTGGGCAATTGCGCATTTGCATTGACCCTAGAAAATTAAATCAGGCTATTATGAGACCCCACTGTCAGTTCCCTACATTAGATGAAATAAAGTCAGACTTAGCTGGTGCCGAATATTTCTCTACACTAGACGCAAACAAAGGCTATTGGATGTTAAAACTCACTGAGGCATCTTCTAAATTATGCACATTCATAACACCATTTGGGCGTTACAGATATACAAGACTTCCATTTGGAGTTAATGCAGCCCCTGAAATCTTTCATAGTGAAATGATAAAGCGTTTTGGAGACATTTCAGGAGTCAAAATAATGATGGATGATTTTCTTATATATGGTAAAACTCTTTCAGAACACAATGAAATACTGAAAAAGGTGTTGGCCAGGGCACGTGAAATTAACCTAAAATTCAACAGGGATAAGTCAGTCATCTGTAAAACAGAGGTAAGGTACTTAGGACACATTTTTAGTAAACAGGGCATTAAACCCGATGTCTCTAAAGTCGAAGCAATTTGTCAAATGAGTAGTCCAACTAATGTTACAGAATTACAGAGATTTTTAGGTATGGTTAACTACCTAGGTCCATTAATACAAAATTTGTCTCAGGGAACTGTACACATGAGGTCATTACTGGCTAAAAATGTTGTTTGGTTGTGGTCAGATCATCATGAAGCAGAATTTAAGAAAGTCAAGGCTTTGATTAGTTCAGCCCCAGTGTTAACATATTATGACCCGAAAAAAGAGATAATATTGTCAGTTGATGCATCAAAATTCGCTTTAGGAGGAGTTCTGAGTCACGAAAAACAGCCCATAGCATATGCTTCATGCTCATTGAATAAATGTCAACAAGGTTATTCACAGATTGAGAAAGAGTTATTAGCAGTATTGTTTGGGTGTACTAAATTTCACCAATACATTTATGGACAAACAATAACAGTAGAAACAGATCACAAACCACTCATAAGTCTATTCAAAAAAGCTTTATATGACATACCACCAAGGCTACAGCGCATAATGCTAAGATTGCAGCCTTATGATCTTAAAGTAATATACAAACCAGGCCGCTATTTATACATTGCAGACACTTTGTCGAGGTCACCTTTGCCAGAAAATTCATTAACAGAGCTAGATCATGACATTGATCTGCATGTTAATCTAGTCATGTCTAATTTGTCAGTTAGCAGTGAAAAGCTCAAAGAAATTCAAGAGAAAACTTTGCAAGATCCTGTTTTGAGTCAAATAATTCAATATTGTCAGTCAGGATGGCCGGAACACAGAAAATCAGTCAATGAGTCTGTCAAACCATATTTTACTTTTAAACAACAAATACATGTCATTAACAATGTAGTCTTCAAACTAAACTCAATAATAATTCCAGAGTCTATGCGAGAAAATATTATAAGATTAGTTCATGAGGGACATCAAGGTGTAAATAGTTGCATTCGTCTAGCTAGAAAAACTGTTTATTGGCCTAACATTAACTTAGACATAGAGAAGTTTATCAGTCAATGTCAGAGTTGTTTAACATATAGAAGAAACAATACAAAGGAGCCATTAATTAGTCATGAGTATAAGCAAATGCCATGGGACAAAGTAGGAGTAGATTTGTTCGACTTCAACAAAAACAAGTATTTGATTGTGGTTGATTATTACTCTAAATATGTTGAACTAGCATTGCTAAGAACGGGATCCAATTCATTAAGTGTTGTCACACATTTAAAGTCTATATTTGCACGTCACGGAATCCCTAATGTTCTCATTTCCGATAATGGACCGCCATTCAATTCAAAAGAATTCAATAACTTCACAAGTGATTGGGATATCCAACACATTACTTCAAGTCCATACTTGAGTCGTTCTAATGGTTTAGTAGAAAGAACCGTTGGTACAATTAAAGACATTCTAAAGAAATGTTCATATGATAACACAGACCCTTACTTAGCGTTGTTGTTATACAGAAATACACCAAAACATAGCCAGTATACTCCTTCTGAGTTATGTATGTCTAGAAATTTGCGTACAAAGATACCTAGCTGTGAAGATAACTTAAAACCAAAACTAATTGATCAGAAAATAGTGCAGGATAGAAATAAACAACAAAAAATTAAATCAATTGTTTATTACAACAGAAACAGTAAAGTTTTAGAGTCACTACATTTGGGAGATAATGTCTATTTCAAACATAAGCCAGAAGAGGTCTGGAGTCCAGGTAAAATAGTCCAAGTAGGTCCAGAACCACGTAGTTATATTGTAGAAAGTACAGTTGATAAAAGTCAATATCGTAGGAACAGACAACACATTTTGAAACCAAAAACTACACATTATACACATCCACGAGTTACAGAACCTAGAACAGAGGCTAACATGTATAGAAAGCCTAATTTTTGTGCATGATTGTTTTCATTGTTATAAAGTAAACATAACCTCTTACTCTTTAATAGATGTCATTGTCATAGAATAAGTAGACTAAGGTTGCGTTCAAAAAAAAAAAAAAAATATATAAAAAAAAAGGAAAAGATCTAGATAAATATCAAATTCATTAATAAAATTGTAAAAGACCTACTAAATAAAATAATTATAATCCAGTATGTGAAATTGTTAAATGTGTCATAGGTAAAACTTAACTAAGATAAGTATAACAAGTGTCAAACACTTAAAAGGTGTAATAATTAGTAATAAGTCCATTTGTCCTGTCAATGACTTTTATTTTGTTTAAAAAAAAAGGAGATGTTACATCACTATACTGTACCACATCACTAGAAAAACGGTGTCGCCCTCTGTCTCTGGCTCCCGTAAACTCTCTCATGTCTACTGTGCTATCTGCCTGTATCTTGCAAATATAAATATAATGCGTTAACCAAGCAAGTGTTTAAATAATCACACCCAAATATAAAACAATACCAAGCATAAATAGTTTGGTCGAATCGGCCCTAATTAGATTTTTAAAATTTGTCCTTAGCACGGGTTAGTGCATTAAAAAGAATATAATATACGTAGCTACTAAGAAAAACTATGTGATAGTTTCATAAGCCTAAGATGGAATCGAAATTTCTCGAGTCTTGAAGCAATTGGTCTGCCTATCGTGTTAAATAACATGAACTGACATAACAAAGAACATTACATTTCATAAACTCATACCTGCATTCCGAAGGGGCAGGTAGAAACCAAGGTTTACTACAAAAAACTCAAATGAAATGCCCTAAGGATGAAAGACACCAACAAGACGGTGGGGCGTCCATACGAGTATAAATGTCTGTACAATTACTACTATAGGAAACGACGTATGTATGGATCGCTACCGCCTCTTGGTGTGTATCATCCTTTAGATTCACATTAATATGGAAATAGTGTATCCCTGTACGTACTCGTAATACAGAGAATATTGTAGAGGTTCGAAATTTCACTGATGCCGCCCACTGGTGAGTCGCCCATCAGCTCAGTTGGAAAGAGCGCTGGCACGGATAGCCAGAGGTCGCGGGTTCGAATCCCGGCATGGGTGGAATTTTTAGCCTCTAAATAGGTTTTTAAAATAGTGTATACTTTAAAAAAAAAAATTGGATGAAATACCAGTTTACGGCCAATTACAAATCTTATAAACGACAACAGTGTACTTGAAGGATCTTGGTTAACGACTTACTTAAAAAATCCCCGTACAAGTGTACAACCATATTGCCAATACGCAGACCAGAAGGTCGACGGCCGGCTATCTGATATCGATAAACTGATTAGACCAATCTTATGGCGCATGTCGTTAGCTAGAACAAATATAGTGGCACGCGCAAACACATTGCGTGTGCTTTGAATCGTTTGTTGTTCTCACAGAACAACATCTCGAACGTAATATAGAAGATATATTGAAATTATTGTATCTGTTGCACGAATTGATGAGGTTTGTATGTTTGTTACTCAATATGTATGTGTGTCACCTTGAAATTCGATAACCACTCTACGTTAAAATTAATATTTTGACGCATTATTATGTAATTGGCGTAGTGATAACTGCATCCTGATAGCCTCGTAAAATATACATCGGGTCATTGAAATCTGCAATGTACAGTATTACGACTCAAAACGTTGACTCTATTAAAAATAAGTTACCGACGTATCATACAAATTCCGTACGTCCAAACTTGAAACTGTCATTTTTCTCGCGATTTTGAAGCTTCCTCATAGTATTATTGATTCGTATTGACGAGTAGAGTTCGCTTCATTTGGGATGTAAGTGTGAATTTTGTAGGGATTTCTTTTCAACGTGTATATTATTCTAGAATATGGCAAATACGTATTGAACAAAGTCTTATGATGCTACATAGTTTTGAAGTCTGCAAAGTCATTGAGACATCCGTTGATATAAGATGCTGCAACCTCGAACATTTCTTCGAAACTGAGTTACTCAAAACCATATTAAAATAAGTCATTAGCACCTCCTTTGCTGCTTCTTCAGTACTGATTACTGTAGCAAGTATTATGCCGAGCTGAAGTCATATTACGTATCCTATTACAAAAAGTATTCGCAGTCTTCTCTTTACTTTGACTTTTCGTTTACTCCTTAATGAAGAGACAGAGAGAAGAAAAGTAAGAAAAGCGTAACAAAGTAAATTTTAGAAAAGTGGCCATACTGAGCATTATATTGTATCGTAATTATATGTACATAATTATTATTTCAAAGTGAGAAGCATTTTTCATCAACGACATGAATTTCTAAGGAATTAGTTAACAATAAACTGAGCTAGTTGCCATTTTTTACAATACTGCTGACTTCTCGGTTCAACAAGCAAATTAAATATAATTTGATAATTTATAACTCATGAACGTTGATGAAGCGAAGGTGATCTATTAGGATGGTGGCAAGAGGCAGTCCCTGGTCTCTGCCTACCCCTCAGAGATACAGGCGTGAGCTTATGTATGTATGTACTCCTATAATAATTTAAATATCGCATAAAACCTCTATGTGAGATCAAGTAGGTAACGTACCCGTACCGGATGAGGGAAAGTTATCACATCAAATTGTTTCACAAAAGTTTTAATTTCTGCGGATCTCTATATAACGCGTTTCTCCATGAAGAAGAATATGATAGTAGATAGATAGAGAACACTTTATTGCACAACCAGAAAAATATTACAACCATGATTCTTAAATCTAAGTAATGTTATACAATTGGCGGTCTTATCGCTAAGAGCGATCTCTTCCAGACAACCTTTGGATGGAGTGGATTGCATTTACTGGATTATATTTATTTTTTCGAAAAACTAAAACGTACGTAAAACAAAGCACCCTTTGATGTAAACCTCCAAAAAGCGGTTCAAAAGAACTTAAAATTACACTCAAAGCTAATCATAATCCTGTATTAATTTTCCCGAAAAACGAAACAGAGTAAACTAACGCATAACACCTTCAATATAAGGCTCACCCTAAGTCAACGCAACTGGGAGATGTTTAGTAAATCTGACTAATCCGGAGGATATGATGCCTGCGGTAGGTAAACTGTATTTACACATATTAACCTAAGCTTCCTAAGCTACGTTTCCAAGGTAATTTGGATAACGAGAATAAAGGGCCGGTTTCTAAATTGAGAATTTCACTAAGTAAATACAGTCTGTTAGCTTTTAGAATATACCTCGGCCTCGAACACAAATATACGATTCTATCCTATCGGATATTTGTGTAATAGAAATATCGGAACTAACATGTAATTTCGTTAATTAAGTGTCAATTAGTGAAGAAAAGTTTTATACAGGGCAGGAAGTAGTATTACACTCGTGTGCTTTCGGCGAAAACCGAAGCCTACTCTAGAGCCCGAGGTATATTCTAAAAACTAACAGACTATACTTAAGTAACTTTCTATCATTTTCTTTTCTCAGAAATTCGAAGAGACAGCAGTGCAGACAGATAGCGCAAACAGCGAAGAAACTACGATTAACTATTTACTGAGCAAAATGCTTAAGTAATTCAGAAATTGGCACTAAGTGATTTAACGATTAAAACAGAGGAGGTATTCACTCCTGTATTTGATGTCCGTTAAAAGCCTTTGGCTTTAATGACATTCTTCATTTTAGTTAGTAAAATTAACAAAAAAATTGCGACGTGTCTCTTTGAAACCTTTTTAGTTATCATATTCAATTCCATGGTGACTGCAACGCTGCCGACAAACCTCGAGGATATTAAAAATGTTGAAATAACCGTAATTCGAGCCCTTTAATATGAGGAAGAACCATCATTTCTCTTTTTTTTTATTCTGTACTTTTTAATTATTACGAATTTATTTTATTTATTTTTAACTACTTAACTTTTCATTCTGACTGGAATGAAACTTTCTAAATATATCACAATAATACATCGCTAGATTCTGTGCAAGTGATTTTTAAAATTGTGAAAATACATAAAGTACCATTCGTAAAAGTGAAATTTGTCTCTATTTTTTTGTCTGAGATGCGATTGGTTGAAATTTATCTAGCACTAAAATCACTTGCAAACTATTGTAATAACACTTACAAAAAATCCGTTAATACGGAATTTTGACGCCACAGTACGCTTAAAATATTCTTTCTAAGATTCTATGGAAACATGCACTTAAACGTTTAGGAGTAAGCGCCACCCAGACTACAGGAAATCCCAGGATTAATCTCTGTAAACATGGATTTAACCAGTTAATTGAGGCGATATTCTAACTTTACTAAGGTACAGTAGAGCACATCAACCTTCACAAGCGTATCCTCTAGTTTGTAAGCTTAAAAGTGATTTTGCAGCGAAAATTATAAAAATTCTTGAGATATGAATAATTGTGATAGGTAGTTTTATGCCTAGGATGTTTTCATGGGTTAGATTTCATTAGCTTCCCGATAAATATGGTTACGTTACGGGTGACTCTGCAACTGAAATGTAAAGGTTAATCTGCTGCCGACTGTTCAAGTAAGTTCGCTTAATCACTAATTACACATAGGTAGACTCCATAACTAAGTAACAAACGACTGTTTAACTTACTTTTCTTAATTACCTTGAGCTCATAACCATAAACTGATTTAGTAAAGCGTTTTACTTTACCAGTATAATTAACTCTGTAACAATTAGTTTGAGCTAACAATTAGAACTGAAAAATACTTGTTAACAATGAAGTCATTATCTGATATACTCGTATGAAAGTCTCGTGTCACATTGTTACCAAACTCCTCCGAAACGCGATCAGCGATTTTTATGAAGTCGATACGCGTCGATAATTATAGCATCTTTACTGACACTAGATGGGTGAAGGGACCACTCCGATGCAGTAGTGCCTGAGACTTACAGCATCGGAGTTGTACCTATATCGTAGATTATTCAATGGCAAAACAATGTTTGCGGTATCAGCTAGTAAAAATATAAGGTTTTATGACTGTTTCATTAGTAGTCTATCGGTAGGTAACTTATTTTAATATCAACAAAAGGTCATGCGTTCGATTCCCGCTGAGGGATCTCGGAGTACGAGTAGCATCAGTCTCAGTGTTTTCTTTGTTTGTGATGTCATTGATTGGTTACTATAGTTAAGCCAATTATTTCAGCAGCAAGCTATCAAAGCTTTGGCCTCACAAAAACAACGGGTCGCTTTGCTAGCGATGTAGCTAACAATGTTCCTGAGTTACGAAGTCCCTCTGGAACCAGAACATATCAATTTGTGCTCCTACATAATTATATAAAAAGCCAATATTTTAACATACTCGTAATATTTGATAATGTGTGGGGCCAGAAGCAATGTATATGCCGATATGTAATGGTCATATCATGTCATGTCATGTCGTGTCGTGTCGTGTCGTGACGTGTCGTGTCGTGTCGTGTCGTGTCGTGTCGTGTCGTGTCGTGTCGTGTCGTGTCGTGTCGTGTCGTGTCGTGTCGTGTCGTGTCGTGTCGTGTCGTGTCGTGTCGTGTCGTCTTGTATTTCCTATGGGCTCAACAGACTAGGGTTTCAGGATGGTTTAGGTACTGGGCAAGGCTACTCTAAAAAACAATCTCCCAGGCGTTGCAGCGTAGTCGATAGGTCTCCTCACCCATCTAGTATGAGTGAAGGTGTTGTATAAATCATCTTATTAAGTAAATGCAAGAGCCAAAGCTTAATATAAGGACAACTATTTGGCTCCAAATTAAAGGTAATTAGATATATAAATTTTAATATTAATTACAAATAAAAATAGAGATAGAGAACTCTTTATTGCACAGCCCGAAAAGCAACCATGTTTTCTTAAATTTAACCCGGCGTTCGCACAGTTGGGTCTATTTGATGCAAGCAGTTTTCAAAAGAGCGTGTTTCTTAAAATATTTGTGTGATGTTGCCAAACTTCTCAGTAGCTGGAGCTAATGGTCCCCGTGTGGAATATAGCCATTAGTGATAGACACAGCTAAATGCGAAAAAGGTAAATATGACCCAACCATACTATTCGTGTCGTAATTTTGCGCCGTTTAAATAAAATGTATTTTGTTCTTTTATATTGTTTTTTTTTATTTTATAGTGTTTTTTTGTTATTTTCAGAACTTTTGCAATATGGATCGCAAAGAACGTGAACAGCAGCGAATTTTAAGTATTTTGCAAGAATCTGACTCCGAATAGGAAAATCGTACGTCGGAAACTGAAGAAGAAGACCATCTAAGTGTTCGCAGCCAAGATAGTGACACGGATTAAGACGCATCTGATAATTACAGCGACGATAAGCCCCTGAAAAATAAAAAAAACTAATAATACCTTTCGGAGCTGAACATCTACATCTACAGTGATTATGCAATGTTGTACTGCCGAGATTGCGCAGATGATAAAGATACTATAACTGACGTATGAGACTGATAATTAACATGTAACAAATCAGCTTATGTTATAGAAAAAAGTTTGTATTGTTAAAATATTATTACTTTAAGACAGAGGTTATCCATTCAGTTAATATTTGGTGATACTTTTATAAAAATGTAATTAAAAAGATAGTTTTGTATCTTGTTGTTTTTTTTTCAACTCAAAACCTAAAACGATAATCGTATTATACAGATAGTACAACCACAAACCAAATTTATTTTAATTTTTGTAATTATGGCGTTTTCTTATACGGGTCCTCTCGACCCAACTCTACTGTCGTTGTGTTTTGACTATGCTGACGCCGGGTTAGGTAATGTTAGACAATAGAATAAACATTTTTTAATTTAAAAAACTCGCAACAATAAAAGACAAAAATCTACGCAGATAGAAAAATTATTCGTAATAAGACCGCCAATTGTACCTTTATCTGAATCTTCTTATTTTCTAAATTGTAATTCCTGGTGTGCAATAAAGTATATTCATTTCATTTTAATTTCATTCGTTCATATAAGTGAGTTGGATAGCTAAAGTTGAAAAGATAAATTGATTAGGTATCTAATGAACAGTATACTTGAATATTCATTGAAACTAATTTATTGTATTATCATTATAATGTTTGCGGCATGTTTGTAGTCAAGCATTCTTCATTAATAGGTCAACTGCGTCACTTCGATTTCTAAACGGTTTACCCTAAGCTGAACACAGACCAAACGAAAAAAGCGTATACAACGTAAAAATAACATTATATGGCACCTAATTGAAAAGTAATTTTAACAGCCAAAATTGAGCGATAAATAAGCAAAAAAACATTCCCAAAAAGTATTTCAAATGTAAAAATTTTGGTTTCAAGGATTCGGTACTTCAAAATTTAAAACGAAAAAAATATTATAGTTTTGAAAAACGATACGACAATTTTTATGATTTCATTCCTTACGTAATTAAATAAAAAAAAAATATGTCTCTGAAGTTCGGGAAAAGCTCAGATAAAATTGCAAACTAAACTAAAGCTAAACTAATTAAAATATGTAAATACCTACATATTTGCCCGAATTATACGTTTACTCATGTAAGTAACGTGTAAGCGGAGTGGAATGATTGTCAAATTACCAAATTTTTTAAATAGAGCAACCTCTGGAAGAACTATAATATTATGTAGACGATTTTAGCTTCCAGAGCTAGAATATTCTGTGCATTTTTTTTATGAATTAAACAGTTGAAATATAATTTTAATTAAAGAGTGTTAAACTAATTTTGCAGGTAGTGTATGTATTATTACAGAAAAAGAATAATATTTGTTGTTGGAATCCATAAAAAATAAATCAGAGCCACAATCTCCCGCACGTATCCAAGCGATTTATAAGACTTTTCAATGGCACATTCAGAGTTCAATGATGGCCAGTATCGCATGGAATATTTAATTGATTGAAACTAGATTTATTCGCTTAAATACGGGTATTTATCTCGCCGAATGAGTCGACCGAGCGACAAGATAACAGGGCTGAGGTCGGAGATCGGAGAAGGGTTAAAAAAATAAAAGTACGATAGTATTTTTCCGTACAAATCTTCGTTAGTTACGTGGGATCTTAGAGTGCTTAGTGCGAGTTTTTTAACTACTCGATCGCGTTACCGTAAACTCATATTTTTATGACATAGAGGAAGCGCCATCTAGCGACAAGTATGGAAATTAAAATTGCTGAGTGCGCGTTGTAATGGTTTACGTTGAAAAGTGAACACGTTTACCAGCCAAAACAAGAATAAACGCGAGTGCGAGTTGTACTGTGACAGCGTTTTGCCAGTTCGAACGGTTAACTTACTCATACTTACTACTCAATGCTCGATTAACGCGGTAGTAAAGTTATTCGATTAGATCTGTCAAACTCGCACTAAGCACTCAGAAAAATAATAATTGAGCGCGCAGAAGGTATCTTAACGGCATACATAACTAATCAAAAGTAAAAAGTAAAAGCATCCACTTAGGTTTTTTTCAGTAGCCTATAAACGTCCCACTGGAGGGCACATGCCTTCTCTCAGAGAGAGAGCAAGCGCTGAGGTATTTGTACACCTCAGACAATCAGATTTCCTCACGGTGTTTTCCTTCGTCCTTAGCGAGTGATATTGCTACTATAACTTCACAAATTCATAGTTACATATTAAACAGGTCTTAACGTGATTATATATTAAGTAAAACGTAATTACCTTATTTCCCGATTTGTCTACCCGAGACCACGGCAACTGTAACGCTGCCGAAACGTCGAGAAATAAATAATCGCGATTAGACCTGTTCAATATATAACTATGTATACTAATAATAATAATATTGGCCTTTTTGCATCTACTTAATGAGATGATTTATACAGCGTTCAGCGTCTATGTATGGGTATCGCGAATCATTAAGAATTACTTTCACAAATGCAATTAAACAATTTAACTTTCTAGGATTATGTATCTTGCAAAAATGTGTCTGAGCTTTAAACCATGACTACAACATTTTAGACAGCATTGGTGGAGGGATGTCAGATTCGTGTTACAAAAGTCTTTACACGACATAGGTTCGTCGCCGACTATACCTAACAGTACATAAGTGTGATAAGCCTTTACCTCTGAAACGCGGCTATTCCTGTAACACCTTAATTACTTCTATTAATTTGCAACAATGTTTAATTTTATTTATTAGCAAAATATATATGACGTTTCTCAAATTGCACATTTTCAAGGTAACTTTGAGCCGTTGTTATCATGGGCGTTCAAGCTTGATTCAAATTGTCAGTATTAAAATGTATGTCATCAACGCATTTTGTCCCCACCGACATAATCGGCACGGGTCTCTTCCCTAAGGAAGGTGTAGGCCCGACTCCAACACGAGGGTCTAGTTCGGATTGGTGGAGGCCTGCAAGACTAGTGGATGATCCCACTGTCAGAAGTTTTCAAGCTACCGCAAAATGTACGAGTATATTATTCTGTCAGTTAAACATGTAATCTCATTATACCATTAGCAACTGTTTCATGATTTCAGCTGAACTAATCTACCGCGAAATGTATATGGTTGTAGTACCTCACCCCTAGTACTGCCAGCGAAACGTGAAAGTAATCCATAACGCCTGATATATACACACAACAGTTATAACAAAAACATGGTCTGCTTATATCCGATTACATAGCCGATGGTTTAGCGTAAAACGTCTATCATCATCAACCCATTATGTCCCCACTGAGGGGCACGGGTCTCATCCCTAAGGAAGGTATAGGCCATATTCCACCATGGTGTCAAGTCCGGATTGGTGGAGGCTTGAAAGACTAAAGGTTGATCTTGATGTAAGAAGTTATCAAGCCGCCCTAACGCCTTTGACTTAGCTTAACGACTGCCATCTATCTACGGCAGCCGGCTCAATGTTATGTTATAGCTAACTTGCTCTACTCAACGATATATATATATTAATTGCGCACAACACCTAGTTAGATAGTTACGCCGAGGCTACATATTTTCGTCGCATCCGATTTTAGCAAGTGACCCCCACTACCGAACTGAAAGACGTTTCATGTCAAAACATATTTGCATATAAATACGCCTAGATTATATTTGCATATGGTACAGCCTTTATTATGTATAAAATTTAAATTAAACATAGCCTTCGATGCTCATGCTATTGCTTCTTACACATGTCAACACAAATATTTTTCGCGGAAAACTCGAGCCGCGTCCCAAAACATTTCCACTGGAGGATGGTCGGGGCAAACCACACGTTAATATGTTAAAATGTATGACAGTCTAAATGACCTTAGTCACAAACTAGAGAGACAGACAGATGTTCCACTCTACATTTTTCTTTTATTTACACTTGACAGATGTTAGACTAGACTTCAGTCGCGTTTGATGGTAACGAAGACGGGGTCTAAGATGGTATGTGCTTGCCTACTAAATGCCAGTTAACTAATAGTTTTAAATATAACCAGGTCATTTGACTTCGGAAAAATAGACGACAACGTGTGGCATGTAAAGCTGCATTTGACATCTTGCAGCCCTCTACGCCATTTTGGTTGGCAAGAATAAAAAAATAGTATGCTTTTGTCAAATGTGGTCCAATCGTCATGATCATCAGACTTTGTTTAGCCAGGTTTTCACGATCTTAGTGCGCTCGGTCCGAGTGCGCCATCCGAGTAAACTAATGCTTCTGATTGGCTATTTTGGTGTCGTCACGAAAAACCGTCCAATCAGAAGCATTAGTTTACTCGGATGGCGCACTCGGGCCGAGCGTACTAAGGCCGTGAAAACGCGGCTTTAGTCCACTTCTAGGCATAGGACTCCTCTAATAAGCGCCATTGCGCCCTGTCTTCAGCTTGCCGCATCCAGGATCTGCCTGCAGTTTTCCGCAGATCGTCATCCCACCTGGTCGGAGGGCGTCCTACACTACCTTGTCTATCGCGGTACAAAAGACATTTTGGAGATTTTAAGCAAATTTAACATTTCTTTCACTTTCTGAATTTTGGTTTATAAGAAAAAAAAATCTATATTTTTATTTCTTCCTAGCTGGCCCAGCAAACTTTGTACAGCCTAACAGTCGATTCTTTATTTTTTTTTCTCTCTCCGTAAGAACCATCTTCGAATACTCTTAAAAAAAGAATTAGTGAAATCGGTTCAGCTGCTCTCGAGATTTGCGCTTTCCTACACATTCAGCGATTCATTTTTATATTATAGAAGATTAGTACCTGATATTTTTATTATAGGCACAGTCTAATACAGACGGATAGATACATCAATTATTAATTAATAAGTTTTGAAAGATGAAAGGATTTTGACACAACAAAACAACTCAGTCTCCTGCCTGTCTCGTTGATCCAGATTTGACTGCGAAAACAGAGGTCGTGGGTTCGATATCCATGACCCACTGGAGGCAGCTGAACTTGATCTGAATGCCCTCAGTCTGTACAGTGTATCCGTTCTTAAATGGCAAAACGAGTAAACAAACATGGCTGACCAATAAATTGTGACATTTCATAGTGTTGCTGAAATTACTGAATGAATGACGGATTTCATTATTGAATGAATGGAATGAATGAAGTTTAAGTCATAAAATAATCTAAATAATTATGTAATATTAGTATCGCAATCCATCTGCTACACTGAACTCGACCCATATACATACAAACTGGGACAAAAAAAAAAATAAAGAAAATTCCGCTAATAAATGTTGGCGGTAATGCTATCTCCTCAATAAAGAGTTCTTAAGATCATTATGGGGAAAAGTAGAATCGAAAAACGTGTAGAACATTATAGATGTTTGACCATTTAAAATGGGGGTTTGTGCTGCAAAATATATTATTTTTAGTTTTTTTTACACTATTCTCTGTATTACGAACAGGCAGCGACATCTGGCTGAAGTAGATTGCATCACTTACAGCCGCGACTACATACTTTGCAGTTAGGTTCTTTTTTTTACATCGGAATGATATCGCTGTACCCAAATGATTATACTATTTTTATTTTTAATGCACTAACCCGTGCTAAGGACAGTTTTAAAAAACCTATTTAGAGGCTAAAAATTCCACCCATGCCGGGATTCGAACCCGCGACCTCTGGCTATCCGTGCCAGCGCTCTTTCCAACTGAGCTAATGGGCGACTCACCGGCATCAGTAAAATTTCGAACCTCCTTATACTATTCTCTGTATTACGTACAGGCAGCGACATCTGGCTGTAGTAAAGTCTGGATGGAATTTTTAGTCTCTAAGTAGGTTTTTTTAAAATTGTCCTTAGCACGGGTTAGTGCATTAAAAAAATAAAAATAGTATAATGACTAGGAGATATTTAAAAAATCTCATCTGGCAACCGTGGCTACAGCAACGTGAAACAAACTTCTTGCTCGCTGGCTCGGCTGATCTATTGGCAGTTTTGTATACCGCTTTAAAACTGACAGAATTTCAAGCATGCTCGAAGAATCAACGGTATAACCCACGGAGCAAAATTTGAAAAAAAAATCGCCGTTTTTGGGGTGATGTAGTTGCGGTCTATACCGTTGGCTGGCAGATAATAAAAACTGCGGTAAAGAAAACTGGTGGCTCGCTAATGAAACACCCGCTTAACATGCAAGGGTTTTAGTAAAAAAATCAATAAAACTTTAATTCTTTATACAATACCCACCGCAATACCTTCTCTATTTTGTTATTTTTATTATTCCGGTGCTATGTGCACTTCTTAAATAACATAACAGCGCAATTTTGTTCATTCGTTCTTTCATTCACCTCATACAACCGCATCCCAACACTAAAAAAAATGACAAACTAATCTGTGTAGTTTTGCTAACCTGTGATCAGAAAATCAGTGTATTTAGAATTTCGGCAAAAAATCATAGTTTTAATCACAAATTCAGCCAGTTTTCGGTAAAATACGATGCCCCTGTGTCTTAACTAGTGTCTACAACTAAATGTGGTAACCTACATCGAGTGATGCTTCCAGAATTCGTGTTTTGTGGTCGAGTGAGGTTTGTTTACTCGTTTTGCCATTTAAGAACGGATACACTGTACATGTATTCTTCTATTTGTGATATCCTTGCATGTTCAAGCTATCCTAGTCAACGACCAGGACAAGTGGTTGTATTGTGTAAAAGTTATTCGTTGTAGTTGATTGTAACTTCTGTACTTTTTAGAGTCGTTGTCAATACCAATAGCATCGGATCACGTTACTGTCCAGTCTAGTCAGTCTGGATTATAACTTGATGTGATATACGTCCGCGGCATTGGCACACTGACTTGGTGTGATTCACCCGTAGGTATTTAGAGTTTGTACTTTTGATTGGAGATGTAATCTGAGGCTTAGATTATAGGTCAAACACTTATTTATTTATACAATTGTTTACTACAAGGAACACTTGTATTTATCAAAGGTTTAACGGTCTTATTTACTACATCACGATTCCTAACTTGACAAACACTAAATAAAATTGTATTAGTAATCGTGGAGAGTTCCGTGCCCCAGCAGTAGGGACATACAAGGGTTGATATCGAATCGTGGCGTGATTTTAGTCCATCAAAAGGTTGTCTGGAAGAGATCGCTTTTAGTGATAAAGCATACTGTACTCTTTGAGTCTCTTTGAGTCTGTACTCTTAGTTTAAAAAAAATATCTATGTAATTTCCATTTCTATGTACAATAAAATATTCTCTATTTGTGATAATCAAAACCTTTGAAAGACACCATAATATTTTAAAACCTATTTAGAGGCTAAAAATTTCACCCATGCCGGGATTCGAACCCGCAACCTCTGGCTATCCGTACCAGCGCTCTACCAATTGAGCCAATGGACACCATGGTAGACACCATAATAATTGAAATAAATTGCCCCTCGGGAGTACTTTTAAGGAACCTTAGTTTCATAAATAAATAAATATTCAAGCCCGCATCTTTGATTTACCGGTGTCGCGTCCGGTTACCATGTCGGAGGTTATGAGTTCGGTTCCCACTAGGGGCCGCCTGAAATTTGTACAAATGGCTTCAGTCTGGGTGTTTGTTGGGTGTCTGGTGGCCAAAGTGCACACAAAAAGTCAACTGACAACTGTAAACAGTATATTAACAGCTTTTTAGTGAACGATAAACGGGGGTTATTATCCAGTTAAAAACCACCAAACATGACTTTTCTTTCACATTACCATATTAAATGTATAAATGTTGATGAAGCGAAAGAGATCTGTAAGGATCGTGGCAAGTGGCAGACCCTGGTCTCTGCTTACCCCTCGGATACAGGCGTGAGTTTGTGTCGGCCTAGAGAATAGCACCAACCCAAATTCTTCCCGCGGGTGTCGTAAAAGGCGACTAAGGGACTCAAACCGGAGGGCGGGCAGCAGCGCTACCTGCAGTACAATTCTACCAAACAGCGATCCCCAACCCGCATGCCCAGCGTGGGGATTATGGGTACTACCCCCTAATGATGGCACAACCTCTCGATCATTTGGGGAGGGCTATGTCCAGCAGTGGACTAATATAGCCCGAAGAAGAAGATGTTTCTTATAATACTAATGGTTGGTCCTACGACGATACATGAAAATATTATGAAAATATTCTCAGTAAATTCAACGTCGGATGCGAAAAACGAAGTGAATTTTCATTTCCTGCGTAATGAGTGGAGCAGGTAAACGGAAATTAACCCAATAGGGAACTTGGCTCGATATATTTGTAAGTATATTGCATTGTATATATTTTTTATTATTTATTAACGACCAATACAGATAATTAATAATACAATCACGCCTCACTTATAAAAACATGATTCCACTAAAATACTCTTAGACGGAGTTTACACATTCAGTCAGGCTTCAGTCAATTACATCACTCTGGTTAGACTGACGGCGGCGTACTGATTTTCTATTCAGTGGACTGATGGACCAGACTGACGGATATTCGAATATTTTGATGCTACATCAGTCTGGCATCAATCCGAGCTTGATCAAGGTCACGGACTGAACTGACGCCAGACTGAACTTGTAAACTCCGTCTTAGAGGCGTTTTTATTTCCTCTGTGCTAATGTGTCTTCCCCAGATTACTTTAGCGACTGTTTCTGGAGTCAAGGCCAAATCACTAGAAATTGGGGTTACCAAAGTTTTTATTGTTTTGACGCGTGGGCCGGGTGCTATAAATAATAAAATGTATTAATAAAATAGGTACTGTTTATGAAACTTCGATGAAATACAGAATAAAATATAAAAATAATTTGCAAGCAGGTAAAAGTAGTCAGAAACTGAAGTAGCAACGAAAATTCAAAAATAATCTAGAATGAATGAATGAAAACTGCCATATTTCCATAAATTAAGTAACCTGGAACGCTATTTTAGATAACACGCTGCCAATTTTATAAACAATGTTCATGAACTTGCAAGAAAAAGTGTAGTTTTGACATCTAATGACAATTTTGAGGTTAGAATCTTGTTTACTAAATTGGACAAGTAAGGATAAATAGACTGTAGTTAATCTGCGTGTCAATGAACTTTGCAAAATACATTTTACTGTCATTGTATTGTAGTTCAATAAAATAGGACTCTGCTGTCAATAGTTTTTCCTGTCACCGTCAGAGAACTGACGTAGATGATTGGTAGGTCAATTTTTATCAGGCAATGAAGTCGTGATGTAAAACGAAGGCGCGTAAAGTTCTTTTACAGACGTGACGTTGCCATACCGACCTCTCACGTAATCTTTGTAAACATGGCATGCCATGTGACCGCGCGAATTAACAACATTATTATTTAATAAACAACACGTTGGGACCACCCAACTAACAATTAAACAGTACAAAAGCAGAGTAAACAGATGTTCTGACAGCCAATAAAATCGATGATAAAAAACACTACATGTTGCCCGCGCCTTCGTTCGATCGAAAATCGATTAAATTTTAATTTTAAAACTTAAATGCAAAAAACTTTCTATCAATAAATTAATTAATAAAAGTAGACAACGTGCTATATTACACTTTAATCTATCTCAGTGCCAAAATTCATCTAGATTCATTTATCCGTTCTGGCGTGATAAAGTGACAAACATCCACGCATCTAAACTTTCCCGATTATAATAAATGGTTAGATAGTCTTATTATTATAGGTAGGAGACCGCTCCAATATGTCCTACTTTGATGTTATTTGTTTACATTCCACTAAACTGTCAGCATTATCGAAATCTTGTTTACATGATATTGTCTACAATTAAATTAGAGATTGCGCGTCTTGTAAAGTAGGAGGCAACTAGTATGTCACATCCAGCGATGTTGCTATTTCTCTTACTCATATGCGGTTCAGTTACTTGTGAAGAAGACGGAGAAATTACGATCCTAATTAATTACAATTGAAGTACGTCTAAGATTGTAACCAGAGCATGTTATGTTTTTTTCCGGCTATTGGCCTCAACGCAACAAGGAAAGGGCATATCTATCCATTTATCGAGTGGTACTAAACTAATTAATTAATGTAACAGGAAATATCTGTGGGAGTTCAGACTACAAAACTGACGTGGAAATCGGCCGGCCAAATAAGTAACCCGCGAATAGATAGGCGAGACTTGCCACCGTGAGGGGTAGGTACCCCAGGGCGGTCATCGCAAACGGGATGGCCAAGAAGACGATGGCGGGATGATCTCGACAAATTCTTGCTGGAGTGGTCAAAGGTGGCAAATTACCAAAAATCTTCGTCTAAAAGGGGGAGACCGTTGCCCTACAGTGGGGCACCCATAATATGAAGGCTACATAAAAAACAGGAAATATTTTTTTTAAAAACTACATTCCTCAAGTATATTTTGTCTTCAGACCATAGGTTCTATAAGGTGGTTTCTGGTGCTAACAGGCGCCACCACGGGAATAAAAATCATAACTTGTTTTATAATACGTCTTTTTCAAAAAGTAAACATCAAAAATCTCAAAGCGTCTTAAAGGCTGCATTGGACCCTTATATTTTCGTCATGTCACGGAATCATCGAACATATTCACCGAAAATCAAAACATTATAAAACAGTTTTCTCTTAATAGAAATCGCCTTCAAATTATACTATTCTCGAATTCGAATTAAGTTAACAAGGAAACGTGTGTGGCATCCAAACTATCAAGTTTTTGCCAGCAAAACGGAGGGCTTCACAGTATTATTTTTATTGTTATGTTTCGTTATTAGACATAACAACTTAATTTGGGAAGGCCGTTCCGCCTTCAATTATTGATTTCATATAATTTTCGGCCGGCGCCGCTGGCTATGGCTTGAAGTGGCAACGCAAAAAAAGGCAAAAACCGTTATCGAATATTAAATAAAATAATATTAAAAAGTGGTAAAGCTTATGCCCATCCATTAGTTTTCTTTCGTCCATTTAAATGCAGAGGCTTCCTTATAAAAAGATGACCCACTAAAACACACTTGAGACGCGTTCAAGCCAGTTTATGCGAGGAGGTCCTCTTATAAACCGTCTTTACTTTAACTTTAGCTCCGTCTTAAGAGTCCTTTAGATTTTTTATAAGTAACACTATATCCTCCTAAGCCCTGGAGGTAACATTTACTTCAAGTATTCTAAAACTACGTAGATTTTGTAGAACCTTTTCTTCTTGATGTTCAAAAAATTATGAGGAAAGTATTGGACCTGGAACAGTAAGTTTTCCGGACAGTAGTAAATCTATTTCTAGGATTTCAGGGCTAAGGAAGATAAAACTTTGGGTTTTCACACATTTGGCAAATACTGCTCGACACACGAAGATTCTTTTACAGTATCAAGATTTGATGTTTGTCCTGCCCGAGTTTTATTAAACTAGAATTCGTAGTTTATCATGATAATTTGGGGTACATTGCGAATTTACTTGCCAATCTGTGGGTTAATGGACTTTGTAGTGAACCATGATCAATTCTATGAAACAGGCTCGTGACACTATTTAGAGTAAATAATGACATAAAATGTCGAAATGTTATATGTCGTAATTTCAATGTCTATGAATTAAGTTGACCTACAATATGAAAATATGTACTTACTTACATACGACTAATTAATGCAATAGGTACAACTTTTTAAGAACCGTTTCGGGTCTTTCACGAGTAACTTTTCTAAGGCGTTGATAATTAAACTTCGTTATCGACGCTTAAAGATCTAATTTTAATTAAAAAACGTCACATAATTCACGCTTTATTCGGCGGTAGGCGATGCCTGAGTCCGGCGGCCGACCAGATACATAGACCTATCGCTTGGTGTATCACTGTAGGGTAAAAATGGTCACCAAAGACTGGCGATGCAATATTAAATCGTTAAATTTAATATTGGCCTGTGTTATATCTTTTATTGCCGTACAACTAACGCGTATGCTAACACGGGTCAAGTGATTAAAATTCTTTTTTGTGGCAACAAATAAATGTTTGTTCTCACGCGATTATTGTCTGATTTAATTACATTATTTATTGCTTGGTATAGCACGTCTAAAAACCTATTTAGAGGCTAAAAATTCCACCCATGCCGGGATTCGAACCCGCGACCTCTGGCTACCCGTGCCAGCGCTCTTTCTAACTGAGCTAATGGGCGACCGGCATCAGTGAAATTTCAAACCTCTTTACAATATTCTCTGTATTACGTACAGGCAGCGACATCTGGCTGAAGTAATTTGCATCACTTGCAGCCCCGAGTACCTACTTTGCAGTTAGGCTTTACATCGGAATGATATCGCTGTACCCACATGATTTTTTTTTCTAATGCACTAACACTGCTAAGGATAATTTAAAAACCTATTTAGAGGCTAAAAATTCCACCAATAGCACGTCTGTTACTATCTAATTTCGTCGGGAAGCCCGCTACGATCATAGTTACCTTGTTGAGTCTCTGTAACGAACATAGACTTCGCAGGTATAAGAATAAGTATAAGTAGTTTCTTTAAATCTGTAAAAAATAGTAACATTATATTATTAACTTAATTCCTGAATCACTCACTTGTCTTTCGTCGGAAGAGTCCGACCACATTTCGCCCTCATTCGAAGAGCTTATTCGTGGCAAGTAAATAATATGGAGTTGACGTAGTCGGTTGCTACCGATCATGTCTGAGACGAGCAACCGACGACGCAAACTCCATATCTACTGCCACGATTAAGGTTTTGGGGATAAGGGCGGATCCTGGTCGGACTCTTCTAGCAAAAAGCAAATAAAAAATTAAGAAATCATGTTAATAATGTCTGTAAAGTTAGTTGTTAAACAAAAGTTTTAGTATAAAAACTAACATTATAGTATTTTCTAAGGTTAATAAACGAGTATAAATCCGTATAGAAACAGTTTTAATTAAACTAACATTATGTTAAAACGCAAAGCATTATTATATTTTCTTGGCTATGTCATAAATATATCTAAAAACAATGTCTTTAAGTTCAATATTATCCTATTCATAACAATTTCTTAATACAACACAATCTCATACCTAGATATAATACTTGACGCAACTATAAGTAGAAAAGAAGTAATAAAATGATTATGGATACAAATTACGTAAATCTTTATCGTAGATAGGCACGGTACTTGTAATACTACAATAGTGAAGCAATTAACGTCTTGAAAAATACTACCTACTACGCAATAGGTAAAATCATTGAGAAACCAATCGATAATAGTTTAACAAACACACCTTTTGTCGGTATCGAAAGAAACTATCTACACTTTTCAGGTTTTTAACAATTTCAATTACTTTAGTTTATAGTAATCAATCAATTAACTACTCTTCTCCTTTTTTAGGCTATATTAGTCAACTGCTGGACATAGCCCTCCCCTAATGAGCGCAAGGTTGTGCCATCATTGGGGGGTACCTACTCATAAAAATCAAAAAATAAAATTTAGTTTTTCGTAACAAGCTTCGTCAAACTTAATATGGCAAAGTTAAAATATGCAAAAAGAAAACTAAACGCTTAGAAAATAAGTCGCCCCGGGACACGTGTGATAACAACATACAGTCTTGTAGCTTTTAGAATATAAGAAGAAGAAATAAATATAATAATAATAATATCTAGTAAATTTATTAATGAATTTATTTCTGAAATAACTCAATAACTGTAGTAAATTACAAAATGAATGATTGGATCTTGGAACTTTTTACTTGATACTTTAAAATTTTATTAATTGCATGTATTTCGTTATTAACTCACTGTTAAAAATAAATTATATAGATAGATATATAGATAGATAGATATAATAGTAAAGTCATGTATATACCTAACTTAACTAATGTCCATCGTGTTTAGGAAGAGCGGGGCTTCCTGGCGAAGGTGTCTATACACTTAGTAGGAAGTCCCCACAGTATAAAATTTATGTTTACAGTCTATTTATTCTTACTTGTCCAATTTAGTAAACAAGATTCTACCCTTAAACTGTGACTTTTTAGTCCAAAACTGCCATATTTCCATAAATGAAGTAACTTGGAACACTCTTTTAGATAACACGCTGCCAATTTTATAAACGTAGTTCATGATAGTTCATGAATTTGCGAGAAAATGTCTAGTTTAGGCATCTAATCTTAATTTTAAGGTTAGAATCTTGTTTACTAAATTGGACAAGTAAGAATAAATAGACTGTAGTTGATGACGAAATAATTTTTTTTGTATTCTTTTCGGCAGCTAACTTCTAATGTGCTGCATTATGTATGCGGTATGCATTTACTATTTATCTTTATATATTTGCTTAATTATTGTCTTTGTATATATGTATGTATGTTTATAATTTTTGTACATATTAAAACATAGTTTAATTTTAGAAAGATAACTACACTAAAATATCACCTCACTGTTTGACATAAGTTCTTCATCACGTCACCTGTTGGTTGGCTAGAATAAAATACTATTTAGTATTAAACCCGCCAATTGTAGGTACAATATTTACAGGTACAATAAAGGATTTAATAATAATATTAATATGTACGTATTTGCTTACTTTTGTTTACCACTTACTATCACAGTATGAGCAAGCTATGAGTGCTTATCGAGCAAATTCTAGCAAACGGCTGTGTACTGCTGAGCTTTGCGCTTGTCGTGGGCCTAATTAGGCCACAAGACCTGCTAAAGGTGGTGTCATACGATAAATTGACTCGTCATTAGTCTACGTTGCTATTGGCACGTAGAACAAGGACCACACAAGCTAGGTATCTGCTAGTGTCATCATTTCGGAGGAACAATTGTGTGACTTTAAACACGTAATAAGCATCATATAGATTTGCCATATTTTGTCTTCGACTGGCCAAATACACACAACTTGTTTTTTAAATCGGTTCTGTAGTTTCGGATAACTTCAATAACAAACAATGTGATAGGAGGCTATATATTAGAAGAAGAAGATTGAGCTCCGAATTTTATCTCTTCTAAAGACCTTAGGTTCTATTCGGGAGAGGTTTCTTAGCAGGACAGCCAAGTTTAACGCTCATTCTTAGTAATATTCGAGGTACTTTAGAGCAATAGCAAAAAGACCCTAATTTTTTATATATTCGCCCGTCACACAGTCACATTCTGTGAAATTCTCAATTAACTACCTACCTAAGCAATACGCATCTTGAACCTCTTTATTCCACGGATAGAAATATTGTAGACTTCAAGTAAGAAGGTTCCGTTGGCACCCGTCGCCCCTATATACATCCCTCTGGAGGGCACAGGCTCTCTCAGAAAGAGAGAGAGGATGGGTTTAGTTACAACAGATACCCACTGCGAATAGGCAATTTGAACTTGATTTACCCTTCGGATATAAAAAACCTAAGGGCTTCCATCAGCGGTTTGATTGCATGCAGGGAAAGCGTGTCTGGAATAGAATCCACTTATCTAATGCTTGAGAGGTGTCACAGTTTGGTAACAAGAGCGTTTACTTTGCGCAACTAATTCGCAATGCCCATAGATGCAAGGAAGAAAGGCGAAAGTGAAATGTCTGTTCAAACAAATGGCTCGTGTTAAAAGTTACGCACTTTTGCAAAGCAAATATTAAGTAAAAAGTGTTATGCAAGTGACATATTATATGGTCTTTATTACAAGATGACATCGAATTCAATAAAAATATTTGAAAGGGGCATAATTATGGTAATTTAAACAAAAAAAAGATAGAGTTTTAATATAATTTGGTAATACGATCATTCTTAGCGCTGTGGGTTTATTTTAAACAAACTTTAAAAATCACGGTGTTTAACGAAAATATTATACCAATAAAACAATTTTATATTAAAAATAAAATATTACTCAAAATATTTGTCGATACAAAACTACTGTCTCCGATCAATATCATATTCACTCCGTGACTAGCGTAGTTTTACATCCCAAATCATTTTGTTCTAAGAAATGTCTTGTGTTGTGACACTTTTCAGAGGAAATGAAAAAAAAAATATGTCACGGAACGATTTCAAATACTACGTGCGATGAAGCGTTGCTTTTCCTTGGCCACAGAAAAAGGCGCGATAAAGACGGGCCTCTCCAATTCACTTTCAAACAAAATATACTGAAGGGATGGGACTATACCCACATGGCGCGAATTATATAAAACACGTCGCGGCTTTTCCACACCCTTGTCCCACGGCCTTCCTGTATGCCCCAGGCCTAAGTTCTATACACATTACTCCTGTAAAAATCTAACTAGGGGATAAGTTTCACAGTATTAGATAAATAAATAAAAATTAAAGTTTACCGTTATGATCAATTGCATCTTAACATAACATTTACATACAAGACATACATTGCTTCTGGCCTCACACTAGGATACCCTGTATCGTGGGAACTAGAAACAACGACATCACAAACATGTAAACATCCAAGACCTGGGCTTTTTTTTATCCCCAGCCAGGATTCGAACCCGGGACCTCTTGCATGGTAGGCAGACGGGTTACCGTTAAGCCACAGAGGTCGTCTTCTGCACAAGACATAACCTATGTCGTGGAAGTCGTGTAGAATACGCAGAATCATAATTAGAACCGGTTGATAGAATGAAAAAATATCGAGTATCGAGTCATAGGTGTAAACCAGAACTGATTTATTTACAATCATATAACACCGTACTTCTCATCGAATATATTTAAATTCGCCGGCGTAACTCAACTTTCAACCAATGACAGTCCTTTCCAGTATTGCCATTTTCAATAATTGCTAAAACTACGAGCCAGACGGCGTTCGAGCGCAGTGGTGAAAACTACAGTAATCCTTACAAACCCACAAGTTTAGAAAGCTAGATACCGAGAGTTCCACCCAGTGACATGATAGCTGAGACGAACCTTTAGTTCCCACCTAAATAAATAAATAACTTTCACACAGCACAATCACTTGACCTGGTCCCAAACTAGGATATCCTGTACTATGGAAAGCTGGCACGGACGTCACAAACATGAAAATACACCCAGACTGAGCCCACTTGTTCAAATGTACAGCGGCCCCCAGTGGGAATCAAACTCACGACCTCTGTCTTGGTAGCTAAGCGCCTTAACGGCTAGACCAACGAGGCAGACTCACCGGGTAATCAAATTCACCGGGTAGGCTCTAATTTCATACGCTTAAGTATTATTTTAGATTGAAATCGTAGTTCGATAGTTTTAATGTGGATAGTCCTTACAACTCACTTTTGTTTATCTATTGTTTACAACAATAAAGATTGCACTACGACAGTAAAAGTAATTACTCGAGGATCTAGTGTTATTAAAGGATTAAATGTTGTTATATTAATTACAAGGAAAATATTGTCGATGGTCTTGGAACGATGAGTGAAAGTTTTGAGAACCTGACTACTACGCTACTACTTATATAATTGTCTTCGTTTCAATACATTGTTTTATTAGAATTCAAATAATTCAAATCAATTTATTTCAACGTAAATAATTTACATTCTGTTTCTTCTTCTTCTTCAGGCTATATTTATTAGTCCACTGCTGGACATAGCCCGCCCCTAATGAGCGTCATAGCGCAAGGTTGTGCCATAATTGGGGGGTAATGCCCATAATATCCACGCTGGGCATGCGGGTTGGGGATCGCAGTTTGGTGGAATTGTACTGCAAGGGGCGCTGCTGCCCACCTCCTGGTTTGTGTCCCTTAGTCACCTTTTACGACAAACGCGGGAAGAATTTGGGTTGGTGCTGTTCTCTAGGCCAACAGCAATTCTGTTTCATTCTGTTTGCTGAATGTCAATGTAAAATGTACAACTTAAAAGAAAATCAAGACTTTTTGCTTTTAAATATAACTAACTGTAAAGAATTAAATTAAAAAAACTGCGGCTAGAACATCGCTGCCTCTGGGAAGGGTCCATTATCATTAAAATGAACCCATTGTCTATCTACACTGCAGGTGTCTCCCGTGCCCCATCAGTGTAGGCAAATGATATCAATGATTTATGTATGTACATAATGTACATATACCGACAAAATATATACATATATATATATACACTCCTGGACACATCTATTGGCCCACCTTATAGTTTAGGTTTCGATGGCCCCTACCTAAATATGATTGCTAGATTGAATAAAAACTATTGATGCAGTGTTAAACCTGATACATTTAAAGACTATTGAATAAAATTATGAATGTGCCTGGTTCAAAACTACATAAAAACTTTTTGCTCGACCTAATATCAATTGTCAGCTAGGACTAAACGAAACTATAAATGCAAGGTGAACCAATAGATGTGGCCAGAAGTGTATATATGGCTAATTGGAGTGCAAACTTGTAAAGGTTGAATGGCTATGGTTTGTACAACGTTTTTATGACACTTCTCATAAGTAATTAGTAAGTGCAGGGAAAAAATGTGCTTCAGCAAAAAAATATTTTGTCCAGTCACTAAGAAATAGGGTTACCATCCGTTCAGCTTCGATTTGTTACTTGTATTGAAAAATGCCATGAATAAGGAATCGGGCCCCACATTTCGTACCCGCTACACATAAGGCTTAATCGTGGAATTTATTATGTAACTAAGTCGCGGTGGTAGCTAAGTGGGTAGAACCATGGACTGGCAGGCGAGAGCCCCAGGTTCGATCCCGAGTGCGGGCATGTACCAATGACTTTGTTTAATTTGGAAGTTACGTACATTTGCGAATTTGTAGTCGCAATACCACACGCTAACGGTGAAGGAAAACATCGTGGGGAAACCCGCAGTTTGGTTGGCTCCGCACGTATTGACTAGTCTTTCCTGTGGGCTAGGCCAACTAAGCTGTCAGGATGGTATAGGTGCTGGGCAAGCCTACACCATCTTTAAAACCATGTCCCAGGCACTACAGCGTCGGAGTGGTCCCTTCACCCATCTAGTGTGAGTGAAGATACCACTGGACGCTGTATAAATCATCTCATTAACTAGATGCAAAAAGGCCTTCTTAAATTCCGGAATCACGTACTCGATTTTTAAATTACTTTTTCGGACTCTTTCAACAAAAAACTTGAAAGTGTGTAGTGCTTATGTAAATTTTAGTGAAATTTATTAGGTCAAGCTCAAGGTAAAAAAATATTCATTATAAAAACAAAACGATTACTTAATCGCATTTTGTCAGTTCTTTTAATCGAATGGTAACCCTACTCACAGGCACTCAGTCAAGCTCAACGAATGTCAACTTTCAACTCTGATTAGACTTCACAAATAGGTAAGTACTTCAGTGACGGCAGCGAATTATAAATTGATTACAACAGCACTACACAGTTTACCCTCCACGGAACAAGAAGTTTGCACAAACACTCGAACAAGAAAAAGTAACTATTCACTTGACATGTCTGAGAATGAATTTCGGTCTGAGTACAGTATTAGACACATATTATTGCTTGTCTGTTCTATGGGTTAGACCGAATAAGCTGTCTGGATGGTATAGATACTGGGAACCCCGGGTCTATAGCCTACTCCATGTAAGAAACAAATGTCCTAACCCCTGCAGTGTCCGTGTGATCCCTTCACCCATCTAGTGTGAATAAAGGCGCCACTGGCCGCCGTATAAATCATCTTATTACGTAGATACTAAGGACAAAGATTAGATCATTGCGATAATATTTCAAAAAGTAAGGGATTATATTAAAGGATGCTAAATATTTTACCAAAGAGATGGATATAAAGTATACAATCTTGAGTAATAGAAAACTTCAAATTGATCATAGGATTATAACGTCAAAATTTTTTTTAACATTTTCTAGTAAAAGCAACTGCTACAACTTCAACCTCCTCGTTAAATCAGTGGCAACGAGACAATTTCCGCTGTAAGTAAAATTTATAAAAGAATTATCCAAATGCGGATAAGTAACATATCTATCTCAGAAATATCTGATAAATATCTCAGAAAAAAGTGATACTTTTATCACTACTTGGTTGTGCTTACGAGTAGAAATTGGGGGTTCATGGATGTTACCTATCTGTATCTTTCCATATCTTTAATAAAAAAGACTTTTCAAAAACTGATTTTTTCATACAAGTTAACGTGATACTACATGATAAAGTGACATATCCCTAAATGTTGCCATTTTAATTGGAGCCTAAATGCAAATTAACGGAGCTATATTTTACGACAGGAGAAGTTATTATAACAAAGACGGAGCTTTAAAGTGCACAAACGCCACACACGGGCATTGATTTTCGTCGTACGTATGAAACTAGCTAGTTCACGGGTGAAAGAATTAGGCTCCGGTCACGTTGCATAAGGAGAGCGATTAGTCCCGGAGAAACTAGGTTGAAGTGTAAAATAAATTGATCTTGAAAAGGCTTAGGGATGATTTTCCATATGCCATTCCTCTCACTAGCATATTCTAACATGATTGATTAATGTAAAATAATGAGTATAAATTTAACAAATGTCGTTTGACCAGTAGCTTTAAAGTAAAATCAGGAACGTTTGGAATATAATTTTCGTAATATTAAACTCGGTTTTCGATAAAGAGATTTGGCCACCTCAATATTCATATTTTACGCCCTGTGGCTTTATTAACAACTACCTATAAAAAAAAACATAGACCACATTTGTCAAAAGTATTGATGCCAGACTCATGTCAGAATTCCATTACAGGCTTGTAATTTCTTCTCGGTCAAATAAATATTCATCCTTCACCTTTGAAATACTAGCGATTCGGATATATACCATTATGGATTACCTAAATTACTTACTGTAATAAGTCGCTCCCGCTTCCGCTTCCGTTTATCCCTCTGCCCGCAGTCGATTACTGTATCGCACAGTGAAGTCTACCTGTTGCACAGCGCCGACTGGACGTTGACCCGTCATATATTGACATATTTCTATTGCCTGCTTTACATTCCGTCCACTGCCTGTCAAGTGAGCAGTGAAGTGAGAGAAATGTATTCACACCACACCGTACTTAACGAGGATGATATATTTAATTCTATCCGTAACTGAATTTAGATGCCTCAAAGTGCAATGCTTTGACAAAGGAGGCCAAGTACCTACTGAAGTCAAAGCAAAATAGGTCTTATATCAGAATTTGGCGTTGGTGAGTTGCCTCACCAGATTTTTTACTTGACGCTGATTGGTAATTCTTATCACCGGAGAAAACTTCGTTTGCCGTCATAAAGAGAGAAAATCAGATTATTCCAATCCGACAGCTCTGCTTTGGACTATATGACTTGCCTGATATTAATAAGCGCAGATGGAACTACTCCTTGAATTCTAGGGGTGGTTGATGAAGTGTAAGTATCCACCAAAAGGCACGAAGATACACTGTCGACGCGTCGTTTACCACTCTCTCTCATATGTTCAAAAAAGTTGTAGATTTTTCTTGGTATAGGGGCTAAACAGATTAATGTAAACGGGGCTTAAGTACTGTGGGTCCCCCGCATTGGCCTCCACATACTCTTGCTACCAACGGTGCCACTTTCCACTCGCAATAGGCTCTGCACTGAAGGGTTAGCTCGTGTTCGTTTTGTTACCGGACTGGCCAGTTGGAAGCAATTTGAGAATGGAACAGCCGGTTTTGTTTTCAAAAAATAAAACTGTTCATAGGGACTTCATCCGATATGCTAAAGCAATGGTATGTGTGAAAGAGATAATGAAGTGAAGTATCAAACGTAGACAACCTACATAAGTTCAACAGTAGGGCGTAGGCCTCCTCTCAGAGAGAGAGAGAGAGAGTTTTATTAAATCTCAACTTTCAGACACTCAGGTCTCCGCGCGATGTGTTCCTACCCATTAGCTAGTGGTTTTCTTAATACAAAAACAGAGAGACCTAACTTTGATAACAAACTTATTGCCACATGCCTGAGTCAAACCCACTACCTCTCACGTGAGGCAAGTGGTCACCGAAGCGCCATCACCACTTCCGAATGCCGATTCAAAAACGTTTCGTTTATTATAACATCATTAACAATTTTTTCGTATATTTATCTTGATTAACACTGTGGGCAAATGCTGCAAGGTAACTAGCAAACGAGCATAAGAATGTTAATGTTTAGTTAAGCCAGATACAAATATTTGGCAGACACTATTACGTCTCGTGAGACGAAACAATTTCATGCTCACGATTGTCCAAAAAAACATCGTAGTTTTAGTAGGCAAGGCCATAATATTTACTTTAACTTCGTAATCATCGTAATGTCAAGATTTCAGCAAGGGTAAACAAACTTGTGTAGATTACAAAAATCTTCCTGACTCACAAGGTTTTACTTGAGTTTTAAGCTGTCCACTACATGTAGAGACAGAAAAACATTCAAAGATAGATAGATAGATTATTATTCATTTATACTCACTTGTGGAACTGTCATTTCTTGTATATTATATGCGGTGCTCATACATAGTTATTATATATAAAACGCGTCTAATCGCGATTATAATTATTGTAGACTTTTAGTCCGGATCTACTTGCGGGTGTTGTTATATCGGAACACCCGTAAGTAGATCCGGACTCTACTTCTTCTTCTCTTCTTCAGGCTATATTAGTCCACTGCTGGACATAGCCCTCCCCTAATGAGCGCCATAGCGCAAGGTTGTGCCATCACTGGGGGTTAGTGCCCATAATCCCCACGCTGGGCATGCGGGTTGGGGATCGCAGTTTGGTGGAATTGTACTGCAGTGGGCGCTGCTGCCCACCCCCCGGTTTGTGTCCCTTAGTCGCCTTTTACGACACCCGCGGGAAGAATTTGGGTTGGTGCTATTCTCTAGGCCGACACCACGCAGCACCGCAGATCCGGACTAAAAGTCTACAATGTGCTTATGAAAATTTTAGTTCAAAAATTATTATTATTATTATTATTATTATTATTATTATTATTATTATTATTATTATTATTATTATTATTATTATTATTATTATTATTATTATTATTATTATTATTATTATTATTATTATTATTATTATTATTATTATTATTATTATTATTATTATTATTATTATTATTATTATTATTATTATTATTATTATTATTATTATTATTATTATTATTATTATTATTATTATTATTATTATTATTAATATTATTATACTTTTATGCACACGAACCATTGAATAGGACATTACATAAGAAATAACATGTACAAAGGCTATTTAAAGATTATTTACTAGGTCAAACGTAATTACCTTAGTTCCCGAAGTTTCGGTAGCGTTGCAGTTGTCGTGGTCACGGGTTGACTGAATTGGCGAGTACTGTCGGTTATTGTGGGTAGTCACTTTTAGTTTTTCGCAGCGGGCCGACGCACAACGCTCGCCATTATTACTTAGGTAAGTACGTTTTACCTAATAAATAGTCTCGATTAGACCCGTTTAATATATAACAAAACATTTAAATATACTCACTTCTCTTCTGGGACCGTCTTTTTTGTATACATACAGTGTGTTATTGAAACGTCCGGAAAACTATAGGGAAACTTCTAATCATCGAGGCAAGCAATTTTTGTTATGAGACCAACCATGAAACCACATACAAAATTTTGATTAATGAAGAATTTATGAAACAGATTTCAGAGTTGGATAACTCGTTTGCATCGCTAACTATAATACTCCCCGAATTACCGGTCTTTTTTGTATCACCATAATTTATAACTAACCACTATAACGAAATAAGTTAGTTTTTGTGTAATGAGTTATTTTTAGTTATTCTCGGTGTGTAAGTAGACCAGACCACATACCCTCCCTGCAGTTTATAACCGTTTTATAAACCACTGCGTATAGTTTAGCTTCACCACCTCATTTGTTTGTTAGAAGTTTGTTAACAAATAGGAATGAAAGCTCTGTATTTTTTAATACAAATTAATGAATGATTTTTTTGCACTAATACTTATTTTCTCTTACACTTAGGCAAGCCAAATAATTAGATTTTTCCCCTACATTAACGAATTTTATCCACCGTTTACAGTTGTTTACATTCAAAGAGTGCGGAAATCTCAGACCCAACTACGGCGACTAAACGCAAGGTGACGCGACGTTTTATCGCGCCGTCACGCTCGAAACAGTGGCAATGGCCCCGGGCTATGCCTAGGATATGACCACGAAGCCTGAAGGAAAATTACTCAAAAGAAGATTACTCACGTTGGTCGTTTCCATCGGAGCGAGCCATCACAGTGCCGTTTGGGTACACGTTGACGTAGAGATGGGAGCACTGGCTGTAGAGGCGCACCGACCGGACCATCGACGGCACCGCACCGCAGATCACCACCTGGAAATGTTGCAATTGAATAAATAAATACAGAAATATACGTGTTCTTGTGTGGAGACCGCGACTCGGCAAACGTAGTTTGCGAGTCGCGGTCTCCACACAAGAACACAAGAACACAAGTAAACGTAAGAACACAAGTAAACGTAAACGCTGGATGCGGCAAGCTGAAGACAGGGCGCTATGAAGCTCATTAGGGGAGGGCTATGTCCAGCAGTGGACTACATAATATAGATCATACTATTTTTAATGCACTAACCCGTGCTAAGGACAATTTTAAAAACCTATTTAGAGGCTAAAAATTCCACCCATGCCGGGACTCAAACCCGCGACCTCTGGCTATCCGTGCCAGCGCTCTTTCCAACTGAGCTAATGGGCGACACACCGGCATCACTGAAATTTCAAACCTCTTTACAATATTATCTGTATTAAGTACAGGCAGCGACATCTGGCTGAAGTAATTTGCATCACTTGCAGCCCCGAGTACCTACTTTGCAGTTAGGTTTTTAAATCGGAATGATATCGCTGTACCTACATGATCATACTATTTATAATGCACTAACCCGTGCTAAGGACAATTTTAAAAACCTATTTAGAGGCTAAAAATTCCACCCATGCCGGGACTCGAACCCGCGACCTCTGGCTATCCGTGCCAGCGCTCTTTCCAACTGAGCTAATGGGTGACCCACCGGCATCAGTGTAATTTCGAACCTCTTTACAATATTCTCTGTATTGTCGCTGCCTGTACGTAATACAGAGAATATTGTAAAGAGGTTCGAAATTTCACTGATTGTTTTTCGATTCTCTGAAAGGAGTTTGTTGTTTACTTTATTTTATTTCATGCTAAATTTGATTTAATTGTCAGCTGTCATCACCTTAATTAATGCTAACCAATTAGGAAGAGCGGGAGTTTTCCTGGCACAGGTAATTCTTACTTAAAAGGAAACCCACAAAAATTGTAACCTACATTAAGTTTGATACTGAAAATAAACATATTTTATTTATTGTTTATTATTATAACCAGCAGTGGACGAGTACAGGGCTTCGATTCTGTTAGTGCATTCTAGTACCATGACAGATACAAGGTCGGGTCACGTGGGGTGATTTTTCATACCATTGACGCCTAAGAAGGTTCGATGTGTGTGCGCGCGTAGACTTGAAGCAGCAACGAAATTAAATCGCCATGTTTATGCAATTGTCATTGTACTAGGTACTATGTATTAGTAGAATCTAGCCCCATGTTGATTGATTGATGGATTAATTGATTGAAACTTTTGACATATCCTGGAGAGGTATTCCAATTGCCAACATCCTGACAAATATCTTTCGTTTCTGAACTAACATTTTCGTAAGTACTACACATTATTAGATTTTGACTGGATTAAGTTCACCATGAGCACTGCGAATCAAAGCGAAACCTGGCACGTGTATGCAGCGACTCATGAATCAACATTCATGAGTCGCTGCATACATGCACAGCAGATTTGGTGAATTTTTATTTTGCCCTTCACTAATACATTCCCGATTCTGGTTCACACCAGCCCTTCCAGCCACATTACTCGAAATGTATACGTACAAACAAATGCAACATTCCTTAACTTTCATACGCACCCTTAAGGTTCAGACCGAAATCATTTACACACTTGAATACCGTTTTGGCTCTTACTTGATAAATAATGGAAGTAAAGTGACTGTCAATAAGAATTCACAATAAGAATTAACAAGGTATAACAAAATCCCGAACAACTTTTATCTACGGGAAAAACTTTGAAAGCTCGTTCCACAAATTTTAATGCTGGGTTTTTAATGATGGCAAGGGGATAGTTTATAAAAAGGTTTTATTTGGATTTTGTTACTGTAAAGTTTTAATTTACAAACGACTCATTAACAGTTGAACTTAGTTCGTTAAGTTGCAGAATCTGCGCTACATTAAATTAAGAGATAACATTTTTATTGATGAGCATGATCGGGAAACGATTTTACTCTGGGAATTAAGTTTACCAATTAACAATTTATTGGCTTATTGAAAAAAGATTACGTGTTCACACTGCACCTTTATTCGAGGCAATGGCGCTCCGCAGCAAAAGACTTTTTTAGTAGAGCGGGTCTGAAAGGACTATAATATTGGCCTTTTGCATCTACTTAATGAGATGAATTATACAGCGTCCAGTGACATCTTCACCCACACTCGATGGGTGAAGGGACCACTCCGACGCTGTAGTGCCTGGGACATGGTTTTATAGGTGGTGTAGGCTTGCCCAGCACCTATACCATCTTGACAGCTCAGTCAGCCTAGCCCACAGGAAAGACTAGTCAATACGTGCGGAGCCAACTAAGCCGCGGGTTTCCTCACGATGTTTTCCTTCACTGTTAGCGTGTGGTATTGCGACTACAAATTCGCTAACTTTGAAATTAAACAAAGTCATTGGTAATTTGGTACATGCCCGCACTGGGGATCGAACCTGGGGCTCAAGCTTTCGAGTCCATGGTTCTACCCACTGAGCTACCACCGCTTGAAAGGACTATACTATTGTAGGATTGATTACCTCGTTGGTGTAGTTAGTACTAGGTTTGAATACCACTGGGGGCCGCCGTATATTTGTACAAATAACCACAATTATGTACAGTATTTTATGTATTATTATATAGTATTTAGTAACTTAAGTAGTTTAGTCTTAAAGATTAACCTATTATTATTTTCAAAAAGATCAAGTTCTGAGAAGCTCTTATTATATGTGTCAAGGCAGCGACTGAATGTACGACAAATTTACTGTTTTGACTTTGACAAGATACTGAAGTGCATACTTGTTTTTGCACGTGACCGCACATATTCGTAGCTATGGTAGTCTATGATCGTGCTTTCTCTCAGTGCCGGCGCCAGCTCATATGTCGCAGACGCCTCATTACCACCCCGATCGATATCGATCAACCATCTATCTCTGGTGACCTTAAGACCCTCACGAGCTAACTGTCCGCTGTCATTAACCTTCCCTGTTGTCGTTCGAAATTCAAATTGAGCTAAATTAATGGTGGCTAGATTTTTTTTTTGGAATACGACATTTTGCACCTCATTTTCCGAAGCATGAGTGCCATCACGGTAGCGTAAAACTTAATTAAGATAACATAATCAGGTCTTTGTGACATTACAGTACAGTCTGTTAGCTTTTAGAATAAACCTCGCCCTCTAAAGTAGGCTTCGGTTTTCGCCGAAAGCACACGAGTACTTCCTGCTCTGTATAAAACTTACATATAGTCATAAGTAGTAATATGCCACTATTTATCCAACTCTATGTACAAATGATATTCGAAACCCTACACACTATAACTTGTACAAACGATTCTTTTACCTAAACTCTGCTACGTTTACGATATCGATCGATATGAACCTTGTATGTCCCCACTGCTGGAGCACGGGTCTCTTCCTGCATCGCTGGAAGGTTAGGCTAAACTACACTATGGGGGCCAAGTCCGGGTTGATGGAGGATTGTAAGACAGTAGCGCGCCTTACATATTCGTACAGCATCTTACGTATTATTTTTATGGTGTAAATAAATTATTTTCTCTCTTTAATTGTCAGTGTCATTGTTTTATTTAACCCTGCATTTTTTTTATCGACGTATCCATTTAACACACTACAATAACTGGTGCACTGGTGCGTAAATACATGTGGTGCACTACAATAATAAGTATTACGACCAAATAGGGGACGGGTGTGCATACAGCGTCTAAGTACTTAAGTTTTATGTTGTATCTATATGAAATATAAAGAAAAAAAAACGCGAAACAGTTTGTCAGGATCACGGCAAGTGGCAAATCCAGAATCCAGAGACTTTTCCAAAAACACTCTTACACTCGCAAAAACAGGTAGGAAACCTGTGCAATACCCTCCTCGGTAAAGGCTCTACGATTCATCGAATCACAAATCATTACGTGAAGCCCCAGGCTCTACAATGAGGAAATAATCGATCGATTTAATGGGTCAGCCGCGTTCAGCTAATCCCTCCCCGACTCTCTCGAAAGGACTTTCGACTTTATTTATATTTAACAACAGAGTTAGAATTTGTTTTATTACAATTGCGGTTGTATGCTCTTTTGGGTCCGTGTCGCCGGTGTCATATTCAGGTGGGAAAGCATAGGCGGCAGTAGCGGTCACAGCCCGCCATATCGCGTTCCACACGGGCCTAATGTAAACAATCGACAATTTTACTTTCTTAAACGACCGATGTTTTATTATTGTATAAATTGCGATTGTAAATACAAGGTACAATGTTGTAACGTGACGTGTGTGAAATTGACTTTCAAAGTTCCACTGTTTTAAGTCTCCTCACAGATTCGTGTTTTAAGCAGGCAATAATAGTCATAACATTTTATTATTTACTCGCCATATAAATTACAATTTAAGTAACGGTCGGGTTTCCAAATAAGACCATATGATTATGAATGTAAAATGAATATATTACGAAGATTCCATTTTCACGCCTAGAAAGTGTTGTTTAACGTCAAAAATGAGTTAATGTAGTTGTATCATGCAGATTAGATTGTGTATCATGACAAGCCTGTTATATTTTAATTAACATTTATATCTAAGTAGGTATAGTGTTGACTAAATAGCTGACACGACACAACAGCCTAATCTTACTTTAAATTAAAATTACAAGCGCCGCGTTTCATAAAATTGCAGTCGTAGCTTATTGCGACAATTCGATGAAAATTGTATACCTGAGTCTTCCTACTTGTTAATCTGTGGATTTCTCGACTTTGCAATGTAAATTAAACTGTCGCGGTAAGCCATTAATTGAAGGTTCTATGAAACAGACCCTAGGGGTGTAATAGAAAGATTTACAGTATTATTCGTAAGAACACGATTCCTTAAAACACTCCTCAAATGCAGTTAAGCTGTTGTGAAGGGAAGGCTTTTACCATACCAGACTATTTAAACTACATCTCAGAGGACCTGTGTTTTAATTAATATCACCTTAAACCATATAATCGTAATATTATCCTGAACTGATAAGAGCTAATTTTAACATAATTATTTCTAAATCCAAATTGATGATCATGTATTTATCGATCATTAACATTGTCATAATCTCTTGACAAATATACCATCCATCACAAGAGCTGTGATTTACTTTAGATCATAATATTTAAACGATTTTTAAATGAAGCGCTCGGCGCCTAGCGGAGCCGAGTGATTGGAATCAATCACTTGGGTTAAGCAACATCTGTATGGGTGACCATCTCGTGATTATCGCTGGAGGCATTTTTTCCGAGCGCTTTCGTGCTTTGCAAGCCACGTTAAGTCGTTGGTGCCGCTTGTCATGTAATGGCATTCGTTAAGCCAAGTCAGAGGCCTTCTGGGCGGCTTGATAACTTCTGACAGTAAGGTGAGGTCTTACAATCCTCCACCAACCCGGACTTGGCCCCCATGGTGGAGTATGGCCTAACCTTCATGCGCTGAAGAAAGAGACCCGTGCCCCAGCAGTGGGGACATACAAAGGTTGATACCTACTAGGTTACATGACACTTAGATCTGATCGTAAAAGTCTTATTGCTGCGGCGTCTATTTATCTAAATACGCGGAAACATGAAGAAATAACATTTTCATTGATAGTTACTCGTAAACTAAAACACGTAGTATTTTGTACGTCATGGTTACAATTATTGTGTAGGTAAGTAACCTGTGTTAATAAAAATAATAATAGCTTCCAGACAATACAATCTCCTGTCCTGATCCCAAACTAGGATACCATGTGATGAAATGAAATAAAATGAAAAAGTTTTATTCAAAGTAGCACAGAAACTGCGGCTTAATGAACGTTATACAATTCAAACTAGGTGTCCATTTCAAAATCTAGATCATTTAGGAGAAAAAATGGACAAAAAAACTCCAAACTTAGTCTTTTAAAAAGTCCTTAATTAACATAGTTTAGACAATTATTATAAAACATAGAACTCACACATTGTACTGGCTTTAATTCCAGACCTCATTGTCATCTAAATAATCCTTTATGTTACCCCTTTTCGCACAAAGTGTGCTTAACATATTTTTTGAACCGCGATTCAGGCAAGCTTAATATATCTTCAGGGATTTTATTATGTGCTATGGTAACCAGCCAAGGACATCACAAACATTTCATCATCATAGTAATTTGTACTGACCTAGTATGGCGGCCTCTAGTGGGAATCGGACTCACGACTTCTGTTTCAGTTGTCAACTGCTAGAACATCGAGGCAGTCGTAATAAAAATATTCTTAACATAAATCTTGAGGCGAACCTTAAATCTGAGGCATGAGTTTATGCATGCATACACTCACGCCTATATATAAGCATTTTATTTACTGCATATACATATACTCAGCTATATCATATTGGGAGGTCAGTGATCGTCACGTCATTGGGTTTATCGCGTTCGACCCGAGTGAACGCATTAATGCCGGTTCACTAAATATTATCAAATATAACATAATCTACCAGCCCCCACTATCATAATCTGCCGATGGATTTTCACGCCCCTTGGGCACGAACTTAATACGTTACATGTTTATCTTTACGATAACGTGTGTATGCAAATCCCTCGCACGCGAAATTGCCAATTTGTTTTGTTCGGAAAATTACAAGGTGAATTACAAATGGTGTGGCGCCTATTGAGGAGCAGCTTTTGAATACAGTTTTATATGTAGCCTATATACCACAGTAGTTTTCCCGGATAGAGAATTTGGCTGCAGCACCACGCCTGTCCACCACGGATCAATAAGCGGTGAGTTACCTATGTAAACACCTCGGACACTCAGGTATCTTCAGAGTTTGAATTATGTGCCGCAAAAATGGACCCATTTTTTTGTTTATCCATAATTTGGTCCATTAGCGTTTGTCAATAGAACCAAAAAGGTATTGCTCAGATCCTTACTAGAAGTATTTAAAATAATAGTTATAAAAAAACTTCAAACGCCTGAGTGTCAACGTATGCTATTGTGAAAAAATATGCTAATGATTGAATAAACAATATCGAATCTAGGTGTAATAAATCGTGTACAATCAACAACTGCATTAACAAACATCGACACGACACGAGTGTGAATAAATTATTGTTTTAAAGATGAAAAAACACATGTATTAGTAATTTGTCACGCGCATATATATTGTATGAAGCGGATTTGCGTAATAATTTACGTTTTTTGGGTAACAAATAGCGCAAAAATGTCGTAAAACGTGTCCTCTTGCTGACGTATTTAACGGATCTCCACTTGCTATAAAATTTATACAAGTTTTATCAATTAACACCTTCTGCTGTGTGATATTACTTAGCAATGTAAATTACACCTCTGGCATCAACTTACAGAGGTTGGGTGAGGTTGTTTGATTCTAATATTGTGGTAGGCTTGGGATTAAATATAATACCACGAGAGAATAAACTGAACCTTATGTACTTCTTTCTCTTCTTCAAGACGTTACCCAGCTAATCCTGAGTATAGTTCTCTTCTAATGCCCGTTATTCATTTCCGTCTTAAACTTTCCGCATCCAGTCTTTTTCAGCCACTTTGACCAGGTCGTCAGTCTACCTTATTAGTTGCCTGCCCATTCCTTTTGGACCCAGTTCGAGACAAACAGCAAGCCACGTAACTTCCAGTAGAGACGACGTCATTATATTTCGGTAATTTTTTAATATAGCCTATAAACGTCCTTTCTGCAGGACACAGGCATTCTCTCAAAGAGTTTCAATAATTATTCAATATCAACCCTGGTATGTCCCCACTGCTGGCGCACGGGGCTCTTCCTGCATCGCAGGAAAGTTAGGCCATACTCCACCAGGGGGGCCAAGTCCGGGTTGGTGGAGGATAGTAAGACAGTGGTGGACCTAACTGTCAGAAGTTTTCAAGCCGCCCATAAGGCCTCTGACATGGCTTAATGACTGCCATTATATGACAGCCGGCACCAATGGCTTAACGTTCCTTGCGAAGCACGGAAGCGCTCGGAAACATGCCACTAGCGGTAGTCAAGGGGCGGCCACCCATCCTGCACCTGACTGCGCCTGCTTAACTCAAGTGATTGATTCCAATCACTCGGTTCCACTAAGCCACGACCGATAAATAATTTTAATATTATAATAACTCAATTTGTTTCTTGGAAACTTTGACCTAAATGTGTTTCAGTATTTGGGTAGTGGAACAACGAACCTATTACAATATCTGAAAGACAATAAATTTCAACCAGTGTCACAGATTCGGGTTATTCTTCTACTTCAGGCTATATTACTTCACTGCTAGATATAGCCCTCCCCTAATGAACGCCATAGCGCCTTGTCTACGCCTGTGATATATGTTCTGTGGAGGAACGTACTTTTTTCATAAGGACGTGCAATAAATATTGCTGAAGCATTACATAACGTTTTAACGTAAACTACCGTTATCTTAGTTGTGTCGCGTGTTATCACGCGTAGTGTGTGGCCGTCTTAAGGCCCTTACGACATGTTGCATTATGATAACATTTTGCTTTTTAAAACAAGCGGTCAAGGGACAACAGAAAATGTCCCTTCTTATCTTTCGATTAGGTCTCATATTTCCACCGCTGCGCAGACAAATCCAACCAGGTAGTTTAACCACGTTATTAGGTGTTATCAAATCGATTTGTGCCAGTTACGCAATTGTCAAAGGAAAATTGCCTTTAAAAGTCTTAGTGACTGTTTGTTTGTGGATGGGAAGACCAACATCATTTCAACGCGATGCCGCTTAGCATGAGTGCCATCATGGTTCCGTAGAATAAAATTAATATAACATAATCAGAATTTGTGAAATTATAGTAGCAATACCACTCGCTAACTGTGAAGGAAAACTCGTGAGGAAACCTTAGTGTCTCAGGTGTTCAAAAACCACAGCGCTTGAAATTTCAAATCCGCGGTGGGCACGCCTGGTAATTAAGCCCAAAAGCCCAGAGACGTATTTAGGCTACGTGAAAAACTAATTAGCCCACCGAGCACAGACGTTATAGAAGCCAGAAAGAGTGTTTGCCAGATTGAGTTTATTGATTTAATTTAAGTATGCCTACATACGTCTAATACCGTATCCTTGGATCGATCCTGTGACTTATCGATTAAACCTAGAAATGCGTCACAAGATTCCCAAGCGAACAGTACTACTTATATTATTTTTAATACACTAACCCGTGCTAAGGACAATTTCAAAAAAAACTATTTAGAGTTTATTTTCTGTTTTATTCGCCCATTAGCTGGCACGGACAGCCAGAGGTGGCGGGTTCGAATCGCGGCATGGGTGGAATTTTTAGCCTCTAAATAGGTTTTCCTAAAACAGTACTAAATAATTATGTATTAATAATAAGATAGATGGGGATGGGTGGTGGTTAAGCCCATAGCATCTCTCTAACATTCGCTCTTTCCTTCAAAGAAAGCCTGTGCTCTGGGCAAATGCAGGGTGTTCATGCATTATTTTTTAAAGAAAAATTAGATAGTCTAAGAAGAAATCTATGACGTCAGGATTAGGATTTTTTTTCCTAAAATTATCTCGAGTATATCCACCAATCCGGACTTAGCCCCCGTGGTGGAGTATGGCCTATACCTTCCACAGGTAAGAGACCCGTGTCCCTTTGTGGGGACATAACGGGTTGATGATAATGGTGATGATGATCTCGAGTATGACAATATCCCAAATAAACCCTACATGATTTTACTGAGAAAACAATTAAGTATTAATGTCTTACTTAAAGTAATTCATGGAAGTAACCTATAGAAGACCAGCGCACCAAGAACCGGAGCCATTCAATAAGGCAATCTATTACGATGCTAGTAAATTTCTTCATCTACCGCGCACCGTGGAAGTGTTTGCGTACGCGCATGTAATCACGGCAAATGATACCTCAGTGGGGGCACTACGGACCTCAGCCACATATTTTAACAACAACCACCTGTCTACTGAGGGGTTCTTTTAGTACCTTAGCAACATATTCTAACAACGACCACTTTTGTACTAAGAGATTTTTTTTTCAAATTATTTAATAAAAAAAAATCACTGGTGTGCATCACTGGAAGCGCTCGTGGCCTAGGCGAACCGAGTGATTGGAATCAATCACTTGGTTAAGCAACAACAGGCGCGTTCAGGTACGGGATGGGTGAGCGTCCCGTGACTACCGCTAGTGGCATTTTTCTGAGCGCTTCCGTGCTTGGCAAGACACGTTAAGCCGTTGGTGTTTTTTTGCCGAGGCGACATGTTTTCGTTTTATGCGGTTTTAGCAAGTGACTACTACTAACAGACTGAAATTGTTTCACGCCAAAAATATTTCCTTATTTATTCGTATTGACGTATTGTTCCAGGCGGACATACATCGACCAAATAGGGGATGTATTAGCAAAGGGGAAGATAAAAAGTACCCGGAACCGCTGCGTGCATGCAACGACTTTTGAACGTTGATGAAGCGAAGGTGGCAAGTGGCAGTCCCTGGTCTCAGCCTACCCCTCTGGCATACAGGCGTGAGGTTATGTATGTATGTATGACGGGTAAATCCCCCATTGTATACACAGTGTCGATAAATTAAACTACATCCAATGAGAAAAACTTTACAATGTCCCGCCTCATGTCAAAATTTGCATGAAAAATATAAATTGAGAACTTCAAGCTTTTGCTAATTGAATGTGGTTGAAATATTAACGCTGAAAGAGAAATTAACATCTCGTATATATTTAAATAATAAATTTCACCATAGTAACCAGTCTGAGCTAAAGACTACACTTTGATCATGAGGGACATTATAGCACAAAACTTATTTGCGCGACCGGATCCTAAGACAGTTCGTCCACTCATTTAAGGAGAAGCTACATAGATTTAAAAAAAGTTACAACTGCAAGGCTGAAATAATAAGTCATACGTGATATCCTCAAACAAAAATCTCTTCCTCGTGAAACTCTTTAATTAATAAACTAACTATTTTCATTGTGTTTTGCCTCTTACGAAAACTGAAATAATATTATATTGAAACAGTACCGTGCAACCTTTTACTGTCTTTTTAACGTTCTTTCCAACGGTACACTGCGTTGGGTTGCCCAGCTTAACGTTTCTGAAGTGTCAAAATATAACAGCTTTGACAGCTGAGTAGCTTTTTTTATGTAGTAATATAAACGTCCTCTGCAGGGTACAGGCCCTCTCTCCGAGAGAGAGTGTGGGCTTAATTACAAAGCGTGCCCATCGTGAATTGGCAATTTCATTCTCATATACTCAGGTTTCCTCATGATGTTTTCCTTCACGGCTAGCGAATTGAGCAATATAGGTACTCGGAAGCGAGAGACCCAAGTTCGATTTTCAGTGCGGGCATGTACCAATGACTTTGTATTGGTACATGCCTTTCTGAGTTATGAGTTACATAACTTTCTAAGTTATGTCCATTTGTAGAGTTACCGTTGGAGTAGCTTAAAAAAAAAAAAAATTACGTCACTCAACTCAGTGAATACTTACAGAATAGATCCCCTGTAGGGATATATTGTCCAACGATGGATCTAGGTAAGAAGGGAATAGCCGTTAAATCTAACTCATATCATGTAGGTATTAACAATTAACTTTGTATCGATAACTATCAGCGGCGAACCGCAATATTAAATTAGGTGCGATTTCGGCGCCAATTTCAGATAAGTCTTACATATCAATATGATCACAATCTAATCTTGCCGAATCTTCTAGCGTCAAATTGTTGCTAGCGACTGATTATGCAATGCGGTCATCTTGAAACCCTATTAAGTCAATTATTTTGACGCACGTCATTTGGTCGTACCAGTGTTATATATAACTTTAAAGCAACCAGTGTCCGGTCAGTATGAGTTAATGAGAATAAAATTGCATTAGACTCAATTGAATTCAATAATCCACTTTCGATCAATAATCAACCATTGTATGTTCCCACTGCTGGAGTACGGGTCTCTTCCACGGGGGCCAAGTCCGTCGAGGATTGTAAGACAGTGGCGGGCCTCACTGTCAAAAGTTATCACGCCGCCTATAAGGCCTCTGACATGGCTTAACGACTGCAACAGGTCCCGGGTTCGAATCCCGGCTGGAGACAAAAAAAAACCAGGTCTTGGATGTTTACATGTTTGTGATGTCTTTGTTTCTGGTTCCCACGACACAGGGTAATGTATGTGCCTGTATGTAAATGTTATGTTATGTTATTACATGACAGCCGGCACCAACGGCTTAACGTGCCTTGCGAAGCATGGAAGCGCTTGGAAACACGCCACTAGCGATAGTCAGAAACCAGAGTTTGCCACTTGCCACGATCCTGAGAAATCTTCTTTTCTATCTTTAAGTATTTCTGAAAATTTAAAATTTATTTCATTATGTAACTAAGAACGTTATGTAAGAAAGTAACGTTCCAAGTCTTTATACTTATTCAAAAACTCATATACAATATTGAAGAGTAATTGAATGCGCCACACGTTTTCAGTTCTTTATCGCACAGTAGCCAAAACGTTTCCTATCAATGTGGTCGTCCTTTAAAATTTTATGTGCATACCACACTTAATGTTCGCACGATTGTTCATTAGAAAAATCATACGATTTCTTACTTTACTTCGTTGAATTTAAAATTCATTTTCGGAATTCGTATTTTGAGGTATTTTATCTGCAATAAAACAGTTTTTATTTTAATGACTAACCTTTGACATATTTGGATAGGCATTACAATAATCGATTTTTAAGTTGTATGAATACGTGATTGGCTATAAAATTTGTAGTTTTATGTTGCTACCTATTATTTAGCTGCTCTCCTATAGTTGTTGTAATTATATTAAATTATTAGCTTACCATCAGGAGGCACAATATCTTTGCAGAGACGGCAAGCTGTGGTAACCTGAAATTAGAAAAAAAAATATTAATAAAAATTAAACAGATACTTACTAATCATGGCCACCGACAGCGCTTCAAAATCTCGACAATTATCACTGCGACGATTTGAGGTAACGACACCGCTTGGATTCCGCTAATGTCTAGTGGGCTTTTGACTGAAAACTATTCGCACGTTCTACTGACGCATCGCCATCTAGAAGTGGAAACTATCTGCAGCCAGAAGTAGAATTGTCGCAATAACATGTCGTCGTCGTCGCTAGATGGAAGCGTACCTCCTTTAATCAGTCGAAATAACGTGTACAGAGTGCTTAGTGCGAGTTTTTTAACTACTCGATCGCGTGAACGTAAACTCATATTTCTATGGCATCGAGGAAGCGCCACCTAGCGACAAGTATGGAAATTAAAAATGCTGAGTGCGAGTTGTAATGGTTTACGTAGAGAAGTGAACACGATTACTAGCCAAAACACGAATAAACGCGAGTGCGAGTTGTACTGTGACAGAGTTTTGCCAGTTCGAACGGTTAACTTACTCATACTCAATGCTCGATTAACGCGGTAGTAAAGTTATTCGATTGGATCTGTCAAACTCGCACTAAGCACTCAGCTGGCTATACTATGCTGTCGTAACTTTGTTATGTCGGTCCAATAATATGTCGCACGATGGCGTACGACGAACGATTTGTCGATCTTTTTAGTGTCGTACTAAAGTTCTGTCGCTACTTTGGCTGTCGCAACGTTGTTTGTCGCGACCACGAAGCGCAGTCATAGATGCCGAAAAACTCATACCCGTTCTTAGCCTCGTAGCTTTAGACTCCATAATGGGTTTTCATGTGAAAGGTAATATCCACTACTTCATTACAAATATTTACGTACAAGGTATTTTACATTTTCCGCACACAGAAATCATGTAAAAACGTGGCGCATGTGTTACCATTCGAATGTACCTTGGCCACTCAGAAAATGGAAAGTGCACACATTCTGAGTACTGCGTGCTGTTTGCTATGGTACTATAATAGACACGTGTCCGTTTAACGGACAATCAACGAGTCACATAAACCTTCAACAGTTCTTATCACCTCTGGAATGAATGCAAGTATCGTACAAAAACTAAAATCCCAGGCGGTAACGGTTAAAACTAACGATATACATTAATAATAACGATACCATCATTAATAAAATAAAAAGAAGGTTAGTCTGCAAAATACTTATTTGAAACTAAAAATAAAAGTAGAAACCATACGAAAATTTATTAAATGTCGTAATAAAAACCCATACGTAGACATACGGATTCCTTGAAGTATATCGATGTAAACTTCATGCGACTTAAAAAACGAGACAGCGATCTTCCGAGCTTAATGATTTTATAATACTTATAATATAAAGCACCCAATAAAAACGTAATTGATTGCACTATAAATTCTGCATGTTTTATTTACATTATTAGTTGCATTCTTGAACTATTGGCGGATAGACGCCACGTGAATTCCACGGGTGAATCCCGACACAGTTAGTCAATTGGACACTGAAAAACTGAATTAAAACTTTCGTTCAATGCACGCACTGCCAAGATGATGTTGATATCGAAAATAGGTAATTAATTTGGTGTATACTAATGCTATAACAGGTCTAAAAAGTTAATGCTAAAAGCGCAAAACATTAAAAGGTTTCTACTAACAGTAACGAAGTTCCAGCTTTATTCAGATATTTTATTTCAATTTTCTGCTAGAATAAATAAAATAAGACATGAATGTTAGTGCATCATATTATTCACTACAGTAACGCGAACAACCATTCGCTAACAACTTTTAAACCTACATTACAGTCTGTTAGCTTTTAGCTTTTGGTAGTGTGCTTTCGGCTTCGGTTTTCCCCGAAAGCACACGAGTGTAATACTACTTCCTGCTGTGTATAAAACTTTTCTTCACTATTTTGAAAAGTCATGTAAAGATATGTGTCATATTAGTCCCGAGGTCATGTCATATTAGCTCATGATAGTAGCCGAGGTATATTCTAAAAGCTAACAGACTGTACATCGTTTCTCATCTGTATTACGTCCATCAGCTCGCTGGACCCACGATCAGAAACAGATCTTAAAAACCTGTTAAGAGGCTAAACATTCTACCCACGCTGGGACCAGAACCCGCGACCTCTGGCTAACCGTGCCAGCGCTCTCCCAACTGAGCTAAGGAGCGACTCACCGGCATCAGTGAAATTTCGAACTTCTTTACAATACTTCTCTGTATTACGTACACGTTCTCTGTATTATTGTCATTAGCACGGGTTAGCCTTAAAAAAAAGAATGTAATCAGAGACAGATCGCTGGCATAACTGGATGAACGAGGACGGAAAGAAACGGCGCGTCATGGGGAGGGGCAATGTTTAGCAGTGGACGTGTTGGAATTGTTGGATTGGACGGGCTGATTGATATCATTTTTCAGATGTTTCTTTTTTTTTGGATAGTAAATAATGTTAATCGATATTTTTTTAGTTTAAAATTAAATATACTTGACTCATTAGAACACACATAACATCACTTAAGCATAGGTTAATACTAGACGCACTTAAGACATTTAATACTAATTAGCATTATCGTCCAGAGAACACTTAACAGTCGGTAATTAGTTCCAACCTGCGCTCTCCTAAACACGTACACAAAATATCACTTTTTATCAAGCTTCAGAAAAAAAGATGATTATCAAGTTGTCGAAAGCTTTTTTATGTATGTTCCTCCGATTTAAAATAACCGATTTAAAAAAAACTTGTTTTTGTTTAAAAGGGTAGATTTCCTAGGTAGTCCCGTGGTCATTAAGTCAAGATATGACGATGGGATCCCGAAATATTGGGAAGTCTTTAAATGTAATTTTTTTTCTTACAGCAAGCAATAAGCTCAGACTGGAAGTGCCCGGACTTCTTTAATGACCAGCGATGCTTCCTCGTGCAAAGTTGCTTACCTTTCTTGAATCAGGTTGACTAGATATGCCGGAATCATCTTAGGACCCACTTTGAACAACATGACTACGTATGGCGGAATCATTTAAGGACCCAATTTGAGCAATATGACTAAAGTTTTTGAACTACAACTTTCGTCAGCAATACACATTATTAACTCAATTCCGGATTCACGTGCTTATTTATTTATTTATTTACATGGATTTCGACATTAGGTGACATTAACCATCGTACATCAGTTTGATCCAGGTCTAAGCGATTTTGTTGCGTGGAAAGCTTATTACCCTCAAAACTAAAATGGTATCGATTATAAAATCTTGTTGCCAAAATGAGACACAATATATCTCGGCATTATCATACAATTTTATACACATCGTGGCATAGATTTGCCCTTTTCGCATCTCGAGTGACAATGTGGCAGACATTTAGGCACCAATAATTTTATCGGAGTGATTTTTTCTGTGTCAAATTGATAAGTGCGACTGCCTACCTAATTTGAACAAATCGTAAATTTTACTTCCCCTTATCGACCGCTAGAGGCTTGAACTAAATAGATATCTTACCGTATTAGACATGTCAGATATGACACTATCAGGTCTTTTATTGTTATTTCAGACATAGGTACAGGTGTAACTATGTCTGAAAGTTTTTAAATAATGCTATTCAGCAGAATAATGCGTCTGCTGAAACCTATTCAAAAACGTCAACTCCATTACAACTACCCAAGATTTAAGAAAGAAAGAAAACATTTATTTAAATTGCCACGAATGCACAAACATAAAAAATACACAGTAATGGGGAAGATGAACATCAATTAGGAATTTAAAAACCTATTTAGAGGCTAAAAATTTTTTTTAAAATTTGTTCTTTAGCACGGGTTAGTGCATTAAAAATAAAAATAGTATAATCAATTAGGAAGTACAAAAAACAATAAAATCTTCTAACAAGCTATTGTGCCTCCGTGGCAAGAAAAATATGTCACCAACTCAGCATGCATTGCTGGTGTGTGCTGCGAATAACACATCACCAGCAACAATAATTAAGGACAATAATTCATACAATTTTTATCTTTGAACGTTGTTGTTCAAATTATGTAAGTAATAAAACATTTCCGCGAGTTTAGAGTCTCACTGTCTTATGTATAAAAACACTCCTCATGCCCGTGCAGGCAGTTTATGTGGTAAAGGCAAAGACCTAAGCACAGTTTATTTAAACTGCCTCTAAAGAGTGTTATAAGAAATGTTATTTTTTATAAATGAGACCGTCACACGAATTATCAAATTATGTAACTATTATCAGAAAAAAATCAAAATATAACGAGACCAAAGGGGATTATCGAATCGACGGATTAATTCAGATAAAGTTTCATTTTTATCGTATAATAAACAATAGCTCTTCGTGAGAAGGCTTGATAGGTCATTAGTACATTGTCCATGTTGAAATAATTAATTTTTAAATCCCAATAACATTGTTGGGCAAAAGTTAAAATATCAAAAGATTCGTACAAGAATATAAATTGTACCTAATTAAATCAAGTGGTTATCTACGAACACTTATCAAGGTGATCTATAAAATACTTAACAGAAATATCGAAGCTGATTACGAATTAAATATTCCATTCATAACAATATATAAAACAAATTCATTCTCTGTATGTAGTGTTGATAACGAGGCTTTAACAAAACGTTTATCGCAATGAAAATATGGCGTTTATAAGAAAATGACATGCTTTTAAATTATTATCAGAAACAAACACTTTAATTCAATTTTGAGGTTAATATAGGTTAATCAAAGAGCTCTAACCCCATAAATGTTAACAATGAAGCGTTTTTCGGTAAATAGTAATTGATGAAACTTACATAGCCAAACTTTGCCGTCATGTTGCGTCCCGTTGTATATTATGTTGAACACACATCTAACTGAATTACTCTGCAGCCTCCCTTTAAGAAAAACTGAAAAACCCACTTTTGCACAACGCATCAAAAAACGAAACACTCAATTTATGCGCCTACAAACAGCGTAATGTAAACAATAGCTTTTTACAGCTAGTCACTGAGGAAAAGGCGAATTTCTAAGTTTCACATCACTTCAGCATTTTCACGAACGTCAGGCGCGCGCGTTTTTAAAAATGGAACACTTTCGTTCAGGAACCTCTTTGGAGGCGGCGTTCTTTGAAACTGGCTGGCAACTACTTTTTTTTCGAGTTTTCACTGTACTTTTTTTTTTGTCCCGCGCGTGTTTTGTTCGTCCATACGGCGCGTCGTGCGGCATGCACTCGGCTCGACGGTCGTCCAAAGACTGCGAGATAAAAACCTCGCTTGATTATAAACTTATAAGCTGAACTTTTTTGTTGTGTGCGTGCCAGTATGTTAGTGTGTGCACAGGCTTTTGTCGCTTCAAAGTTTTCACTGCCGTTTTCACGGGCACCGCGTGTGTTCAAAAGGATGCCTAAATCTTTTTTCTTGTAGAACTGTTGAAGTTTTTTTTTCACAAAGGTGGAATAAACCTTGCACCTGTGCTGCTATCGGGCACTTTCTTTATCGAACTAGGTTAAAGCGCGTGCCTCGTTCGTTTTTGTTGTATTCCTTGTTATTGTTAGAATATTATTAAGAAGTATGTGTAGTGTTTGAATGACAGGATACGCAATAGTCTGATTAGAGAACGTTGTGGACTGAAAGAGGACGTAGTAACTAGAATTAAGAAAGGAATGTTGCGTTGGTTTAGACATGTGTAGAGGATGAAGGAAGAAAGATTGACGAAACGAATACCTATATATGGCGAATGTAAGTGAAAGGGACAAGGGTAAGGGACATCCCAGGCGGACATACGTCGACCTATTTGGTCGTAACGTGTTTTATTTATTTTCGTCTACTTTAATTACTCTGCTAGCCCTTTCAAACGTTTTGTGTATAAATGTGTAGGTACATATATTCTATCTATATTATAAAAAAGAATCGCTTAATATGTTGGTAAGCGCACATCTCGAGAGCAGCTGAACCGATTTCGCTTATTCTTTTTTTAGGATATTGAAGTACGAGGATGGTTCTTACGGAGAGAAAAATAAAAAAATATATCAAAGAATCGACTGTCAGGCGGTAAAAAGTTCGCTGGGTCAGCTAGTAAGTAATAAAAACACAATTGTGTTTCAGTACTTTTGTAAACATATTTATTCATCCAAAACATTTAGTTTTACTACATTTACTTTGACATCATCATCATCGTCACGTTATTGTCAAAAAGTCATAAAACTGCCTACTTCCTTAAATAACTTAGTTCGATGGTTCTTACCTTAGAAATATTTGTAAGTATCCATTCCATGGTCAAACTAACACTGTCCAAGATCTCATTGATGTTTCAAAGTATTCGAGTGTCTTGTAGGATTCCACTTCCTTATTAGAATGATCCTAATTTGAAATCTAACAATTTCCTCAACTCAATAATGACTCATCTGTTCGCCCTAAACTCCTCATAGGGTTAACAACGTCAGAGGTCACCAATGCTCGATCATAATACTGGACATTGTTTACATGTAGACAATGAGTATAATAGTGTCAACGACACCGAATCTAAGGTATCTATTTGGCCCAATTGAGTTGAAGTTGCTAATCTAAATTATTTATTTTGTTAAGGCCTGTCCCCAACTTACTTAAGGGTCAAAAGTAACGTTCAAAACTATAAAGTTTCGAGTGTTACTCTTGACCCTTAACCAGGCTAGGGCTGTGTGAATTTTTCATTGATTTTGGACTTTATTTCAAGTTGATAGTTGTTTCAATTTAATGTGGTCCTGTAAAATACATTGCTTGGTTAAGGGTTAAATAATTAAGACATTATTGTCTTCTATGTAAAAATCTCGTGTCAGTGTTTCTTATAGAAACTCCTAAAACGGGTTCAACGATTTTTATGAAATTCTTGAGCCAATTTGGTTGCTCTGAGAATAGATGGTAGTCTAACTGAAATGGCAAAATGACGTTTGCGGGGTCAGCTAGTATAGGTTTATATTTTTATCATTAATTTTAAAAACCGATATAGTTTTTTAAATAAATTTTAAAAACCTATTTAGAGGCTAAAAATTCCACCCATGCCGGGATTCGAACCCGCGACCTCTGGCTATCCGTGCCAGCGCTCTTTCTAACTGGACTAATGGGCGACTCACCGGCATCAGTGAAATTTTGAACCTCTTATAATATTCTCTGTATTACGTACAGGGAGCGACATCTGGCTGAAGTAATTTGCATCACTTAAATTAATGTTAAACAATTGAATTATTATTTTCCATTTGTGAACAATAACGGAAATAATGGTGTTTAAAGTAAAATAATGATGGATTATCATTATCTACAAAATGTGTACAACAACTGAGAAAAAATTTACTTTCCCGACACACTACTGTAAAAAACTCTAAAGGAAACGCTGAAGTCATAAGATCCGCGATCCTTAAGCTCTCTTAAACTCAGTTTGGAGCTGGTTATCAAAATTTTTGGAATAAGAAAATCACAAGCTAAATATGGCTGTGTGGTGTCGGCCTAAAGAATAGTACCAACCCAAATTCTTCCCGCGGATGTTGTAAAAGGCGACTAAGGGACACAAACCGGGGGGTGGGCAGCAGCGCCCCCTGCAGTACAATTCCACCAAACTGCGATCCCCAACCCGCATGCCCAGCGTGGGGATTATGGGCATTACCCCCCCCCCAATGTTGGCACAACCTTGCACTATGGCGCTCATTAGGGGAGGGCTATGTCCAGCAGTGGACTAATATAGCGTAAACAAGAAGCTAAAATATAAGCACAGAGGAAAAAAGGGATCTTCTTCTATAATATAACAATGAATGTGTTGGTAAGCGCAAATCTCGAGAGTAACTGAACCGATTTCGCTAATTCATATTTCAGAATATTCCTTGAAGTACGAGAATGGTTCTTACGAAAATAAAAATAAAAAAAATAATAAAGAATCGACTGTCAGGCGGTACGAAGTTCGCTGGGTCAGGTAGTTATGAATAATAATTAAATCAAACTTTAATCATTTTGTAAAGTAGTTTTACACCATTAAACTCTAGCTATAACTGCCTTAAAACCAGGCTTTTCTGTGCTGGTAATTATGAGATGCTCATGTCGCCGGATACAAATTTTTCATTCAAAATTTGACGCGATCTTGAGTGTTTGAAGAATATTTTCAAGTAGAAACGATAGCATTTGCTGCCCTATTACAATTGAAACATATTACTATTAACCCTAATTGAAAACAACGTGAATGACAACACCTATCGCTTCCTGTTTCCGGATTTATCGGACACTTTGTTCGATTTTTGAATTGAATTGAACTAAGTACAAAACACAGGATATTCTCTTCTGAAATATGCTGAACTGACACTTCACAATATAATAATCACATGTCAAAAACATTGATATTTATTAGAGTACGATTTGAGTTCTGTTTTTTAGTTAGTCACACTTTATGGCACAAACAATTAAGACCAGTGTTATAGAAAACACACAAATGCAACTTCTAATTTAGTTCAGTTACTAGCTACCCCGATATCAAAAGCAGTTTCTATTACTAGCAGCACTGGCTATGATAATACGCTTGACTAAATCATCATTGTTCACAAATCATCAAGCTTCAGAGTAAATATAAGATCTTTGAACTAAAATTTTCGTAAGCACAACACATTATTGACTTGTAACTGGATCAAAAAAACAAATAACTTGATACGGTTATAAATCAATAAAATAAATGTAAGATTATTAACTTTATTGATCGATCGCCTACGTGAGGTTTGATTCTATTAGTGCATTATAGCATAATGATACGTGATGTATGTTATCATGCCTGGGTTTGGTACGTGTTAGTCCACTTATCAATCTTTTTTATTGTTGAGTAAAGAGAAATATTTTTGAACTTACTATAAACTTTTGTTGTATTTCGCCAGACGGCACACTGACACTTTGGAAAGGGAATACCGTGCCTTAGCACCAATTAATATTGACACTGGATCTTGCCTTGACCGAGTTCACGAATGTTCCACGGAATCGTTGAAAAGCTTAATCCTGACCTCACTGATTACAAGTGACTGTAGCTCTTCCGCCTAGCATTAGGAAGGACCTTTGATGGCTTACAACAACCTCAGAAAACTAAATGAAGCGTTTCGACGTGTCACTATCGTAATTCCTCTCGCTAGATGGAATGTAGATGTCATGAGGAAACTTGAGTCTGAGGTCTGAGGTGTTTGAAAACCTTGCTCCCCTTGTTTAAAAAACTTACGAATCCGCGATAATAGGTGATGAATCAACACGTTTTCTCTTTGGGGTAAGGCCTGCAATCCTGGAGACAAAGGCTGCTTATGTGTGTATGTGACGTGAGTGTATGTGCCTGTACTGCCCAAAGTCAGTGGCTTACGTTTTACATTGTACATTGACATTCAGCAAACAAAGCGTAAATTCTTTACGTTGAAATAAAATTGATTTCATTTCATTCACTGACCCCATTGGCCAAAAGAGGTAGGCAACGTCCTCAAACTACCTGGTGGGCCACGATAACAAAGGACTTGGAGCGAGGCCAGTTGAGCGAGCGGACAACCCAGGATAGAACTCCTGGAGCAAAAGAACGAGGAGAGCCGACCCCAAATAATGGGATGAGGCAAAGACAAAGAAGAAGAAGATCCTATTGGGGACATGTTTGTATAGTCGATTGTCCGATTAGCAGGAAGTGTAATTATTACATAAGGTTATGCAAAAAGATAAGAATATTCTTTATTGTATACCGGAAAATTGATACAGAAACAGCAGATACAGAAGATAAGATACAATTGGCGGCCTTATTGCTAATAGCAATTGCTAATGCAATGTACAAAGAGTTGTCATACATAATAAACTATGAATTATGTTTCTTTGATGAAACGCGGCACTGGCCGGAACTACGCTCCGACTGTAAACTATTCAGGTTGTTGTCAGAGTGCTTAGTGCGAGTTTTTTAACTACTCGATCGCGTTAACGTAAACTCATATTTCTATGGCATCGAGGAAGCGCCACCTAGCGACAAGTATGGAAATTAACATTGCTGAGTGCGAGTTGTAATGGTTTACGTTGAGAAGTGACCACGTTTACCAGCCAAAACACTAATAAACGCGAGTGCGAGTTGTACTGTGACAGCGTTTTGCCAGTTCGAACGGTTAACTTACTTATAATCACTACTGGTTATCGCCGAGGTGTAGGAATTAAGCAATCACGCAAGCGTTAAAGTTTGAATGAAGTTATTATTTAAACGAGCGACGGGAGGACACTACAGTCAGCTAGTTATAGGTACTGAGAAGTGCTTAACCGTCTAACCTAACCCCTACTTAACTTAAGACAAATACGTTAAAAAAGAACCAGCTTTCAACACTACCACAAAATAGTTAGGGTACAGAAAACTCAACATAAAGCATTATTTAAATGACAACGATATTTGGAATTAGAGCTAGTAACAATGCACGAGTTCTATGTTTTATAATAATTATGTAAGCTCAGATAAAACTTAGATTGTAGTTTTTTTTTCTCCAAAATAATCTGGATTTTTAAATGGACACCTAGTTTAGTTTATTAAGTCGTAGTTTAAGTTCTACTTTGAATCTAACTTTTTTGATTTGATTAATCCAAAATAGATACAGTCTTAGTAAGCTAATCATTTTAGTACAGTTTGATAGTGTTGGTATCAACCCTTGTATGTCCCAACTGTTGGGGCACGGGTCTCTTCCTGCATCGCAGGAAGGTTAGGCCATTCTCCACCACGGGAGCCAAGTCCGGGTTGGTGAAGGATTGTAAGACAGTGGCGAGCTTTACCAAAATGAAGGTCGTTCGATTCCCGCTGGAGGTCGCAGTACTTGATTTGTGCAAATGACTTCAGTTTGGGTATATTTCCATATTTCTTATGTCCTTGCCTGGTTAACATAGCTCACAATATCCTAGTTCGGGACCTGGTTGTGTTCTATGAGAGTCATGTACTCCGTGTCTGTGTATAGGACAATCATCATTATCGCCATCATCTGCAATATAAACTGAATAATACGAAGTTGTTAGTTTCACCGACGATGGATGGTAGACGACGGTAGATTGCTGCTAGCAAGCGACTCATTCGCTTGCCTTCGTATTGCCGAGGATAGAAGTGGCTGAACTGTCTTAGGGAAACCTGAGTCGATTAGGGAACTGTCTTAGGGAAACATGAGCGGACGAATGTGTGCTGATGAATTAGATTGTACAGAACAATGGTTTACCTCACGGCTTCTTCCATCGCGCACACTCAACGAAGTCCTTTTGCATCTTAGCCATTTGCCACCATGACGTCTTCTTCGATAGTTAACAGCCGCCAACAAAGTTGTGAAACGAGCGCTGCGCGGCGCCTTGGCTGAAATTTATGCCGCGAGTATAGCCGCCGCAAAAAGTCGCGAAAGAAAACCCGCCATTTAAGTTGCTAAGGTACGCGAAGTCAGGGGAGGTCTCTACTCAGACCCTATAATAAGTACAACTTCCGCACAATACAAACACCTGTAATGGTCTCCAACTAGGACACCCCGTGCTCAGCCCTGTAGTCCCGGGCTTAGTATAGGGCTACGGTATCTCCTGCCTGTCGTAAAAGGCGACTAAAAGGAGGCACTGGGGTCGTGACAATGGAGTCTCAAACCACCGTTGCAAGCCACCCCGTGAAGGTGGCGGTGTGGTTGCAGCACACTGCCGTTCACTAAGGTTCTCCAGGCACATGCCTGTAGAGAGGACAGGTGCTTTAGTGCACAGTGCACGGGGGTTCCAGAGTGTTCAGTGAGATCCCGGAGCCCCTATCAAACGCACGGAGAGGGCCATGGGTTCTAACAACGAATGAACCTAGCCTGCGAAGTAACTCGCAATGTGGTAATTTTTTATTCCAGTTTAATGTTTTTGTTGGGTTTATGCTGATTATATATAACTAAGGCACACGCCTAAACACCACAAATAGATTGAAATCTTTTTTGTCAAAAGCTGACCATTGGTTAAGGAGTTAAAGAGGAAATATAGTATCTGACACACTTAAATACATACATACGTATGAGCAAAAACACATTACCTTCCTTTTGGGCTTCGCCACAGCCTGATTCCTTCACGAAAGACATTAATCTAAACCGTTCTCATCAATCCGAATCAAACAGCGATCTAATGTTCAACATTCAAATTTAACTTTATTGAATTTCCAAGTGTCTCGTAACATAACACCAGCCCTAAGAAATTACAATCAGCACTTTGCAATCCAAACTACTTTTAAAATAAGCGAGTAGACGCCCTACAAACGCGGTCGTTTACTCGCCCGAAGTGTAGGCACTTGGTAGCACAATGCACAATCCGTAATTTCTCGTGCTACGTTCGTCATCTTCTAAAATTGCTATCAAAACAACCTTCACTTTTCAAACTCGGCTTGTGCTTACAAAAACACCATTACTACACTTACGTAAAGATACAATTTTAAAAGTATGCGGAAACTCTTGGGCAAGTGTTACTTTGGTACATTTTGCTGCGTCATTAAGTTAAGGTATTTTTACGACTACAGCGTTTATGTCACTTAAAATAAGAGTCACCTAGGTATACTTTACTACGATGAAAATGGTACTATGTGACGTAACATGTGATTGATTTGATCACGCCTTCTTAACTCCTGGGTCAAGAACATAGTGCGTGGAACAAACTTGTACGTGTCGCTAATGAGAATGAATTTCAGACTAATTACCGAGGACTAAAGTACTTTATTACATAACTGAAGAAGCATAATCAAAGTTGCATTAGAAATGGCAATGTACTCTAAGGCTTGTACAAAAGTCAGGGCCGTCAACTGGAAATAAAACTTACCTACTTATTGGATAATAAGCAATTTTAGAATGACTTGTTCAAATATAAGACAACTTAGTACCTACAACCTTAGCACGAATTGTTTTTAATATAGTCAATTTGAGAACATCAGCAGAAGAACCCGAGTTACTCACATAGCGCGTAAAATTGCTCAGTTGAAGTAGCAATGGCGGGACATAGCTCGAAGAACTGAACTGCAGCGGGCGTCAAATGGCTGATGATGATGACAATAGTCAAGTATTTTTGTCCACATACGCTACGGGTTACTGGAAATTGTAGGGTACTTTAAATTTATTGGAAAAGATCGATAGCCCAAGAGGCCAAGTCAATCGGCGTTAGCAGGGTTAAATTGGAAGCGGCCTCGAGACCGACGTCAGAAGTGGAAGTCTTTTGTTGAGGCGCGAAAGTTACGGGACAAAAATCGCTTAAATGACTTTCCCATCCTCCCAACTTCTTGTCGCACGTAACTAACACTGTGATTCCATCATAATAATTAACATAAAAAGTAATTTATTTCATTTGTATTGGGTAATTTTATCTATTTACTTTATAAACTATTAATTAATATATCTACTCTGATACTATAATATAAAGATTATAAAACTGAAAACCATACACTTATGACAAACATTACGCATAGGCCAAAACTAAAAAAAAACGTTTTATTGCGATACAGGTCTTGTATGGACACCTGTATCATAATATCACCTTTTAATCATAACGATACACCTATACAACCTCCAGCTGGGCCAAGAAGGTTGGACCTCCACTTTAAAAAAAAGGTTTCAATGAACGAGTCCTCGGCGATGGAACACGCATGCGCAATCGATGATTAAGCCTTGGCGTTGGCGCCAACATTTTACATTTAAAAAAACTTTTCAACGTTTAAACAATGTTTGGTTCTGTATAATATTATTTAATGTATTATATGAGAGTAGATAAAGTAGTGTATGACACTGTACATAACTTGGTCGTATAAAACTCGTGTGATACTAAAAAAAAAACTTGGCTACGGCTCGTTCTTTTAAAACACACTCGTGATATAAGAACTCTTATTATTATGCAACAGTATCATAAACTACTATTATTTATTTATATGTCACATTATTTTATTGGCATGTACTACACCGCACTGCATTAATTGTAAGACAAACAATGTATTGGTTGAAAAAAAGGCTGAATTAATTAAAATCACTGTATCACGGAGCGTCCTACTTTTTTAACAGTCGTGGTTTTTTTACTGAACGTTTCTAAAATGACCTTTCTAAAAAGTCCATGAACATTTAGTGTAAAAAATTGGTAAACTAGGTTCAACAATTTCAAATTTCAGTGCGTTACTGACAAAGACGTTTAGTTTTTGTTTTTTTTTAACTCTAATTTAGTCACTTCAGCGCATGAGGATTATCTGAGACGAGCATTGTGTAAGTGCTAAAACTAGATACATTAGTAAATCAGGCGTTGGTCTGTTAGTTTGTTTGTCCAATTACTTTGCGAAGGCGCCAGTCTACAAACAGTGTCCACGACTGAACACACATAGCCGTCTGTACTTAAATAACATTATTCTTTCGCTCACATAAGTGGCCAGGTAACTGCCTAATCTTTTCAAGTGCTTACGAAGCATTTGTTTGCTTTGAACAACGATTAAAATGTACGCTGATCAATTCTTCGAGGTTTCTGTATTGTCCCTAAGTCAAAATCCAAACAGAAACTTTGAGAGACACAGCTAAAATGTAATTTTCACTAATGAAACTAAATGAGATTTCTATCAAAACTCAAAGCTCGCTCTAAGCGATAAGACCGCCAATTGTATAACATAGATTTAAGAAATCATGATTAGGTATATTCTTTTCTCTGGTTGAGCAATAAAATGTTTTATCTATCTATTCGTACTAAACTCATACACGGTTTCTCTTATAATCTAATCTCGTACAATTGACTGCTAACGGCAGCTAATAGTTTTTACGCAATTTGGTCAACTGACAAAAGATAGGTAAACAGATTATTGTTGTACGAGAAACCGAGGCGTCAACTGACAAACGATAGGTAAACAGATTATTCTTGTACGAGAAACCGGGGGTTGGTGGTCGGGGTACTCAAAATTTATGGTAATAATAATAACTTAAACACACACAGCACAATCACTTGCCCTGGTTCCAGACTAGGTTACCCTGTACCATAGTAACTAGGCACGGACTTCACAAATGTTTACACCCAGGCTGAGGTCATTTGTACAACTGTACACAAATTATTAATTATGGGTCGTCCGTTAATCACGTGATGTTTTTAGCAACTTTTAATTTGTATTTTTTATTTTTCACTTGTACCTAGATGTCTGCATAATACTTGTATGACGTTGTTATCATATCGCCAAACGAATGGCGGTGATAAAATATATCTTCATCGGCGCTAAGCTACGAATAAAAGAAACATAGAATTATTTGTCCCTACAAAATTCATAGTCTTATTATTATCCTTGTTGATATGGCAGCCAGCAGATGTTGACAAATTCTACCAAAGTCACATCTTCACACGAAATGAGCATTTTTTTAAACTTATTTGATTTCTTTGTGAAGACTTTGAACTATGTGGTGTGAACTAAATTAATATTCTATCTAATATACAGCCACTACAGACTCGTCATTAGCAGAAGTAGTCTTACAGTATAGGAACGATTGGCATTAACAATAAAAAAAACTCTTGATACAATAAAAAAAATGAAACATAGTGAAAACGGCCTGTGCCCTCGAGATTAGCTTTACCAATGAAATCAGCTCAAGATGTGCTGCAGAGTCGTCGCCACGCGTGACGACGAGAATGTCGATGGAGCGATAGCAAGTCACAGTGTAACTGATTGGTTTTAAACAAAAACGTCAAACTGTTGACTTACGAGTAATTGCTGTACAACTCGTCGAAATATCTAGGTACCTCGCAAGATGGTGGTCTCACTGTGGCAGGTGCTTGTATTTTGCTGGGTGATACTGAACTCGCTCCGATTGGTTACACATTTGACAAACCCCGCCCGTCCTCCCTCAATTGAATAAATGGTATTTTTTTAGCGCTAGTTAAATATGTAATTTAAATATCGTATCTCATACATTTACATTGTGAAATTACAGTAGCAATACCACTTGCTACCAGTAAAGGAAATCATCGCAATGAATCCTGAGAGTCTAAGGTGTTCAAATGCCTCAGCGCTTAATTAAAATTGCCAATCAGCTGTGGGCACGCGTGATTATTAAGCCCATATTCTAACCTATCCTGCAGTAGGACATATACAGGCTACATAAAAATCTATGTTTTTAATTATCACTGGCAAAAAGTGTGATCTATTTTTGTATTTTAATAAAGCTTGCTTTGTTTATTTTTTAGGACCATTTATATCCTAAGACTGGCTTCTAATTAATCATAGCGTTTTTTTTATCAAAATTAGGTAATGGAAACTATAGGTTTCATAGATGTGCTTTTTATACACTTGCTTCTCAAATGCATCATCGGCTTACGAGAAAGCACTCGATAAATAAATTCGGTTACTCAGCTACACTCTATGGCATAATGATTTTTTCTATCACTTGCACATTACGCCACGCTCATGTCCACAGCCTAAAAAGTCACGTTCTGATGTTCTTTCCAAATTGTCATATGAAAATACATCTTAGGCTACTTCAACATACGCTGTGACTTTAAAGTGCGTTTAAATTATGACTGTATTGCAGCGACATATTCCGATGCGTCTACGCATCACTTATGGAGTAAAAATGTAAAGAAGCTTCACTTCAATGTGATTCACCTCGCCCAACACTTTATATAATTAAATTTCAATAAATAACTAGATAAAAGATTATCTTTGATACGTTTAGTGGTTGCACAGGAACGACATCATTTAAGAGTTAGCTTTCCTCTTTAAGGCATCCCTTTAGGGCTTTCGACGTTACAGACATAGTATATTATGAAAACTCAATGTACATTCAGTGACCGAGTCTTTCCGACTGGGTCTTGCGTCGTTTCACCCTACGAGGGTTCGTCCCGCGGGTCGAAACGCCCACTTGCTCTTTTTGAATGGGTCGTTTCGCCCCTCGGGATGAATCACCCAAGTACTTTTTGAAACTGGGTTGATTCACCCTACGGTGGCAAAAAACTAATTCTCTCTCGATTTAATAATAAAGGGTTTCTAATTTTGATTTGTACACCTGAGTCTAAAAGTGGTTAGGTGTCTAGATAAATACTCGCGAAGTGACAAGTAATTCAATATCAACCCTTGTATGTCCCCACTGCTGGGGCACGGGTCTCTTCCTGCATCGCAGGAAGGTTAGGCCATACTCCACCACGGGGGCCAAGTCCGGGTTGGTTGACAAGTAATGATTATATTTAAAAAAATAATAAAAAGGTAAACAATCACAGATTAAGTTGCAATGGTATAAAATTACTATAACTCACAGCTTGAGTAATTTTAACATTAGACATTTTGACTTAAAATTGAAAATCACAGATTGATGTGGATATAATACATATTTTGAAATAAAAAAATTGTAACAATGAAAATCACATACTTAGACATTCTTTATTCATAATTAAAATATATGTAGGTACATTTTTATAAAATCACAAAATATTATCGAATGACGAATAATAAAAAAATCAAAAAATAATAATAATAAGAAAAATAAATATAATTTCATTTTATTTTCGAATACAAACAACACTTACAAATTTTTCTAATGGCTAAAATTGCACTAGGTATAATAATTGATATCATATTTGACTAAAATGTATCGTAGTAGCTAGAAAATATTATAACATTTAGTTATTAAGATGTCAGTATGTACTGACCATATAAGGAAAACTTCACAATTTCACTACAAACACTCCCGTTACATTATCAGCACTGTCTGTATAAAATCGAACTTTTTCGATGAGTCCAAGGCATGCACTTTTCACTAGTAGTTATCAACCAATCAGAAGCGCGTGCCCGTGCTCCAGGGTTGTCTTATTGTTTGTTGACCTTGGTGAGACTAATTTTCAACAAAGGGTTAATTTACCTGTGATTCCTTGGAATGGATTGGCCGCTTACTTTGGAACTTGTCGGCTGGCTACTTTTAACATAAATTTACTGAAGTAACTTACTTACTAAATTAGATTAAAATAATTTAAAGAATTTTACAGCAAATAAATAGCAATAAAAGTTATTCGTCGTTCGGCAATATGTTTTAGTCTTATGACAAAATTTTCCCAAGACATCCTTTTAAATTATTTTGTTTTTCCTATGTTATTTCATTTTCATGCGTGACCTTTGTTTTCCTATGTTATTTTTGTTCGAATTCATCCTTTATAAATTGAACTGTTTTTTTTTCACCGCGGGATGAATCGACCCAGTTACTAAAAGTACATGGGCGTTTCACCCTACGTGCGTCCCGTGGGGCGAAACGACCCATTCAAAAAGGGCATGTGGGCGTTTCGACCCGCGGGGCGAACGCCCGTAGTGTGAAACGACGCAAGACCCTTCCGACGGGTTTGCAATGTGCATCGAAATATTCCATGACAGCCATAAATTTAAGTGCTATGTAATAGAGCCCAGAAGAGTCTTCTGCAGTTCTTTTTTGTGTTTATGACGACATTGACTGCTATTCGGCTCAGCCATCGACGTGTCAGTGAACTTGCGATGTCCCAATTAAGTAGCTACTGTTGGAAAAGGACTCTAAGTGCTGAAACTAATAAAACTAGATGTGATTTGTGGTGCATTAGCACTTCACTGGTGAGTTAGTTTATTGGCTTTCTCACGTATGCCATTTCATTTTACGGGTATGATCTTGAACTGAAGGTTTTTAATAACATACGGGCTATGAACTGTTATATGGGAAATAAAACTGACTAGAAATTAATTAGCGTGCCGTTCAAATCTGACTAGAAATTAATTCCCTGGTTTTTAAATTTCTGTTAATAATTCTAGAATTACGATGTGAATGACGCGATTTAAGTTTTTTATATAGTCAAGCGACTTAACACACAGTTCTTATATACACTGTATGTATATACTCGTACATATCGTACTCGTGCACTCGTATATAGTGTAGACAGATAATAATATAATGTATAAGCGTATGTACTCGTACAAATGTTCCTACTAGATCGATTTTATAATTATATGATACGAGTACATACGCTTATACATTATATCTGTCTACACTATCAGGATATAAGTGTGAGTTTACTTGTACATAACAGTATAACTATTGTATGAAATCAGGTGTTACTTTGCTGAAATCCATAATAGCAATGTGAAGATTACTTTGCTAAATTCCGCCAAAAATAATTTATTCATTAACAATAATAAATAAATTTTGGGCGGAATTTAGCAAAGAAATTTTCACATTTTAATGCTAACACTATAACGTTTACTTAGAAAATATTAATCACCTTGTAAACCGCCAGTATTAATATTGGCAGGAAGTTCAACTCATAAAACTGCATATCGAACTTTGCGCTACACTGTTACGTGTCGACCCTTACCATTTCATAATCATTTTTTTTATTAAAATAAGCAACGACGAATGAATAAACAACTAAGGAAAAGGTCGTTTTTTAGGTTTCGTATTTGCACCTCTAATCAATGATGAAGTTGAAATACTTGTATGTATGTTTGTATCTATACATGTATCTCCTCCGCGTCGTATACGACAAAGCGATCAAAGCTATCCTTTGATGGGTTCTTATATGGCTAGAGAAACCTAATATTGTCTTAAATATTTGTCACACTGAGCACACTACAGCTGACCAAAATTGTCGTAAGTGTAAGTGTATGAACGTAAGTATGAGATATTTTGAAAAAAAAACGATGTATATTTATTTAAAAATGTCACATGCAAATAAAAGAATAACATAAACTATATAAATCCACAACAGTATCGTCATATCGTATAAAATAATATTATTATATAAGCTAAATGGTCATTTAAACACAAAAAAAAATAAAAAAATTATACAAGCAAAATAAGATTATTCAATCAAACCGCCCCGAGACATATCCGACCCAAAGGTTCCCATAACGCTGGCAGCATTACCGCGCTGTACTGCTAGGGATATCCTCTGCATTCAAATATGCTCCGGAGCGGTAAAAAATGTGACAAATGTGAATAATGCAGGAAGTTCAACTCATAAAACTGCATGGAATTTCGTGTTACGCGTTCATTACCCATTTACACTTACCATTACATCACTAGACGAGTCATAATCATTACATGAAACAAAAGTCACATGCAACAGTCACATGCAACTACTGCAGCATAATCAAACTGTAAATAATAAACAACTGTAAGTGGAAAAAGAATAGGTCGTTCTTTAGGTTTCGAATTGTTACCTAAGGCATTGAATTTTAAGTAATATTAAATGCCTAAGGTGTCTAATCAGCGCTATAGTCTCGAAGCGCTAGGTACTTTGAAAATGGGACGTTTATCGATTTGTTGAGACGTCTTGTTTCTTTGGCGCAAAATGCATGCATGATGTACGTCTAGCCTACGAGCTACGTTCGTAAACTTAGATACTTTAAATGCGTATATTATATTTTGTCTACAATAATGAAACACTTGTCCATAATAAGCGTTATCGTCAAATAGGTATTGTTAAATAAAACTTTAAAACGTTCCAGTTTGTAATTTATTTGTTAACGTCATTATGAAGTTACGTTTGCTAGTTTCGTGTAGTGTAGTATCTTGGTGTAATTCGCCACATCGTCGTGAAGAAACGTGCTTCGCAGGGCACGTTACGATGTAGGTGCCGGCTGTCATGTAATGGCAGTCGTTAAGCCATATCAGAGGCCTTATGGGTGGCTTGATAACTTCTGACAGTAAGGCTCGACATTGTATTACAATCCTCCACCAACTCGGACTTAGCCCCCGTGGTGGAGTATGGCCTAACCTTCCTGCGATGCACGAAGGGACCCGTGCCCCAGCACTGGGAACATACAAGGGTTAATATCGTGAGAAAACGTGAGAATCAGAGGTTTTCACAAACCTCAGCACTTAAAATCCCTAATCGTACAACCTTTCAGTATTACTCATGCGTTGCTCATTCGCACGCTATTCGGTTCAGCTGCTAATCAAATTAACATTCGGGATAACGATTTAAACCGTTTTGGCGCTTATATTATGGGGTCAAGAGCATTCTGTGTTGAACTTATTAGCGTACAAACACGGGTTTGATGACTCTTGGTTGTAATTGAGCAACAGATACAGCCTGAATAAATTCGATGGACCTAATTTTACAGATACTCTTTAGCTAGAAAGGCAAAGAGTCAGATTGTAATTCGACATGGCAGAATCACTGGGCTTGCAACAATGTAAAGGGTCTTTTTTTAGAGCGAGAACAGGGAGCCAATTCTCACTTCATTAGCAAATAATTCGTATACGACTGTAAGGCGTATGACTTAATTCGACGTAAACAGTAGCATGGTGATTTCCATGCGACATTATGACACCCCAAAGCAATCGAAATTTAATAGAAAATTTGCGCATACGACTTTGAGAATTGAGAAATGTCAAACCCTTCGAATATTTTGCGTCTACGCTTCGAGATTCGGCTCCCAGGGAGCCGATTCTCGGCCATGCGAATTGAAACCGTAGACGCAAAATATTCGAAGGGTTATATTTGTCGCAAAAATCATTAGACATTTATTTTCTCGTTCGAATTCAATCTAGCATGGCGTTTTGAATATAGATTTTGGCTGTCGCTCGACTTTTTATGTAGAATTCCAAGTCATAAGCCTTAGAGGCGTATATGAATTATTTGCTAATGAGTGAGAATTGGCGCTCTGGTCGGATTCTTCCGACAAAAATACTGGACCTTTTGTCTTTCTGAGTTTATCCGGTTGCAAATCAATAAAGTATAAAGGTCATCCAATTAAAGAAACGTTGCCACGGCAATAGGCAATGTACCTTAAAACCTTTATCCTCGTGCTCTAAACAGTGACGTGGCATGTGTTTGTGAAGAGCATACCTTGCTGCATTGCAAAACGGCTCTGCAAATAGTGCTTGTACTAATCAACACCTTTCATTTCATTAGTGCTGAAAGTCTATCAGCTAACCAGCGACTTAATACCCAGTATAGTATCCCTTTAAGTGACGATGGGTATAGATCTTTCCGTTTTGGACTGTATCCGTGTTTCAGTGACCACGTCTGATGATATTTTGATAGTATTCAGACGTTATCAGTGAAAGCCAGCATTTCAGCTAGTCGTTGAGTTCCTTTACTAGCTCTTAGTCCTCTAAAGCCATTCATAATTAGCTCACTTCTATCTAAGACTTGTATACCTCGAGCTAAGCTTCTTCATGATCCGCGGCCGTGCATTTGGATGCTCCTTCATTGTTCGACTGCAACAGGCTTCTGTTATATTGACTGGCTTCCGTCCACTTCTCGGATACCAATCTAGTATTAACCAAGAAACTGGTGTAATTTAAATTCTCAGAGAATCCCTTTGTCCACACAATATCTCCTTTCGCTTGGCAACTGACAAGCTCTTGACAACTCAAACTCATCCATATCTATGGATGAGTTTGAGTTGTCAAGCGCTTGTCCGCTAAAAAGTGGCGGAGAAACTACGAATGCCTGTCTGCAGCGTCGGTTCGTCTTAAGTGCATTTGACCTTAAGATATTCCTCGTCACTTAGGCCAGCGGATAAAAATGGACATTTGTGCAAGGAGGTATTGTTTCGTCCGTGGTCCTGTACTTCAGCAGTTGTCTTACAGTAAACACAGCAAGAGTCATAAATAAAATATGCACATATGAAAATTGCAGGTTGATTTCTGAAGAGTTTAGTCGTCAGCAACACATCAACCTTACGTGCTCTCCACTCAGTTCAACAATGATACTAACCATGTCATAATACAACTGACTAATTGATTATTCCAATCACTCCACTATCTTTTTGACTTTTTCATATCTTAAAATTTCATATCCTACAAATTAAAGCCATGTAGCAAAAGTTTGCAAAAGTTTAAATTACTTACGCACGACACTTTCACAGAAGATATTTACCATCTAGTAAATAAGCTAGTCTGCACTGGCCCGATTTACACACGCTGATGATTCAGTGCCTACTTGTATTCAAGTAATAACTGGAATTGTCAGCTGAAGTAGGAACGGAGACAGCGTCTTGGCCTCTCGGTCAGGGGTACTCGTGTTAGTACAATTGACAAGTTCCATTTAAATAGAACCTTCCCATTAACACGTTTCTCATTTGGCCAGGACTTTAATCTTTTGTTGTATTATAGCTGAATCACAATTTATATGGAATAATAATTAATATCAACTTTCACTTGACCTGGTCACATAATACTCTACTGCAAGGAGTTCAGATACATGAAAGTACACCAATAATTATAATCGTTAGAGAATTATAATTATTGGTGTACTTACGGAGCAACTCAATACCGTACCAACACCACCGATAAATGTGAAATACACTTTTGTATTGGCTTTCCAGTAACCTGTGTTCATCATATCCGTGAATTTATACCGAGAACTTTTAATCCAATCCTCTTATAACACTAACAATGGGATAACCTATTTTTGGTATCAGATCAAGTGATTGTATTGTATGAAAGTGTTTATTATTGGACTAACATTATCAAGTTGCGAGGCAAAAAAATAAGAGTTATTAGTACATACACAGTATATGCGTCGCACAATGAGACGTCTAAACACGTGCCGCTGTGTAATATTCAGGTCTTTAATGAACTTTTGAACTAGAATTTTTCTCTTAGTTGTGCTACCACCATGAGAGGCAAACAGTATTGAACGATATTCGCACTTCTGTGAAAGACGGTAAGCGCTACAGTTGGTATACCATCGGAAATTGGCCAGTGCCTTATTATTTATGAGCATTTTGTCGTAAGATCGTTTAACTAATTAATGCAAGCTCACGACCCATCTTTGGCCACTCTAAGATCACACAACATTTTCATGCGCCGGATTTCATGTTTTATAATTAAAACGCAAATATTGGGCACACTTAATTTGCTTTAGAAAAACGTTAAAGGAAGTACAAATATGTTCGCTTTTTTGTGTTAATCGAATTCAGTAAATGCTTGCACATTCTTTTGAAAAATGCTTTATCCACGAATTTGAAGCCCGAAATTTGATCGCCCGTCCAGAAAGTTTTCAACCACGTCGTGACCAAAATGTCGAGTCATAAATTTCCAATCGGTGCGGGAGCGAAACTAAAGATTCGATTAATTAATTTCGGTAGTTGCGAGCTCAGGGATAGTTGAAACCACATTCAAAATATAAGCCAAGATGAATTACTAATGTAAGGTATCAGAGCCGTAGTTTTAAAATGTTTCAGCCAAAATTACAATCAGAATTAGTTGTTTACCAACCAACCCTAATAAAAGATGCCAGGGTGCATAACGTGGTATGCAGCTTTAAGATTTAACTTTCTCCTTTAACGACCCCTTAAGGTCTTTTACAGTTGCACAAGGGCTGCACAGCGCACTACAAAACTATAAGAGTTAAGCTTTGTAAATGGTAGTTTGAGATTTTTTCGAAAGAGACGATTTTTTCATAACAACATACCTTCTGAATTCGGTTCTGAGCGCAGTTTTTAAATTCGTTTTTATAAAATTAACTTCGAAACTAGTATCAGTGTTTCGAAGTAAATTTTGAAACAGGTGGACCTTTACACTTTGTAAAATAGTGGCCTGTCACGTCACTGCTACCACTATGCTGCACCCATGTAAAAATTGATGTGCTGTCGACTGTACAAGTAACTTTTGTAGTGCATATCAAAGGCCTTCACAAGCCCTTTAATTACCAGCGAAGTAACTAAGTTTCGTATCTGCTTACATACTGACTACAGACGATAAGATATACAGAAGTTCTTCCCAGGTACTAAGAGGAATATTTATTTAATGTGAAGTGTCATCATCATCACCAACATATTATGTCCCCACCGAGGGGCATGGGTCTCTTCCCTAAGAAAGATATAGTCCATACCCCACCACGGGAGCCAAGTCCGGATTGGTGGAGGCTTGTATGATTAGTGGCTGGTCTTACTGTCAGAAGTTTTCAAGCCGCCCTAAGGCCTCTGACTTGGCTTAACTACTGCCATCTTTCAACAACAACCGGCACCAACTGCTTAACGTGCCTGCAAAGCACGGAAGCGCTTGGAAAAATTCCACTAGCGTTAGTCATAGACGGTTCCCCATCCATGCACTGAACGTAGGTCACGTGTTGCTTAACCTTCGTGATCGTTTAAGATCACTTAGGCAACCGGGATTGTGCAATCATAAGTGGCATCCCAGTGTTTGAATATAATTGGACTGACCATCCTCTTTGCTGTAGCTTTCAATATGGAGACTAAACATTTTGTAGTGAACAATGGTACGAAAGTTACAATCCATGCCTGCAATATTTTCGCTTGATTTTCAAGCAATTCTTGAAAATAATTATTAATTATTGTACGCATTATCACTTATCAGACATGGTCTGCTTGCTAACATTAAATTTTGTTTATGCAGGATGGCGTGACAAAAATCCAAACTCCTCCATTTTTTAAGTTAGAGGATAGAAGGATGGATGGAAGCAGGAATTCGTTTACCATGAGCAAAACATAGTTTTAATTTTTCTTTTCCAAGACGACGACGATGTTTTGCAAGAGGAAAATTGAATGTTCTGTGTAATATTTTTAGACCCGAGAGAGAGACTTAGGTTTTATTCTAAGTGCAGGCATAAACCAATGACTTTGTTTTCTAAGTTATGTGCATTTGTGACGTTATAGTAGCAATACCACTCGCGAATTGTGAAGGAAAACATCGTGAGTGTACCTGAATATATGAGGCGTACAAATACCTCAGCGCCTGAAATTGCCAATTCACGATGAGCACGCATGGTAAATAAGAAAGTGAAAGTGAAATGTTTTTATTGCCAACAAAAAAATAAATAAACAAGGTACAATAACTGAGAAAATGTCTTAAGAACTAAATTTGGCAAAAGGCCTTTTGCTCAGCTTAAAGTCGCCAGGGAACATGCTCCACTGCCGACGCTGATTTTCAGCAAAAGCCTTGGAACTTTAAGTTAAGGGATAAAAACTTAGTTACAGAGTCGCTGAGCGCAAAATAAAAAGATACAAAATTTCGTGTTTGTACATTTTTTTAAATAAGCCCATATTCTCTCTCTAAGAGAAGGCTAGTGGAAAGTTTATAGGTTTAAAAAATCAGTGGGCACGTTTAAGATTCGGGCACAATGCTCATGTTATTCAATCAAACCGTTTTCAATGCGAAAACCATTGCCTACATTTTGAGTCCCCTAGCATGCATGAAAAATGGAATGTACCTATTGCGTAATGTTCAGGCGAGGCATTCCGTGACACTGTAATATAATAAAATAAATAAATAAATAAGTATGTCTTGTGTCCCCGCTGCTGGGGTACGAGTCTCTTCCTGCATCGCAGGAAGGTTAGGCCGTAGTCCACCACGGGGACCCAGTCCAGGTTGGTGGAGGATTGTAAGACAGTGGCAGGTCTTACTGTCAGAAGTTATTACGCCGCCCGTAAGGCCTCTGATATGGCTTAACGACTGTCATCACATGACAGCCGGTACGTTTAAGGGCGTTTATTGCGTAAAAAGAAACAATTCCAGCATGGGTGGTTCTTCTATGCACAGAGGCGCGTCTCTTTTTGCGGTGACTGGCACAAAGCGTGTTTACCTTTGACATTCCTAAATTATTACTATGACAACCGGCAATAATTTCAGATTACCGCGGAATTTATGGCGCATATTAGCAAACTATTAATATTCACCGCGAGAATTGAGCGTCTAGAGCCTCTCAATTTGAGACAGTGTATTGGATAAAACAAAACAATTTTGTACAGCTTTTGCCCGCTACTTCGTAAGCGCAAAGGATTTCTTCATGCGAACTTTATAGGGATAGCATTTTAAGTAGACGCGAATAATTCCCTACAATTTTTTGAAGTTCTGGGATTTCATCATTATCATCTACATCAGCAGGTGTCAGTCCACTGCTGGGCATAGGCCTCGTCCAAGACACGCCGAGCCCGGTGTTCGGCTCTCCGCTTTCTCTTCTGGGATTAAAAAAAACCTGACCTACCCCACCTCTTTAGGAAGGTTAGGTTTTTTCGAATTGAATATTCTTACTTCGCGTTCTTCTTCTTCTTCAGGCTATATTAGTCCACTGCTGGAATAGCCCACCCTAATGAGCGCAAGGTTGTGCCATCATTGGGGGGTAGTGCCCATAATCCCCACGCTGGGCAGGTGGGTTGGGGATCGCAGTTCGGTGGAATTGTACTGCAAGGGGCGCTACTGCCCACCCCCCGGTTTGTATCCCTTAGTCGCCTTTTACGATACCCACGGGAAGAATTTGGGTTACTTCGCGTTATCTATAGTAAATTTTCTATATAGTTTTCCTATTATTATGTTGCCTATCTTGACTTTAAATTTTGATAGCGTTTCCCTCCTTATTCAAAACCTATAAGAGCCACCAGTAGGCTCTTTTAAAAGTCAAGCTAATTGAGAAACTTATCGGTTTAGAAACTTATCGGAATCAGTTTACACACTTTTCTTGAACATAATCCAAGTTAATGTTCATGAAAACCTTGCTAACAAGCCCGACTCTTTCAATCAGTTTACTGAAAAATTCTGCGTCAATTTACTTGGAGATTCGTTTAGTCGTGGCCACATACAATGTTAGTAAATTTTCTATATAGTTTTCCTATTAATATGTTGTTTATCTTGACTTTCAATTTTGATAGCGTTTCCCTCCTTATTCAAAACCTTCATTATTCAAAATATTATTCAAAAGAGCCACCAGTAGGCTCTTTTAGAAGTCAAGCTAATTGAGAAACTTATCGGTTTAGAAACATATCGGAATCAGTTTACACACTTTTTTTGAGCATAATCCAAGTTAATGTTCATGAAAACCTTGCTAACAAGCCCGACTCTTTCAATCAGTTTACTGAAAAATTCTGCGTCAATTTACTTGGAGATTCGTTTAGTCGTGGCCACATACAATGTTAGTAAATTTTCTATATAGTTTACCTATTAATATGTTGTCTATCTTGACTTTAAATTTTGATAGCGTTTCCCTCCTTATTCAAAACCTATAAGAGCCACCAGTAGGCTCTTTTAAAAGTCAAGCTAATTGACAAACTTAAACTACCATGCAAGAGGTCCCGGGTTCGAATACCGGCTGGGAAAAAAAAAACCAAGGTCTTGGATGTTTACGTGTTTGTGATGTCGTTGATTCTGGTACCCACGACACAGGGTATCCTAGTGTGGGGCCAGAAGCAATGTATGTGCCTGTATGTAAATGTTATGTTATGTTATCGGTTTAGAAACTTATCGGAATCAGTTTACACACTTTTCTTGAGCATAATCCAAGTTTATGTTCATGAAAACCTTGCTAACAAGCCCGACTCTTTCAATCAGTTTACTGAAAAATTCTGCGACAATTTACTTGGAGTTTCGTTTAGTCGTAGCCACATACAATGTTGGTTACTTTCGCATTCATTATTATTGGTTTGTCAGTATGAAAATAGCATCGAGCCGTTTTCCTTTAAGGCCTCGAACTGACAGAATCAAGGCTCAATACTCCGGTGGAAGGATATATGATTATTAGGATGGCACCGAACGACCGCACGCCAGAGCGATTACTCCGCCTCGTATAATGGAAAACCGCAGCGTCGTCCTTACTACGAGAGGAGGCAAAACGTGTCAGTTTGTTTGATGCGTTCTCACGCTTACATAGGGTATATACCTGATTTAATAGGAAAAACGTAGTACTATTACAAGACAAAACATGACTACCAGTTTCCGGGGTACCATGGGGATTGTATCGATTCAGCATTTCAATGTTATGTTGGAAAAAGAAACAGAGAAATACACATAGCGGAATCGTCACACTCCTTTTTGTTCAGAGGTAAGCCTATCCTAAGATCTGTAGAAAGTTTGCAATAACGCAAAAGCTTAAAACTTTTTCTACAGATTAAAGTACTGTAGAAGAAAAGTTTAAAATACTGTATAATGTTTTTTTATAAATTTACCGATTGTACAAATTTACCGATTGTTTCAAGATTGTACAAAAAAAATATTATCACAGTAACAAAATTTTTCGCTTAGACCAGTTTTAATTTTTTTGGTACGTCCTATATGGCGTTAATACAATTTTACCCTAATCAAAGTTTGGGTTAATTAAAAACCAAAGACTTATTTTTCAAATATGATCCAATTCAAGAGCTCCGCGAGTTTTATGTACAAGATGTTCCTTTCACAGATAGAAATCTTTTACAGTGACACCAAGTCAATTCTTACATTTTCATTGCAAAGTCGCCTTTAACGTAACTGATTAGAGTGCTGGTATGTAAAGGTTGAAGTCGGGATTTTCTTACACCCTGTATGGAACTTGTCAACGTCAACAAGCCAATCCACACAATTGCGATCACGATTCCGCGGGAGGTGAACTAAACACGTTAGCCTCTTCGGAAGGTTATCGCAATACAAGAAAACTGGCTGGCCTGCCGACCCTCAAGGGTACTAGGAAACAATACGATGGGTGTGAGATGATATAACGACAAAACATCCACTAAAGCAGATACAAACAATGCTTTGGTGGGTTGTGGCTGAAAATCAGCGCTGCCACGATCACTGATAGCCTCGACCCTTGTCTTATGACAAAAAACGATTTCTTTTTCTATAGTCCACAGGTAGGTAACTGCTTAAGGACGTAGATTAAGAAGTTACAGTAGCAATACTACTCGTGTCTTATGTGTTCCATCCTCAGCGGTTGGAATTGCCAATACGCGGTGGGCACGCGTATTAATTAATTTTCTCTGGGAAAAGGGGTTACGCCCTGACCTATATAGCGCCATTAGGCTACATAAGTAGAACCAAAAAAGACTATGAGTAGGGTAACGAATTTAAAGTTATGTGTACTGTGTTTAGCACATTATCCTATCCTACCTCGACGTGAAGAAGATAGTCATTGGTTATATCGGTTCTTTTCTGTTAAAAAATCATAGTAAATGTATATCTGGTTAGTACCACAGAAAAATGGACAAGTCATCCATTTTACTGTGACTTTTTTTATTTTAGTCATCCTTTTTCTGAACTGAAAAGCCAGTTCAAAATTTATTTTTATAATAGTTGAAAATTGTATCACCAAAGGAAAGATTTTAAAAAACCTATTTAGAGGCTAAAAGTTCCACCCATGCCGGGATTCGAACCCGCGACCTCTGGCTATCCGTGCCAGAACTCTTTCCAACTGAGCTGCAGGGCGACTCACCGGCATCAGTGAAATTTCGAACCTCTTTACAATATTCTCTGTACTACGTCAGAGGTCGCGGGTTCGAATCCCGGCATGGGTGGAATTTTTAGAATCGAAATAGGTTTTTTAAAATTGTCCTTCGCACGGGTTAGTGCATTAAAAATAATATAAAGGAAAGATTATTTAGTTGAAAAAGATGGAATCCCCCGATACTTGTGATGGTGGATCAAACAGGTGTATAGTAGGTGTAGGTATGCCGTGATCATGATTATCTGTTATGTAACAAGCTTCTATGTACATAGACTTTGACACTGTTAACCTTCGCTGGGACTGTGGCGTACGCCCACATCGTGCGCGTAAAACAATAAATAACAGAAGAATCCTTTAGACACATTGAATCCGTATGTTAGAGTTTCTAGATGATTATATTCTTTTTAATGCACTAACCCATGCTAAGGACAATTTTAAAAACCCTATTTAGAGCCTAAAAATTCCACCCATGCCGGGACTCAAACCCGCGACCTCTGGCTAACCGTGCCAGTGCTCTCCCAACTGAGCTTATGGGCGACTACCGGCATCAGTGAAATTTCGAACCTTTACAATACTCTCTGTATTACGTACAGGTAGCGACATCTAGCTGAAGTAATTTGCATCACTTGCAGCCCCGAGTGCCTACTTTGCAGTTAGGTTTTACATCGGAATGATTATCGCTGTACTCACATGATTATATTCTTTCTAATGCACTAACCCGAGCTAAGGACAATTTAAAAACCTATTTAGAGGCCATATTTATTCATCAAGGATAGTATGATGGCGCGAATCACGCGTTTGCGGCACTCAAGAGTCAGTATTTGACTATTATTGTACTGCATTGCATTGGAAGTCTGACGGCGCTCATCGCACGTTTTAAATGTCATAAATCGGCGACTTTCCAGTACATTAACGGTCAAATTCTGACATTTAAGAGTCACAAAACGTGTGACCTTCATACTATCCCTGATGGAAAGTCGCGACATTTGATTTGTGGTGGAGGGGCCAACCAAAAATTATATGGAAGTAGTATTTCTGAACATTACTCCCAATTCCGGCATTAGAAAAACAGTAAGGAACACCTGTGGTGGAACAGCGGAAAACAGAAGCGACTGGCGCTTGCAAGCGATGACGATGACTTCCAACAATGTCTTAAATCTGGTTACGTTTTTGTAAGGAGAAATACACAAGAAAGGAGGCAACCGTCACTTCATACAAAAACCGAACCGGGCCTAGGACCTTTAGGACTTTTTTACGAAACCTATATACGTACCACTCCAGGGCACAAGTCTTCGCTCAGAGATTGAAGCTTAGTTACCACGCGTGCCTATCGTGGACTGCGCTGAGGTAGGTACTCGTATATGAACACAGGAATAAGTATTGATTTATCAAATCACTTACACCTGGTTATATTTTTGTAAGGAGAAATATACGAGAAACGAGATAACCGTCACTTCAAACAAAAACAGAACTGAGTCTACGAGTAAGCCCAAATCCCTATTCTATGTCTCTTTGTCTATAATAATTATTGATTTATCAAATTACCCATACCCTCTTCGTGTCCCTATATCTCTGCGCGGAAATAAGCAAATCGCTTACTTACTCATATTGCATTCTAGATCAAATGTTTTGCTCTGTTTTGAGCTGTATATCTATGGATTGGTATTCAATTTTTGTCTCACGTTCGATAAACAAAGGATAAAATGTACGGAAGATCTCAACTCAACGACCTTTGAATCGGCCCATTGCACATGATAAACGTAATACGAAGGCAATTGGTGAGCTGTAGGGCTTCGCGATTTTGAATGTAGAGAATCAGGTTGCGGCCTTTCGATTAATCCAATTCGTGAAGCCTCGCAACAGAAGAATTATAGGTCTGTAGGCATATTATAGGTTCATTGGGAAGCTCTTCCTAAGACCTTCTACATTGAATTCTACCAGTTAACTTTCTTATTCCAACTGAGTATCATTGGCTTGTGCATCTACGCATTGAGATGATTTATATAGCGTCCAGTGGTATCAGTGGGACCACTCGGTCGCTGCAGTGAGACGTTGTTCTAGATGGTGTAGGCTTGCCCAGCATCTATACCATACTGACAACTTAGTCGGCCTAGCCCACAGAAAAGATTAGTCAATAAATGCCGAACCAACTGAGTAACATTTAACTTACATTTACTTGAGTTACTGATTTGCATTTCCAGTGGTATTTTCAATCATTTCCTTTGGCAGGTCACACCGTCGGCTGCGCCATGTATTGTTTTCCAATAAACGTCTTCAAGTTTCTAACCACAAAGGTTTATAATTTTATACTATTTTTATTTTTAATGCACTAACTCGTGCTAAGGACAAATTTAAAAACCTATTTAGAGGCTAAAAATTTCACCCATGCCGGGAAATTTTTAGCCTCTAAGTAGGTTTTTAAGTTTATAATTTTGTGAGTTAGAGCACACCTTATTGCTATGTCTATCAGTTGGGAAAGAATTTTAGATCTGAGATTGTTTACATAGTGTTACTCGAGTAGTTTCCGTCAGTACCTGTTTACATGTCGCGGTTTGTGTATTTTGGAACCTCAGGTAATTTCACCGCATCTGTAGCTACGTTTAGAATATATATGAATATATAATGCGTTTCGTGACTTCTACAACAGGCTTCTTCTAAGGATTGGTGGAGGCTTGCAAGACTAGTGCCTGGTCTTACAGACATAAGTTATCAAGCCGCCCGCTGAAACCCCGATATCTTGAATAAATAAATAAAAAAAAAACAAACTAAAGACCCATACAACCATATTAAAATGGCTTTGCGTAGAATCCATTATTAAAGATAGAGGGAGTTTGAAGATTGTATCATGAATTTATGAGCTACAAGACCTTCCGGTCTGCCGCAATGTCATAAACGAAACACTATCTCGTTCGCGAGTTAATAGCCATGTAATTTGATCTAAAGATTCCTCTATTACCGATAGAGATTTAAATACATAATTTGTCGTATAGGGCTTTTTCACGCTGGTAAAAGATTCATCTCGATCACGGCTACTTTTGACGATTTTTACTGATATATTTAAACTGCTCTTGGTGCGCTCGTGGTCTAATCGCACCGAGTAATTGGAATCAATCACTTGAGTTAAGCAACAACAGGCGCAATCACGTGCAGATGGGTGACCGTCTAGTGACTACCGCTAGTAGCATTTTCCAAGCGATTCCATGCTTCGCAAGGCATGCTAAGCCGGTGGTGCCGGATGATGACAGTCGTTAAGTCACGCATAGGCCTTATGGGTGGCTTGATAACTTCTGAGAATAAGGCCCGCCATTGTCTTACAATCCTCCACCAACCCGGACTTGGTCCCCGTAGTGGAGTATGGCCTAACCTTCCTGCGATGCAGAAAGAGACCCGTTCCCCAGCAGTAGGGACATACAAGGGTTAATAACGATAAAAAAGGGTAAAGCCAACGTTTTACCCATTCTAGAACGGAGTTTAAACGCTCAGTCTGGCGTCAATCAATTCAATCAGTCTGCTTAGACTGACAGCAAACTGACTGTCTATTCAGTGGACTGATGGACCAGACTGACAGATATTCGAATATTTTGATGCTTCATCAGCCTGGCATCAATCCGAGCTTGATCAAGGTTACGGACTGAACTGACGCCAGACTGAATGTGTAAACTGTGTCTAAGATAAAGCCCAACGCTGCTAAAGATTAGACCGCACGATTGAGAGCCTCATTCACGCCTACAGATCCAACGGGCGGGCAGCCACTGTTTGTCTATAAAACTCATTGGGAATACAATTTGCATACGTATCTGATAAATGAAATTTCCCCAGTGGCGCACTTCCGATGAATAGTGTAGGTTTTTTCTCGTGAAATGTGCTTTGGCTGTACAAGATATTAATATGGTTTAGTTTTATTATTATTATATTAAAATTCTTTAGGTATTGCATACCAATTTTGCACACAGGCGAGCTTGATGCTAGTTAGCATTATCTACCAGCCAATCTAAGTTTTAAAGACAAGATTAGCAGATAGTGCAATATGCAATATACAATTTGCTCACCTACTCCTTTACATCTAGATTATGGTTTATAAACTGTACAAAAATAATGCTTTTATTTGTGTACAGTTTATAAAATATTAAAGTAATAATTATATTCTTTTTAATGCACTAACCCGTGTTAAAATTTTAAAAACCTATTTGAAGGTTTATTCCACCCATGCCGGGACTCGAACCCACGACCTCTGGCTAACCGTGCCAGCGCTCTCCCAACTGAGCCTATGGGCGACTTCCCGGCATCAGTGAAATTTCGAACCTCTTTACAATACTATATTTCTTAATGATTCGCGATACTCATACATATTAAACGGGTCAAATCGCGATTATTTATTAGGTAAAACGTAATTACCTTGTTTACAATACTCTCTGTATTACGTACAGGCAGCAACATCTGGCTGAAGTAATTTGCATCACTTGCGGCCCCGAGTACCTTACTTTGCAGTTAAGTTACCATCGGAATGATATCGCTATACCCACATGACTATATTCTTTCTAATGCATTAACCCGTGCTAAAATTATTAAGAAAAACATATTTTAAACTTTCGCGACTGGAACACATTGTTAGAATATTTTCGGGGCTTCATTGCGTAGTAATTTATTGCTATGAGGTTTCGACGACGTTACAGTCATCGTGGTCACGTGAAGACTGAATATATAAGAATACCCCGAAGAAACTATAGATGTGAAATCAAAGGCTAAAGGCGCCGAGATTGGGGCTAACGCCACCAATGGAATAAAAATCATAACTTGTTTTAGGTAGCAACCCGAAGCGCCTTAAGAAATATTGAGGTTCTAAATTTCACGTTTTTCATAGCGTATGTAGAAATTTATTTAGCATCATAAAAACCTATTTAGAGGCAAATTTCCACCCATGCCGGGACTCGAACCTGCGACTTCTGGCTAACCGTGCCAGCGCTCACCCAACTGAGCTAACGGGCGACTCACCGACATCAGTGAAATTTCAAATTTTTGGCATCGATAGAATTTTTAGCATCTAAATAGGTTTTTAAAATTGTCTTTAGGACGGTTTAGCGCATTAAAATGAATATAATTAGCATCATAAGTTTACCGACTATTTCTGAAATAGAACCTCGAAACCTAAGCGAGCGGTAATACAATATTACGGTTCGTGCTATAAGAACGCTGAAATTTACGTGTATATTTTACACTTCTGATATTTTAATATTTTCGCAGCAAAGTTTCATGTAACGGATAATTTTCTTCTTTGTGATGTATGCGTAGCTTTTGGGTCTGGCGTCAGGTTTTTACGTCAGACCACGTTTCAGTCTGACATTATGATTTCACTTCGCAAAGATTGTAAATTTTCACATTACGAGCGATAACGGCAATATGATCCATCATATCCGGATATGTATGCTTTTGATAAAACGGTCACTTTATTATATTCCAAGAAAATGTGAGTTACATTCCTAATGAGGTTAACGCAGTGTTTTCCTTGATTATGTGACTCACGAGGTGATTTCGGTTGAAAACTGCATAGACAAAATACCTAAAACGTTATGAGCCATATAACTTTCTTTAGCGTGAGTATTACAAGAAAATTAAGTAACACTGGGTAAAAACATTTAGTCCAATGCCGTGGTCAGAAAAAAAAAACATTGAAGTTGCCAAAGATATGAAGAAGAACTAATCCTAAGATAGCAATTTCAAGCGCTGAGGTTTAACACCTAACATAGGTACTAGGTTTCCTCACGATGTTTTCCTTCACGCTTAGCGAGTACATTACATTTAAACGAATACATTTAAAAAAACCTAAAATAGCATAGTACGAAGAAAAAGCACCTACTTCCATCTACATCTACCATCAACAAATAGACCAACCAGACCTTAAATAAACCAACCATCTACAAATAGTTTGTTACCTAACGGATGTTACTCGGATGTTGTATCGAAGTCCTACATATAATGTGCTATTGAAATGACCCAAAACTTGAAACAGTATAAATATTAAATCACTTTATTGCACACGAAGAACCGCTGCGGTAGAACGCCTATAGATCGCCTATTAGGAGGTTGTGGGTTCAAAACCCCGTATGCACCAAAGGCTTTATTTTGTACATTTGTTCTCTTGTACTAATAATACCTCTGAGTGTCTGAGGTTTTCACAAATACCGGCACTTGAAATTGACATACATATTTACATATATAGCAAAATATAACTATCTTCGTCCTAACCTTGAACATAACAACAGAATACTAGTGTTTTTTTAACGGTCAGGTCTGGAGAATTTAAGATAAGTTGGAATAAGAATATTCTTTAATATAAGTAACTGCCTGAAAATATACTTTAAATGCCAATAATTAAAGAATAAACTATAAAAACATACATAATGATAACCTACTTACATAAATACTAGGGAGTTAACAATGAGACGCACAGATAGATTTAAACATTCTCAATATTTTTTTTAATACAATCTTGTAATTGAATGTGAACAATCTGTATGAATAATAAAAAAGGGATTTATTCACTTTATTACATTTGTGCAATCGCTCTTAAGAAATCAATAGGTAGCATGGTTTTATCACAGATATAGAGAGATGTAGGTAAAAGATCCTCAACTGAATATCTAGGCTCAGCAGGCAATTAAACACCAGAAGATCTCGACACATCGTTTGAAACGTGCCTCGAGATGAATAAAAGATTATCACCCGCTGTTGCTAACATTTAATAAATTGCCAAGCGCGATATGGACTGGCGGGTAAATAGTTCCGCAGGTACAGCAAATTTGGGTTTTCCATAAAACTATGGTATCATCTGAAAACTGTCAACCGTGTCCCAGCTTTTGATAAAAATAATGATTTAAATTTTTTACTCTTACCAAATTTACTGAAAGTGGACTCAACAAGAGGTTCCTCTTTCCCCAAACTTAAATTCAAACCCTAAAAACGTATTCAGTGCATCAAAACGACTGTCGATTAACAGAATATTGAACAAGCTGTATGTTTGAATATTCATGAACGACCTTGACCAATAGATGCGTCTGACGACCAGAGTACGTCGTCGACACATGTATGGAAATGGTGAGTTTCTTCGAAAGTAAACTCGGTATATTTCCTTTTGCAATATGAATAGTTCAAAGTTAATGCGGTTTTGTTTTTTTATTTTGTTTGTAGCATTCAGCTTAACCTGCTAGTTAATGACCAGATGCTAGTTAATGAGAAAAACAAAACCATTGTTACAGTGATTCGATCGACTTTTTAGATTTCTACAGGTACCCTAAAGTAAAAAAGCACGAATAATTTGCTACCATGAGGTTGATAATGTCATGTTACCGTCTACATACATGTTACATATGTATTTAATGTACTCCATTGTGAATACTGTTTGCTAGACGACTTGATGCCGGTAAAAGAAGTTTTGATTATTCGCTTTTCCTTTTGTTAATGGCCAGGTTAGGTTTGTTTCATAGCCACTATATACTAGCTGTCTTAGAATTTATATCTCCAAAAACTCGTCTTTGACTGAATCCGGAATCCAAGACTAATTATATTCTTGCATTTTTCGCAACTTGGTATCAATATATTTTCGATTTTCTTGTGTACAGTCCATCTGGTTCATCCAAAGGTTGTCTGAAAGAGATCGCTCTAAGCGATAGAAGCACCATTAGTATAACATTACTTAGATTTAAGAAATCATTGTTGTCATTTTTTTCTGGATGTGCAATAAAGTATTCTCTTTCTGTCTGTCTAAATACAAAAATAAAATATATGCGTACAATACTAACAATAAAGTCGAATTCACGACAAAAATCTAGGCCGGTAATATTCAAATTACTCCAGATAAAATACATTGTATAAAATATATGCAACATAAAACGACATCATCGAGAAAACTCGTGTGGGGCGTAACACGAGCCAAATTCCTTCAAACCAACAAAAGAGATAAAGTTCACAAATCATAAAATTCGGATGGCAATAGAATGGCTGTGGCCGATAAAGCGCTATCATAAATTAATGTGAATAACTCCAAAGAAATCGAGAATGTGACAACAATGAAAAATAAATTTCCCTTCCAAGGGCCTCTTGTCACTTTCTTCGCTTGGCCTAGAAACAAAATAATGTCAACCATCTAGTTTTAGTGACAAATTTTCTCACTGTCGTCTTCATTACTTCTATTTGTTTAGCGAACTCCCAACACGTCTTTTGGCCATGAAATCGACAGATGGTATCAAAAGTGAAAGCGATTCTTTGTGTCAGCGATAAATATTCAAATTAATTAATTAACACTTTTCATTTTCTGAGACGACATGTTGTGGTGAAAACATATGCCTGATGAAGAAGACATCAGGTAAGTATTAAACAAAATCTACAAATTATAAACACAAAAAACACGAACAAACAACGGAGAGGAATCCGAACTACGGTCCTCTATCAAAGCATAATTTAGCGGTAATATATTAATTAAAGTTGAGGCATGGCTGGCAAATTTCCTCTTGGTATCTGATTCCACAATAACAATTTGTCGAAACAATAATATATTGTATATTTATGCAAATTCCAAGACTAGTAGGCGACATAAGCTGGTTCTTTGGAATTTTGATCACACATTTTTGCCTTTTTGTATTCTTTAGGAGAGGTGATCGATGATGGCTCAAATTCCGTTCTCCATTTAGAACTTTAAAGTGTTTTACTTAAAAGACAAAATTTATTGTGCTCGTGAAAAAACTTAGCTAACGTATTTGGGTAGATAGATAGATAGATAGAGAACACTTTATTGTACATAGGTTCTTAACTTAATGTATTCTTACGATTCTAAACTATCTACCACTAAATTGGATAAAAGTTCATGCTACCGTTGTCTTTATGTTTGCGAAATTCAATCGACAGTGTGGTCCAGTTAAAATGTGAATTGGGGACTTTGGAATACTGAATCATCATAAATTTTGCACGTTTTATCTGTCTTTAGTCACCCGGTGTATTAACAAATGACTAAAGCACTTGTACCATAAAAAACACTAAAAACCTAAAAATACAATACTCATCATGCTGAGTACCTATTGTATTGTTTCTTACAAAACGAAAGTAATTCTTGCTAACATAATTAATTATTACAGTGGGTACAAGTATAGGTAGGTGGTGGACAGATCACGAGCTATTGAAAACGTAGCGCGAAAAACCTGCAACTACATCTGCCCTTATTAACCTTGTATTTTGCGTGGACGGGGTTGATTTAACCTACAGTACTGTATTGCTTCTAATGCTCTCTCCAAATAAGCTACAGTCCGTGACCACTAAAAAGCACTTTTTATAAAGAGTTACTTCCAAAATGAGCAATGTCTCTATCTTCAATTAGTGTTTTTAAAGACTTTTTTTAAAGATGTTTTTATCAGATTTATAAGATTTACATAATTTTATTGAATTCACGCTTTACGCGCTTCAGTAAACCTTCCTCATGTAAAGAATGTCTATGCTATGAAATACGGGGGTTTTTCAGTATGGACTATCAAACAACTCTGCTACAAACTAGAAAAATTGCGAAAACATGTTTGAAATTGCGACAATATATTGAAAATACTTTAAATGTTTTAATAAAGAGTTTGCATGCTTTTCTTATTATTATTTGTGTACTTAAGGGACCTCCAGGTCTAATTTTATACATATACTTTTATAGTTTTTCTGTGTGATTGTGTCCTGAATGAAATAAAATTTACAACCTCTTTAAGAGCTACATAAACCCCTAGCATATTATTTTTATGATTGAGGTGTAATTCTTCTGGTGAGGTGTTTGTCTACTAAATACCTAGTGCCCAAGGACGGTTTCACACGGGACGATAACCGTAACGACTCGCTATTCTCATACAATTACTACAACCGTCAATTATATGAAAAAAATGTCGCATAGTTACCGCTGTTGTCCAGAAAAAATCGTCCGATTTCACCACACTCACCGCAAAACGTGATTAGGCGATTCACTTCCGAATCGTCTCAGATCTTTTAAAAACCTATTTAGAGGCTAAAAATTTCACCCATGCCGGGATTCGAACTCGCAACCTCTGGCTATCCGTGCCAGCGCTCTACCAATTGAGCCAATGGGCGACTCACCGGCATCACTGAAATTTCGAACCACTTTACACTATTCTCTGTATTACGTACAGGCTCAGATCTTGGTTACAAAAAATGGTGCGCATGATAGTCTGTTCGAATAGTCTTATGTAGCCTATAAACGTCTCACTGCAGAGCACAGGCCTTCTCTCAGAGAGAGAGAGAGAGAGTATGGACTTCATATTACCACACTTCAAGCTCTGAGGTAGTTGAACAACGAGGTTTCCTTGCGATGTTTTCCTTTACTGTTACCGAATGGTATTGCTACTACTTCACAAATGTACATAACTAAGAAAACAATATTATGTCGTTGGTACAAAGGAAATACTCTATAGATGACTAAAATTTAAAAAGCCCGTTCTAGAACGAGCATAGGACTTCAATCGGCTCAATGCCAACTCAAAAAATTAAAAAGAGTAAAAACAGATGTTCTATAATGTGTAATATTACGATACTCACTGTAATAAATATAAGACATAGCTGATATTTTTGAACTAAAAATTTAATGTTCAGATGGTAAACCTCGCGTAAGCGATTTTGTAACTGTCTAACGGGCATAGCGAGTAAATTAATAGATAAATAAATTTGTAAATTTTTCATTAGTTTTTGAGTTTATTTCAAATGAGAGGTTATATTTATCGTTATCAACCGTTGTATGTCCCCACTGCTGGGGCACGGGTCTCTTCCTGCATCGTTGGAAGGTTAGGCCATACTCCACCACGGGGGCCAAGTCCGGGTTGGTGGAGGATTGTGGCGGGCCTTACTGTCAGAAGTTGTCAAGCCGCCCATAAGGCCTCTGACATGGCTTAACGACTGCCATTATATTACAGCCGGCACCTACGGCTTAACGTGCCTTGCGAAGCACGGAAAGTTATATTTATGGTGGGTACTATTATACCACTGCCTGGTAAAAGAAGGCATTCAGTCTCTGACAGCACAAGATGCATGCATTTCAACATCTTTTACTATTGTTAGATATAATTTTCATTTACTTACATAAAATCTGTTAATTAAGGATTTTGAAAAGACTAACTTTGGAGTTTTTTTGTCAAGTTTTTCTCCAAAATGATCTAGATCTAGTTTGACTTGTAACGTTCATTAAGCCGTCTGCGCTACTTTGAATAAACATACATAACCTGACGCCTCTATCCCAGAGGGGTAGGCAGAGACCAGGGACTGCCACTTGAATAAAACCTTTCATTTCATATCATTTAAGTATCTCACGAACTGACATCCCAAAATTGTACCCCAATACAAGTAAAACCTACTAGTACCACCGACCTCAATCACGAAGTTAATGCTTTACCGTCCAAACACACAGCTCATTACGTATGCATGCCTGTGGGGCACAAAATTGTTGTGTCAATTGGTATTCTTATACCATCGGTGTTTCGATTTTGAACTGATATCAATTTGTAGTTAAGATACGTGGCGGGAATATAGAATCCGAGACACCCACCATAGAGTCGTATTAATTACTAGAAAAAAACAAAAACCCGACTATTAAAAACTATCAAAGAATTAATCGTAGATGCGTAGATTTCATAAGTTTTCACGTAGGTAAGCTTGTTCCGCTTTTCGAGGTTGAAAATGCAGTGGAAACGTTGAAAATGCAGTTGTCGTAAACTTTTACGCCGTTTTCCTGTTTAAAACTAAGGTAATATATTTGTACTGAACAGAGACTTGTAAAGAGCTGATTGCCAACCTCTACTGATGGAGAGGCACTTTAAGAAGAACCTATTTGTAACATGTAAATTGGCTTTGCAGTTTTCTTTAACGATGTGACACCTAACGCCAGTCATTTTGATTTTAAAGACGTCATATGTCTAGTGACAGTCGTCAATATCTTTCATTTGACAAAATGGGTGATGCCTTTACTTGGTCATAGCTAGTTACACCTGAGATTTCCGCACTTAGCCTCATAGTTGGGCCATTGTACGTAGCAGGCGCTGAGGTTTGTTAACACTTCAGACATTAGGTTTTTCCTTCACCGTTAGCGAGTGACATTGCTAATGTAACTTCACAAATGTACATAATTAGAAAACAAAGTCATTGGTACATGCCCACGGGATTCGAACCCACGACTTCGCGATTGAGAGGCCAACGTTCTACCCCTCCGCTACCACCGCTCTGCTGGTCCTAAAGAAACATAATTACTTACTTGTGATCGACCTCTGTTTTGACATCGCAGTCGGTTAAAAACTGATCCGACACGACATTCGATAGACACTATTCATGTTTTCGAACGGAAAACTCGATTGTATTGAATTACCTCTGGGCGTTGTAAAATTATCGGAATGATGTGTCTCTTATTTCTGTTTCGGGGAAACTTTAGTTTCATTGAAAAATACGTCTGGCATAAAACTGTAGTCTCTTGTTATAATCCTACGCTACAATTTCTTTTACCGCACTTTTGAATGCGACAATTGTTTCCGTTCAAGTAAAAACTTTAGTCCACGATAAAAACGTGTCCCAACTAGAGAGAAATACTTTGAAACACAAGAACAATTTACATAGTAACATCGTCAGTTACTTATTTTTAAGACCACAAAACTAACATCAAAGATATTTAAAACAAATGGTCTGGTTTCATCGATCATATCATAACATTGATAAAATACACACTTCTAATTTTAAAACAATTTTTGTTCAACGAAACATAATTTTGGAATTTCCTAAAATTTCCCACTTGTTGTTGTTTGGTTTTAAGTAGCGCTAATTCATAGATAATGCTTAAAACTTAAATACCAAATATAATTAATTTTGTTCTATTTACATCACCCAATTTTCTAATCAAATGTTAAATCATTGTCGGTGACAATGGGGAATGCACAAAGCGCAAATATTATTTAAAAATATTAAAGCACACTATTTCGGGATACATTTGAGAAAAGCTCTTAGAATTTTTTTTCTAATATACAATCACTAATTTCAGTAGTATTTGGGGTGTTTTAAGAGTTTGGTAATAGCAGTTTCTTCCAGCCAATCTCATATTGACTTATTTTTAAAAACGCGATTCCTTAAATACTCACAAATACACTTTAAATAGACTGGCAATGACAATAAAAATACCACAAACTTACGATTTAAGCTGCATTTGAGGAGTGTTTTAGAGGAATTGTATCTTTATAAATAACATCGTACATATTCTTGTGACCAAATCGAGTAGGTAGCTGAGCGGGCGCCATCCTTCTACCGATATCGCAAACCTGAGAGCTTTGAGAATAGCCGCCCGCTTTAAGGTAGAGGCATACAGTGCATAGACGCTAGTTTAATTCCATAGAGATGATTAATAGCACAAAATATGGGAGAATGAGCAGTTTGGCCGCATTTGAAGAACTAAGTACTTTATTCTATGAGAGTTACGTTATAATTAAATGGATTACTGGAAAAGAGCCCCTGGCAATGCGAAGTCATAGGCTGGGAACAGTTTAATCTACAAACTACATCGTATTGTCATAGTAAGCCATGGATTGTAGTCCTATGAAACAGGCTCCTGGATTTATATAAGTATCTCTAATTAATAAGCAACACCTACGAAAATATTTGCTTTATAGACTTGCTGAGTAGTAGCGAGATTGACGAAGAATAATTTAATTTAGTTTTTTCATCATCATTTCAGCCTATTGCAGTCCACTGCTGGGCATAAGCCTCCCCCAGGGTACGCCACAAGACCCGATCTCCCGTTTTCGCCATCCAATCACCACCAGCCATTTTCTATTAGTTAAATTTAGTTTTCTATTGATTCTCATTACATGCATTTGATGCATCGAAATTTTACCCTTTTCTTGGCTCTTGAAAAATATTCAAACTACTTGTAATTTCAATGTAGACTTTGTTCATAAATTAGCACATATGAAATCTGCATAATCTAACAAGGGAGTCCACAACGTGGTCTCTCGTCGGCCGATTAGCAAACAAAACGCAAGTTACATCATGGTAAAGCTATGTCGCACAAACGACGTCAAAGTCATCATTGTCATATCAAAAACAACTTCCTGCCGTGAGAGAATCCATCCGTTTTAATCCGTCAATGTATATGTAGCAGTACCCATTTCGTTCGAGTAGTAGTTGAATAAGACAATATCTAATGTCCTATGCGGATCCTGAAAGTACATTATATATTTATAAATTTTAAATACAACTAAAAGTTTTTTTTTTTCAATAGTTTAAGTAGTTTCAGTGATTACCCTCTTCATACAAATATACAAATATTTCCCCTTCATTATATTATATTATAAATTATACAAGTAGGTATTTAGTTGTATGTTGTAACTTGTTATTACAGCACAAAGCATCTTATTACATAGCGTGAATTTCCTTCTACAGATAGATAGAGAACAGTTTATTGTACTTAAAAATGAAAATTACACTACACAGATATTTCTTTGGAACAAAATGTCCCACTGCAGGCCTTCGCTCAGAAAGAGAGTTAGAGCTTAATAATAATTAACGTGCGTGCCCGCCGCGGTTTAACAATTTCAAGCACTGAGGTATTTGATCACAAGTAACGAGTGGTATTGCTACCATAATTTCACAAATGTACATAACTTAGAAAACAAAGTCACTGGTACACGTCAGCTCTGGGAATCTTCCGAGAAAAGTATTTATTTTTGATTTTATTTATTTAGTTTTAGGAAAATCCAAACATTACATAACTTAATACTATTTAAAAATATGAAACAGAAAGTCATTAACAGGCTTCCACTGATAGAAATATGACAGATAGTATGTATGAAAGTAACTCCGATTTCAATTAATGACTCTTTTACAAGGGACCCATGAAAATCTCTCTCAATGTGCCGCGCCCTAAGACCGATTCTCAGCGCGCTTTTTGCTAATCTCACTATTTAGCATATCGCGCCCGGTCCCCTCCGGTCTAGTCTAGTCTAGACGATACCTGTCGGCAAATTGGAGATCAATTGGTACCAGTGAACATTCCGCGATAGGTACTCCTCGTAGCTAACTGTACTTTATTGCTTCTATGGAACATGCCGCGACAAAACGGTTGCTGAGTAAATGTAACGTGCTGTCGTAGTATTTACCGCTATTTTGTGAAATACCAATTGATTCAAGTTGGTGTTAGTCTTATCGTTATCAAACCTTATATGCCCCCACTGCTGGGGCACGGGTCTCTTCCTGCATCGCAGGGAGGTTAGGCCATACTCCACCACGGGGGCCAACTCCGGGTTGGTGGAGGATTGTAAGACAGTGGCGGGCCTTATTGTCAGAAGTTATCAAGCCGCCCACAAGGCCTCTGACATGGTTTAACGACTGCCATTATATGACAGCCGGTACCAACGGCTTTACGTGCCTTGCGAAGCACGGAAGCGCTCGAAAAAATGCCACTAGCGGTAGTCACGCGACGCTCACCCATCCCGTACCTGACCGCGCCTGTTGTTGCTTAACCAAGTGATTGATTCCAATCACTCGGTTCGCCTAGGCCACGAGCGCTTCTACGTTAGTCTAATGTCTATCACTTTTTATGTGTGTGATGTGGTGAACGTGAGAGTTGGGGGGTCTATAATTGACAATGACGGTGATGATGTGGTGTCAGTACGTTTAACTAATTTGGCGTAATTTCTTTGTTAGGAAAAGTAATCAGAAACGGGAAATCACGCATTTTAAGGCCATTTCAAATAGCACTGGTCCGGATTCATTTTCATTTTTCTTGCCTGATTGTAACGGCGCAAATCTTGATATTTCTTTTATTCTCTCCCATAATTTTAAATAAAATTTTTAAATTACATCACCCACTCTAGATTTATTTTGGATTTTCACTTACTACTTGACCTTTTGACGATACTTCGTATTAAAGTTTAGCTACTAAATCCAATTGCGATCAGACCTCTTAAATGTTTGGCTATGAGTGTGACGGCAACTAGAGGATGAGATAGAAAATATGAAGTTTAGTTTGTAAGTGTGTACGAAGATTTATTAATCACCACGAAATTTAAATTTTACTCAGGCCAACCTAAACTACATACATGAAAATCATCAATTATTTAACGGGTCTAATCGCGATTAGACCCGTTAAATAATTGACCCGACCCATTTATTATATAACTAAGCATAAACTTCACGAATAATTAGAAAATAATATTTGTAGCTTTTTGTTTTGTTATAAATTGGACCTCGTTTCATAAAGCTACTACAATTGACATAACTTAACATAACATTTACGTACAGGCACATACATTGCTTCTACAGTAGGATACCCTGTGTCGTGGGAGCCAGAAACAACGACATCACAAACATGTCAACATCCAATTAGTAATTAACTGACATTTGTTAGTCATCATCGCCATTCGCAGCCTCATCAGGTCACAGCAATCGGACGGTTGGGCGAAAATCATCATTAATATTGAAAATTTATATCGAGCTTTATGAAACCTTTAAGGTCCTGATTTTCAAACCACTGGCCCTGCACAAAAGGGACCCTTAACAATCGTGGCTAAGTATTATTTTTATACCTGGAAAAGAATGCGTGTTATGACAAGGTTGCTATAAGGAGGACAGCGTGGCGAATAAAATCAATTTAGCCAAGTACAGTCTTGACACCTGGGGATCTTCGTCAATTGATACTCGTATTTATGCCGTACGCTCTAAGAGCTGACGTAGAAAGGCCCAGGCTGTACTGTACATCAAAGTGTGAACAAGACAAGCCGCCGTCCATTAATCACAATTTAACTGTATCAAGTTTTTTGCTACTGCGCTCTTTAATGCGTCCATGCCGCTGAAGCTCCGACCTGGATATTGGTCAGTGTTTTTGAGCGGGTATCCCTAATTTCTACTTTGACGGAAGCTTCAAACTGCCAGTTCCTACAGCCAAACATGACGCATTAAAATGTGAAAATTACTTTGCTAAATTCCGCCAAAAATCCCAGAAGCACCATGCGGTTAGTTAATGCACCGCCCTCCCTTCCACTTTTTCAAACAGAAGCAAGACACGAACCGCATGGAGCTTGTGGGATTTTTGGCGGAATTTAGCAAAGTAATTTTCACATTTTAATGCTATTATGGATTTTCGTTATAATGGAGTATCGCCTGATTCCATACAATACCTGAAAATTATACTGGCCGTCGATGATAAAATTTAGACGAATGCCTACTTGACGTCACTTACAGATGGTAAATTTCTATCATCTGGCAATAACCCCTATCCCATTTTTTGGACAAAACACTGTTGATTTCGTCATACTCATAAAAGTGTTTTCAACGAGCTTTGCCGAGCCATATTGATACATTTTGACATAAATGTAATATGACAACATATGATGATAATATATTATCTTTTATATTATATATTATCTTTAAAATAAAGAGACATTTAAAAACCTATTGTTCCTTAGCACGGGTTAGTGCAAATAAAAATAGTATAATAAAGAGACATGTTATCCCATGTCACAGTCGAAATGCTATTTTAAGAACGCTGTGTGGTATTAAAAAGCAATATCAATAGTTTGCGTTCAATTTCCAAACTACATGCCTAGACGGAATTAATGAAAATAGCAGAATGAATTGAATGGAATGAATTGTAATGACAGTAAGGCCCGCCACTGTCTTACAATCCTCCACCAACCCGGACTTGGCCCCCGTGGTGGAGTATGGCCTAACCTTCCTGCGATGTAGGAAGAGACCCGTGCCCCAGCAGTGGGGACATATAAGGGTTGATAACGTAACTTGATAACTTGATTACTTGATAACTTGATAACTTGATAACTTGACGTAACTTGATTTGATAACGAAAATAGCAGAATGAGGAGATTTCATAACATTATGTAACATTTACATATAGGCACATACATTGCTTCTGCACCTACACCAGGATTCCCTGTGTCGTGGGAACCAGACACAGCGACATCACAAACTTGTAAACATCCAAGACCTGGATTTTTTTTTTGCCCCACACGGGGTTCGAACCCGCATGGTGGGCAGATGCGCTACCGCTGCGCCACAGAGGTCGTCAAAACCAGTCCAATTCGCTCCTATTTTGAAAAATAAAATCAAGCTACGTTTGTATGAATTTATGATGTTCCAGCTCGCAGACGCCTTGCTGTAAACCTTATGTTTGTTACATTCGACTGCGTAGGTATATGAAGATGTTTGTTGCAAAATCGCCCGTATAATAACCGAATAGAGTGCATGCATAAGACGATGTGATGTCGAATGAAATGTAGCGTTCCATACTTATCTTGTAGGTACAACGGTACAATCATATATTGAAATCTTTTGGCACATTGACATAGCAATGTCATCATTACGATTATTGACAAATTCGTATGAAATTCAACACCGCTTTGACACAGTTTCCTAACAATACAGTTGTGTCTCAACAAACTTATACCTAAACGTCGATGCTAATTAATTTACACGTCAAGTAGCAACTCTTACCGACACTAGAAAACTTAAGTGACCATTCAGGTGCTGTAGTACCGCGAAACGTTTCCTATACGATGTTGAATGCTTGGCACAGCTACAGTAAATACTAAAGAAACAACGTCAAATGTATTAAGGTCGAAACTGACCAGTAAATTTGTTCTTTCATTTGTTTTCGCGTTTCGTTCAACACATTATTATAGATACTAGCCGCACCCGCAAACATTATTTTGCCATGTTAATTAACCTACCACCTATTTTCAGACCTACCAAATATAAACATACATACATACATACATACATACATACATACATACATACATACATACATACATACATACATACATACATACATACATACATACATACATACATACATACATACATACATACATACATACATACATACATACATACATACATACATACATACATACATACATACATACATACATACATACATACATACATACATACATACATACATACATACATACATACATACATACATACATACATACATACATACATACATACATACATACATATCCCAGAGGGGTAGGCAGAGACCAAGGACTGCCACTTGCCACGATCCTGACAGATCACCTTCGCTTCATCAACGTTCATAAGCCGTTGCATGCACGCACGCTGGTTCCGGGTACTTTTTATCTTTCCCTTTGCTAATACATCCCCTATTTAGTTGATGTAAGTCCGTCTGGGACGTCCCTTACCAGCCCTTCCACTCACATTCGCAATATATATTTGTTTCGTCAATCTTTCTTCCTTCATCCTCTCCACATGTCCAAATATATAAACATAATAATAATCCAGCTTGCGAAGCTGTCGAAGCGCTCGTGGCCTAGGCGAACCGAGTGATTGGAATCAATCACTTGGTTAAGCAACAACAGGCGCGGTCAGGTACGGGATGGGTGAGCGTCCCGTGACTACCGCTAGTGGCATTTTTTCGAGCGCTTCCGTGCTTCGCAAGGCACGTTAAGCCGTTGGTGCCGGCTGTCATATAATGGCAGTCGTTAAGCCATGTCAGAGGCCTTATGGGCGGCTTGATAACTTCTGACAGTAAGGCCCGCCACTGTCTTACAATCCTCCACCTACCCGGACTTGGCCCCCGTGGTGGAGTATGGCCTAACCTTCCTGCGATGCAGGAGGAGACCCGTGCCCCAGCAGTGGGGACGAACAAGGGTTGATAACGAATCCAGCTTATATACGTACCACTGTAGAACACAGATCTTCTCTCAGAGAGAGAGTAGGGCTTGTTCACCACGATTGCCAATTTCAAGGTAATTGGACACTTCAGACACACAGGTTTACCTAAATCGTTACCAAGTGGTATTTCTAGTGGATATTTTTTTTTATAAAAATTGGTGAAGCCGTATTGGAGCAGTTCGATAACAAGCAATGAAACACGAAATGTTCATATAAATAGATAGAGAACACTTTATTGCATAACCGGAAAAGAATACCCGAGTTCTTAAAATTGAGTTATGTTATGAAATTTGCGGTCTTATCTCTTAGAGCGATCTCTTCGAGACAACCTTTGGATGGAGTGGATTGCACGAAGAATATAGTCGGCAAGTGCATGTACTCGTACATAAATAATTAATTCGCAAATATATTGATACCAAGTAGCAAAAGATTAGCTTTAACAAATAGAAAACTGTTCACAACGCTATGATGCTTCCTACCACTTTAAATCGAGATTGCTATTCAGGTTTCGATTCAAACGAGAACACGCAAATGTTTACAAAAATGTTATCCAATTACTTTTCCGGCACTAATATTATTGTTTATCACAGTCGAAAGAAAATTTACTTCAATAATTGCTAACGATTCCAAAATCACGCCTTAAATAGACATAAATACGTAAAACTGCGTGCAAGCGTGCATTGACTAATGAATGTTGATAAGGCGAACGAGGGTTGCCAGGATCGTAGCAAGTGTCAATAAACCCTGGTCTCTGCCTACCCCACCGAGATAATGGCGTGAGTTACGCTTCTATAATAAATTCCCTGAATATTTAAGCTTGCCTGAAACGCGGCTAAAAATGTGTAACATATACTTTGTACCAAAAAGGCTTTAATTTAAAAACTATTATAATAAGAATTATTTAGATGGCAATGATGTCTAGAATTAAAGTCAGTACAATGCATTAGTTCTATGTCTTGTAATAATTATAAACTCTGTTTGTTTAATTAAGGACTTTGAAAGGACTAAGTTTGGAGTATTAGTGCCCATATTTTTTCCGAAATTATGTAGATTTTGAAATGGATATCTAGTTTAACTTGTAACGTTCAATAAATATACAGTTTCAGTTTGGGTATTTTGAAAGTATTGCGACTACAAATACGCAAATATACGTAACTCTGAAATTAAACAGTTATTGGTGCATGGGGATCGAACCTGGGTCTCTCGCTTGCGAGTCCAGTGATCCATCCCCTGGACTACTATCGCCCAACACCACAAGCTAACGATGAAGGAAAACCCGCGGCAAGCCTGCACAATCTAAAAAAATGTCCGAATCATTGTAGCTTCCTAGTGGTCTCTTCACCCATCTAGTGTGAGTGAATATATTAAACGGGTCAAATCACGATTATTTATTAAGTAACAGCGTTACATTTGCCGTGGTCTCGGGTAGACTGAATTGGCGAGTACAGTCAATTATTGTGGGTAGTCACTATTAATTTTTCGCAGCTGGCCGACACACAACACTCACTACGTCAACGGACCGATTCGGTGATAAGGCGCGTGACTTGTAATTACTTATCACTGGATTCCACGTACTTGAAAGCTTGAACCCATCCTCTCTGTTGAAATTATTATGTTTTTTTATTTCAATTGCTTCCCGAACGATTCTTCGGTAATACTGTCGATCGGATGTATATAACTATGATGAGTATGGCGAATTATTAGGAATTCTAGTGTGAGTGAATATGCAGCTGGAAGCTGTATAAATCATCTCATTACGTAGGTGCAGAGCCAACTGTTTGATATAATGTGTAGACAAAGTTATACCGTATTTTGACGATTTGTCGATATTTTGTTTACAAATAGGGAAATCCTATACGGTACGGAGCATAACGGCTCCTGCTAACCTAACATCGAACGCTGAATGTCATTAACGACGTCCCGTATGAGAGCTTCGAGTGTGTCTTTACGTTTGCCATTGAATAAATATTGTTTAACAAGTCGCCAAGTGACATTTTGTCTGCGCCCTGAATGAGTTTGGCCCCGTAGGGACCAATGGTTGGTCCCTTCTTATCTATGTGTATGATTTACTAATCGTAGCTGTGCCAGTGTCGTTGTCCCATGGAATTCGGTAGAAGTGTCTTAAATTTTTCTTATTTTTCAACTCGTCGATATCGTTTTTTTATTTTTAGGTGTGTTTCCCGAGTAAGTGCGTACATAGCTCACATAAACCATGAAATACATTCTTTAAAAAAAAAAAAAACGACTTCACCACTAAAACCAGAGAAATCATTTCAACAAATATGACCCATAAATTGGACAGAGATAGAAATATATATTTTGGAGTCAGTGCCAGTCAAAATGTATGTACTGGTCTTGTTACTTAGCATCGTCTGCAATCTATACTAATCAATTTTGCCCAATTTCTGGCTTGTGGTGTCGGCCTAGAGAATAGCACCAACCCAAATTCTTCCCGCGGGTGTCGTAAAAGGCGACTAAGGGACACAAACCGGGGGGTGGGCAGCAGCGCCCCTGCATAGAACTCCACCAAACTGCGATCCCCAACCCGCATGCCCAGCGTGGGGATTATGGGCAATTCCTCCCAATGATGGCACAACCCAACGCGCTCATTAGGAGAGGGCTATGTCCAGCAGTGGACTAATATATAGCCTGAAGAAGAAGAAGAGAATTTCTCCCATTCTTAGTGTCTACGCCATCATAGAGGTTTTATCGACAGTAGGTTCCATTGTACATATTGACATTCATTTTTGGCTTGTTCTTTTGCAATGTCATTAAAAATTACACGTTTTCTCGACGGTAAACCCAATAATTATTTATTTCTTGCACGGCTTAGATCAGTAAACAGAAGATCGTGGCAAGTTTCTGAATTGAAAATTTCGCTAAGGAAATATTTAACTGCAGTGATGTCTCTTACAATTTCCTAGTAAAGAGCGTGACAAAACTTTTCTTAAGTATTTACTTAGTGAAATTCTCAATTCAGAAGCCGACCATAGACGCTATACAGTCTACTTAAATACCACCTGTAGACGGCCTACCCACTTAGACTCAGCAGCATGGGATCATTGCCAGAGTCGGACAGGTCCGAAGCCCCCTGAACAACCTGCCCACGTGGTCCACTCGACGACAACGATTTATTATCAATACATTTTATGCAAAGTATGACAATTAAAATGCTTTATGAATTCATAGCCGCGTCGATTAAGATTTAATTTTGATAAGGGACGGTACAGTTTGTCGTCGTACCATTAAGGGCCGAGCTAGATGGGCAAATGAGTTATGTGATCATGCAACTATTATTCATGGGGGACTAAATGGGGTATTAACAGGGCAAAAAGGATGGCTGTATTTAAGCTTCAGCAAGATCGTTGACTGACTTGTTCTCATGTTTTTCGCCGGGATTAAGAAGTCAATTTGCCGGTCTTAGCGTCTACTTTGTAGTGCAGTGGTTTTATTTTTTATTTATACTTGCTTATATGTATATGTATGCGGTTTTTTTACTCTTTCTCTACATATTAATCAATCAATCAGACCGTAGTCGTTCACTGCTGGGCATAGGCCTTCTACAAGGCACTGCATTTCCTTCTGTGCTCTCCAAATGCATTCGTTAAATTTTATTTTTACTTGCTTATAGTCTATGTATGCGGCTTTTTTACTCTTTCTCCACGTATCAATCAATCAGCCCGAACTCGTTCACTGCTGGACATAGGCCTCCTCCAAGGCACTCCATTGCCTTCTCTGCTCTATAAATGCAGTCATTTAATTTTATTTTTACTTGCCTATAGTTTATGTATGCGGTTTTTTTACTCTTTCTCTACATTCAATCAGCCCGCACTCGTCCACTGCTGGACATAGGCCTCCTCTAAGACACTCCATTTCCTTCAAATGCAGTCGTTTCATTTTATTTTTACATGCTTATAGTTTATGTATGGGTTTTTTTATCCCTTTTCCGCATATTAATCAATCAGCAAGTACTCGTTCACTGCTGGACATAGACCTCTCCAAGGCACGCCTTCCTTACGCCTCGGCCATCCTCATCCGATCACTGGCAAAAATCTGCCTCAGATCGTCATCCAGAGAGACGCTAGGGCGTCCTACGCTGCGTATAATGCTATGGAAAGAAAATACATGCGTACTGTACGTAATACAGAGAGTGTTGTAAAGAGGTTCGAAATTTAACTGGTGCTGGTAGTCGCCCATTAGCTCAGTTGGGAAGCACTGGGACGGTTAGCCAAAGGCCACGGGTTCGAGTCCCGGCATGGGTGGAATTTGTAGCCTCTAAATAGGTCTTTAAAAAAAGAAAAATACTTTTTGAGTTTTCCTCTGTCTACCGAATATGGTATATTAAGTGCAACGTCACTACAACCACCGTTTGAGTCAATCCCATCCCATTAGACATAATATTGACCAGTGCCAATTTTTAGCGAAGAGAATACTTCTGAAGTCCTTCTTCACTGAAAGCAGAGTTTGATATAATTTGAAAAGTTTGCATCCATAGCAAGCCTTTCTTACAGATGTCACTACAATACCACGATCTAGCTGTAAAAGAAAACATCGTGAGAAAACCCCGGGGTTAGTTTACTGGGCATGTATTAATGTTTCTTTCCTGTTGATTTAAGGTGACCAAGCTCTTCGTTCGTTATCGTTATCAACCCTTGATGTCCCCACTGCTGGGGCACGGGTCTCTTACTGCACAGTAGGAAGGTTAGATCATACTCCACCACGGGGGCCAAGTCCGGCTTGGTGAAGGATTGTAAGACAGTGGCGGGCCTTACTGTCAGAAGTTATCAAGCCGCCCATAAGGCCTCTGACATGGCTTAACGACTGCCATTATATGACAGCCGGCACCAACGGCTTAACGTGCCTTGTGAAGCACGGAAGCGCTCAGAAAAATGCCACTAGCGGTAGTCACGGGACGCTCACCCTTACCAAGCTCTTACGGTATAAATGTTGGGTAAGCCTTCGCCATCTAAAAATATTTCGGAAGAACTACATGATTTGAGTGATCACTTATTTAATTAGTTTAGGTAAAAGTTGCCACTTGGCCCTGTATAGATTATCTAACAAATAAAAAATAGGCTTATATTATTATCCTACAGTGTGGTTCCAATCTGAACCCAACCAGCCTACCAGAATACGCCCCCTGTACTGTTGCTCACAGTTTACGATCATTGAGTTACGATGGTACTGACGCCCACAGCGCCTCTGAATGAACTCTTCAAACGCGACAAAAGAATGCCTCTGCTAGTCCCCTGGGAACTTTGCAAGACTACAAAAGTTCAGAAGGTTTGATTTGACAGACCCCGAAATTAACTTGCCTCGGAATTAAATTGTAGTGTGGCATTGTTTTTGTACTATAAAGGACATATAAAAACAAGCAAAAAATACAAATAATCATATGTTTTTTTCAAATATTATTTTTGGTACTTTTACAGGGTTCAAAAAGGTACTGCAAAAAATCAAGTTACTCTGGTAAAACAAAACAAACAACATTAAATTATAAACGTGTTCTTATAATAAATAGTGGGTTTTAATTTTAGAGAAAATTAATTAACCAATATTTTATGACGGCCTCGCTGGCGCAGCGGTTAGGCACGCTGACTGGAAAAGGTCTCGGGTTCGATCTCCGGCCAGGTCAACTAGGAAACGAACTTTTCTAGTTTGTCTAGGTTTGTGGATGTTATCTATGTATTAAATCTATTATCGAGTAAGCACCTGTAGCACAAGTCATTAATTGTACTTATAATAGGGCTAACGAAATCTGTGTGATATGTCCATTAATATATTTTTTTAATCACACACAAACATTTCACATAGGAAACAGCATATACAAAGGGAGCTTATTACGTAAGAGATTACTTTAATCAAACCTTAGAGAAAGTCAGCAGAGGAAAATTAAGACAGTGATATGAATATTTTATTTTAAGTCTTATGCCTGCTTTATTTACAATGCCAGCTTCATTACCAACCAAATACCAGCTTTATTTACAATGTCGATCTCAAAAACCTATTTAGAGGCTAAAAATTCCACCCATGCCGGGACTCGAACCCGCAACCTCTGGCTATCCGTGCCAGCGCTCTATCCAACTGAGCTAATGGGCGACTCACCGGCATCAGTGAAATTTCGAGCCTCTTTACACTATTCTCTGTATTACGTACAGGCAGCGACATCTGGCTGAAGTCGATTGCATCACTTACAACCCCGACTACCTACTTTGCAGTTAGGTTTTTTACATCGGAATGATATCGCTGTACCCACATGATTATACTATTTTTATTTTTCATTAATTTTTTATTAATGAGTCGCCCATTAGCTCAGTTGGATAGAGCGCTGGCACGGATAGCCAGAGGTCGCGGGTTCGAGTCCCGGCATGGGTGGAATTTTTAGCCTCTAAATAGATTTTTGAAATTGTCCTTAGCACGGGTTAGTGCATTAAAAATAATATAATCATTTCCACTTCTGACGGTGGTTCGCGGCAGCTTCCAATTCAGGACAGCTAGTGCCGATCGACTTGGCCTCTTGGTCTATCGATCTTTTCCAGGTGGTCTTTGGCCGCATCCTCTTTCGGCTGCCCGTGTCTAATCTCCACATGTAACTATTGCGAATTCATAATTCCCAGACCTGAGACAATTGAGATAGCTCTTATACCTCTGTATCGTTTACAGTTTATGGAAGCACTCTTTTGAGACTCACGAGAACTTCGGAGTTAAGTTTTGATTTATCGTTCGACAGGTTGATATGGCGTTGTTGTGTTTGGGATTGCTTCTCACTTTTGTTTGGTAAGTGAAGGGTTAATAGCTGCATTTTACACTCTTTTCAACAGTTAAAAATGTAGATCGCACTGGCGTGTATTATGTCTCTACCACATTACATCATCACATCACACTAATATTACGAAGGCGAAAGTAGGTGAGTGTGTATGTTTGCTAATTCTTCACGTCTAAACAGTTGGAGCGATTTTAATAAATTTGGTATGAAGTTAGCTGACTCCCTGGATTAACACATAGGCTCAGTTTTAATGCGGGAAAGTATCTTATTCCAAAATTGATGGCGTGGAAAAGCAACGGACCGCCATCATCAGGAAGCCGGGGTCCCTTCAGGAAGCCCGCAGTGACATCGGAGCACTGCTGGCTTTCTGGAAAGAGATAGGCTAGCTGGAGTAAAATCACAGCTCCACTACGTACAATGGCCCAATCATGAGGCTAAGTGCGGAAATCTCCTAACTTACTAGGAAAATTGACAAACCGCGGGGCACAGCCAGTAGGTATCTCATAATAACTACAAGGGTACTCGTTCAAATGAAATGCCCATAATTTCTTCCAACCAAAAAACACCGACAGTGAAACATCACTGTTAAAATCTCCTCAAAACCTGCAAATGAAGACATAAAGTACACCAGTCAGGGCTCACCGCGGCCTGCTAATACTCAAGTCCATTAACAGGGCTTTATTAACTGGTATGAGACGTTGGTTTGGTACGCACAGCAACGGTAAAGAGAGCTTTTAAAACGGAGAATAATTTCATTGTGAGGTAAAACAACCATCTTTAACCACCAGAACGATCAGGTTATATAGATAGCAGTCTACGTGACCTGATAGCTTAGTTAAATGGTTCATGTCGAAGTCAAAGTACTGTAGCGCTCTACTTATTGAAACGCTGAGTTAAAACGATACTTTCTTTTTTTTTCTCTTTTTCATCGAAACTCTAGCCTAGCTGCGGGTCTCGACACGACTAACACCTAAAACCAAACGTAACGCTATTATTCAAATAATTTGAACACTGCCTAGACGGCTTCGCCGGCCAGTTACTATAAAGAAGTATCGTTACAGTACCAATAGTCATCAGCACCTTCAACACGTGGGCCAATATGGGTAATTCGATGAGAATGTCTTTGTCAATTAGAAGCTACATGACAAGGATACACTGAGTGTTGGCCATCAAGCTCGTTCATAAGTAGATGGAACCTTCCACAGACAGAAAAGTCGTTTAATGTGAGAAGTGCTCCGCGATCACTAACCCTTCAACCTAAGGAAGGCATTTATTTAAATTGTCACAGAAACATGGAAAACTCTCTTTTTTGTCTCTCTGTCCCTTCATCTCTGTATGGAGAATCCCATTGTACCTCTCTTTTATTTTCTACTATCTTTCTATGAGCGGTAGTAGCGGAGCGGCGTAGAACGCCGGCTTCTTAATCGGGAGGTCGTGGGTTCGAACCCCGGCATGTACCAATGACTTTGTTTTCTAAGTTATGTACATTTGTCAAATTATAGTAGCAATACTCCTCGCTGACGGTGAAGGAAAACATCGTAAGGAGACCCTAGTGTCTGAGGTGTTAGCGTACCTCAGCGCCTGCTACGTACAATGGCCCAACTATGAGGCTAAGTGCGGAAATCTCAGGTCTAACTAACTAACTATGTTTCTACTATCGCAGTGTGAAGAACTCAGTTTTTTCCATGATTATGGACGAGTGAATAAGCTGTAGTGTTCTAAGGTCAAAGAACACCCGGCAACCTATGTCACTGAACAGGAGAGTCTGTTACAAAATTGCACAGCAAGAGAACCACAGAAATGCCAGTAATTAGAGGCTGTTGACACTGCCAGCGATAGTAAACCTTGGCATTCCTTGACTGCTTATACTTCTCACTATGTTTGTAAAGTCAAAAGTTCCCTAAATATTCTTGTGCATTTATTTATAAACTAGATTTTGCCTGCGACTCCGGCCGCGTGGACTTTTTTTGTAACCCCGTTCACTCCCTTAAGGGTTAAATTTAGAAAAACTGCGAAACACGTGTTCAATCAATTGTGTTGAAGAGTATTTATTTTAAGTTTCTAGAAAATTAGACAACATGCTTTATATCTCCCATACAAAATTTGGCAACCTTTTTAGCTCCCTTAGGGGTTAATTTAAAAAAAATCCTTGCCTACATTATATATTGGCCCCTTTTGGCAAAATTCAGCTTCCTAGGTCCAACGGCTTGGGCTGGGCGTTGATGAGTGAGTCAGTCAGTCAGGACTTTGAATTTTATTATTTATATATGGATTTTACCGAATTTTGCCAAGCTTCTTATACAATAATAATAATTATAAAACCAAGTCGGGTTAATTACACCACTTTTGACTCAAGAACGGCTGGACCAGTTTGTGGGCTCTTTTGCAGTCTATTTATTCTTACTTGTCCAATTTAGTAAACAAGATTCTACCCGTAAACTGTAACTTTTTAGTCCGAAACTGCCATATTTCTATAAATGAAGTAACTTGCACTCTTTTAGATAACACGCAGCCAATTTTATAAACATAGTTCATGATAGTTCATGAATTTGCGAGAAAATGTCTAGTTTAGGCATCTAATCTCAATTTTAAGGTTAGAATCTTGTTTACTAAATTGGACAAGTAAGAATAAATAGACTGTATATATTATCATCATAATAATCAGCCGGTGTCAGTCCACTGTTGGACATAGGCCTCTCCCAAGACACACCACTGCGCCCCATATACTCGTATGGGTATACAATAACTATTAAAACATGAAAGTAATAACAAAACTGAAAAACCATATTTTATTCTATTTTATTGGGCGCAAGAAGGTTTTCCAAGCCGTTTTACATACATCAGGGATGTTTTTTTTACATTAGAAGAGCTATACCAAATTTTTACAAACTCTTTATATATTTTGGGGTAAGGGAAAAATATCTTTATAGGATTATTTTGTTGTTCTTCCACCTGTCTGTCTTCTTCTTCAGGCTATATTAGTCCACTGCTGGACATAGCCCTCCCCTAATGAGCGCCATAGCGCAAGGTTGTGCCATCATTGGGGGGTAATGCCCATAATCCCCACGCTGGGCATGCGGGTTGGGGATCGCAGTTTGATGGAATTGTACTGCAGAGGGCTGCCCACCTCCTGGTTTGTGTCCCTTAGTCGCCTTTTACGACAGCCGCGGGACGAATTTGGGTTGGTGCTATTCTCTAGGCCGACACCACACAGCAAGCCTGTCTGACTATCAAGTTTAAATTAATATCAAATATGTATTCGTGAAAAATAAGCTTCTTAGTCCATGTAACTACAAGATACTTCACGAACATCTCATAAACATATCTAAAATCCCCTCAATGAAAGTAGTAATTTAAGAGATGCATTTCCATTCTAGATTCTATGTCAATGACAATAAGGCCACATAGTTTACCAGTGCTTATGCATTATGCTTTCTGAGTGTCGAAGGTACGTGCTAAACATGTTGTCAGCTAACGGAACCAGGTGGATTGTGTACCATTGTGTGTACTAAACTATCTACTGGGATGCAAAACCGGTAGAATTTCCGTAGGATTGTGTTCGATTGTGAACGAGTCATGAGATGACAAAAGGGGACCGCAGGACATGATAACAAAATCCATGTAATATCTACACTATGGCATTGTCTCTACTGTTGATTTCTCCAGGCCATTTTGAAGGATTATTTTTCATATAAGTATTATTGCGTCCGCAAGGCTCCAGTCGAGAGTTAATGTGGATAGACATTTAATACGTAGGACACTTTATATACCAAATCCACGAGAACGAAATCACAGGCGCACAATGAACGTATGTAAAGTTTAGAGAGTCGATTTGGTATTATAAAACGATGAATCCCAAGGCAGTACTGCAAATTTCATAATAAACATCCAGGTGAAGCAGAGAACTGGATATGAAAGATTATCTTTATTAATCTACGAACTAAACTAGGTACCTGCTGGTTACTGTTGGCATTGGCGACTCGGCGATGCCGTCTGTATAGTCAATTAAGGCGGGAGCAACGCGGATTAAATGAATGTTGAAGACACTAGTAGCAAATTGATTGCACGCCCAAAGACCAGCATTGATAAGCCTTTAGAACATCGAATATTCGATTTCTTTAAATGAAAACACGATCTGCGATCTCTGCTGTCGTTTTACGGTGCAATTATACTCGAGGGCTTTCGTTCGCTTTTGAATGAGAGCGGCGCTGATCGGCGAGTATCTACGTCGCATTTGAGCACTCAGTCTGTACTCAGGATGACACGAAGCAACAACCCTTAAGCCTACTTTTGACTATGGCATGTAACAAAATGTATTATATTCTTTTTATAGCACCAACACGTGCTAAGGACATTTTAAAAACCTATTTAGAAGCTAAAAATTTCACCCATGCCGGGACTCGAACCCGCGACCTCTGGCTAACCGTGCCAGCAATAGAACGGTTAGCCAGAGAGTTCGAGTCACGGCATGGGTGGAGTTTTAGCCTCTAAATAGGTTTTTAAAACATAATGTACATAAGTCGACCTCTGTGGCGTAGCGGTAGCGCGTCTGCCTGCCATGCAAGAGGTCCCGGGTTCGAATCCCGGCTGGAAATAAAAAAAAGTCCAGGTCTTGGATGTTTACATGTTTGTGATGTCGTTGTTTCGGGTTTCCACGACACAGGGTATCGTAGTGTGGGGCCAGAAGCAATGTATGTAAAATAAAAATAATAAAAAAATGTATATTAAATCTTGAGATGTAATAAGTTATCGCTCGTCATACATTTTGTACGAGACCGGTCACACTGTGTTATTATAGCTATTATAGCAATATTATAGCTATTATAGCAATATTATAGCTATAAAACTAAATGTTATTATTATACTTTTTTTTTAATGCACTAACCCGTGCTAAGGACAATTTTAAAAACCTATTTAGAGGCTAAAAATTCCACCCATGCCGGGATTCGGGATTCATTCCGATGTAAAAACCTAACTGCAAAGTAGGTAGTCGGGGCTGTAAGTGATGCAATCTACTTCAGTCAGATGTCGCTGCCTGTACGTAATACAGAGAATAATGTAAAGAGGTCCGAAATTTCTCTGGTACCGGTGAGTCGCCCATTAGCTCAGTTGGAAAGAGCGCTGGCACGGATAGCCAGAGGTCGCGGGTTCGAATTCCGGAATGGGTGAAATTTTTAGTTATTATGACGAGCGATAAATTATTATATCTCAAGATGTAATATGTATCATATGATTATGATTATGTATTATATTACATCCCATAGTGAAATGAAGGCTTTACTCGCTTGACCAGCTGACCTGTTGGATTGGAATGTCCGAGGACAAAAACGGGTGACGTGCTAGAAGATGAAACTTTACATCTCACTAGCTATTCTTCGAATGATCCTAGATTTTGTGGTTGCACCATAGGATAGTTTGTGCCGGCTGTCATATAATGGCAGTCGTTAAGCCATGTCAGAGTGCTTAGTGCAAGTTTTTTACTACTCGATCGCGTTAACGTAAACTCATATTTCTATGGCATCGAGAAAGCGCCACCTAGCGACAAGTATGGAAATTAAAATTGCTGAGTGCGAGTTGTAATGGTTTACGTTGAGAAGTGAACACGTTTACCAGTCAATAAACGCGAGTGCGAGTTGTACTGTGACAGCGTTTTGCCAGTTCGAACGGTTAACTTACCCATACTCACTACTCAATGCTCGATCAACGCGGTAGTAAAGTTATTCGATTGGATCTGTCAAACTCGCACTAAGCACTCAGAGGCCTTATGGGCGGCTTGATAACTTCTGACAGTAAGGCCCGCCACTGTCTTACAATCCTCCACCAACCCGGACTTAGCCCCCGTGGAGGAGTAAAGCCTAACCTTCCTGCGATGCAGGAAGACAGCAGTAGTGGGGACATACTCGTACAAGGGTTGATAACGAACCAGGATAGCGCCTCCAATGTCGCTTCAAGCCTGCATGCACCGGCGCTTCAAATCAGTGAAGTGGCAATGTAAAGTACATTTCTTTAAAGTTTTAAACTTGAATATATATTTAATTCATAAAAATAAATAGCAAACCTTGGTAGTTATTATTGCTTCCCATTTTTAACGGTAATAATAATACATTACTTATTTGACAATTTATTAATTTCTTAGCTAATTGAATAGGTTACTGAGTAACCTCAAAAATAACTGCTGTAACAAAAAAAGGAGATTCCTGAATTCCTTGATTTATAACTGCCTTTTTTCTAACATATTTGATTAGTTGATTCATTGAATGAAAACGCACCGCGAAAAGGACTTCGTCAAACATATCTCGTGGACACCATTAAAAGCGTATTAGCACTGCCCTGGGTGGCTCGACAGCGCAACAAATGATCCCCATAATGAAGAAACATGAAGCGCGATTATGGTAGCATTAATATAATAATTTATTATTTTAATCAAAACTACTCCGCTCTCTGAACAAAATTAGAAGTACAGCAGGTCCGCTTTTGCCAATACTGTTTATAGAAAACCCGCCAGCACGTTACACTGTCAATCTTAGCATATTGCCAGTAGCGAGGGTGGCTAAGCGAGGATCGCAGAGGACAGAAAGAATCGGCATGCTTTGCAAGAGGCTTTCATCCAGGTGTGCCCAAACGTGAGCTGATGGATTGCATTAGGCATTAAGTCCGCCGCATGGTACATTTATTTAAATTTAATAAAAGTAGGTATTAATAAACGGTTAGTTTAGACATATGCTATAAGTTATGATAAGTTACACGCTTTTATTTCATTATTATTAACTTATTACATTGCAAGAAATGTGTACTATCTACAAATAATAACAACATGCATACTTTTTAAAAGAGATTATTTTCTTTTCTCAAAATACCGTTGTACCATTCAGTAATACAACGGTATTTTGGAAAATAACCACTTTTAGGAGAAACTACTCGTATAACAGAAAAACAATTTGCGCACAATATTGAGTGGGCCTTCCAGCGCTTATTGTCTATTGATTTGATACACGACTTACGAGTTTCTCTATTAGTAACTGATATACCACCATTAGGCGCCTTAACAGCGGCTTGAACATTGTTTACAACTCTTACTTGGCCGCACTGTTCTTGCAGCACTAGAGGTTTTATTTCGTTTTTAATTGCATCAGCTTCCGTTTCTTTTCGTGCGTCAAAATATTAACACATTACAATCAGATAAAAGGCATACAATGGTATAGAAATGCTATCGAATGAAGAAGTACACGCGCATTCAATCATTGAGCGACGTGAAATGAGCTTTCAATATCGGACACGAAATGTTGTAATGACGCTGGGTTAAACAATGATTTTGAAATGTAATAGACTTCTTTGTAGTTCCATTCCAGAGATCGTGTTCTATTTTGACCGACGTTCGACGATTGTTTGTCTTGTTTTAATGAGTGTTTAAGAGTAACAACGAAACAAGGTTTAAAGTTGCACTTTTTGGCTTTACAGAAACGTCTAGGGCCGATTCTAGCACATGCGAATTGAAAGCGTAGACGCAAACTATTCGAAGCCTTAGACTCGAGTCATTAGACATTTATTTTCTCTTTCGAATTCAATCTAGCATGGCGTTCAGAATACAGATTTTGGCTGTCGCTCGACTTTTTACGTAGAATTCACGTCATAAGGCTTAAGAGTCGTATACGTATAAGGCAGAGGCTTTTAGTAATAAGGTTGCCAATTGTACTCTCTATCATTAGGTACATGTTTTATAATATGTGCTCTGGTGTACAATAATGAATATTGTTCTTTTTCTTCTTTTTCTTCTACGAACTATATGCTAATGAAATGCTCAGAACAGGGAGCCAATTCTGGCTACCTGTTCTGAGTATTTCAGATGCTGTGGATTACCGTTTGTGTCCAACGCCTATATGTATCGCAAATCCAACGCAATGAACCGCGTACAACGCTTTAAGGATTGAATAACAAGCCTTTTATATTTCTTAATGTTGTTAAAAATTTAACAGCCATTTTCAACCGACCTTAACGTTTTGCTGAAAAAAATAATCAGAAGTGATGGACATAAAACTTAATAAAGATGTTTACAATAAATCTTCTTTTACAACTTTGCTGTAATGTGGACGAGTTTACGACTTGTAAATGCATTTTTAAGATGCTAAAGCCTGATACTGATAATTTTATTTTGAAAGAATTCTCTTGGGAGCAGGTCTTGGGATTTTTTCCAACCTTTTTGTGACAGAAAGTAGGTGTACTTACATAGAACAAGGTTGAACGTTGCAGGAATCATTTTTTACGTACTTGACATTATCACTTTGTTTTTTTACGATTTTCTAATTAGTGTCTCCTTATTAAAAAATACAATAACAAAACCAATTATCATCTCAATTTTTGGAATTAAAAATCAAACAAGTGACTGTAGAGCATAAAGTAACTTTAATAGTTATAGATGTACAGCTCTGGTAAGCGGCAAAAATGTGACATCTATAAAAAATATACTATTTTTATTTTTAATGCACTAACCCGTGCTAAGGAACAAATTTAAAAACCTATTTAGAGGCTAAAAATTTCACCCATGCCGGGATTCGACCCGCAACCTCTGGCACGGATAGCCAGAGGTTGCAGGTTCGAATCCCGGCATGGGTGAAATTTTTAGCCTCTAAATAGGTTTTTAAATCTATAAAAAATATTTTATATACATGATTTGCTTAGTTTTTGTAAAAGACATATCTATGTGTTTTTTTAATAATGGCGACCTAATCTAGTAAAATTCTAGACTAGTCAAAGCCCCCTAGTCACATAGCATACCTACAGTTTCATTGGTGGAAACAAGAAGTTTCATTTAAAATGTATGCTGTTGCCGACCGACCAATAAGCCTTTTTACGTTTTTTACTTCTATTACCCTTTTTTCTACATATTATGTCTAATTTTTAAATAGGTTCGAGACTATGTCAATGCGAAGAGTAGAAAAAAGATGAATTAAAGATGCCTAAAAGCTACTTTCACGTTTTCTTCAATTCTCACATGCATACTTTCCACATGCTTTAATAAAATTTCCTGAAACCAGCTTAATCATTTGCAGCATGTTTGAATAAAAGTTCCTTCTTTTCGCTATGTTACCTGGTGCCTACACAGAGTAGTCTAAAACGTTATGAGATTAGATACTTTGTTTCTTGAATATGCAAATAAATTGTAAGCTTATTTCAAGTGTGAATCAAATTAAATAATTACCGCTCGTTATACTTGATGAAAGTAGTGACGGATATCACATACAGAAACAGACACGTCAAACGCCCTTGAAATCGAAACGTCCTTCTGCCGCGGTTACTCAGTGAGACGTGTGCAAATTGCATGTTACAATAAAAGGTCGACTAATTAAAAAGCTTGTATTTTTTCAATGCGATTACTTGTTCCTACGGTAACGCCCTATCGTTAAAACGTTGTTATTTAGTGGGGGATTAAACCTACTGGTCTGTATAGACCCTTTTCATCTTGCGCTGAACCATAGTAGTAAATCTCCTCATGCCCTAAGTAGGTACTTTAGTTATTATTAACTTACTACCTGCTATTTACTTACAACCCTTTTTATGCCTTGATATTTTTCTATCACGTACTACAAGTATCTCGGGTGCTTGATTGTCTTGTTGGTGTAAGTACCATCTAGATCAGGGGTGGCCAACCGGTCGATCGCGATCGACCGGTCGATCACGACTATTAGTCCAGTCGATCGTGGTAAGCCAAAAAATATAAATACGTAGAACAGATTCCGCAACGTAGTCACCAACTGCTGAACGCATTATCTTGTATCCTTTTTCAATCGCCGCTCCGACACGTTATTTATCCTCTCTTCTACGCAGTATAGCTCTATTTTGTTTTGGGGACGCGATGAGCAAAGATTTCGAAATCTATTGGACGAAATAATTAAATTTCTTGAAGAGAGGGGTGATTATCAGCAATTGCATGACTTAGACTGGCAATGTGATTTAGCATTTTTAGCGGATTTTACTGGAAAACTGAACACATTAAATCTGGAACTACAAGGCATGAATAAAACAGTAACAGAAATTATGATTTCTATTGCAGCATTTCAAAGTCGAACAGCGTCTATGATAGTTGACATCGAAAACAAAAAAAATCACCAGTTTATAAACATCAAAGACCATATGGAAATCCATACTACGTCTGTCTGTCGTATATATGAGCGTCTGTCAAGCGAGACAGACGCTCATATATTGGATTCTTTAAGGTTGGCAATTTCCAACTATGAACTCGATTTTTCTAATCTAGCCGAAAATGGTCAGACGCAATGCTCGCACTAAAAATAAATAGTTACTAAGAATAATTTTCAGTTTTATGTTTTCCTTAATAAAACAAAAAATACCACATAATTATTGTGTAGGTACTGAACTAAGCTGTTTCATTTAAGATTTCAAAAAGTAATTAGTAGATCGTAGAGGTTTTCGTCAGTAAACAGTAGATCTTGGGTCTAATCAAGTCTGCCACCCCTGATCTAGATCTTATAACATTTAAGCACCTATATATAATATATAAAAATTTCGTGTCACAGTCTTACATCTTCACCTATTTTTATTGTCGTTTTATTTGTTGTGTACATTTGGTAAGTCTGAAAATAGGTCGTAAGCTTATGCAAAACAACGTTTGCGGGGTCAGTTAGTGTATGTATATATCCTAGGCAATTAGTAAAATTCGTCAAAAACCCATTTAAATTTTAACAAACGCCGGTTGAAAGTTTACGGCATTTTACAAACTGACTGGGATTTCACAATTAGCCTTCGGCATATTGCAAGCGGACGGGCGTTTGTAAGACATCGACGTCCTGTGTAAGCAACATTACTAAATTCTACATTTTGGTCTAGATTTTGAAATGAACACCTAGATTGAATTGTAACGTTCATTAAGCCGCAGTTTTAATGCGCTACTGCGCTACTTTGAATAAAAGCTTTTCATTTCAAATATCAGTCACATATATTCTATAATACCATTAACATTGAGTCACATAAAAGACGCGGCTGTAGTGTTAAAATATCGGTTTTCTAACTTTGCAATCTCTAAGAAAGTTTGCGGTAAAAGATAGTGGACGGAACAGTAGATAGGCCAAACTCCGCCATGAAGTCCGATGCAAAAAGCCACAAAAGTTGTCCAAACAATGGCCAAATGAATAAGGAATTTAATCTCGCACAGATAAAATCGTTTCATAAACATTCCGGCACCTTGTAAATTCTTTTACAAGTACTGGCTAATTGGTTTTAATCTCCGCATGTGGGAAGCGATAAAACCGAAGTTTTTATTGTCATTTTATGCGACGTTTCACTATACGTACAATTGTGCATGCTCTTTAGGAAGTTGACCACACAAACTGCAAATTAAAACGACCTTCTTCAGTCATGGGCAAGCGAAATGAAATTCCAAAATGTGAAAAGTAAAGGTGATGCAATACGTAGTTAGTATGCGACTCAGCGCTCGTGGCCTAGTGAAACTGAGTGATTGAAATCAATCACTTGGGTTAAGCAACACGTCAGTTGCTGGATGGGTGACCATGCCGTGACTACCGCTATTGGCATTTTTCCTAGCGCGTCCGTACTTCGCGAGGCACGTTAAGCTGTTGGTGCCGGCTGTCATGTAATGGCAGTCGTAAAGCCATGTCAGGGGCCTTATGGATGGCCCGCGACTGTCTCACAATCCTCCACCGACCCGGACTGGGGGTCCGTGGTTGAGTATGGCTTAATCTTCAGTGGGGACATACAAAGGGCTGACATCATCGTCAACGTCATCATTCGACTCAACCTTGTAAACTAAAAGAGTCTATAAGAAATATAAATATCTACTCTCATTGGAGTTTTCATTTATACCCAAGGGAAATAATAGGCTCTATTTATAACAACACGATTCCCTTCCAGCCCTACTCAGATGCAGTTTATTCAATCTGCGGTTACGTCTTTTTCTTGTAATATCTCCACCACTGACTATTATATTCGGTGTTTATCGAATGTTTTACACAAATCGTGTTTTTACAAATAAGATTAAACGTGTTTATCATTATCTAGGGGGTTTCCCCCTCAACAATAATCGTCAAAAAATTAAGGCAATCACATCATACTTGCGTATCTGAAAATGGCAAAGCCGAGAGCATGACGGCCTTTACATACGTGCACTGTACTCAGTTGTGTTAGGGGCCAATTTGCAACAGAAATGTTGACCTGCTGGTGTGATAAGAGTTTCATTGATAACCCAAGTAAAGCCAAGGCCGTAACTTCTCCAGTGACCCCATTCAAATGTTTTGCTTGGCGAACGGTATTGTTCTGAAGTCAAATGTTAGACTCATTTGTACCAGATATGGAGTACGATTATTCATTCTGTGTAGTGTCGGCCTAGAGAATAGCATCAACCCATATTCATCCCGCGGGTGTCGTAAAAGGCGACTAAAGGACACAAACCGGATGGTGGGCAGCAGCGCCCCCTGCAGTACAATTCCACCAAACTGCGATCCCAACCCGCATGCCCAGCGTGGGGATTATGGGCATTACCCCCCAATGATGGCACAACCTTGCGCTATGGCGCTCATTAGGGGAGGACTATGTCCAGCAGTGGACTAATATAGCCTGAAGAAGAAGAAGATTCATTTTGTGAAGTATCTACCTAGAAGAGATGTTGGTGAAGGGTCAAGTAAAGAGCATCCAAAACCATCCAGCTAACATGTACAGGATATAAATCCCATAAATAAATTAATAAATAAAACTTCACTATGGAGAAATTTTCGAAATCGCGAAGAAAAATGTCAGTTGTTCCGACTTATTTAACGCTGACAATTAAATTAAACCTACAGCATTGAAATGTATGGAACTGCTGATATTTTTTTTGTGACTTCGAAGTTTTCTCTACGGTAAATTGGAGCGTATTAACGAGCAGAACCATGCATTTTCGGATCTCGTGGGTTCTATTCCCACTTAGAAATGACCTCAGTCTGACCTCATTTTCAGGGTATCCTAGTTTGGGACCTGGAAAAGTGATTGTGTTGTGTGCAAGTTTTATTATTTGCTCAACGAACGACAGAGGTCATTATTACGGAAAATGTCGAGCCCGTGACGATAAATACCAGACTAACTTTTTCTATTTGTACAAAAATTATACTTTTAATACAAACGCACTCAAATATAAGAAGGAGATGACTACTTTCTGCTTATTTCTGAATTTAAAATATTCGTAAACAGTTTCGTGTGCAATAATATACAATAATAATAACAACTAGCACTCGATGGACATTAGGTACATTATTCCGAACTTCAATTATTTTATCAACGATTCGTGTAAATTGAGAAGATAGAGGAATTAGAATTTCTATCTGATTCGGAGTAAAAGTGACGTACGTACAACGAGGTTGCAGTCTGAACATACCTACTCCCAGATTTAGTATCTCATCCTCAACCCATATGTTCCCACTGAGGGGCACGGGTCTCTTCCCTGAGGAAGATATATAGGCCATACTCCACCACGGAGGCCAAGTCCGGATTGGTGAAGGCTTGCAAGACAAGTGGCTAGTCTTACTGTTAGAAGTTTTCAAGCCGCCCTCAAGGGCCTCTGACTCGGCTTAACGACTGCCATCTATTAACGGCAGCCGGCCCCAACTGCTTAACATGCCTTGCGAAGCACGAAACCGCTCGGAAAAATGTCACTAGCGTTAGCCATAGACAGTAAGTATTAGTACTAGTGTTTCATGTCCTCAATTAAACATTCATGCTTGACCACAGCTCCAGAAATAAATTTAAAACAACACCTAATGAATATTTACACTTAGACAAGAGCGTTTACACTATGCAAGTAGGTACCTAACTAACGTCGGTAATTAATTCGAATGCTCCTGCACTAATGGGATACCATTTGCCCGGCAGAATAAGATATCACTTGCAACTGGGGGTCCGTAGTAAGAAATACCGAAGCCTTTGTGATCTTAAGGAAATCGCCAATAAAGAAACATATCTCTGGATTTGATTCCCGGCGTACGTGCATCGTGCACGGAAAAAAAAGATTTCTTAGATTAAGACAATATCCTATTGGTCAAGACAATCCGTGATTCATATATGGCGGAAACAATATTATCTTGAATGAAGTAAAATACTGTCTCAGTTTTGTTGTCTTCATCTAAAACACTCATTCTTGAAACAAGAAAGTTAAGTTTTATTTCGGAAATAAACTAATGTCTTGATGAAAGAATATATAATGTTTCAGGAATAAGCAAGAATTTGATATATTTTCTTTGAAGACCATACATTGTTTTAGCTAAAGAAAAACTGTCTCCGAACAGTCATTCATTCAGTCATTCACTCATTCTTCAAACTGCTAATATTCTTAAAACAGAACATATTTGTCTTGCAGCGAGACTCGATGTTTTATGCTAAGACAATATTTTCTTAGATGAAGCGTCTACTATTTTAGCTAAAAATAAATTTATTTTGAGAGAAGACTCGTTTATTTCGTACTAAGTCAATATTTTCTTAGGATAAGCCGCTACTATTCTTAGCTGAATAGAAATGTATATTGTAGGAAGACTTCTTTGTTTCATACTGAGACAATACTTTCTTGGGAGGAGCCTGTACTATTCTTAGATCAAGAGAAATTTCTTTAGATAGAAGACTTCTTTGTTTCATACTAAAACTATATTTTCTTAGGAGAAGCCTTTAGTATTCTTAGCCGAAGAGAAATGTATTTCATACTAAGACAATTTTTTCTTAGGATAAGCCTCTAATATTCTTAGCTGAAAATAAATATGTTTTGTAGGAACAATTCATTGTTTCATACTGAGACAATATTTTCTAGGGAGAAGACTGTACCATTCTTAGATCAAGAGAAATTTGTTTCGATAGAAAACTTCTTTGTTTCATACTAAAACAATATGTTCTTACTATTATTCTTAGCCGAAAAGAAATTTGTTTCATAATAAGACAATATTGTCTTAGTAGAAGCATCTACTATTCTTAGCTGAAGAGACATTTGTTTTGAGAGAAGAGTCTTATGTTTCCTACTGAGAGAATATTTTCTTGGGAGAAGGTACTACTATTTTTAGCTGAAGAGCCGTTCGTTTTGGGACAAGACTTGTTTGTTTCCTACTGAGAGAATATTTTCTTGGGAGAAGGTACTAATATTCTTAGCTGAAGAGACATACATTTTGGGACAATACTTGTTTGTTTCCTACTAAGAGAATATTATCTTGGGAGAAGCTTCTACTATTCTTAGCTAAAGAGACATTCGTTTTGAGAGGATATTTTTTATGCTTCATACTGAGACAATATTTTCTAGCTTAAGTTTATCCCAATGACACTTCATCCAAAAGAATATTGTCTCATTACAAGACTGTACCCTCTTACACGTAGGTATTCCCATAAAACAAACAACTCTTAAGCTAACTATTGCTAAGGCATTGATGAGCATTTTTATGTAGAGGGTTACATAAAAATGCTTATCCAATTAACATTAACAAGCTTTGTTGAAACGTCTCACATAAAAAAACTCCAGCTAATGGTAGGTATACTATACATACAGGAATGAAAGTAAACAGATTGATTAATGGTAGGCAACACTTATTTATTATCGATAAAAATTGAACATATACCTATTGTCTAAATTAAACACTTGAATAGTGTATTAAAGGCCTTATAGGCAGATTTATAGACGTACCTGACCTTGTCTATAATCAGGTAAAATTTACCGTGGAAATCTTCGTCGGAAGTGCAATGTATGATGTACGGCTGGACGGCCTTTTGTTTTCCTGATGCGGTGGTGAATATTTCGTCAATTTTCTTTTGTACATCCCCAGGTGTCTAGAAAGTAAAGGTCACCATTTAAACGCCCGTTTCACTCAACATGGTAAGTATTAAGATACAAGCGCAAAAATCATTTAAAAAAATATAGAAAAGCTGATTAAAACTATAAAAACTCTATGTGTAGGTACTCGGTTTTTACCTTTACATTGACAATGAAACTTTCACTGCATTCCTTTATTGAAAACTTTTCCCGTTTATTCAACCGTCCCTTTGGCAGCACCAAATGGCACAGCAGCTCGATTTGCGATGCAAGGTTGTGATCTAAAATAATAATAACTAAATTAATTATTACGATTTTTTTCTAATTTCAAGATTGGAGGATTGAAATAGGAAAATATTGGATAATCCAAAACCAATCCATACTAGGCCTCATGGTGGAGTATGTATGGCCTATACCTTCCTCAGGGAAGAGACCCGCGCCCCTCGGTGGGGATATAATGAGTTGATGATGATAACTAAATTTAAAAGTTGGTTTCTACAGGGTGTTGATTTGTACAGTTAAATCCGACTCAGGGGTGGTTATTTATATGATACTGAAGAAAAATAAATATAAACATTTTTTAGTGAAAATCACCTTAAATCCCCGGTATTGCGGCGCAGGCGGCGAGCGCGCGGGCGCACTCTCCCGCCCCGCCCCGCGAAACCCCCGTCAGACCCGTCAAGTGCAAACGTTAGAAGCTAAACCATATTAGTAACTTTTTAGGCGATTTTCACAAAAAAAAAATATTTTATCTACTCTGCTCGTATTATCTAATGCAGGTTATAAAGGGCATAATGAGCAATAATTTACAGTTACACCCCTATGAGAAAAGTACAATTTTAAATCGATTTATAATTAAATTAGGTATATGGCGGGACGACCTCGCAAACTTTCTGCCGGGGTGACAGGGAGAAGTTGAGAGATAAAGAGGAGGCCTTCGCCCAGGAGTGGAACACTAAATCGGCTAATTAAAAATATAATTAAAATGTATCGACGATCTCTGTGGCGCAGTGGTTAGCGCGTCTGCCTACCATGCGAGAGGTCCCGGGTTCGAATCCCGGCTGGGGACAAAAAAAACCCAGGATGTTTACATGTTTGTAACGTCGCTGTTTCTGGTTCCCTCGACACAGGGTATCCTAGTGTGGGGCCAGAAGCAATGTATGTGCCTGTATGTAAACGTTAAATGTTATGTATATACTCACCGGTATTTGTTAATCCGTCAATATATTCGACCAACGCCACTGTCTCCTCTTTCGAATTTTGATGTTTTTTAATATTCTTAACTTTTTCCATAAATTCGTCCCAAAATAGGTAAAATTTATTCGATTTTTCAGGATATATTGCCACGAAGTCTAAATGGATCTGAAAAAGAAAACCAATGAGTTGTCTGTATAATGCCACAAAGTATCTGATCCAGTAAAGTTGTCAAATTTAATATGAAAACGTCAAGTTTAATATGACAAAAGTGACGCATTCATTAATGGAGATTAAAAAATCTTACCAAGACATCGCTTCTGACATGTTTAATGGTAAAATAAATATGGGCCAATTTGCGATAAATCCTTCTACAGCGTCATAGATACTGTGTCAATTGGCGGAGTTCATGAGTAGCTTTCCACTTCTTGATAACATCATCACAAGGTTCTGTGTTGTTTTTTAATCACACAACATCATCTCTGGGAGTATCTAAAACGGACTCTATGATTAGTATCGCATTATGAATAAAAAAAAAACCGGCCAAGTGCGAGTCAGACTCGCGCACCGAGGGTTCCGTACAAACCTGTATTATAGACCTGAGTATTTGGTATGAATTTCAATTTAATACCTCTACGCGTTTATGAGGAAATGGGTAGTAAGTTTAAAATTATTAAAAAAAAATATATTATGTGATGTAACTAAAAATTTATGGTTTTCGTAATTTTTCCTTTATCTATGCTATAAGACGTTGCTTCGTACCAAATTTCAAGATTCTGAGTTCACGGGAAGCACCCTGTAGGTTTTGATTCCCTTGCAAGTGTCGAAAATTTGCGGCATAAACGGCTGTATCTTTTGATTGCGTTGGCTTAGAAGTTTGATTTTTTCACAGCTTCAAGGGACAGTAGACTTGAGTAATTGATATAAATTTCAGCTTCATACCTCCACGCGTTCCTGAGAAAAAGGGTCTTGACAGACGGACGGACGGACAGACGGACAACAAAGTGATCCTATAAGGGTTCCGTTTTTTCCTTTTGAGGTACGGAACCCTAAAAATACCAAAAAAAGGCCACGAAAAAGAAAAACTTACCAACTTTACCCACCAACCCATCATTGAATGTCTTTGTCCACTTCCCATGACGTTAGCAATTTTTCTATGTTCATTTTCACTTTCTTATTACAATAGGACGAGAGCGAATTAAATCCATGTGATGCGCTGCATGCACTGCGCGGGTGCGCGGAAAAAAAGAAATGGCGCTAACGCAGCGCGGAACAACGACCATAGTGTTGCCAACCCCTTCGGAAAAAATCCTCTAAGAAAATGTTTAAATCCCCCTGAAAACCTCAAATTTTTGGTTTTTTGAATTTGTTATATCTATGTACCATTTCATTGGTATGTGAACAAAAGTGAAAGGTTAACAAATACTTTTCACTCATGAAATAAAAAGAATTTTGTTGGTACTTTTATTTTACACTTTCGGCATCGTACTTTATAGCACAATCTTACAAGTTATAAATCAGAAAAGTTTCAAAATCGAATTGTGATTGATGGATGAATTCATAAGCCCATCAGCTGTGTGCCGTACGTTGTCGTTCGGTCGTTCTCGGCTGCATTCAATGTCATCTTCTTGTAGGACTAAAAAAAGTAATTCAATTCACTGCTATTGTAAGTTTCAATCGTCAGAACAACCCCTAAAAACCCCAAAATATTCTTTCCTTTGCCAACCACTAGATTTGTTAAATAATATCTACTTATTTACATGAACGCTTGTAGAGATTTCATGTGCTGAAGACTGTGCCTACTGTTTATTGCAATTAAGCGTGCCAAAACACCCTCACAGTATGATTTTTTTTGTTGTGTGTACCTATAGCAAGTATTATGAACAGCTAATAATAATAATACTATTAGCTGCTTATGTTTCCGAGATTTATGCAATATTCGTCGCGTGGCAATTTTCGCTCATCTGTCTGGACCCATACGGATTACGTGGCCTACTCAAATTAACGGCGTCATTGTCCTTGGAAGTGTCACACTTATATGTTGTCAGTGCAACAGTTGTTAAAGATATTTTTATTTCTATATTAGTTGGAGTTGACTGACATTCTTATATACTGTAACGACAATAACTGTATACTTAGTACTTTTCTGTTGTGCTGAGAACTGTGAGAGATTAATGACAACAATGACGAATTAGTGACAATTCGAGTAGATCCACCCGGCCTGCCTAATTCCACTTGAGTTTTGCGGGCACATCAGATCCAATATTAGTCATTTTGGTTCTGGAGCGAGCGAGCGTGGTGTTTTTTTCGGTCAATTCTTCTTGCATCTAGAATGCTGCGCCCCATCGCCCATTGGCAAACCTTAAACTTTGTTTTCAGATGTTCGTTCAGAGCAGGTTTTTCACCGTCGTAGGCTAGGATGGGCGTAATACACAAGAATTATTAAGGTTTGCTTCAGGCAAGTAGGTACTAACTTGCCCTTCATTAACTGTTTCATGGACCAGAAGCTCTTCCAGGAGATCTCGCTATGATGATTGATTTCATTATTCTGCCTGTATTCGAAGGAGACTATCTGGCCCAAGTATTGTATACCTACTCTTCGACGTACTGTATATCCTGTCTATCCACCTCGACCCTCCCTTCGAAGTTATAAGGGTTCTTTTTCTTTTGAGTTACGGAAACCCAAGAATAGAAAGTTCAGCCCGTTTTTACTCAGTTTTATTTTGTCAAATTGTACAAAAAGGTTTTTCATCTCAAAGGCTCGGAAAGAGAATCTCTATTAGCTTCACCAGCTGGAGTAAAAGCGTAATTTAAATTTCTAACTATTTTTGCGCCCTTCCTCGCTGAATTGAGATGAACAGATATGTATTTCGCACATGTGCAATGTTATTTGCGTCTCGTCCATGTGAATCCCTCGCTACGCTAATGTTTCTTTTTTGGCAAAATAATGGGCATATTCATCTCGAAATACGCATTTCACTGGGAGATGAGTCTTAAACTAGCAACACTTTTAGTCAGCGCTGTACGTCGCCGTCTATAGTGCATGCATACAGGCGCAATGCAGGCAGACACGTTCAGACACGTTTGGCTTATTTAAAAATTTTTGTTTACGTCGAAGAATATGTTTCTTGAGGTGAAATAGGTACTCTTGAATTAGATTTTAAGTGACGTGAAGTCAAAACTATGAATCTTGGTGGTCTAGTAACCGAATTTAACTGATAGTGTTTTTTTTTAGCTTGCCTTAGGTCTGTAAGTAGGTGCTTAATACCTATAGCACAATTAATTAGATCTAAACAGGAAAAGCACTTTACAGGAAAGGCGAAAATCTTATTTCTATATACCTACATAACTGACTTTTTATACCTACTAGGTGACCCGGCAAACGTTGTTTCGCCTTATAAATTATTTGTACCTAGGTAACTAGGTAGGTACCTAGTAATTATATTAAGAAAAAAAAATTGGGAGGACCACGCCCTTATTATCACTTAGGGTATATACAAAATAGATACATAACGACCTAATTCTCAAACGTACCGAATATACATAGTTACCTACCTATAAAAATTCGTCAAAATCGGTCAGGTCTTTTCGGCCGAGTACCTAGAACCTAACACTGTGATACAACTGATACAAGAATTTTATAGTTATAGGTATTTAATTAGATTAGATGAAGCTAGAAGAAAGATGTTGTAGGAATATTTTGTTCTTATCAAGTACCTACAGGGGCTGCAAAGTTCATTTTTGGTGTTATTTCCCCATTCCTTAACAAGTGTACCTATGTATATTTTTAGGGTTCCGTACCCAAAGGACCCGGAACGGACCCTATCACTGAGACTCCGCTGTCCATTTGTCCGTCTGTCACCAGGCTGTATCTCATGAACCGTAAAGCCGATTTTATATTACGTATTTGTGGCATGAAAATTAATGTCGTGATATGAGTTTTATCGATATGTTCACGTCTAATTTAGGACTTTTGTAATGCATGCATTAATTTCGCGACAGCTTAAGAATTTCGTGTCCTGCGCGATTTTTTTGGTGAAGTTAGTGTCATGCAAATAATTTCATAATGTAGATGCGTCGTGAAGCTATTGTCGCCTCTACCAACGTGTTTTTTTCTTAAAACCTAGTCTTTTTTTAAGTCTATATAGAAGCATCTCTTTAAAAACTAAATTGAATACAGAAGAATATAGCTTTGATGCCGATGTAACATGGTTACTGCGATACTGACGATTTCACGACACTAATACTACGTAACGAAATTACTTCGTAAAAAAATAATAATTATCGAAACTACATGATACAACGACAACAGATGATGTAGGTACTTATGTTGCCTTGTTATAGCGGCTACAGAAATACATCATCTATAACACCAAATATTAAAAAACGGTATAAAGTAAACATTTAAGGGGGGCTCTCGCACAACAAATATCTATTTTTTTGCTCAATATTGATAACGGCAACAGGTAGACGATAAAAAATATTCATAGAATATTGAGCTATATTATGTACTTTAAAAATATCTAAATAATTGAAATAAAATAAATATCTAACGGGGGCTCCCATACAACAAACATGATTTTTTTGCCGTTTTCATAGATAATGGTACAGAACCCTTCGTGCGCGAGTCCGCCTCGCACTTGGCCGGGTTTTTAGAGTTACGCCTGTGTTTGTAAATTTGTTTTTTACTGGGCTGTCTTTTGAAGAGACAATGTAAATATAAATGTAGTAATAAGTTTTATTAATAATACCCTAAAATTAAATATGATATCAAAAAGGCACCAATGAGTGCATTTTTGCCCTTAAAATTCTAACCTACCTTCCGAAACGATCGTATGAAAAACTATAAGTGCACCTTAGTTTAAAGGTGCACATTTTAGAATCGCATTCGATTTACTAAATATAAATAGGTAGGTATGACCTTTCTGTCTTATATTTTTGATTTTACTAACGAACGCTACGCGAACACCGGCCGCTATTAAGTGTGGGTTTGAAACACCATGATGCTTGAAAACAAGATGTGAAAGTTATTCAACGAAGAATATAAGTTGGTAGGTAGTAATTTTGGCTGAACACAAAGATTTTCTTTAACAAAAGAAATGTATTGGTTAAAAATCAGTTCTTTCAGTGAAGAGATAACGCATTTTAAAGTAAAAAAACCCTTGTTTCTTTGAAACTTCATTCTCAAGTCAAGGATAATCTATTTCGGTAAAAAGTAATAAGTAATGGGAGTTTCTTGATGGAAAATAATATATATTTGCAACGTAAGATAATATTGTGTTACATCAAAAAAATGTGGTCTTGGTTTGAAACGTTTCTAAAGCTTGCGTCCAAAATATGAAAACTATCTAGCGAAGAATAATTAGTTATTTCGGCTATAGGTACAATATGGTGATTTTTTTGACTCTAGAAAATAATGTCTCGGTTCAAAATATGTATATTTGTTCAGTGAAGAGAAACATTATTCTTTAAATAAAAACCCTTAGCCTCCAATCAAAACGAATATTCTCAAGTCAAGAATATTCAAGAATAATTTATTTTGGTACCAAGTATTGGTAATTTATTGATGGAAAAATATATATTCTTGACATGCAAAATAGTATTGTGATGCATTGATAAAATATATAGCCTTGGTTTAAAACACCTAAAAGCTTGAGAATAAGATAAAAAAAACTCTAACCAAGTGTATGGTAATTTCTGCTCAACAATATGTATTTTATGGACGCAAGTAAATAATTTCTTGGTCAAGAATATACCTTTATTTTCAGTAAAGACAAATGTATTTTTAAAATTAAAACAAAAACTTTTTCTTCTGTTGAAACAAAAAATCTCAAGTCAAGAATAACAAATCAAGAATAATATAATTTGGTCGGAAGTTATCTCAATTTCTTGATGGGAGAATATAAATTATTTTTATGCGAAACAATGCTGTCTTCTCTTTAGAAAATATGAAATCTTGATTTAAAATTCATTGTGTTTTAGATCAATATATTAATATTCTTTTATGAAGATACTGTGATTCTTATGTCAAAAATAAACGATATGTTTTGAACCAAAAAAAGTGTTTTCTTAGAACTAAGCAAGCTTTCTTGAACTAAAATATTCTCATAGTCTTCCTTCAAGAATAAGGAAAGTCAATCAAAACGAGACGATAATGTTTTTGTATCGAGAAAACTTTCTCAAGATAAGAATTTATATTTCTTAATTCGATTCAATTGTTAGTGTTTTAAGGGAAGTATTTTTTTTCTTTATTTAAGATAATATCGTCTTGAATGAAGAGATTTCTATTTTGGTTTAATATTTTTATTGTTTACTGTCAAGAAATAGTGATATTCTTCAATTGAGATTAGTTAATCTTCAATTAAAAATATATTTCTTCAGTCAAGAATAAAAAGGAAGATAATATTATTCTTTAATCAAGTAAACACTGTTTCTTGGCTTGAGAATATTTACTTAAGTCAAAATAATATTTACTTCAATTAAAACAATATGTCTGAGAATATTCATATTCTTCGATTAAGCATTCCTTTTTTTCCGTGTGCAAAGACTAATTCCTGTTGACAAAGCGAAAGACATCTATCATGGTAGCCGAACCTGCCTTCTATTACGAAGCATTCCACTCTATCGAGTGTAGCATTTAGACAACTCCAAAGTGTCATAAAATGTATGCATTTCACAGACGGAATAGCTTAAAAGTGAAAATCAACGTCACTCAACTTAGTGGATACTTACATAATAACGCCCCTGGTCTCTGCCTACCCCTCCCAGTTAGAGGCATGGATGCCACCGTACTTGACTTGCTTAATAAATAGACTCCAGTCTAGGTGTATTTCTATATTTATATGTGGTATCTTAGTTTTGGAGCAGGACAAATGGTTGTGTTGTCTAGTAGTTATATATTTATCTGACGCTGATGATTGGAAAGGAATGTGACTGGGAGTTGAATTATTTTTACAGTAGTCAAACCTTCGAATAGGCCAATCTTTGCAATTATAATTTTGTATGTTTGCACATCTACTGCCGGTTCGGTTGTCTGGCAGATCACTTTTAGTGATAAGGCCACCGTGTGTACTCTTAGATTAAGATTCAGATATTTCTTAATTTAGATTTTTATGTGTAATAAAGTGTTCTCTATTTATCTATCAATTAACCCTTATTCATTCATGCCAGAGTAATCAGACTGACTTAAGAATGTCGGGAAACAAATCTTAACTTCGCCTGTAGTAATATTAGACTTGACGTATTAAAATCCGTCCTTCATACACAGTTTAAAGATGATTAAGATATTTCTAGTGCAAGGTTCAATAGAACATAGAACTCATAGCATTATTGTTTAAGCCGGCTTTAATTCCAGACATAATTGTCATCTATTAAGTATATATGTTGTAAGGTTCTGTTGAATGTGGTTAATGCTACAGTTTATCCTGTTAGAGATCTAAAAGTATATACGGAACCACACAACCTCAATTCGACCTCGCTTAGTTCGCATGCAATTTTTCACAACTTCTCGTTGGTCCAAGTTACACCGCTAATGACTTCGATTTGTACGAGATAATTATTGAAATAGGCCCGAGACACGTAAATGCGTCGCGAATTATCTTGTCACATGCAAGTCGGTGTTTCTAGGTGACTTTTTGAAATGCGAAACTGGATATAATTTAATTTACAATCGTACGCAGTAGCTCTGACTTTTAAAATTTTGTTAGTGACGTTAGAAATGTTCACGATTACTTGTAACTGCACATGGGTGTCAACATGGGAAGACTAAATTTAATTAAAACATATCTTCACGCAGTTAAGTAAAGGCACCAGGGGCCTGTTTTATTGAACTACAGTCTTGGTTTACTATTACAGTTCGATGCATAATCGATGCATATTACAGTTCGATGCTAAGTCGATCAATCCACATAGACTTTCGACAGCTGTCATAGGCCAATTTCGAAATTGAGAATTTGGCTAAGTTATCTGTAGTGCTGTCTCATTGAATTTCCCAGAAAAGCGCGTGACTGAATGTTACTTACGTCTTTGCTTAGTGAACTATTCAATTCAGAAACCGGCACATAGTCTGATATGCTTTGTAGTTCTATGAAGTCCCCAGGTCACTGTTTGTTTAAGATCATTTATGATGTCTGCAAGGGATCGTTATAGATGGCGTTTGGGAGAAAAGGCCTACATCCAGCAGTGGGCCGAGTTGGGCTGACGGCGGAATTCTTTCTTGGGGAGGTAAGTTATTAAAAAAGAAAGACTTTTGCCTTATTTTTGACAAATGTAGAGAAATATGAATCGAGAAATTCATTATTTACTAGCTGACCCAGCGAACTTCGTACCGCCTAACAGTCGATTCTTTTTTTTTCTCCCATTAGGAACCATTCTCGTCTCTTAAAGGAATATTCTAAAAAAAGAATTAGTGTAATCGGTTCAGCTGATCTCGAGATTAGCGCTTACCAACACGTTCGGCGATTCATTTTTAAATTATAGACTAGCCGACCCACTGAACTCCGTACCGCCTGATAGTCGATTCTTTAATCTTTTTTCTCTCCGTAAGAACCATCCTCGTACTTCAAGGAATATTCTAAAACAGAATTAGCGAAATCGGTTCAGCTCAGCGAGATTTGCGCTTACCAACACATTCAGGGAATCATTTTTAGGGTTCCGTACCTCAAAAGGAAAAAACGGAACCCTTATAGGATCACTTTGTTGTCCGTCTGTCCGTCCGTCCGTCCGTCTGTCAAGACCCTTTTTCTCAGGAACGCGTGGAGGTATGAAGCTGAAATTTATATCAATTACTCAGGTCTACTGTCCCTTGAAGCTGTGAAAAAATCAAACTTCTAAGTCAACGCAATCAAAAGATACAGCCGTTTATGCCGCAAATTTTCGACACTTGCAAGGGAATCAAAACCTACAGGGTGCTTCCCGTGAACTCAGAATCTTGAAATTTGGTACGAAGCAACGTCTTATAGCATAGATAAAGGAAAAATTACGAAAACCATAAATTTTTAGTTACATCACATAATATATATTTTTTTAATAATTTTAAACTTACTACCCATTTCCTCATAAACGCGTAGAGGTATTAAATTGAAATTCATACCAAATGCTCAGGTCTATAATACAGGTTTGTACGGAACCCTCGGTGCGCGAGTCTGACTCGCACTTGGCCGGTTTTTATATTATAGAGAATATATTGCAATTTTTTTAAGTGTTTTGGTTTTTGTTTGGCATCCACGTAATGAGATGATTTATCCAGCGTCAAGTGGCACCATCACTCACAATAGGTGACTCAAGGTAGTACTCGAAAGCTGCAGTGCCTGGGACAATGTTTTTAGATGGAGTAGCCTTGACCACCAGCTGTACCATCCAGTCAGTTCATTCGGCCTAGCCTACAGGAAAAAAAACTACTGATAACATATGAAAAAAAAACAAGAGTTCCAAAAAAAACGCCATTGTAATTCAAAAATAAGGAAAATAAAACGCCTTTCTTTGTTCTGTGTAATGCTCATGAAGTGAAGATGCTTAGAGTGATAATTTGGTTTATTTTAGACTTTACATCTAGATAAAAAAACGGAAGGCTTTAAAGAACTACCTCAATGTAGTACTACACAATACATAGGTACATACTTTCGAGTGGCGCTTTATTCGATTGACCTTTATATTGAAGGTATTAAGGTGAAAATTGGTAATTCTAGTCAAAGCAAGGCAGTAAGTTTTATAGCGAAGCGGTAAGCTAAGAATGAAGTTAAACACGCTACGGATTAAGTCGATATGTAAATATTGATGCAAAGAAATGTTATTTCAAGTAGGAATCTTGAATAGACCAGTAGCCGTTAAATATTTGACTTGTTTTAATACTACAACGGGATTAGTACCTACATAAGTTCAAGTTTACTTAATATCGCTTTCTACCAAGCACGTTTTCTTTGAAAGACGATATGTGTAAGTCACCGTCAAGTAGTGAAATTAGCCGTCGAATGAACTGCCTAGAGCGTTCTTGGATGGTGGCATCCAATTAATTCAATCAATCTTATTATTCAATTCATTATTGAATAATAAGATTGATAAGATATTCAATTCAATCATATGGCTGAATATCATTCAGCCATATGATTGAACAAAACATTACATCATTTGGCTGATTGTGGCTAGCCAAGAGGTGAGTACTAAACGTCGCGTCTGGTTTGGTAAAGTGACCGAAATACAATAGATAAATAGAGAACGCTATATTGTACATAAAAAAGGAAATTACACAGAGGTTTCCTAACCTAATAAATTTTTCACCAAAAGTCATCTCTTTCAGAAAACCTCGTTTCTCCGTGATTTCGACTGCCGCAATGTTCGCCGTCATTTACTTCTGCAAATTCTCCGGCGCTACGGGTTGTGCAGCCCCTTCGCACTAACATAACAAAGTCTAGGCACCCATCGTAACAAAGTAACTTAACAAGGTGGCCTCTACACCTTGTTAAATTACTTTGTTACGATGGGTTCTCTCTGTTACTGTAGGTGGGTTCTCTCTCCGCGTCTCCGGCTTTTAATATACCCTCTAGGAAGGTAACTAGGACCACTCCGTGGAAATAGGGTCAACTAAGTTTGTTTTTAAACTATTCATGAAACCAATCAAGAGTGCGCAAATCCTCGCTCGTCAATCTCCGAACCGTCGAATATACACAGATTTAAAACTGGCCGTTTTTCGGCCACATTGCGTTTCGTTTAAATTATTGTATGACTACGTACATACGGATGGACCGACCAGGCGTAACTATAAAGGTTCCTTGTTGATTGTGGAACCATGAAACGAAACGAACAAACAAACCCGTTTATAATACGGGTTTGTTTGTTCGTTCGTTCGTTCATTCGTTCGTTCGTTCGTTCGTTCGTTCTTTCGTTTGTTTGTTTGTTTGTTTGTTTATTTCTTTTTTTTTTTTTTTCATTCTGTGTTTGTTTATTTGTTTCTTTGTTATGCTTTATTGCATAAAAATTAAGAAAAAGAAAAAACTTAAATAACAGGTAAGTATCGATGTACAAAGGCGGACTTTTTTCAACAGAAATTTCTTCCAGCCAGCCTAAGAAAGATTGTGAACAATAAAACAAAAAGCGGGAGATGGCAAATCTAGCTAAACAGGAAAAATTAAATCTAAAATGACCTATATTTTCAAGTTAAAACCTATTTTTACTATAGCTATAAATATATACTTACTAATATACACACATTGTACAAATAACTACTCGGCTTGACATTCAATGGAATTAATAAACCGTACGAATGACCTAGTACATCATTATTGTTTCCTGCACTTCAACAATTTCTACTAATTCGGTTTGTTCTGAATAACACCTAAACAATAAAAAAATATCATGTACCCTCCATAATATGGGTAATCCCATGGATTTTCGGTCATTTGCCACCTCTGACCACTCCGGCAAGACTTGATCAAATGCTTAAGATTTTATTGAGAATTAAAATTAAAATTGGTAATTACTCTTTATATAGAATTCAAAATTAATATAGCAGAAATCAAACGAAGATATCTTTTAATAATTTTCATTAAAAATCAAATGTCACCTTAGAATTACAGGTCAAAACCACAGCGCTCAGTCTCTCCGAAATAAACAAGAAAACATCAAAAAGGAACCATTTACAAGAAAATCGTTTTACACTACGAACATTATAATTACATGGTTGTTAATTTAAAATTAACAAACCGTCAGATGACTTTACGCCTATAAATAAGAAAACTATAAATGCACGTTGCGTTTAATTGGAGATAAGTTGTGTACAAAATGGTGCCGACCGACCAGAATATTGGATTAAGCCTACTTCTTACAATTTTATTGAGAAAAATATTTGAGTTAAATCTCACCTTGTTTTTAGTTTTTCGATAGATATATATGATAGCTATCTCAATAAGTGGCAATTACTAATCTCTGCTTACCCTTCGATATATAGGCATGAGGTAAAATTAATGAACGACTTAAAATTAATTTTCTCTGGAAGAAATCGTTTTTAGTGATAAGACCGCCAAATTTGTACTTTTCAGTCCTAAATGTTAAGAAAATTCTTATAAATAATATCTGGTGTACAATATCATTTTCTATAAATCGATCTGAAATATGTACCTGGCCAAATAAAAAAAGAATAATAATAAGCTTATCGCCGCCCATTAGCTCAGTTGAAAAGAGCGCTAGCAGGGATAGTCGGAGGTCGCGGGTTCAAATCCCATCATGGGTGGAATTTTTTGCCTCTAAATAGGTTTTTAAAATAACCTTATTGGTAAGATTTATTTACGTAAAATGTATATGAGACCATTATGTATATGATTATATTATCGGGAATCGAAGCAATAACGTGTGATATTTACGAAAGTTTTTGTCCGAAAACTATCTTGTCAAACCTATATTTGAATATATTATATTAAACTATATTATCGTAAATGTTATTAAGGTCCGTGATACTTACACGTGTAAGTATTAAGTAGCCCAAATTTAACATAACGCAAGTGCAACCAAAATTTCTAGAAGCTCACTTTTCTATAGAAACAAATCATGTTAACGTGTTAAACTTGACAGCCTGGTTAATGCGGCCACTGTGCGGGAACTCGCGGGAAACAATGCAATATATTACTGAGTAATTGCATTGTCTCCCCTTTCACCGGACTTTCGTTTCGGATTCGATTCACATATATTATGCGACCAATTTAAAACGCAATCGCGGTCGCGTCCTCTAATTTGTTGACGTCGGACGCGTCATGTTTCATAGTCACACAGAACGTTCACTCAGGACAACTCGGGAGCCACTAGAATAGCTCTTTCAAGTTGACAGAGAGAACAACTAAAATTAAAAGATTAGATTAAATTACGCCCGCTAATCTTATCAATATGATAAGATTAGCGGGCGTAATTTTACTGCAAAAAATACAACAATTTTTAAAATACAAGGCCGCAGACGAGCTAGCCGCAGAAAAACTCCACTTTTTTGTAAGGAAAGGATTTAATCTTGACCTCTATGTAGCGTGAGATTGAAGATCAAGTCTAGGATGGACAGAGTTTACCCAGAGAAAGCCTGTTGCAAAACTTGGCTGAATGCTTTCAGACAGGCACCATCAATTAGTTCCGAGCCACTACATTACAGTAGCCACAGTAATAGCTAACCTCCGATAGCAGATAGCATCACAATAAAAATACGAATTTTACTGCAGTTAATAACAATAAACAACGTTAAATTAAACAAAATGGAATGTACTAATAAGTAGAATTTTGAAATAGGTAGAATATTATTTATTGTACACTAGGAATTACATTTAAAACTTCAAAATAATAAATTGAAGTACTACTCGGCTTACTTTTAAATACACAGGCTTTGGCGCTACATGCACGCTCTCCAATTATTAAACTTTTGTATTTTCAGTACATTTAATATTTAAATATTTGTTCCAATATACTGCAATGTTTTTGTTCTTCCTATTCGGTTTCTAATTTTCTATTGGAATTTTCTACTATTAACTTCACACCAGAGTCGGAGGCAAGCATACAAAATGTATTTTATTATGTAGAAATGACGATACGAGCACCAGACATATGAGGTGTAACAAAACTATGTAATGATATTTTCTGAGGTCAAATAGTATATGACAAATCTTCTCTATAAAATATCGTAGAAATGGAACACATTGTTATTATTATTTTGGTCGTTTTGTTATGCTAAAGCTACTTCTCTTATAATGAATTATTCTTAGCAATTTTTTTTCTAAGGTTAACACGAGCAGTAGACATAATTAAAACTGTTTCTATACGGATTTATGCTCGTTTATTACATTTTTTACAATTTTCCAACGTTTCGGCACTTTTTCAAGTGCCGTGGTCCCGGATTTTTTACAATTTTCCGATGACTGTCATCCGGGACCACGGCACCTAAAAAAGTGCCGAAACGTTGGAAAATTGTAAAAAATTCAATAAACGAGCATAAATCCGTATAAAAACAGTTTTAATTATTCTTAGCAATTTTTAGAATTTTATTTAGTCTGGGCGGTGCGGGTTGCTAACGCTTCTTACATGTAACCTGAGCTTAATGCTTCAGTTATTCTCTATTGAAAGCTCGGCTGTACTGGCTAAATATTTTATGCTCCTTTTCCAAGGCAGTTTCAATATTTAAATAACGAAACGTATAATTAAATTTTAACTGAGCCCAGGCGGACCCTCTGTCTCTTCAACTAGCCACCTCGATGCAAGTGTCAAATAAATTTTAATTAAAGTGAAATGATTTCTAAAGTGCTAAGGGCCGCGGCGCTACTCGAATAATTGACACGCGGTGTTGATGAATCGACCTTGTTATAATGCCTTCGGGTGCCATCCGTCTTTCCGATGCCGCATTCTTGCTGTTGACAACACAACAGTGTTGGCTCGGTACACAACCGAACCATTTAGGCAAACAACTGTACTGTGCAAGATTGGTGGTCATTTGGTGGTGAAGATATAATTAAGATGGGACTGTCATCACTGTGAGTACAGAATTTACTTTAGGTCCCTAAAGTAAATTCTGTTTGGTCCTTTAGGGTCCTAAGGTACATAAAATAAAATAATGCAACCTATATACGTCCCATTGTAGGACACAGCTCTCTCTCGAGGGAGTATGGGTTTCATCACCACGCGTGCCCACCGTGGTTTGGCAATTTCAAGTGCTGAGGTAAGTGAACATGTCAGACACTCAGGTTTCTTTAAAATGTTTTCCTTCACCGTTAGTGAGTGGTATTGCTACTTCTTCTTCTTCAGGCTATATCTTGTAGTCCACTGCTGGACATAGCCCTCCCCTAATGAGCGCCATAGCGCCCTGTCTTCAGCTTGCCGCATCCAGCATCTGCCGGCAGTTATTCGCTGATCGTCATCCCACCTGGTCGGAGGGCGTCCGACACTACGTTTGCCGAGTCCCATTGCTACTACAAATTTACAAATGCAGGTAACTTCTAAGTTTATGGGTTCGAACCCATGACCTACCGAATGAGAAGCCGACTTCCTACCTAAAGTAAATAAAGATTTAAAAAAATATATTGATGGATTTAATAACAGAATATTTCGCACCAATTTGTCATTGACGTTATTGGCGTAAAAGTTTGTTCTTTGCGATACAAACAGTGGGTAGAACATTATCCTTGGAAGCGAGAGACCTAGGTTCAATTCCCAGTGCTAGCATGTACCAGACTTTGTTTTTATGAACATACTCTACGGAATTACATTAACACTTAAGATAGAAACAACATACAATAAAGGCTTACACCCAGACAAAAGCTGAATGGAATGAAATAAACCTACATTTTGAGTTACCGATACGTCGTCCTAGCATTATTCAAGTCCTGTCATTATGTCACTTACTTTCAAAATACTCAAGGTGCGACTAAAAGTCATTCGAATGGATCTGGCATTTTTTTTAATCTCTAATTTGATTTTAATACATTTAGGTTCGTTTACACTGAGAGGACTTACGAGTTCCAATATTTCGTAAATGATATTACACAAGTTGTTCGCAATGAGATTTCAAACAAGTAATTTCTTTCAATTTCTATGGGTTTATAAAAATCTACAAGCAACAATAAAATTACAGGTAAATTATTAAAGTGGCACGTTAAATAATTTAGTATGGTGTTTTATGTGAAAATTATTTGTGTTCAGTTTAAATATTATTGTTTAATAGCATAAATATGTTGGATGTATTTTATTGTTACTAAACGTACATCTGTAATAAATATATTTACCTACAGATGGATGAATTGGATCAAAAAAAAAGTAAGTAAAAAAAAATATATTATGCCACCTCTACGTAGCTTTACCTTCATGACCGGTAAGTCAACGTCCATTATTTTGTCGTGTGACATCAAAGTCCTTTTCTTCTCATTTAATATTAATCTCAGAGGCGCATATCAGTTCAGATAGGAGCGGTCTGTCCATACGGGGCTAAATAATAAACGTTCCTTTCGGAGATTAGGCGTGTTGCTTTAATACGCCGTAATACAGGCTTAGATGCTCACTCGTTAAAAAAATAGTCCATTCAATAGCTTTGTGGGAATTACAAATACTTATATTTCGATGTAGTTTGGGTACATTATTTTATTACTAACAACTTAAAACTACGTTTTTACGGAATAAAATTAAATAATAAAAACTTTAAGCGCTGATAGTATAGGAGAAATCCTACTGTCACTCAAATAAAAAATAAAAATTAACACTGGCAGGATACACCTGCACAGCCAGAAAAAAAGAACAAGTTCCATAATTAAATTAGCGTCGTTCGAAATTCGAAATCATACGGCGACAGCGCGACCGCAGTTGGGCGCCTACTCTACACATTCCGTTGCACGTCCATAAAATCGACAGATAATTGAAATGAGTTCCTTGTAAAAGAGTCTAAAAACGATTATCCCCCTGCCTTTTAAGACGCTCGAGATACACAAATGGACTTTGTATTAGAATTTATGTCACTTAAAGCGAAATGATATAAGAAAGCGTCGACGGTTTTACACGCAATAAAAATATAGGAATGACATGGATGCCGCCGCATGTCAATCGAAGACTTAATACAATAATCGTAAAAATGTTCCGGGACTAGTGTGGTTAGACGTCCCGCCGAAGTGTGGGATACTATGTTGGAATTTCCTTGATAAGAGAGCTTGTCACGCGGACGTGTTAGAAATAAGAAGTGATTTGTCCAGTGTTTTACGAGTGGTCAAAAATAAATTGAACAGAATAAATGGAACATATATTGAAATATTATTATTTATTTATTTATTCAAAAGAAAACAGGAAAAACACCATAGTTACATCATTTGACAACTGCTAATGGTAGCAAGCAAGGCAAGCTCTTGGTAGCTTTTAAACTCGCTATCACTCGGTATAGATAGCGTAACCAATGTAAACCAGTAGAAACTAGTCGCAACCAATTCTGAGCAATCTTTTGGGGTAGGCAGCGTCAGCAAAATCAACCATGATTTTTAGCATCCCGCGGCCCTGTTGTACACACAACTTCTATATTATGAACTTACACAAATCTACGCAACCAAAAGTATCGATAGCACTATCTGATTCTGAAGCATAGGATGGATTATATTCTTTTTAATGCACTAACCCGTGCTAAAGACAATTTTAAAAACCTATTTCGAGGGTAAAAATTCCACCCATGCCATATCATTCCGATGTAAAAACCTAACTGCAAAGTAGGTACACGGGGCTGCAAGTGATGTCGCTGCCTGTACGTAATACAGAGAGTATTGTAAAGAGGTTCGAAATTTCACTGATGCCGGTGAGTCGCCCATTAGCTCAGTTGGAAGAGCGCTGGCACGGATAGCCAGAAGTCGCGGGTTCGAATCCCGGCATAGGTGGAATTTTTAGCCTCTAAATAGGTTTTTAAAACATAGGGTAGATTTTTTTTTTATCTTTATTTATTTGGAAGGCTTTATTCACATAGGTGAGCATGTCAGCTCCATCTAAATCTACTAACAAAATACTACCACATAGTTACACTAAGTTCTTACAGCTATTACAGTTCTTATTGTTACTATTATTATCGAGGTGGTGCCCTCAAGGACAAACTTTGTTTGACAAAATGATATATATACAATGAGGCCGGACACCATGCACACTTAAGCATTCTTTTATATTGTGTTTTTTTTTATACTTTTATGACGTAATTACCTCAAATAGGCTTTTCATCATCATCTTCAGCCCGCCGCTGCCCAGTGCTCCATCCTTCCATCTCCTGCGGTCTCTTGCCATCCGCATCCACGGACCCTCCCGTGCCTCAACTATACCGTCGGACCATCGGGCTGCTGGTCTGCTCACTGACCATCGCCCTGTTCTCGGCCGCTACTCTGTGGTTGACCTGGTCCATCGGCCCTCGTCCCGCCTTGCCAGGTGACCTGCCCATTCCCGCTTTAATCTCGAGACTCTTTCGCCATATCATCGACCCTTGTTCAGCGACGGATGACGACAAATAGGCTCTTGTCTTATGAAAATTGTATTGTAATATCTACTACTCATTGAGTAGGTAGTTGTTATTAAATTTGAAACTCAAACTTCTTCTGTTTTTTTTAGAATAAATGGGTGACATTTTCCTGTTTACTGAGAGGGCATATTCCCTGCAGTAAGACATATACAGGGTGATAAAAACAGACGATCAACCCGAAAGCTACTCCTATTCTGGACAATAATTAATCAATTTTAAAAACCTATTTAGAGGCTAAAAATTCCACCCATGCCGGGATTCGAACCCGCGACCTCTGGCTATCCGTGCCAGCGCTCTTTCCAACTGAGCTAACTCACCGGCATCAGTGAAATTTCGAACCTCTTTACAATATTCTCTGTATTACGTATAGGTTTTTAAAACTGTCCTTTGCACGGGTAGATCAAACCCATAGAGATTAAATTCGACGGCACTAGTATGGATATTATCTCATTGATGATGATGAGTATACTAGACCGGGGATAGGCATAAACAAGGGTTTGTCCCTTAGCATGAACCGTGTAAAGCTCTTTCAATTGATCAATTCATTAGTCGCTGCAGGTAGGCATGTCGCTTATGGATAATTTGCTCTTCGCCGATCCATAACTAGGTTCTATTTTATTTTATTAATTTCAAACTAGAAAATTTACACTGTATCTGCTATTATTTGCGTCCTAGTATACCTACTGTAAATGACTTTAATTATTCGTTGACAAGTTATAGTGATTATGGACGGAGTTGGCAGAAGTTTAATGGAAAACCTCGCGTCGAGCCCATTAGGAGGGTAAATGTCGATTTCTACTTTCACGGGAAAGGGGTTTTCTCTAAACTACAGTTACGTTTTTGCGAGTAATTTACCTCAAAATTACATTGGGGTTACATTGTAATTATACTATAGAGGACAGAAAAAAACTTGCACAAAAACATGCAATTTTTTTTTGTACTGTTGGTCTCAAAAATTGCGGAAAATCAATTTGATTACGGTGAAACAACTTATGGTCAGCACGTCTTTCTGGTGTGTTCTGGTGGAGGCCTATGTCAAGCAGCAGGTGATGACTAAGGCAATCATAAATGCACGTAATTTCGAATCCATGCTGCTACTTTCCATGTACACCAACACAGTATCTTTTTTTCTGGCACTACCCGTTCCACTCTCCACATCAACGTGGGTTAGCTAGAAGTAAATACTATCTAATATTTGTAAAGCCCACCTTTGAACAAATTTGTGTATAGTGCAATAAAGAATTTTCATTCAGCCATTCATTCGTTCGTTCGTTCGTTCGTTCGTTCGTTCGTTCGTTCGTTCGTTCGTTCGTTCGTTCGTTCGTTCATTCATTCATTCAATGTCAGGAACCGAGTGCCTTTATATTGTAAGTTAGACGGCACCTAGTGTGCCACCTACTTCTCTCTCATCTACTGTCTCAGTAAGTAATAAGACATCAACGCGTACCCATGTAGAGCACAGGCGGCCACCTCCCCTGTAATACCTTTTCATTATAAACACTCGTTTAGTAAACCGGGTCTGGCCCATAGCGCACGGAAATTTCGTTTCGACGTGACATTATCAGGCTGCGGCTACACTAAGCAGGAATTTATGATGCGATAATTATCAAGGACGACATCGGATTAGCTTGGTATGGCTACCCTATCGTTTCTTTGTTAGTTTCTTCCCCACGTAATCTGTTAATTGTGAACAACTGTGTTGTTTATTAAGTAAACATTTGGTTTTTACAGTGAATATTTTTTTTTACTTTTATCCGCGAAAATCCAGCAAGCTTCCGGCAATGACGTGGCTACCTTACAACTTATGCTGTACAGTCATTGGTGGTATAAGTAACAAGTTTCCAAAAATTTGCTTCGATTCAGGAAATAGCTTGGTGTATATGATACTCTTTTCTTCTTCAACCAAATGCCATCCAAGCTGAGGATAGGTATCTTCGCATGCAAGCCATTTACTTCGATCTGGACCATTCTTGCTGAGTGTATCGTGATTACAATAATTTTGTTCCTATTGCATAAATCAAAGTTTGTTAGTGATACTTGGGGAACAGTGTAAATGTAAAGGTGAAAATTGAGTAATTGTTTCAATAGCTTGCGTAACGCAGATCACATTGCTCTCTAGTGTAGTTGAGGCTACACTAGAGTACGATCTTAGATCATTAAAATGACGTTTTCTAAATATGTCGTTAATGCGGATAACTTCCCGTTTATTTGTCTATTTGGCGTTGTGTAGTAGTAGTAGGCATGAATAATCTGAATGCAGTCTTAAGCCAAAAAATACAACTAAGTTCTTTCTTGATTACGTAGGCTACTTTGTAGGGGTTAAATTTTTGTGTTGAAACTGGAGTATACCGAAAAGGTAAGCGTTAAGCCTGAACCTACAATTACACCTTATTGGACGATCAAAAGCTCCGCTCTTGCGGCTTTTATGAAAAATACACTGAATTAATACGCTTTTTTTTCTGCTATCTTGTTCGTGATTAAAATTATAGAAGATTTTATCCTATCTCTTTGCACTAGTACGAAGGGATTACGTCCATACCTACAATGAGGCCATTACTACCTTTTAATTACCACGGTAACAAAGTTGATAGTTTATTAAAGCTTACTTCATTGAGTTTACAAGGTTTTTATTTTATAGCCTTTTTAAGTATCGTATGACTTAAAAAGTAAATACAAAAACAATATTTGCTTCACGCTACTTGCGTCGCAACCTTTTAAAATTTGGAGATGGTTCTTGAACACCTCTGTATATTTTGTTTATGTCTATATTGGTCCTATTGTCTGCGTCACATCACGTAATTATTTTACCGGCGTTGTGAATTGAAAACTGGATTGACTTAAGCCCGACGTAGTTAGAACCTTTGATTTCCGAACCTTTGCTCAGCTTCTGCGCTTACCCTTTTTCTCTATTTTGTGTCAAGCTTGTGTTGCTTCTTTTGTAGTCGATAGACAACAAATTATACGAAATTTTCAAAAAACTTACGTGTACTTAAGTAATTAAAAAAAAATGTTTTGTTGTAAAACTTTTTGTCCACTTATCGTTATTTTCATCATCAACGCGTCGCCTACGAAATGAAAATGAATGAAAAGGTTTTATTCAAAGTAGCGCAGAAACTGCGGCTTAAAAACGTTACAATTCAAACTAGGTGTCCATTTTAAAATCTACATCATTTTGGAGAAAACATGGGCAAAAAAACTCTAAAGTTAGTCTTTTCAAAGTCCTTAATTAACAGAGTTTATACTGTTTTTATTTTTAATGCACTAACCCGTGCTAAGGACAATTTTAAAAACCTATTTAGAGGCTAAAAATTCCACCCATGCCGGGATTCGAACCAGCGACCTCTGGCTATCCGTGCCAGAGTTTACATAGTTATTAAAAAACATAGAACTCATGCATCCCGTCTGGAATTAAAGCCGGTACGCTTTAATTCCAGACATCATCGTCATCTATAGACCTATTTTCTCACACAAGTATTAGTGTCGGTGGTGGTTTGTTCGTGTCTTGCTTCTGCTTGAAAAAATGGGAAGGAGGACGGTGCATTAACTAACCGCATGGTGCTTGTGGCATTTTTGGAGGACTTTAGAGTAATTTTATTTCGAGTAATTTTCACATTTTAATGCTTTTATGGATTTCCGCAAAGTAACGAGTAATTCCATACAACCCTTTATGTTGTAATAGCCCTTTTGGCACAAATTATACTTAACACTATTTTTTCTATCATTCTATTAAATATCAATGCATAAAAATATCATCCCAAAAGCGTCCAGTCCTTCATGTCCCAAATAAAGCCTCCTACGCACTCGAGTAAAGTAAAAGTCGCTTTCCAAACACTCTTGTACAACACAACCAGGCTGTTTAGACCTTAGACAGTCAAGTAAAACGAGTCTTAATTGGGGATATATTCGTAACAAAGAGACCAGCTTAGCCTGGGCGGCTCTATAATCGAATCAAAATTATATAGAGTCACATATTTCAATTTGATGGATGTTCAGGGCGTAGTTTCTTTGAAACATTGTATTACAATCTTTTATGCGTGTAAAGAATGCACACACAACTTCATTGAATGAATTCTTTGGGTCACTGTACGTTACATATGTTTTAAAATAAATCAAAATTAATTTACGAGGCTAGAGTCCGTAACGCTAGCGCCACTACTCTTAAAACCTTAAAGCCTTTACCTATAAATCTTATCGTATTTTTTTACTGTTCATTTTTACAAATAGTTTTTGGTTAAAAGTGTCAGGTCAATCCCGCGATAATGTTTAATTTTTAGAATACATGTCTGAGAACATATTTTAAAGTCCACGAACGACTACCTGTGCCTATCACTGTAATTTTTTGCCTTAGGTTCACGGCCGTGGATCCTAAAAATAAATATTGACATGATTGAGAGACTGACACTTTTTATAAAAATGATCTGCAATAAAAAATAGGTTTTTATTCCGTTGGTAACGCTGAACACTAACTCAACGGAGCCCCTCAACTAACTATCCTCAGAACGTATTAACAAAATATCGCAAAATCTAAAATCGTTTCTTCAGAAACCTCTTCCAATTAGCAAACAGTTTCAAACTGTATTTTTATTATAATTTATCGTACAAATAAGAAAAAATAACAAAATTGTCAATTTCAAACATTTGATTGGAAGAGGTTTTTTTATAAATACGAAAGAAATGCTTTCAGGTTTTGCGATACAGTCTGTGAGCTTTTAGAATATACCTAGGGCTCTAGAGTAGGCATCGGTTTTCGCCGAAAGCATAAGAGTGTAATACTACTTCCTGCTCTGTATAAAACTTTTCTTCACTATTTTGAAAAGTTATGTAACATTTAGTATCATATTAGTTCCGATATTTCTATTACACGAATATATCCGATTCTATCCGATAGTAGCCGAGGTATATTCTAAAAGTAATGAGACTGTTTTTCAATAACACTTTGTATATCTGTATTTGTATATTTGTATTTATATCCGGGTAAGCCCAACGTACGCAAATCACATCATATTATCACACTACACACTAATAGGCAAAAGTTTGCGAGTGTGTATTTTTGTTACCAAATTTTATTAAATTTGCTCCAGCCGTTTTAAGAGCGATTTTAATAAAATTTGGAATAGAGTTAGCTGACGCCCTGGATTAAAACATAGGCTACGTTTTACTTCGGGAAAATTTCTTATTCCCAAAAATCTATAAGCCGCGGGTAACTTCGCGGTGGGCAGCTACTTTACCATAATTTTCAATAAAAAAGTATGTCCGATCTTTCCACAAAAAGTAGTCTAGCAGGAGTCCCGACTTGACACAAGGATGTGCAAAAGAAAGAAACTTCTGGCTCACATTTATGCCCAGTCGGGACTACTCCGGACTACTGCAAGCTCTAATAACATAGCCATAAGTGCCAGTATTGAATAAAACAGAGAATCTACGGAAGTCACAAACTGTACATCAGCCGTCTTCAACATAAATAATATTATTATTTCGTTATATCAAGTCACAGACATGTCAAAGTGGCTTTCATCGCAATCACTAAAAATACTAATCCCACAATTAGTATTGAGGAGCCATCGCCTCACTTAATAACTCACTCAATGGGTTTCTCTTAAGGCGAAGAATATTCTGCCACAGTACTACAACCAAAGAGAGTGAGAGATACTGAGAGGGAAAGACAGAAAAAGATATAATTAGATTATGAGACGGCTAACGGACTGGCAATATTTTCAGACGTTTTATGGCAGTCTCTGGTATCTGCCTGCCCCTCTGGGATAAACATAACATAACATGTACATACAAGCACATACATTGCTTCTGGCCCCACTCTAGGATATCCTGTGTCGTGGGAACCAGAAACAACGACATCACAAACTTGTAAACATCCAAGACCTGGGTTTTTTTTGTCTCCAGCCGGGATTCGAACCCGGGATTCTTGCATGGCAAGCAGATGCGCTACCGCTACGCCACAGAGGTCACCAGGTATCTACAGAGGTCTACAGGCGTGAGTTTATATATGTTTTGTTGCAAGCTGACCTCAACTGTTTAGGGTATAGGTGTGTCAAAATTAATGTGACTGTATTAATTATCTGCCTGATAAACTTCGTACCGCCTCAGTACCAATACATGTTTCGTTCTCAAGATATCAGATCCAAACGAAATGTATGAGAAAATTAATTTTCTCATTTTTTTTGTATGTATTCCGCAGAACTAACGCGACTTTGTTATATAAATATATAGATTATTTAAAACTTTTCTTGACAGTAAATAAAGTATTTTCCAACGTCATTTGTCGTATATCGAAATTCCAATGAACTGTCACGTTTTTGCAACAGCAGTTCTGCTCTTCTCCAAGTTTTGTATCACGCAATCAAATAGAACCGTTTGTCAATTTGTTACGTATATACGTCTGGCTCTCTAGGAGGCGTCGCCTTAATAGGCGGCTCATTAATTCATTAGGCCCCCGTATTTGGCCAGCGCGTGTTGATATGAGTGACATTATGAATTACATTGTGGCAGTGTCAATGGCATTTCGGAGCGTACATACGAAACTAGTGAGCGCAGTCTCGACAGATAGGACAAGGCTTGGCAATTTACACTCGGCCTAAAAGAAATGTTCCAGGCACTAGAGCGCTACACCAATCTTCACCGACTTTTTCGTATCTTTCGTGAATGAAATTTATAGAATGTAGGTACGAATAAGTACCGAGGCTTGGACACTTTCGGTTCCATTCACTCGCAAGCGTACAATACTGCAAGTTGTCCGCAAGTGCGTTCAGTCACTAAAACCTGTGCACTGCACGAATGATTGCTTTGACAAATGTAACCAGCCCATGGTCGTTTTAATCGCTACTGCCAAATCAAACACGAAAAAGTTCTTCTTAGCTCCATGTTAATAAAAACACAGTGAAAAAACTGTCTACCTTCAAATCCGTCTAGACGGCATGTGTTGTAATGTAGTGCGAAACCTGAGGCCCAAATAGCGCGTGCAAGAACAATACTGCCCACGCTGTCGGGATCGCCTTACTGTTTCGTCATTAGCATGCTTCTAATGGTGCTTACACTTCTTCAAGATCATATTTGAGTCGGCGATACAGGGTTATTCTATCAATGGAGTCGTCCTTTTCATGAGTTGCGATACTGATTTCAAAGGAGTGATATAGGATACCGGATTTGGCCTCCGTGGTGGAGTATGGCCTACCCTTCCTGCGATGCAGAAATAATCATAAAAAATACTAATCCCACATATGATCTAATCCTTTTATCCCACGAGTGATTGGAATCAATCACTTGAGTTAAGCAACAACAGGTGCGGTCAAGTGAAAGATGGGTGACCGTCCCGTGACTACCACTGTGGCATTTTTTCGAACGCTTCCATGATTCGCAAGGCACGTCAAGTCTTTGGTGCCGGCTGTCATGTAAATGGCAGTCGTTAAGCCATGTCAGAAGTCTTATGGGCGGCTTGATAACTTCTGACAGTGAGGCCCGCCACTGTCTTACTATACTCCACCAACCCGGACATGGAATATGGGCTACCCTTCCTGCGATGCAGGAAGAGACCCGTGCCTCAGCAGTGGCTGTCGCCAAGGATTGATATTGTATAGTCAACAGAAGGTCCGTAGATGCGGACGGACCGTGAGATATGGTGTTTGGAAGAAAAGTGGGAGGACATGCCCAACAGTGTACAACTGTGAGCTGATGCTGATGACGAAGATAGACCGAGGCAGGTGGGAGGGATGTCAGAACAATCTGTGGTGACTCTGTGAGATGACTTTTGTAGAAGTAGAGGTCACATCCATGGGTTTAGTGGACCACCAGCTTCATAGCATAATACAGGATTATTTTTTAAAATGCCACATTCTTAAACCCCTTTTCCCAATCTAATGTAACGGAAAACTATCATGAAACTATGAATCGAAAAAAAAAAAAATTTACAAAATTAAAGCGAACTGATATTTTAATACAGAAGATTTTAATTACTTAAGTTGTATAGAAGAATAATTTAAGAACAATTTGACCTTTTCTGTACTTTTGTCCAACGAACCTAGAATAAGTTGATATTTTACAACAACTTTTGTTGTCTGTTCATGTTATCCTTACTATTTAATACAATAAGGTTTCAAGTTATAAGCATCGTCTATCAAAGAAAGCGTAAAAACCGTAATCAATTATGAAAAACTGGAAAATTCAAGCAAACAATTGTTGCAGATGACGACCACTAAGAAACATGTTTCAGGAATTGCGCATTTTGGAAATAACCCTGTGTAATGCTAATAAATACCTAATTTTCATACTAATGGCTTGGTTTTTGCTCTAGCAAAATTCAATGACCTTACAAAGACGTAACCAAACACGCATGTTGTGAACAAGAAAGAAATATATCGACGTACGAATAGAAAAAAAAAACTATACCTAATATGTATGCTAATTATGTGCCAGTGATTTACATTACAAAGGAGTTGTGTTACGGTAAGCTCAGTCATATTAAGGAATATACGCTATCAGAAACTTGACTCAGTGATAGGAATAAGCATATTGATGCATGAATAGACGCTCACCAACGTCACTAATTATTAATATGAGTCGGAACACTATGACTGTTTTCTTACTGCCTGTTGTAAAAAAAAATTGTCCATTTGTTTAGTTTTTTTTTATATACGGATAGCTCTTTATTGCAAATGAGTCATTCTTAACATGAACTCATTAATATAATTTGATGTATATTTCAAATTCAAAATAAATATTTTGCTTATTATTAAAACAAAATATTTACAAGGTTATTAAAAAATATTAGTTATGAATGTGTTGAACACTAGAGAAACACGTTCTCTAATACCCTTTAAGAAGAATGTACTGTTTAGTACCAGACATTCTCGTCGTTTAAATAGTCACTGTTGTTACATTTTTATGCACAGAGTCTTTAAACCGCGTCGGAGATCACTTTGATTTATCTAGAGGAATCTTATTGTAAAATCTTAAACAACTTCTCATAAAGGACGTTTACAAGTCTAAATCTTGATCCACCACAAATCATAGTAGTTAGGAAGAGTTCATAAAAACCGCTATTCTAATTTACGCACATTTGCACATACTTTACAAAAAAATACCGGAACACCATGTCAGTGTAAGGTTGCCTACGGGAATTAACTATAATTTATACTTAATTGTACTAAGTTAACCTTCTGTAATAAATATATAATAGACAAACTAACAAACCATCTCGTATATTATATTAATTAACTCATTGTATCCTCTTTTAGCAGTAGCGTAGGTGGCTCGAATCGGTCAAGGGTAAACTTTTAAAATTAATATTTTTCAGAGTTCCTTACCTCAAAAAGAAAAAGACGGAACCCGTCTGTCAAGTCATGTTTGTCAAGGATTTCTTTTAGTTCTTTCTGAGGAACAGGTAAACGGCTAGTTGTGCTAGCACTCGAAATTCAAGTCTCTTAATGGAAATTACGTTTGTAATCTGTACAAAACCGATTTCTATAAAATAAAGTTCTGACCATTCTGTCACAGTTTTATACTTATATTTGTCATACATGCAAACGTATAGCTTAGAGCGTAAAATTCTTTAAGAAACTTCCTGATGACTTAATTCATTGCCACAAAATGGCATCCCACAGCACAATCAAATGAAAAATTCCAAAAAACGTTAAGAAGTACTTGGCTGAAATAAAAGCTTGTTTTGCATATCACCATTGCAGTCGCGTTCTAAAGGACAACATATTTTTTGTGTTTGCAAAGTTTAAAAATGGTTTCTTCAGAACCCTCAGGACGCGATTCCAATTCGAACTTGTCCATTTTTTTTTAATATAACAATGTCTCCTTTTGACCTTAACTTAGGAGCTTATATGGTAAGGTTATGATTATATAACAAGAGAACGACGCATAAATTTTATTACTTTATTTAATTGTTACTATGCTAGATGTCCTTGGAAACTACCTGAATAAAGGAAGACAAACTATGTAACCTTATATTGTAACTTCCTACTAATATACAGGGTTGCCTCCAAATTGCGAAATTCATGAAACACAAATGATATTTCACAATCACTTTGTCCTATGAGTTTGATTTTGGATTTATACTCTTCAAATAGCAGGTTTCACATAATTTTATAAATCGTCTTCTATCAACGTTACAGTCTCCGCAAATTATCCCTTTTAATTCTCATAGAAAAAATCTTGAATGTTTTCAAGCATGTTATTTCGTAGATAATATTTGTTTAAGGCCAGGGAGCCGATTCTCGCCCATGCAAATTGAAAGCGTAGACGCAAACTATTCGAAGGATTAGACATTTGTCGCATAAAAATAAGATAAGATAACTCGACACAGTCATTAGACATTTTATTTTCTCATTCGAATTCAATGTAGCATGGCGTTCAGAATACAGATTTTGGCTGTCGCTCCTTTTATGTAGAATTCAAGTCATAAACCTTAGAGTCGTATACGAATTATTTGCTAATGAAGTGAGAATTGGCTCCCAGATAATTAAATAGCACAACACATTGTAGACTTGTCTGTAGTGTGAGACGAGCAACCGACGACGCGAGCTCCGTCTCTGCTCACCATGATTAAGCTCTGCGAATCGGAGCGAAACCTGGTCGGACTTTTCCGATATAACAACACCCGTAAGTAGATCCGGACTAAAAGTCTACAATTTCTGGCACTCACCATCAGAGATGAAAACGTTAGATTATTCTGCATTAATTTGGTCCAAAGGTTCAATTTAACTGTTTACTGTGTGTCCAAGATGATGTCAACAAATTCCGGCCAAAATTCACACATTGCCGCTATATCTTGAGCTAACACACTTAGTAAAATTCCGTCTTGTCAGCTAATACCAGCCAAAGAAAAACGTCTTTGCCACCTGATTGATCTTTTTTTTAACACAATGTCTCATGGAAATGTTAACCCACTGTTGACAACTCTGCATGCTTGGGGTCCAGAATTTTCCAACACCATGAATGGAAAAAAAGTAGGAAAGTAAGTACAAAGCCACGAAACCTTAGAGCCAAATGTTTATCCCACAGTTTCTCTTCCACATACAACTCGGTTGACCATACAAAACTACAAAAGTAGTGAGAACGAAATAACCTAGCACTTGATCTGATCGATCAATCTACAAATTTCACATCCACATACGAAAGAATATTTGCCGTTTCATCGAACTCTACATCCATAAAGTACTTGCAGGCTCGATAAGGTAAGTTCAAACTGGTGCGGTCTTAAGGATTGTTCACGAATTTCCTTAAACACTCCCAAAATGGAGTTGAAATACCTACCATTGCAACTGCACTTTCAGAGATCAAATAAAGTGTTTGTATAATAAAACACTTTTATTTTGACGTCGGCAGTCAGCTACTCGCATAGTTCTCTATTCAGTGCTGTACTGAATCTAGCAGCCTATAAAAAGACTTTAAGACAAAAAGAGCGAGCTGTCTGACAAGGCCTTTATGTACGTTGCAGTTACAAATATTGACTGCAAACACGAGTAGACACCAGTCCTTTTTATTGCTCAGGGGGGTTTTATTGACGACGCTGCGGTTGCAGACTGCATCCACAATCCTTATTTGTCATTTTTTCTACCGATATTGCTTGGCCGGTTGTGAGTTTGTGATCTCAGATAGGTTCTCTATCACTTTCAACGGCACGTTCAAAATTCGTCACTTGATATTTTATACTGTTTGCTTGAAGTACAGCGCTTTAATCTATTCTGCTCGACAGATTTATTTCCATCAGCTGAATATGAAATAATATTTATTATCCTGAAGAAGATTATGGGCATTACCCCTAAATGATGACACAACCTTGCGCTATGCTCATTAGGGGAGGGCTATGTCCAGCAGTGGACTAATATAGCCTGAAAAAGAAGAAGAAAACCCTGAAGAATATTACACAAAAGCAATTTTTTTTTTAAATAGTGCTTAGCCTATAAATAAATACATAAATCAATAAATAGCAATAATTAGGGTAGAACGCACATCGATGAACTGTAATGAAACCATGTACTGTCTACGTTTAAGTTTCAAAGGGATTTATTTACAAATTTATAATGGCCAACATAGTACTTAGAATATTACGTAGAATGGGTTTTGTTAGTTTGGCGTCCTTCAATCCTTTTGAAGTTAACTCCTAACGTAGTTGAGTAGATAAGGAGAGGTTGAGAAACTTACGGGAACGGACCGGAATCGCAAGTGCTGCCGAGCTCTTTCGCCTTGCGAGAGACAGAGAAAAATATGCAGAGCTGACTGCCAACCTTCGCTAGTTGGAGAGGCACCATAAGAAGAAGAAGTAGACAATTATGCCTATCTCTCCGTTTTTTTTTTATTTTATTTTTATTTTTTATGTACAATAAAGTATTCTCTATCTCTATCTATCTTTTCATTATGCAGAAACTTTTATCTAGGTACGATACAATAACTTTCGATATGTTCACGCTATCGTAAGCAGAACGTAGCAAAAATATAACTAACATAAAGCCAACAAAGAATTGCCATAAGCTATTTAGGATACGACGATCTGCCAAGCAATCCCAATTTTACAAGCTTATACCTTGAAAATTCATCTTTGATAACTTTGTTTATAGGTGTAAGTTTTTTAGCTTTCAAAAACAAAATACAAGCAAAAATACATTTGCTCAGAAAGCAAAACACATCGTTGACTCTAAACGTTTTCTTGAAGTAGGTAATATATACTTAAGTAGCTCCGAAGTTGTATTTTCTTGGTTTTGCCCTCGCGCAAAATCATTCAATATCCACATTTATAGCAGCAACTTTACGCCTCTTCAAAGTAAATATTTTCTAAGTACGGAATGATCACCAAAAAACTGACGAACAATAGACAGTGGCAAGACAGTATTTGTGACAGGAGGAGGGGCTATAGGTACGTGTAAAATTTTACGCAAATGCTAGGCAGTGTCCATAGGTAATAGGTAATATTGGCCTTTTTGCATCTACTTAATGAGATGATTTATACAGCGTCCAGTGGTATCTTCACTCACACTAGATGGGTGAAGGGACCACTCCGACGCTGTAATATACATAGTGTAATTGGCTCATACGAGATAATGCTAAGATTAGTACTTGTTTTGTGAACGCTTCTTATCAATTGAAGACCACATTTTAAGGGAACTTTCGTTGATAAATATATGACTCTATTTTTAAAATTTCTTCTCTCATAAATAAACAATATCAGCATGAACAGAATGCAAACATGGAAAAGCTATATTCCAGCGTCTTATAGTCGACGCAGGTCAACTCAGTTGTTCTTTTACTTGTTCACGCATATCGGACACCTACAAAATGTCCACCTCTCATATAATGATAGTATTGTTTATTCTAATGTTAAGAACATTCCCTCAAAATATGTATAGTTGGTATTTGCTCAACATATGCGATCAATAATTTTGTTAATAATATTTTTTTAATAGGCATACATCATAATGTGCTTAGTCTGCCTAACATAATTATATTTCGTCGATCGATTTCTATGGATGCTACAATGTGCGATACCATCGTAATTATTACCATATTCTGCGAATACTCTTTAACTCTACTACGTAAAAAGAGAAGTAACAGTGGAAAATTTATCACAAATCGATCCCAAGAAGCCACTCCTATGACAGTCAAGACACCGTAACGCATTTGCCAGCTTTATGTCCTTTACATTGATGAACATGAGGCGAGGTCACCAGGACAGAGATTGCACTTCCCGCTTAAGATAGATCTGACATACCATTAATGTTATATGTCATGGTGAGGACCAAATAATAACTAAGTTATTTTTTTTCAATATTACTAACTTTCAAATACTACAAGCCTGACAAAGCAAAAAATGTTATGAACCCGTCACGAAAGGAATTACATAACAGTTTAATGAGCCGCTATTGCAGGACTTCAACATAACTTCTTTGGCGTAATCACCTAAAATATACTGTATACTCAGAAAATATGAATCAAAAGTTGAATAACGAAGTGCACATTAAACGGATCCATCTGGTTTTCTTGAATCGGTCAAATGTCACCAAGGATCGACTTCCACTTTCCTTTCTAGGCTAGACGTAATTTGAGGAAGTTTACTCACCGCTTTAGCAAGAAAACCAGCTATGATTATTCAGAAAATGTAAGAAAATGCAAATCGTACTCACGTGTATACAGTTAGTAGCATCCAGCACTGCAGTCGCGCGCCGGGAAGCCACGTGACGTAGCGACCAGTCAGCGCACAGTCGATACCAAATCCAATATAAAGCATACCACATAAGTGGCGTGTCACGTCTGAGTTGTGCTTGCTCTTTGACCAAAACGTGCGCGTTCGAAATTTGAATTTTGGTAACTGATTCTCTCTATTGCAATTATACCGGTGACTAGCTTTTGTTTTATGTAGTCTATGGGATATTATGGCTACGTGTTTTAGTTTTTTGAAAACTTTTATCGTTTAATTTCGGAATATCTACTTGTCTAAGCAGCGGCTGTCGTCAGCCGAACTGAAGCTAGTGCTTGCAGAAGTGCTCGAACCAGAAACTGAGGGAACACTCGTCTGTGCACACCCCAGCATCTTTGGTTTTCTACGGCGAGTCTAAATTGGTTTTATCTAAGGGAAAAACTAATTAGAATCTTCGTATTGATGTACGAGAGCGAGCCGTTTCCATATTGTACCTGCAACAAAAGATACACAAGTTAAATCTACATTCATAACAAAATAGAATGTATCATAATTAAAACCATACACAATGTATATTTTTAAAGAGATATGCGGAGAGATAAATTCTGGTTACAATCAATATACATTCATCAGCATATTTTCATCCATTACTGAATACGAGCCTCCCCAATGCATGCCACTTCTATATTTCTGTTCTCGGCCATCCTCATAAAGCTGCTACAAGCAATTCGCTTAAGATCTTTGGTCTACGGAGCAGTTTGACGTCCTACGATCCGTTTGCCAGTTCATGGAGAGAAAGGCAATATGATGATGGTTTTGAAAGGAGGTGAAAAACGATTCGCACAATAACACCGTAAACATCTGAATAGGCAAACTCTTCACAGTCAGTCACCGCCTCGGCAGTTTCGCTAAAACCACCGATAGCTAGACAGATATCGAGTGGATTTTTTACTACTTGTAACCCGTAGCGAGTCAGGTGACGGCTCCAAAGGCGAAGCCGTAAATAAATCACACCTTCACACAAGCCCGGGCCCTTTTGTTTAAACGCTACCAAGACACACAAGAGCTTTTTATTTTTCCGGCAACTTGCGCTCGAAAAAAACCGCATCGGGACGCATTGTGCAAGAAGAGTCATTAAACAAAGCCTCCGCAGGGGATTGAGGTGTTTATTATATCGACCCACGCTCATTCCGGAGTGCAAAAAAACCTATTATAAAACCAAAAAACCAGCTGCTGAAAAGTCGCAAGCAAGATCTAGCAAGGCCAGACCACTCATTCTATTTTTGTGGGTTACTTTAATCCTGACACTGCCGAGGTGGTAGTTTCATGTATGAATGTGCCTTATTTATGAATTTTGGCAGTCAGAGATTTTCTTATATCATAAGATCTTTTATTCAATACACTATTCAGCAGGCCTATGCTCTGGAGTGAGACATATTTACAATGTAACAAAATCTGGGTGTACATTCGAAATTGAGGCGTTCTACTAGTCTGAGGAACTACTTTTACAAGAAAACAAAAATCATACATTTTGCAAAAAAAAAATAACCTTCGTTCGTTGTAACTTCCGTGCTGAATTTACAACTTGCAGCATAAAATTGGAGGAATAGGTGATACTTTTTTCGGTAATTCAAGATTTGTCTGGCTTACTTTAACAAAAACATACTTTAAATTATAAATAAAGCTCAGAGGAGCGTACTGCATACCTAACGTACAGGGGGTACCTAGTTTTGGAACGGAATCTAAATAAAACTGTGCTACGTATGTGGGATTAATAAATGAACACTTAACTATGACAACTTACGTCCAACATTCTTGTCATGACGTATACTGTACACATAACAGTTTATTCGTCAAAATCGGCCTCTGCTTGGACACAAGGAAAGATACATAAGTACATATGAAGGCTGAAAAACATAACCCTCCTTTGCTTTCGTAGTCGGGTAAAAATCCCAAGCAATCCTACCTAAGCCAGGTAAAGTAGGACACCTCACGACACTTTTTTCTATGCGCGCCATCGTATTATGCGGGATTTATGTCGCTTTTTGCATTGTGCCCCTAATTATTGTTATCTGCCCTGTGAGCTTGACCAAACGTTCTCAGTAGAGCAATAATTGGTCACTAATTCTCCTAACAGCTTTTGGGTTTGAGACATCACTTTGGGCGGGCACTTGAATACTTTGTTTGCCTCACAAAGCCACCCGTGTGTCCGCTCGTCTCCCTTTCCTCGTTGCTTCATTGTTACTTAACATCTTATTCAGCTGCTTCTGTACTTAGACAAGGGGCATTACGAATCGTTTTTTTTATCCTGGATATCCTCTCCGAAGATATCCGAAGAATCACGAAGTTTAGTTAAATCAATTTGTTATTGGGGCTATGTAGCTTTTGCATTCAATCTGCAATCTACTGTAGGAAAGATTTAAATCGACAATAATAATAAAGTGTTCCACAAAAATTCACAATTCCTGAAACAAGAGCAACTCATAATACTAGTTTTCTCATTCTCCGGTTAAATAACTTTATCTTTTCTTAAAAATAAAAGTTTCGGGAAATAGAAAAGTTAGGAAATTAGATTAGATTAGAACCCTTTATTGTACACACCAGAAAACAAAATACATAAAAAGGGTTACATATCTAAGTATTGCCGTATACAATTCGCGGTCTTATCGCTAAAAGCGATCTCTCTCTTACTGATTTGGTAGCCAATGAGCCAAAGGTTCGGGGAAATGCCTTCATCGTTTTACTTAAAACGTTGGAGGCTCTAAGCGTAATGTAGCCTAAACACATCCCACTGCATGGTACAGGTCTTCTCTCAGAGAGAGAGAGAGAGAATGCGCTTAATCACCATTGTCAAATCCAAGCACTGAGGTATTTGACCACCGCAGACACTCAGGTTTCCTCGCTATCCTCCAATGTGAAACCCGCTAGTGACTGTAGATGTCTCTGAATTATTATTTATTATGTTATGTAGATGTGATAAAAATATGAAACAACCAGTCCGATGATGTCGTGTCGTTACGGCTATCGCCCAAGATGAAACCCGCTAGTGACTGTAGTTGTCTCTGAATGATTACGTTTGAGTCGAAAAGATATTGTAGTAAAAGTTTGACGTCTTTTGTATGCATGTTTCTCTTCTCTGCTGCTTCCCTATTTTTTTATACAAAATAATTTACCAAAAATCGCCGAGTCACGGCCGGCAGGCGGCGCACCGCGCGCCCGAATCTCGAGTGCAAATTAAAAGTTCGGGTGCAAGCGAAAAAAATATCGGTAACAATAAAATATGGAATTTAGAATGGGGGCCGCGTATTATTTTAGCCAACAAAGTAGAAAACCATTTACAATAAATCATCGGAAATGGTCGCTTGGTGTCGGCCGCGGACGACGCAAAGGGTGATTTCTGTCCGAGCGCGCATAAATAAAGGTGCGCGCCCAAATTGGAATCCACCGAAGGCCGTCCTTGCCTTCTGCCCAATGAAGCTTCCCGGCAAGATAAGCATGAACTGTGGATGAATAAGTAGTCTCTACATAACGAGGAGCTAATGTAAACTAGAAGCTTGTTGTTCTCCATAATGCTCTCTATCTATCTATTTAATTATACAATGATGCGTCGTAGGATCTTATGATAATGCGGGTCTTCGTTAAATGCCATCGGACATTGAAAACCTGTAAATATGTTAGAAATTTGAGTTCGAGTTATTGATCAATCAACACCAAAGCAATGAATCGACTTTTATACAAGTCTATCAGCAGTCAATATTTCAAACATGTTTCTAGGTATATTGGCTAAGATCCTAAGACGACAGAGAAATGATGTTGTAATTGACTATTAATTGTCTGTGGTCATTATCAATATTAGGGCTTTGGAATTTAGAATTGAGCTACAGTTGATAGCACAACAACACAATTTTACATTCTATCAAGGTTTGCCGACATTCCAGGTATTGAGAAGGTGCGATTGGTGGATAAACTATTCCCAATGGGAATATATGCGCAAGCGCGGCTACCGAGCTAAGCTTCTGTAGTACTTGCGCCGAGTCGCAAGATCTGCCGGGGTTCCAGGTACTGGAAGGTGCGATGCAGGCCGTCGGAGGAATGCCGCGCGGTGTTTGCTAAACAATTAGACATACATACGGACAGGCACTGAGTTCGCTCATTATTCTAAAGGGAGAGAATATAGCGACTTTGCTGCTTTGCCCTTTAGAGCAGAGCTAGTATCAATTTTTCATTGCATTTGGACTTTATTTCAAAGCAATAACCTTTCATTCAAGATGAAAACTGTAATACCACAGTTACTGTTGATTTTATGTAATTTAATTTACAAAAAATAATCTTAAATCGATTACTAAATAATCGAGTTTAATAACGTGATTTTAACGCCATCTTGTTTCGTTCAGTCGAAGTGTGTCAGTGCTAGGATTCAGTCGATATGGCTTCCCAGTGTCGTAAAGAATAAATAATTTTTTGTTTCGTTTACTATCTTAGTGTTTTCTTAGTGGTGGTATTCAGCTCCTAACCTGAATTTCCTATAGTTACCACGCGAATACCACTGCCTGGTAAATTATTAACATCAAGGGTATATTCGATGGTCTCACAAGTTCGTTTTAGCTTATACATTTCCGGCTGCTGCCCTCGAGTTCGTTCACGAAGAAATTGTCCCTATGTGCAATTCCAGACTATAATCTATCTCTGTGCCGATTTCATCCTAATCAGTTCAATCGCCATTCAGTAAGCTAGCGTTGACATACCGCATCGCCCGGTTTCACATTGAACGAAAACTATAACGACACGACACATCAAAAAGGTAGTTCATTCTTTTACTAAGGCCGTTGCACGATAGTTTTTTGAATACTCCAACGGTATCGTGTACTTACAGTAATGGTTCAATGTGAAACCGACCATCTAATTACATCATAAAAGGAAACGTGAAACGTCATTGGGCGGTTATAACACATTTTTAATATTAGGGTCGATTTTTGAACGCCTTAATTGTCTTAAAAGGCCGCCAATTTTTATTTATCAACTTGCCTTAATGACGAGCGAAAAATCATTTCTTAAAATAATAGAGTCACGTTTGGATAGTTTGAAAGGTTGCATTGAGTTGCAATATTTAGGAAAATTAATTATAAAACTTAAATATTTTTGACGCTTTAATAAACGCTTTATACTACTTTATAATTTACGGAGTGTATTAAATACTCCGTAAATTTGTTTACTTACTGAGAATTATTGATGAAGATGCTTGTAAAGTCTACACAACACAATCACTTATTTTGGACCAAAAGTATAGTTTTGTTGTAAGTTTGTTGTAAAGTAGAAATATAGATTTGTTTAGTATAGAGGCTTATTAACTTTAAGATTTACGCGCCTTCTACGCTATTATTTCTAAAACAAAATAATCATGCAAAAAAGGACACGCTGAAAACGCTCCTATTGCCAAAATGAAACATGCTAAGATAATGTTATAATTAAGTCTTGCTTATTTAAATTAACTACACCTATATATATGTATTTTTTATTATTTAATTTAGCTGTAAGATTATGCTTATCGTTGTAACTTTTTGCAATAAACTTTTTTTATTCTTATTCCTACTACAACATAACGACCACACAAATACCTATCCGAATAAATTGACCCCCTGATAAACAAAACCATTTTCCCATTTCCCTAGAACAATTTAATTACCCCAGCGTCCTTATGAAAGCGAGCCCCGGTGACCTAGAGAAGCATCACCATTTGTCATTCCATTTCCTCCTCTATCCCTACAGCCGCAAGGGTCACTGGCCTTGCACAGAGGAGGGGAGGGTCAGAACTGTGTCAGTCAGTGACCCATAAATCCAACCTGCCACTATTTATCATTCGTTTTCGTAAATGAAAAACATTTATTCACTAGCCCGATGCAGTTTTCGGGAAAAACAGGGGTGTCATTCTGAAATCCTTGAGCGAGTATTTCGTTCGCCGAGCGATTTAGCGCCTTACGAGAGCGTTAAAATAAGGACTACGATTATTAGTATCACATAGTTATGGTCATACATAGTTATATTTAAAACGGGTCTAATCGCGATTATTTATAAGAGAAGACGTAACTACCCTAATTTCCGTCGTTTCGACCACATTGCAGTTGCTGTGGTGACTGGTAGACTGAAGTAGCGAGTACAGTCAATTACTGTTCTTCTTGTTCACAATAGATAGGCGCAAATTAATAAAACAAATACACGTACATTACTAACCGCAGTATGGACCCGACTGAAAATCAGCGTTGCAACTGATCTCTCGGTTGCAACATTATGCTGAGTCGGGCCATTTTGGGGGGCTCAATACTTAAAACTTCCGGATATTTTGTTAGATATTTAGATTTTTGTAAGTTTGTCTTTGAGTTAACTGTTAACTACTTGTATTTCTACCGTCACCCGTTTGTGTTTTCTGTTGATTGTTGTATTATGTTGCGTGATTTTGTGTTTTTGAGTATTGTGTCGTCAAATAAATATATATTTTTCTTTCTTTTCTAATATAGCAGAACACAGAACCTCACGTATGTTTTTTTTTTATTTAGCCGATATACGTTTCATTGCAGGGTACAGAGATACTGAGACTATGGGCTTAATTACCACGCGTGCCCAGCGCGGATAAGATAAGATAAGAATATTCTTTATTGTACACCAGAGCACATATTATAAAACATGTAATGATACAAAGTACAATTAGCGGCCTTATTGCTAAAAGCAATTTCTTCCAGACAACCTTATGACGGAAAGTTGCTGGAGGAAATAAGAGACGGGTAGTCGGTGCAAATATAAATATATTAATACACTACTTATATAAATAACAATATAATAAGCAATTTCAAGCGCTGAGGTAGTTGAACATCTCAGATACTCGGGTTTCCACACGATGCTTACCTTCACAGTCAGCAAGTGGTATTGCTCAGTATAATTTCACAAATGCTAGGCAAGTATTTTAAGCTGGCCTACCCAGAGAGCTTAAACTCTTCACTCGAACGAAAACAAGTGAATTTTGTTGTTCAATCAGGATAACAGTCCAGTTACGCAGAGTGACCACGGATGAAAAGTGTCCTTCGAGTTGTAACTTTGTTACATACATCATTTTGCCTTAACGGATAGTCCTTTTCAATCGCAATTCTAGTAGAAATACATTTTGTGTATTAAAACTGTGGGTAGAGTAGACTCTGTAAGGTTAGTAAAATATAAATGGCAGATTTTTGAAAAAATATGCAAAGACCACCAGCACGATGCTTAACTTCTGACAGTAAGGCCCACTACTGACTTACAATTCTCCTCCAACCCGGACTTGGCCCCCGTGGTGGAGTATGGCCTAACCTTCCTGTGATGCAGCCCCAGTAGTGGGGCTAATGGGGCATACAAAGGGTAATGAAATGAAATGAAAAGGTTTTATTCAAAGTAGCGCAGATACTGCGGCTTAATGAACTTTACAAGTCAAACAAGGTATCAATTTCAAAATCTAGATCATTTTGAAGAAAAAATGGACAAAAAAACTCCAAACTTTGTCTTTTCGAAGTCCTTATTTAACATAAGAACAGAGTTTACACAAATTTTACGTAGTAGTGTTTTACCACACCCAGGAAAAGGCTTAATGTAATGAAATCTAAGTACGGAAAAAACATAGACTAGAGAATTATAAACTACTCGTAGGTATATAAAAGACCGATCATTATTATAACAACGCTCTTCAAAGGTCTTATCATACCACACCCACAATGCGTGAGGATTAAACTGTGTGTATTTTAAAATCCCTGAGCAAATATTTATAATTCGCAGTGTTTGCAAAAGGCTACCCTTTTTAGCGAACTGACGTGAAGCGAAAATACAAAGGTGGGTGCTATTTTTTTGCAATATTTGTAAGGGCGCTAACCTCTTTGTTGAAACTATTGTTATTCATCGATTCATTGATGATTGCTTTGCACAGTTGATACCTCAAAACGTCTTTATATTTCTGTTACAAGATCACCGTTACCCAGTGATTTGCGCCAATGCGCGATCGATATCGATATCAACCCTTGTATGTCCCCACTGCTGGGGTCTCTTCCTGCATCGCAGGAAGATTAAGCCATACTCCACCACGGGAGCCAAGGTCCGGGTTGGTGGAAGATTGTAAGACAGTGGCGAGCCTTACTGACAGTTGTTATCAGGCCGCCCATAAGGCCTCTGACATGGCTTAAAGACTCCCATTACATTACAGCCGGCACCAACGGCTTAATGTACCTTGCGAAGTACGGAAGTTCTCGGAAAAAAATGCCACTAGCGGTATTCACGGGACGGTCACCCATCCTGCACCTGACTGCGCCTATTGTTGCTTAACTCAACTGATTGATTCCAATCACTTCGAACCGAGTGATTGGAATCAACCAGTTGAGCTAAGCCGCGAGCGCTTCTCGTATCGCCATATTGGAGCGATTTCATAGCATAGTATAGTAACATAGAAATTTAAATTGAAATAGAAAAATAGTATAATTATCACAAAAAAATACAAAAACAACTTAAAATAGACTAAGTTAATTAAGTGAATAGATACGCTTTGCGATAATAAGGATATGCTTAGCTAAATGCTTTGTGTGCGAACAGCGCAGCGCTGATTTTCAGCTCATCCCAAGTATTTGCTAGCATAGTATGCCACGCTGTGCCATGATAGTATATAGCAAATTATGGCACAGCTAGGCATAGTACGAGTGTTAGTAAGCCTATTTATATGAATGGACCGACTTTGAAAACTAGAAAAATATTCGAATTAAGTAAAAGGTACACCGTATCGATAGTAGCGCTTCGGTAGAACCTCTTGTCTAATAACCGAGAGGTCCTCGGTTCGATGCCGACATGTAGGCAACTTTGCTTAATAATGTTAGCATTTATGTGCTCGGTAAGTTGCGGGCATTTTTGAATGTATAGTAGCAATACCGATTGCTAACCGTGTCGGAATTCTAAGGTATTCACATACTTTAATGCTTGATATTGCCAATATTATATACAACCACATATAATTAAAAAATAATTAATAAGGAATATATACATTAATAATAATAAATATTCATGGACATATTACACAGATCTCGTTACTCTATACTAAGTACAAATAAATGACTTGTGTTATAGGTGCTAACTCGACGATAGATTTAATAAAATAAATACATAGATAACATCCAAGACCCGAGACAAACTAGAAAAGTTCGTTTCCTACTTTGACCCGGCCGGGGATCGAACCCGAGACCTTCGGTTTTACAGACAGCGTGCCAAACCGCTGCGCGACCGAGGCCGTCATTGAGTCCACAAACTCCGAAAGTACCTACCTAAAAAGTATACAATAGTGACCCAAAAATAAACATGTAACTAGACACACAGATAAAAAAAATTTCATTATTCGTAACGCAATCTACGTCATGAATATTTCTCCTAAGCCTCCGGCAGTTACGTAAAGAAAGAACAAAAAATGCGTGCCTTCATTTTGCTTAAGAACAAAATAGCCTTCTGGGCGATTTCGCTTTTCGAGAAACAATAGCCGGTGAACTACCAGAGAGAGTATATAAAAAGAAGCTTTAGGTCACCAGACCAATCTCGAGACAGACTGAAATGGTAATGGTACCTAGTTGAATCCTTTCATGGAAAGATTATGAAAGGTCTGCGTAGATTTAGTTCACTTTATAAATAGGTTTGTTTTCCTTGAACAATACAATAGGATACCTATCCGTATATTCGACAGCATATGTAACTGAGTACATATATACCGACCGTATGTGTACTTTATTCATTTGCATTAAGGGTAATTTTGCAGCAAACGCGAAAAATTGATCAGCTTGACTATACCCAGTCGGGTCAGAAGTTATGCCGCGTTGAATCAGTTTATCTGTCTTTTCACTCCATATTTGAAAAGAATTAAAATTCCAATATACCTGTGTAGTTTTCACTTACAATGTTCAAATTTCTAACCCTAAAGCTATTTCGAATATTTGTGCTGATCCAACCTGAGTAGGTACAATACCTAACGGTAAAAATATACCAAACACAATTGACACGAATATTTTTTTATAGCATTTTCAGACCACATTTAAGAACTTTCAATACGTTTTCCCTGAACCATAGATGAATCGCCAAGGATGCCCAAACCGAAAATTCATTTTACTTACGTCTCATGAGTTCCTAGTCCACCTATATTAATCCTATTGCCTGCGTTTTCTTTAGCGAGATAGTAGTGCACGCCCGAAGGAAAACAATGTTTCTGTTTATTTTTTCTTCTTTTTTCCTGTTTTGTGACCAAACTGATTTGTGGCAAAGAGATATGTTGCTAAAAGAGTTTCAGAATACAAATATGCGCTAATAGAAATGAAGATAGAGTATAGTGTACAGCCGACAGAAAATCAACATTTTAGTTGCAAAGTAGCTCGTAACGTAAGTGAATAGAGTTCACAGTTGTGAAGTTAGATGTGCTGTCTACTGTGCATAATCTTGGGAATTTATTGATATAATTTAATAAATACGGTTCTTGAGAAGTATGTGTAGTGTTAATTTGAATGACAGAATACGCAATAGTCTGATTAGAGAACGCTATGGACTGAAAGAGGATGTACTGACTAGAATTGAGAAAGGAATGTTGCGTTGGTTTGGACATGTGGAACCGGCGTGCATGCATGCAACGACTAAGGAACATTGATGAAGTGAGTCAGATCGTGGCAAGTGGCAGTACTTGGTCACTGCCTACCCCTCTTATTCAATATTCAATCTCGAATCTCGACTTATTCAATAATTCGTTGTCTCAATTTAAGGTAAGGGTTTATAATTTGTTATATTCTGATTGCGAGTGTAGCTAAATAACCATGTATTTGTTCATCTCAATGCCTTCCCCTATACCTTCTATTTGATAAATTCTTTTTTTTTGCAGGTTAGACTATGCGCCTCTCGCTATCACATTAGGTACCTGCCTTAACTATAGGTGAGAAATGTTTCACAGGACAGATAAGTCCATAACCAACATTGTAAAACATTCATTATCTGTGCTTGTATTTTCTCCAAATAAATTAAATTAAAGTTCTACCCAAAAGCTACTTCGCTGGGCATAGGACAGGACATAAAACTTATGGACACATTGCAAACAGCGACGCATTTAGTCGTCGCCTGTCGCGGAAATATCCGGATACCGGAAATAGTCAGGATCGGTCCTGGGCGAGCATAACTCACGGAGGTTATTACAAACTAACAAGTTGTGAGAAGTTGAGTTACGTTTCTGTTTCACACTGTCTACCTCTACTTGCATAAGGTGAAACAGCCTACGTAGTGGTGGTTATTGTATAGAATCAGGCGTTACTTTGCGGAATTCCATAATAGCATTAAAAAGTGATAATTACTTTGCTAATTTCGGCCAAAAATCCCACAAGCACCATGCGGTTAATTAATGCACCGCCCTCCCTCCCACTTATTCAAGCAGAAGCAAGACACGAACACACCACCACCGACACCAATCCTTGTGTGAGAAAACACGCGACGCGTTTCGCCTTTAATACGAGGCATCCTCAGGCTCCAAAGTGCAAGTGACCGTCACCGCAAAAAACGCAGCAAAGTAATTATTACTTTTTAATGCTGTAGTGGTGGTTGTTCGAAGGAAGACGTTAGCCTCATTCGAGAGGTCGTGGGTTCGAATAAATTTTTTGCAATAATGTCACCCGCTCAGTGTAACGAAAAATGTCGAAAAGAAACCTTAGCGCCTAAGGGATTCAGCTTTGAAATCGCCAATCTGCGGTGAACAAGCGTGGTGTTTAGTCCAAGCTCTCTCTCTCTCTGAGAGAAGACCTATGCAAGACCTAAGAAGATCTGTGGGGCGTATTTACAGCAAAAAAAACATTCTTTAGATGACATAATATAACATTTACATACAGGCACATACATTGCTTCTGACCCCACACTAGGATACCCTGTGTCATGGGAACCAGAAACAACGACATCACAAACATGTAAACATCCAAGACCTGGGGTTTTATTTATCCCCAGCCGGGGTTCGAATCCGGGACCTCTTGCATGATAGGGACATGCGCTACCGCTGCGCCATAGAGATGAGAGAGAGAGAAAGTGAGAGAGTTTCTCACAGTAAGGTTTTAGTCAAAAAAGCTTTCAAATCTTTTTTTTTTTGACATTGACGCAATTCACATGCATCGGCATTATGAAATGAGTTAAGGCTTAAAAGCATTTGTCAGAGCATCGCAAACGAAATAAGTCCTAAATTTGAATTCATAAAATAAACTTTACATCCGTAAATACATACATTTACACCTGTATCCCCGAGGAAGAGACCCGGTTTTTGTTTGACTCGAAAACCAGGAGACAACACAATGTAAAGCTTACAACTTTGTGCTTCTGTAATTACATAATCTTGTACTACACTGTCTGAAATTTCATCTGGGAAAACATCGATGCTGGTTTGAAGTTGACTGCTTATTCACAAAAAGCCCCAGAAACTTTTACGGATTATTAGGTCGTGGTCACATGGAATTCCTTTCAACAGATTTAAATTTGTACCTAAGGTTTTTTGTACGTCAACAAACTGCTAATAAACTGTTAATAGCTGTCAGTAGTTTTCTTAGTATGGCTTTTTGTCCAATTGACATCAGTCAGTATCAGATTATCAGATTGCTGGTATAGGAGCGTAAAGTAAACGTATGCAGTAAAGATTTTTTTCTTTTTTTTTTGTGAATATTAAGATAGATCGCATACAGTTCAATTTTAATTACGTCAAATTATATTACCATGGGTAGGACATGTACTATCTACGTTAGAGTTTAACAAGTGTTCGTATACCATTAACTACCAATTTAGCAAAATCGTAGCAATAACAAAACTAAGTATAATATTATTTCTTGATCATTCGTTATGATCACACATAGTTATATATATTTATCGTGATTAGGACCATTTAAAATATAGAATATTCTTACCACTACTATTAATAAAAAAAATACTAAAAATTATGTAAAACATATTTTTATATTTTTCCGAATTTTGTTGGTAGATTTAGATGGAGCTGACATGCTCACCTATGTGAACAAAGCTTCTAAATAAATAAAGATAATAAAAAAAAATATTTCTCAGCTCGAATCTGTAACGAAACCTTCTGAAACGAAATCTTAAGGCAGGTAAAAATGCGTCACACTCAAAGACAAAAGAGTTCTAATTACTTTAAATAAATTTGCTTTTCATCTACTATACAAAAGCCATGGTGAAAAAATAAATTGTCCTCTATCATAAAGCTACCAAAAAAACTCTTTCAGACGATTAAGGACAAACTAATCTATCAAACAAAATCATGGGCTAATTGTTAGGGATTCTCGTATCCGTATATTATTTGACCATGACCATGACATAAAGGTTGTTCCCGAAAAATATTAAAAAGCGGATTAGCACAGAAATAAACGCAGTCTTACAAAAGCAGCCTCTTTCTTACAAATTCAACCAAACAGGTTGTTTTTTCTCAAACAACCAAATTTACATGAAAATCACAATGCTTTTTAGCAATAAGGTGGTCAACAATACTCATGTAAGCCATGATACAGTACGACCATAGATACCAACAAATATCCGGAGCACATAGAATTATGCTGGAGCCCATTAACCTACGAAAACTGTATATTTGTCTGAACTATAAAGAGCCATATCTAACTAATATTTAATCTTAATGAAAGTTTTTTTTTGTTGTTATGTACTTTCAACTAGTTTTTTTCTTATCCTTTTTCACTCAATACTATTACTTTTATATATTAAATACTTAAAGTTCAGTTATAGTCGCTCTTTCCCTTTACGCATGACTTTAGAGACATTAGGGGCATATTTAACAAGAATCTTGTTTTCATAAATAATACTGCGAGTCTTTTTTAAGTTATTAAAATGTTAACACGTTCTTAGTGGTCCACAAATAAAAAATCATTCTACATAGAAGGCGACTAACCAGGCCACCAACGTGAACACGCCCTAACTGAGCGGGACTCGCAAAATATCCGGACACCGCCGTCCGACTATGTCTCCAAACTAGCAACTCTCGCAAACTTGAAAACACGCACGATAGTGCATTGAACGATTTAGACGCCATTACAGTGCGCGCGACAGATTTATGTGCGAATTGTGCGATCCGGACGGTGGGAGCCGATTTCGGCGCCAATTTGAGGCGTCGATTTTAATGCGCGAAAAGTTTTCACTGCGACTGTAAAAATACCAGTTTCCGTTTGGAATTCGAGATAAGACATTAGAAAGTGCACTCTCCGGTCACTATTACATTACTTCCCAGTATCTAGTGTGCATGTACATAAAACACGAGGCGACTATAAGATTTGCATACAAAAAACTTTTATTAACGTGACATGAACTTTTAAACGTATTTTTTGTCATGTAGGATATAAGCGTCTAGTCTGACGACCATAGGCTACATGAGAAACACAGACCTTCTCTCAGAGACATAGTATGGGTTTAATTCTCTTGCGCGTATATCGCAAGCTCATTCTGAGTTTGTTTAAGCTATTTGCCGAGCAAAGCACTAGTATAGTATACTATTTCCAACAACATGTTAAGCTGGTGACTACCAAACCCAATCCACAGATAAACCTTGTCGGTTTCGGGGGATGGGAGGCATTATATTGCATGTATTTTTTTCTTACTTTAAATAAATAAATTATAAAAAAAAATTACCACACGTGCTCACCGCGGATTGGCAATTTCAAGTACTGAGGTATTTGAACACCTCAGACACTCAGGCTTCCTCACGATGTTTTCCTTCGCAATTAGCGAGGCAAAAAGCGCAATAAGGCCAGAAAATACTTTTGAAGAAATATGCGATACTGGAAATTTGCAGAGTCTTTTGCAGGGTTGACCCCACGTTACATTTTTGAGCCCGAATCTAATCGCACCAGTATTCAGCAAGCGTAGTACACCAGTTTTATCCCTTTCAAAGCGCCCGACAGGTAAACTTCCATGTTCTAAAAATAATATATCCATTCGGTTTAAAAACTTCCACGACGAGTTTTAAAAAGCGAGGATTTTCAGGGAAAAGTTTCGGTCACAAACACCGCTATTTATGGAGCAAATGTTTATGTCAACTAGATTTATGAAAAAGTAGTGAAAATACGTCCAATAGAATACTGTGACGTAATATAATACGTTTGGAAGTTTACTTAAATTTGTTAAATTTACAGTCAATGCAAATTGGCTAAACTATAATATTGGCTATTATTCATTGTACAGTACATTCAAAGGTTGTATCGAAGAGATAACTTTTAGTGGTAAAGCCTCCTTCTGTACTTCTAAACTAATATGTATGTATGTGTAAATTCCATTTTATGTACAATAAAGTGTTTTCTATTTTTGTAAACGAGAAGAGGGTATATGAATAACTAAGCCAAAAATATAAACATCCCAGAAAACTCATAGCTTAATATTAAGGCGCTAGGGCGCGCATACTAACGCCACCAAGGAAAAAAAAATCATATATTTTTTTATGATTCTACTTGGGAAAAAGCGAACATCGTAAATCCTAATAAATATTAGCTATTATTAGATGCTATTGAAAAGAACGTAGGTTCAAGAATGTAACAAAAAGCGGTTTTCCCAAAAACGGCCGTAATTACTGGAAATCGATTAGAGCCCTAGGTTCTACACTGTAGATTCTAAACATATATGTCACAGTTGTGAAGATTTAGGTTTATTTTTGGAAAATACGTGTAATAGAGCAAGTTATGACTTTTATTCTATTGGCAGCGTTGGTTAGCAGAGAGTAGCGCTTTAAGTCTACGAATCTACTTAAATACTCGTTCTCCTTAACAGATGGTACAACACGTACAAATATATGTTATTCCCTCCTTGAAGGTATGGGCTGATTCGATAAATTTTACTCGTAAAAAAGCTGCACTAAAGACATTTCTCCCGGAAAATTACGCAACATCTCTATACAACGCCATAGTTGAAATATTCCCGGATTACAACAAATCGACTGCCTCGTTGGTTCCATGCCAGAGGTCGTGGGTTCGAATTCCATTGGGGGTGGCTTGTTCAAATGGCTTCAATCTGGTATTTCCATGTTTGTGATGTCCTTGCCTGGTTACCAAAGTATCCTAATTTGGCACCAGGAAAACTGATTGTATTGTGTAGAAGTTATTATTACTATTATTATCATTATTCTGACTTTAATTTTATTTTACAGTAATCTTGTAATACGTAGTCAAAATTATATTAAGACTGCGATGGCAGTTTGTGTTCTGTAGCGCTAATTCTGGTGAACTCTTATTGATGTTAACTGTCGAAAAACTGTCAATAAATCCGTGTGTAGCCTACAATTTCCCTTTTGAAGTAAACTTGTGTTATAGATAGATAAAAAAAGAACACTTTGATGTACATAAAAAATACAAAGCTGAACCTACATAGGTATGAAAATGAACTTCAAAATTATAACTTACCCAATTTTTTTAAGCTTATTTTTTTTGTAACCCTTTTTTATTTTCTTTGTGTGATTTCCCAATGTTAAGTAGGTCGGTATCGAATTTTTTCATGATGCACAAACAGGATAAATTTGTAAATTTTGGCACCAATCTACCTATAGTACCTACTTAGCTATCAGATAAAAAAGGTAGTGTTAAAAATAGGCTGTTAATACGATACTAATCTTCATTAAATAAAATCAGACAAAATCAGGTGAGTCGCCCATTAGCTCAGTTGGAAAGAGCGCTGGCACGGATAGCCAGGGTCGCGGGTTTGAATCCCGGCATGGGTGGAATTTTTAGCCTCTAAATATATTTTTAAAATCAGACATCTAACGACGTATTTAAAATGTCATAATAATAATTTTAATTACATCTTGTTAAATGTTCACAAACGCACCGATTTCCAATGATCATGCGCACTTTTAATCGCATATTTTATCGCGTTGATAGAATTTGTAACCTGCTAGAAACGATGCATAACTACCTACTTATTTAAAACATCTATCTATTAGCGCCAACTTAATCACTGCAGTGTCTGTGCCGCGATAAAGTAACGAATTATCAGATAGGTAATCGAATCCCGGCTATTAGTAGTTCAATCAACTGTGAAACACAATATATTTTATACTATCCCTGCAAATTACACAAGAAAGTTTTAATTTCACTCCATGACATTTATAAAAAACGTCAAGGAGAATTAAATTAAAAAGTCACAAAAACATGTCTAAAAGAACAAAGTATAGCAAACTAATTTAAATAAAAAAAAGAAAACCAACCAATAAGTCCACCGGCAAAAATCCAAATCATAAAGGGCACAAAAAAAACAAACACTAGTTCACAAACAAAATCATTTCCGTCACATAAAAATACAGAATCACTTGAAGAAAATCTTTTCTAAAAAAGCGGTCTCTGAGGAAAATTCTAAACGCACGTTTACGAACACCAATCACATCGAACTTTACCGTTTGCCGCCAACTCCAAAAACTTCGAGTGTCAATTGCATAAAAAGAAAACTGGCCGGTTTTCTTTCAAGAAAAAAAAGCTAACGCCGCGGATTCTGAATTCGAAAACTTTCGCGTCGCGTCGCGTGACTTTGAAATTCGAATGTGGAATTTTCGGTTATAATGGGGGAGATGCGCGCATAGCTGAAGCTTAGATGAGACTGTGGCGGGCTGCCGCGTTGGACGCAGTGTGTGGCCAAACCGCGACTTTCGTCCCTACCGGTCGCCCTACAGCTCGAGCGACTAGTGACGCATCCAGGAGCGCTCCGCTATATACTCCAAATTACAAGTAACATGACTAATTTCGACATTTAGACAGATACTCAGGACAATTAGGTCATGCTATTTTAGAAAGATGAATAATTGTAATTTTCAGTACTTTTATACATATGGGTTACTTATGTAGAATTTTGTTTCATCGTGGCAATATGTTCAGGATTGCAGAAAGCGAAATCAGTCAATGGATATTTCTATATTGCGTTTATTTTAAAACTGCATCTTTAGTGAAATTGAAGAGCGTACGTTGAAGGAAGCAAGTCACCGGTAATTAAAAATGTGTGTAGTACATATTTGTAAATGTGTTTGCTGTCGTTAAATTCCGGTGACAACATTACGAATTCAGCGAAAACTTTAGTAATGTTAGTCGGCTAGAAAACGGTGGCAAAAAAGCGCATAAATAAGTACCTCAGTATATTTTTGAACCAAAACATCCGTAAGCACTACACATCATCAAGCTGGTCGGAGTCTTCCGACAAAAAATAAGTTAATCCGGATTTAAATCAATAATACATAAGAGATACTTGCACAAGCTCATAAATCCTGATTGAAAACAATTTAAACCTGATTCTCAGTAAAAAGTTCTGTCAAAATTGTACTAAAACTGGATTTAAGGAGACTGCGCACGCGGCCCAAAGTATATTGTAAAATTCAGTAGTTCCTAAACTTAATAACACATTCATGGCTTATACCCACTGACCCAAATCAAAATGCCACCAAAGAAGCTAAAACGCAAATCATGTAGAGTAGCTATTTCCAAGAAACAAGCAAGCACATAGCACGCCACAATCGAACTACAATATAACAAGTTCAACACAGAGTCTGGTGACATAATAACGTGATTGTCACACCAGTAAATGGTAACCCAGTTGTAGACAGAGAGTAACTTTATGAACAGGAAGTGTTAGGATCCGCAGGATACTCGGTGCGCGGCACAAAATGTACAGTACAGAAGTTTAATTAATAGCATGAGTGCTCGTCAGTCCTGAGCGAGAGTACCCTCATAGTTACCAAATAAATATAATATAAAAAATGCGAAAAAGATGCGAAAGGTGCCAGCCATCAATCGGCTGGCACCCGTCTGGTAACAACGATGACCGTAACGTCATCGAAACGTCGAGGTAAAATAGCAATAAATTACAACGCGATTAAGCCCCGAAAATATTCTAACTATAATATAAAAAATGTCTTTATTCTATACTGGAAATATATAACTTGGTATTCAATTAACGTAAAACATGAAAACTCTCTCTTCGGCATTAATTAATTAAAGTACTGCCACTTATTTGAGAATAATTATTCTCAAATAAGTGGGTAATTACCCACACTATAAAATAATATATAAAAAAGAACACATAAAAATATAAATTTATAATTTTACGGTCTTTCACATCTCGATTCCACTAAAACACTCTAAAGACGAAGTTAAAACTGGTTTACGAGAAATTCCTGTCAAAAACCGGTTTTAACTCCCTCTTAAGTGTTTTGGTGAAATCGATAATGACATTAAAATTTTAACTTATTGGAAACGTTTACTTAACTATAAAGTAAGTTAACCGTTCCCAATAAACTCTTTGCAGACTATGGAAGTTTGCAAAAATATTTTAACGACTCACGATGCTCATACATTTGGCAGGTCTACTCGCGTTTGTTTAACTAAGTTTTCTTAATTATTGATCAGACATTAAATTTTTTGTAATTAATTACAAAACAATTTTAACAATTTTTTGTATAGTGGAGTATTGCGTAATTCCACGCAAAGCAAAAAGTTTAAATAACAGTAAGTTTGAAAAAGGTTCAAATTTGAATAAACAGAATAAACATTTATGAATAAACAGCGATTATAATCGTTGCCAAATAACGAAAATATACCTCAACTCGCCAAAACAAAAACATAATTTTCAATAACATATGTGATTCAGTAGTATTTGCAGTGTAAAACCATTTTCTTATTTGTCCGTGTGAGAGGTTCCAAGATCACATGCCAAGTCAAACTTCTGATGTTGCAGTCAAGCGCGCGGTGATTCAACTCGGTTCAATGGAAACGCTGCCAGGATATCACCAGCCAGTTTTGTAGTTTGCTTTAATCGACGCTGGACAGAACAGAGCAAAAAGTTTGTGAATAAGCTTTACAGCCTTTTTGATTTTTTGCTTGCTTGATTTTTTAAATACTGAAAGTTATTGATTGAATTCAAATTTGGAATACTTCCGTGGTGTGAAACTCCTTTGTCTATACTTATTAGTGGAACAACCCTCCGTCGGCACTAAAAATAAAATATTAAATATAAAGGTATAAGTATATTAGGTACCTACTCCTCTGGTTGCCCACGAGGAGAGGTGCTACTGTACAATATAAATGGCTGTTATTGCGGGCATCATCCGATTAGTTTCCAAACTGTCAAGCAATAATTTACGGTTGCGTTATTATTACGTTATTATAGGGGATGTATTAGCAAAGGGAAAGATAAAAGTACCCGGAACCGGCGTGCGTGCATGCAACGACTTATGAACATTGATGAAGCGAAGGTTATCTGTCAGGATCGTGGTAAGTGGCAGTCCCTGGTCTGTGCCTACCCCTCTGGGATACAGGCGTGAGTTTATGTATGTATGTAAATTCCAACGAGGTTTTTATGAATTCAGTCAGTGAGTTCAGCTACCTTAACAGTTACCAACATTGTAAACGAATACCTCGTCTACCTCAACTACTTTGTCTCGCAAAGGTTTCATAACTTTCTCCCGAGACATCATTGTCATTTGCGACCATTCATGGGCAGCTATTGACTTGGATTCGACTCGTCCCAGTGACTCGGTCATTGAGGTATCCCTTCAATAGACACTTAAGCTTTAGAACGGCTTTTAAGAATTCAGATATTATGTTTACTTCACTTAAAATTTCTTACCTACGTTTTTTCTTAGCTCGGCGGTGCGATGATACTCACCTTATCCAATAAAAGTGTATTTAATTGATTTCTGAGTCCTGAAAACTCGAAGCCGTGTGTTATACGCAGTAATAGTCATTGCATGAATTGAGTATGAAATTGTGTTTTTTATACGCAAGACCCTTTTAACCATTTTCTAGACCTCTCTCCCCCCCTACTTAAGGCAAAATAATTCTTACACTGGACTGCAAAACTAAGTATCATGCTTTTAAAATTGCAATATCTTTTTAACAGCACAAGATATAAGTTCGAAATAAAAAAAGGAATTTAATTTTGTGTCTAAAAAGTTCCTATTCGGTAACCTTCTTTTAAGAAATGGGTGAAAAATTGAGATATATGTTCGAAATGAAAAAAACTCTAAAGAGAATTTAATTTTGTGTCTAAGAAGTTCATGAAAAAACTCAATTTTATTGGAAAGGTTTTATAACGTTTAGAATAAAAAAAAATCAAAATTGTAGTACTTAGTTTAGCAAGCCAGTGTATTTCAACTTCACTTATAAGAAAGTTAAACTGGTTCATATCCCCCGCCCTCACATGTCCCCTCGTCAAGTTTTTGTGTTCACCTAATTCCAATTACAATATGGGTAGTTAGAATATAGGTAATTATTTATTCTTCTCTATAAATCTCTTTTGAACGTATTCGTGGCGACAAAATGTAACTCACTGGGTCAAATTCGGTTTTATCGCAATGTTTTGAAACGCGCCAATGTAAATGTTTAGAATTGCGATTTGTGAAAGAAAGGTCGTGACGTGGAGTCTCGCATGGTTACACCGCGCGCCGGTTTTCAGTTCATTATGTAGCCCCTACCACATACTAATGTTAATCAATGTATGAATATTAAAGAACCATTAAATAGTACACGTTTTTAATGCCCCCAGATGGACCGCTATCCATGTATCAGTTCGATCTCGCGATTCAACGGCCGGGGCTGCTTCTGCGCTTCTGTCAGCGGTAATAAACTGAAATGCAACACCGAGGCCTACGACAGCCGTTTAATGCACAAGATTATCGATAAGCAGATCGTTCGCGTTATTATTTACGACCTGTGCTACCAACTCTGTTTCTCAGGCGCCAAAATTAATGACTACTTACTTAGGCACTTTGTCACTATTTACAGACGTGGATATTCAATATTGAATGATCAAAATGTTGCCCAAATCCATTTTTGCGCATGACAAGATTTGCACAGCAAAGGATTAAGGGTATAAGTTCATAAAGGGTCACATTACAAATTCAGCGCACAGCCAACAGCTGCGATTTGAACTGCAGAAATCTAAGGGCCTATATTAATTTATTCATTTACCCTTCACGCCCCAAATCTCCTGGCTGCGATGGGGTCCCGCTCGTCATCCATCATGTCAGCGGTGCAAAACAAATCGATTTTAAAGCGCATGTGATTTGTTATTTCATTACCCGTAATTTGTAGCGGCTTGCTTCACATTTTGATCGCTGCTTTTTGGATCCTTCTGTAAATCAACCGACTTTTATTACACGCGATGTTGTTAATGAGCTAGGGCCTTGAAGTAAACATACAACAGTCATATTGTACAATTATTTATAGAACTTTTATTCGGTTATGACATTTCATGCGGGGTTACTTATGCGCAATGTAGAGAAGACCAGCCTGGTACTACTTAGATCTTTTGAGATGTTATCGATGTTTTTAAATTAATTATAGTTTAAGATCTGGCATCTGATATCGACGGTGCCCGGTGCTGCGTCGTGAACTACTCGTACAAGCAATTGAAATTTTAAATAAAAATTCATTTAGCCATGTTATTAATATGTTCGTCGTCTTTACAAGCCACCGCGAGGAATCCAAAGGAAAGAGTTTTAATCATCCGTAATTTTAACATTATTGAAATTCTTCGGTGCTTAATTCCATATTCATTACTTTTTAGTTTGACCTTTAGATACTTTTTGTCTTTTCTTGATAATCTATATACGACATCGTGTGTGACACCAATGCACTCATAAGCAAATCAACTCGAGCACGTGTATAGTTTGTAACCCTAATAGCAGCAGCGAAAATAAGCTCCAAAAAACCATTGGCACAAGCTTCGTAAAAAACCACTGCGGTTTGAACACCCGGAAGTCGAGGGGTGAAAGGGAAGTCCCGATACTGGTTTTTATTTCCTCCCCTAAGCTACAGCGAGTGTGTATTGATTCCCCATTGTCGTCAGGGCAGGGTGTTACTTTTGAAATAATTTTTGATTGATACTTTGCGCCCCTTTTGACGCATCGCGCGCCTCCGGCTGAATGGTTTGGCCCTATCATAGTTTATGATTGTCGAAAATATTGACAAAACTCTCGTGCGTAAAGTCGTTATTATTTGGCGGGTACCATTTCATTTGCTTCCTTTTGGTGCAGATTTCTTTGCTTCTTTTTCGGTCTTTGAACTCCTAGGGAAGGATAGGGCTTCCGATATTAACTTCTGGCCTGAAACAAGGTTAGGTCAAGAATCACTTGACAGAAATCAATAGTCCAAGACGGCTAGCTAGCATCTCTGCTTTCAACATAACATAAACCCACACCGGTATTCTGGAGTCGCAGGCAGAGTCCAGGACTTCCCACTTACCATATAAATCTAATGAACCTCCTTCACTTCCTTAATGTCTCAACATAATTATGGTACAGGTCGTCTATCACAGAAAGGTTCATATGTACTATTAACCCATAATGGGTTGATGGGTTCCCACCGAGAGGCACGGGTCTCTTCCCTGATAAAGGTATAAGCCATACTCCACCACGGGGGCCAAGTCCGGATCGGTAGGGGCTAGCAAGACTAGTGGCTGGTCTTACTGTGAGAAGTTTTCAAGCCGCTCTAAGGCCTCTGACTTGGCTTAACGACTACCATCTATCGACGGCAGTCGGCACCATATGCTTAACGTGCCTTGCGAAGCTTGGAACCGCTGGGAAAAATGCCACTAGCATTAGTCATAGACGGTTTACCCATCCATGCACTGAACGCGCCCTGTGTTGCTTAACCTTCGTGATCGTTTAAGATCACTCAGCCAGCCAGGGCTACGAGCGATTCTGACCGAGCGATGGACGCCATATGCCTGCATTAATTACAATCTCAAGCTCTGAGATATAGGCAAACGAAATCCAACTTCGAACACTTAGGTTTCCTTTGGATGTTTTCGTTCTTATTAGTGAACATTAGTACCTATATTAAGAAGCTATTTAGTTGCTGCCTATACGTAATACAGAGAATGCCGGGATTCGAACCCGCAACCTCTGGCTATCCGTGCCAGCGCTCTACCAATTGAGCCAATGGGCGACTTTTTTAAATTTGTCCTTAGCACGGGTTAGTGCATTAAAAATAAAAATAGTAAAATTATAGTAGTTAAAAATATACTAATATTAGTACCTATAGTTTAAATGTTAATAAAACAATTAACTCATTTGTCCCTTAACCAAATTGAGACATGCCAATACGGATAGGGCCGTCCAAACGAAATGCATAGCCTGTGCCAAACCGGTCTCTCGAATGAAGCCGTAACGATTTCGCTGCAGCTTTTGTTAACATTTTAATTGGCATTAACTGGTCGAAATTAGCATATGACAAGGGTCACGGTGCCGCTGCCAATGTAGGGATCTCCCTATCTTTTATTTCAGAGATCTTAGTTACCCGAAAGGGTTGGTTGGCACTGGTTGAAGTGATATCACTCCTGTAAGTGATAAGGCCGTTTACTACGTCTCTCCTTCTTGCTTGCACAGTTCGAAAGATCTTAAGAGAATGAGTGAGATGACTTTTGGCATCTATTGCTGTACGTTCGTTCGTTCGTTATCAACCCTTATATGTCCCCACTGCTGGGGCACGGGTCTCTTCCTGCATCGCAGGAAGGTTAGGCCATATTCCACCACGGGGGCCAAGACCGGGTTGGTGGAGGATTGTGAGACAGTGGCGAGTCTCACTGTCAGAAGTTATCAAGCCGCCCATAAGGCCTCTGACATGGCTTAACGACTGCCATTATATGACAGCCGGCACCAACGGCTTAACGTGCCTTGCGAAGCACGGAAGCGCTCGGAAAAATGCCACTAGCGGTAGTCACGGGACGCTCACCCATCCCGTACCTGACCGCGCCTGTTGTTGCTTAACTGTTATTAGGGTTCCGTCCCTCAAAAGGAAAAAACGGAACCCTTATAGGATCACTTTGTTGTCCGTCTGTCCGTCCGTCCGTCCGTCTGTCAAGACCCTTTTTCTCAGGAATGCGTGGAGGTATGAAGTTGAAATTTATATCAATTACTCAAGTCTACTGTCCCTTGAAGCTGTGAAAAAATCAAACTTCTAAGCCAACGCAATCAAAAGATACAGCCGTTTATGCCGCAAATTTTCGACACTTGCAAGGGAATCAAAACCTACAGGGTGCTTCCCGTGAACTCAGAATCTTGAAATTTGGTACGAAGCAACGTCTTATAGCATAGATAAAGGAAAAATTACGAAAACCATAAATTTTTAGTTACATCACATAATATATTTTTTTTTAATAATTTTAAACTTACTACCCATTTCCTCATAAACGCGTAGAGGTATTAAATTGAAATTCATACCAAATACTCAGGTCTATAATACAGGTTTGTACGGAACCCTCGGTGCGCGAGTCTGACTCGCACTTGGCCGGTTTTTTTTTTTTAAGTCTCTTATGTAATTCCTGGTGTACGTGCAATAAAGAATATTCTATCTATCGATCTATATACCGCTCCGCTACCACTGCTCTAGACTAGACTAGGGCAAATTGTCACAATACTGACGAAACAAATAGTGGCGTATTCACGAAGGGCGAGAAAAAGGAAACCCGTAATGACCGAGCGTGATTTCAGCGACTAATGAATGTTGATGAAGCGAAGTTATGTCGCATTCCCGAAATGTTTTATATTTCAACCAAAGTTCGCGCTGCACTCGTTCAGACTACGCACAAAGCCAATCCGAACATGTCATGTATTCAGAAGAAAAGTGTGTAGAGAGTTAACCCAATTCTTCCCGCGGGTGTCGTAAAAGGCGACTAAGGGAGACAAACCGGGGGGTGGGCAGCAGCGCCCCTGCAGTACAATTCCACCGAACTGCGATCCCCAACCCGCATTCCCAGCGTGGGGATTATGGGCATTACCCCCTATGATAGCACAACGTGGCGCTCTTTAGAAAAGGGCTATGTCCAGCAGTGGACTAGTATAGCCTGACGACGACGACGAGTCAACCCTCTTTGTCGCACGCAGTAGTCGCGTAACAAATAGGTTTCACTGTCAAATGACAAAACCAGAAACACAAGTCGCTACACCGCATCTTCTTCCTTTCAACAAATTGAATCATAAGTAATTTCCAACAATGTCGCGGCTAAACTTATCAATATTTCTCCAACACGGCCGCGATTAGCGTGGCCATTATCGACTCTATTTATTGCCTCGTGATAAATCGTATCGCGTCCATCTGTTTCTTATGATTTTCTCAACTACTTACGCGTATAATGTGACAGAAGGTACAGGCCATCCATACTTAAAGCACATGGCCTGGTTACCTTAGAGTAGCCTCGTTTGAGACCGGGAAGATTCTGCTGTTATTTTTATGGTATTTTTAATGACTCGTGGTGCTGTTAATAAAAAATCGCGATTAGAGCCTTTATATGTATTACACTTAATACGTATTTATTTATTCACATACTTGTTATTTATGTATTATCTACGGAAAACCAACAGCTGATCAACAATATATGAAACTTATAAAACTAGTTAGTGAGCAAATTAAAGGTTTTCACCTAGAGAAGTAGAGTGCTAGAATTTTGCAACGCAAGAAAAAATAGTAACACAGTACATCGAGCATGCATCGCAATAACATACATACATACATACATACATACATACATACATACATACATACATACATACATACATACATACATACATACATACATACATACATACATACATACATACATACATACATACATACATACATACATACATACATACATACATACATACATACATACATACATACATACATACATACATACATACATACATACATACATACATACATACATACATACATACATACATACATACATACATACATACATACATACATACATACATACATACATACATACATACATAAATACATACATACATACATACATACATACATACATACATACATACATACATACATACATACATACATACATACATACATACATACATACATACATACATACATACATACATACATACATACATACATACATAACCACGCCTGTATCCCAGAGGGGTAGGCAGAGACCAGGGACTGCCACTTGCCACGATCCTGACAGATCACCTTCGCTTCATCAACGTCCATAAGTCGTTGCATGCACGCACGCCGGTTCCGGGTACTCTTCCGGGCATCGCAATAAATAAATAATAATGGCTGTACCAATCTGACAATTATTTATTTATTTTTACTATGAAAATTATTGTAATATTAAAATTTATCGTAATCAGCTGCCGAAGTTATGAGAAAAAAAAAATATTCTTCATCATCATCACCCCAATACCATCCGGTTCTTCTGTTACATTCATTGTGTGCTCACACAATGCGCTTGCGTCACGTAATACGTGCCGCATAACGCCATAATATCGGAATCTCACAGACTTTCTTATCAATAAAACAATATAAAAACGTATTGACAATAATTTATTCAATAAAATTTTCTTCGTCGTCCAGCTACGAAGGGGCTCGGAGTCACTAGGACTTCATTGGAGAAGTATTCAATTCAAAATTACTCGAAATAAAACTGTCATGAGTGTAGCCATAATGCGAATTATGTTCATTTTATCTCAAAATCACTACTAATTACCCATAATTACTTACAACTAGTTGAGGCTCAAGATTCGAGGAAATAATTCTTATTGGTCTCAACCCTTTGTAGGTCCCCGCTGCTGGGGCACGGGTCTCTACCTGCATCGCAGGAAAGTTAACCATAAGGCCTCTGACACGGCTTAACGACTGCCGATAAATAACATCCGACACCAACGGCTTAACGTGCCTTGCGAAGCACGGAAGCGCTCGGAAAAAAATCCACTAGCTAGGTTGATGGTCGGTCACCCATCTAACACCGGTCCGCGCCTGTTGTAGCTTAACCTTAGTAATTGATTCCAATCACTCGGTTCCACTAGACCACGAGCGCATTCTTATTGCAATAAACAAATAACAACATAATATATCGGTATCAATTTTCTCTCTCTTTCAAGAGGGCGAGTACCAAGAACACGGGTTAGTCCATTAAAAATAATATAATCATGTGGGTACAGCGATATCATTCCGATATTAAACCTATCTGCAAAGTAAGGTACTCGGGGCTGCAAGTGATGCAAATTACTTCAGCCAGATGTTGCTGCCTGTACTTAATACAAAGAGTATTTGAAATTGAAATTGAAAAAGGGTTTAATTATCGCAAAAAAGTACAAAAACCACTTAAAATAGACTTAGTTAATTACATACATAGTTAATTTAGTGAATACTTAGTTAAATAACGCTATGCGATAATAAGGATATGCTCAGCTAAATGCTGCGTGTGCAAACATCAACGCAGCGCTGATTTTCAGCACATCCCGAGTGGCTTTAAGAAGGTTAAAGAAAAATTACGCAAGCTCAATTCCCAGCTGTAGTACTCAACTACCCTTCGAGGTACAAAACGCTTACTCTACTTCCCTATTTCGTTGTAGCTCCATGTAGACACGCGGATCGCTATGGGAAGCGGGGTGGGCGGCCATAATCTAACTGATTACAGCCAAATTATCATCGGCCAAGCCGAAAGGCGCACAAAACCGCTGTAAATACACAAAATATACATAAATACGCAACTGTTTATAATTCTGGTGACGATCTTCGAAAGAACCTATGGACGAGAACACGACATATTGTTTGGAAATAAGTTTTAATTAAAAATGTGTTGATATATTTTAATGTGATGGCCGTTTTTGGTTGTGATGTAAAAACTCTTACCGTACTCGGAATAAGAGCCAGTATTGCACAAAAGGAGTGTCATTTGGCCTAACTGTACAGTAAAGAATTAGAATATAGAAGAGCTCGAGGCTCGAACCGAGTGATAGGAATCAATCACTTGAGTTAAGCAACAACAGGCGCGGGAGGTGCAGGATGGGTGACTGTCCCGCGACTGCCGCTAGTGGCATTTTTCCGAGCGCTTCCGTGCTTCGCAAGCCACGTTAAGCTATTGGTGCCGACTGTCAGTAATGGCAGTCGTAAAGCCATGTCAGAGGCCTTATGGGCGGCTTGAAACTTCTGACAGTAAGGTCCGCTACTGTCTTACAATCCTCCATGAACCCGGACTTGGCCCCCGTGGTGGAATATGGCCTAACCTTCCTGCGATGCACGAAGAGACTCGTGACCCAGCAGTGGGGACATACAAATGGTTGATGATGTTCTTTAAAATTTGGCAGCAGACGGCCGACGGGCATTTCACGGGGACGGGCTATTTTTTCATAATGTATGGCCGTCTCTAACTTAAGTTTAATGATGATATTAGAATGCAATTATGCTGCCTGCACGTCGCCGGTTCTGTGCAATGTGCTTTTGGTAGCCCTATACAAGTAATTGTATATTGTAGACTTTTAGTCCGAATCCACTTACGGGTGTTGTTATATCGGAAGAGTCCGACCAGGTTTCGCTCCGATTTGCAGAATCGAGCTTAATCATCCGGATACGGAATAAAAGTCTACAATGTGTTGTGCTTACGAAAATTTTAGTTCAATAAAGTAATTGTATAGGTCAACGGCCTCGTTGGAGCAGCGGTTTGGCACGCCGACTGTACAATCGAAGGTCTCGGGTTCGATCCCCGGCCGGATCAAGCTAGGAAAAGAACTCTTCTAGTAAGTCTCAGGTCTTGGATGTTATCCATGTATTTATTGTATTGAATCTATCATCGAGTTTAGCACCTGTAACACAAATGTCATTTATTTGTACTTAGTATAGGGCTATCTAGATCTGTGTAATATGTCCATGAATATTTATTTACATACATAACCTCACGCCTGTATCCCAGAGGGGTAGGCAGTGACCAGGAACTGCCACTTGCCACGATCCTGACCAGATCACCTTCGCCTCATCAACGTTCATAAGTCGTTACATGCACGCACGCCGGTTCCGGGTACTTTTTAATTTTCCTTTTGCTAATACATCCTATTTGGTCGATGTATGTCCGCCTGGGACGTCCCTTACCAGCCTTTCCACTCACATTCGCAATATATATTTGTTTCGTCAATCTTTCTTCCTTCATCCTCTCCGCATCTCCATTATGTATTTATTGTAGACATTATTAAATTATCAACATTTGGTCGAGATTACTACAATTTACTCAAAACTCTATTCATATATTCAATTTTTGTTTCTTTATTGTTAGTTTATCTTGTGATGTTTGTATATATTTTGTAACCGCCGCGGTTTAAGGCATACCTCTTTACTTTCTTTCGTGGAGTCCGGATTTCGGATTTATCTTTAAGCATAATTTATTTTGTGTAATATATTCATCAGCGCGTATGGAAATTTCGGTCATAATTTATGACGTAATTTGTTATTAAATGTACCTGCGTGAGCGCATAGATACGTAATCGCATGTTAGATTTGCCGTTAGACATATATACCTATAGTTATAGCTTATAAGTCGATTTGAAATTTAGAATATTGGTATCACACACATTTAAGAAGGTAAAGGCATTCCTTGAAAGGAATGTTAAAGTGAAAGGAAGTGAAAAACATTTATTTCTTTTGTAATAGAAATAAATATCACCTCACCGTTTGACACTATCCCCACCTTCTCCACGTCACCTGTTGTTTCGCTAGAATAAAATACTACTTAGTATTAAGCCCGCCAATTGTACAATCCTTACAGGTACAATAAAGAATTTAATAATAATAATTAATATTATAGAAAAATTAATACAAACTTACGAAGAAACATAATAATAACTATACCTGCACTTATGGTAGAGTAGGAAAAGGCTGCTCCTCAGCAAGATGCTGTCCACGGGTGACCACCGCTGGTTTTCTGCTGCACCTGATTCGCCAAAGGTCATACGCTACAGAATGTAAAGGTTGATGTGCCGCGACCTATTACATAGCTCGTCAAACTCTACACAAGCAGAGTCAAGGCTGCGCAGTCCGCTTGCATCTCGCGGGTCACAGCTCAACAAAACTCCCTTGCTTTTCTTCCCATTGGAAAAGTATACGAAGGCTTACTGGGAGAGTTTCGCAGACTGTGAAGTGTGACATTGTAGAGGTGGACTTAAACAATCGTGAGTAAACACTAGTGGGGACGTTGACACGGCGCGGTGGGGACAGAGAGGTTACTTATTTTTGCTTCTGACCTACGGCTGGCTGTGTTGGATGCAGGTGAGCAAGCTAGTCTGATGTTAGAACACACTTTTGACCTTATAAAAACACAATTCTTTAAAACACTCGAAGAACGCTGATTAGAATAGTCTGTGGTAGACACTTTATAAGGAAAAAACGTAATCACAGATTAAATAAACTGCCGGTGCGCTTTAGAGGAATCGTTAAAGAAGATTTTTTAATAAAGCCGTTTATTTTTGAAAAACTACTAAGGTAACAAGTTGGTGTGTAAACAATCCCGCCAATGAGCACATCGTAAAATTGTAAAACGTAGAAATTTGCAGAAATGTTTAACCAAGACCTTGGTAGAATTTGTTAATGTTATATGTAGAATGACCTATTTAACAAAAATATGAAATATATTTGCTTTTGCATCTGGAAGCAAAAGCAAAAACCTATTCCTAAGTACATCGTACAGTAACGTAATAAACTGGGAAAAGAATAAAAATTATAAACAAAATGACACAATTTTGGCTCATTAAGTCTTATAGCATATTGCGAATTCGTATTGCGAATTTCTTCGTGTGGGATTTCGATAACAATTATTGTATTTTTTAATGCAGTTGCTCAAAAAGTGGCGTATTACAGGGACGTACAGCGTGCGGGATGTGGGCTATTACACGCTCGTGTTTTTTTTTTACCTTTGCCGCGCTCGTGCGTTTTCTTTCCCAACTGTCAAAATAATGTCTATTAAAAAGAAAAACCAACCATGAAGTTTTTACTAAAAAAAATCATAAAAGTTTTTATGAGCAACTAATTTGTTTCAATATCAGATTTAATGATAAACTTAGAAAACAAAGTCATTGGATACATGCCCGTACTGGCAATCGAACCTGAGTCTCTCTTCCGATTCCATTTTTTTAGCCAGTGGGCTACCGCCTTAAAGCCGCCGCTAAGGAAAACCTATTGTAAATCAATTGCTAAACGATATTGTATCTAAAGGTAAAGAAAACACTGAAGTTCATTGTGTTAAATGATTAGGCTAGGCGCATGTTGAAATGCAGGCGACGCAGTAAAGCACAGCACAGTTCAGTACAGAGCAGGGCAGTTGAGGCAGACATAGCCCCCCTCCGCATGCTGCGACGCAACTATTCGTCCCATTCCTTGGCAATTCTCACCCATAATAACTCTTTCAATGTATTTTTTAAATAGTCTGGATGATTTGTATCATACAAACAAGGTTCACAGCGAACTAATTCAATTAAATGTTCTGTTGCAATTTACAACGCAGAGCAGGGCAGACACATGTCTGCGACGCACGTGTCTGCACCGCAGCGTACGTAGCTCAATGACGTTCCATGCTTTACAAATTCTGCGCTGCGCTGTGCTGCGTCGCCTGCGTCTCAGCATGCGCCTAGCCTTATTTATCTATGAAGTCATTTCATAATGTCAACATACATATTCAGGATACAAAATCTTAGTAAACAAACTATGAAATGCAGAAATAAATCAACGATAGTTATTCCTGTAGTATATTTATTGTGTTTAACAGTAAGTAGCTCTATGTGGTCATGAATACATTAATGATAACTTTGAGAAGAAAGGAGGTTTTAAATGGCTAAAGCAATTAAATAAAAAAGCTCAGGCCACGGGTTTGATTCCCCTTGGAATCCGCCATTCGTGATTTGTACAAATGGTCTCGGTCTGAATTTCCATGTTTGTGGTGTCCTTGTCTGGTTAATATAGCACAGGGTATCCTAATTTGACTGAAACCGATTGTAGTTTGACTGAAACCGGTTTTAGTGTTGTGTCACAGTTATTATTATTGGCATTATATCCACATATCCGAGCACTTCCGTGCTTTTCAAGACACGTTAAACCGTTGGTGCCGGCTGTCATGGCAATCGATAGGCCATGTCATAGGCCTCCTAACCGTAAGGCCCGCCACTGACTTTCAATCTTCTACCAACCCGAACTTCGCCCCCGTGGTGGAGTGTGGCCTTACTTTCCCGCAATGCAGGAGACCAGGCAGGCAGGGCATAATTTCGACGTGTTGTTTAGAAATTATGCCCTGAAGCGTCTGTGTGGGCTTCGTATCGTCCTTCAGTACTTTTATAGGAAAAAAAATTTGCGCATCTTTTCCATGCTTCTGTGTGGCTGCTGGCTAAGGGGCGCCTCATGTACCCCAGGGCGCCTAGCTTTGCTTGTGTCTAGTGAGTTCTTTAAATTGTCGACATGAATGATCTTATTAAGTACTTGTCAATAACCAAAGCACGAAATACACTGGTCTGCAAAACTAAGTATAGTCTGTCAGCTTTTAGAATATACCTCGGCTACTATCGGATAGAATCGGATACATTAGTGTATTGGAAATATCTGAACTAATGTGACACTTAATTTCGAGATCAGAACTCGATCATCAGTACAAAGTCGGGCGAAAATTGGCGAACACCGAAGCCTACCCTAGAGCCCGAGATATATTCTAAAAGCTAACAGACTATATCACACTTTTAAAATTGCAATAACTTTTTAAGTACCCAAGACCAGACTTTCCATGTAACAAGGACCCAAAATAGTGTTTATTTTTGTGCATTAAATATCCATAGTAGGTAACCTTCTTAGAAATGGTTGAATTTTTTTTTATCCTTGATTCAACCCTTGTATGTCCTCATTGCTGGGGCTCGGGTCTCTTCCTGCATTGCAGGAAGGTTAGGCCATACTCCACGGGGGCCAAGTCCGTGTTGGTGGAGGATTGTAAGACAGTGACGAGCCTTAATGTCCGAAGAAGCCGCCCATAAAGCCTTGGACATGGCTTAACGACTGCCAATACATACAGCCGGCACCAACGGCCTAACGTGCCTTGCGAAGCATGGAAGCTATAATAATAATAATAGATATTTGAGTAGTTTAGGATAAAAAGAAATTAAAACTGTAGTACTTAGTTATTCTGCAGGTCAATGTAGACTGATTAGTATGTAACCATTGAGTGAAGTACGTAGTTTTCATACACTAAGGTATTTAAGGTGAAGTACCTGGGTTCTAGAATGAATAGCTTATTATTTAAAGTGTTGAGGGGAGGTCCCTGCATAAAACAAAACATACTTAGATGTATTAATGGTGCAAAGTGAGGTAAATACTTTACTATAATTTTATGATAATGGACGAGACCAGAGTATACTTGTATTGATTCAAAACATTTGTGTCTATGGCAGCGATTCCCAATCTTGTTACCACGGAACCCAAGTAGAGCAGCGAATCAACTAGACTTAAGATTATTAGTTGGCATTTGTATTGTTGTCTTGCTGTTGTGTCGCTAATAAATGAAATAAAATAAACCCTAGAGATCCTCGGTACAATTCTTTGTCTTAAAAACCTATTTCGATGCTAAAAATTCCACCCATGCCGGGACTCGAACCCGCGACCTCTAGCTAAGCGTGACCTCTGGCACGGTTAGTTAGTTCGACTCCCGGCGTGGGTGGAATTTTTAGCCTCTAAATAGGTTTTTAAAATTGTCCTTAGCACGGGTTAGTGCATTAAAAAGAATATAATTGCTTTGTCTATTAAATGTTTCCTAAGGTATAGAATTATTTTGTATTCAAGTGACGAGATAGTGGTGGCGCCTTCAGAGGCTAGAAGTTAGGTTATTTGATATTGTGTTCTATAAAATATAGATAGATGGATAGATAGAGAACACAATTAAGGTCTCAGTCATCTGAGACCACGGCACCTGTAAGAGTGCCGAAACGTCGAAAAATTGTAAAAATATAAGTAATAAACGAGTGAAATCCGTATTAAAACAGTTTTAATTATGCCTAGTACTCGTGTTAACCTTAGAAAATACTAGATAGAGAACACTTTATTGTATATAAAAGTGAAAATTCAAAAAAAAAGATATTTCTTAACCCAAGACTACAGACGGCAGCCTTATGACTCAAAGTGATCCCTTCCAGGCAACCTTTGGATTAAATACGAAATGTTATTGAGTGCTTCACAGCATAAAAAGTTTAGGAACCGCTGGTCTATATTCTAAGAATGTGTCTGATAACACGATTCAGTTTCAATATACGTAAAAAGTCTCCGGAAACCCGTATTATATTCATTTAACCAAGTGTGGTCGTTAGTTGTTGTCAATAGTACACCAACCTTGAAATTTTATTGCAAATTCACCCGTAATTTAGTGGATAGAGTACACGAATTGAAAGATTGATGTACAGTTTAGCTTAAATTTTATCTATCGCAGTCGAGAAATTATCCTTCTCTGACTTGGTCCATTTTGCGTTTTAAATGTATTGTGTGGACAGTAAGGCTATATTTATTTACGCAAAGTGATTTTCCTTGTTATATCTATCACATGATTTGCAACTTATAAAATATTTAACTAAGCGATTAACATCAGCTTTGATTAAATACTTTCCTAATCGCGTCGCGCCTTCCTGTCGGATATCTTTGGAATTTTCATATCACACAGAAGGATAAGCCGCCTATGTACGTGCCACTGCAGGGCATATGCCTTAGAGAAGGTATTTGATGAAGATTAAGCCCATACCCCCCGGTATAGGCTTAATCAACATGCGTGCCCACGGCGGAAACGCGCTTCCATGCGCTTTTCGTCACGTACACGAGTGTGTATGACGTCACTGAAAAAATAAAATGGCGGAAACTAGCTGTCACTAAAAAGTTAAAAAACTTCTTATGAAAAACAAAATCCTGGCTCTAGATTCTTAGCTGTCACTATAAAGTATCACATAATATTAAGAACTTCTCAGGAGAACAATTATCCTGGCTCTAGATTCTGTTGATGCATTGTAGTACCTACAATGGCAATTGCATGAACGTGACTATTTCATTTCATTGCTGCTTTAGGTCTAATCCCGCACATATATTAAGCCTTCTAAGCGCCAATGGTATAAAAAACAGATTAAGTAACCCGTCCATTTATCTTCAGTTGTAGAGTAGGTAATGCACTAACAGAATTAAGTACCTGCCTTAATTTATAGAGAACGTCATGTAAAGTAGGAGGTTATGGAGGTGTTTCAGGGAAAGGAAGCTTGCGGGTATAAAATCAGAGACTCATTGAAAAAGCCGTTATGTGAAAATATGTGGAATTTTCAATCTAATCTGTTTACGCCCATAGACTTCTTACTACATTTACTTTGTTGCTGACAAAAGTGTAGGTATAATGTTCGGCATATAACTTGGCCAAAAATGCGAATGATAGTCGGATGAGCTTGCGCTGGGCAAGATGAATTTTTATAGTTTAACTAAACTAAATTCCGAAGAATTCTGAGTGTCGCCCGTGTCTCCCGCTAAAGAGACTCTATATACCTACGACCATGCGCAGTTACGAGGCGAAGCGAATACGAAGCACTCGTGGCCTAGTCGAGCCGAGTGATTGGAGCCACCGCTAGTGGCATTTTTTCCGACCGTTTCCGTTGATGCCAGTTGTCATGTAATGGCAGTCGTTAAGCCGTGTCAGAGGCCTTTGGGCGGCTGGACTTCTTACAGTAAGGCCCGCCACTGTCTTACAATCCTCTGCCAACCCGGACTTGGCCCCCGTGGTGGAGAATGGCCTAACCTTCCTGCGACGGAAGAGACCCGTGCCCCAGCAGGGGATATACAAGGGTTGATATCGGTGCGTAGTCAAAGACGGTCAAGTTATTTGCCGGGAACTATACTTGTTGACGAGCATACTTGGTCCCGTCTACTGCCACACGAAAATCGTGTTAATGGTCTTGGTACTCTATTTACAGAGTCATCGTATCCTGATAAGAATCGTCTATCGACGAAATCAAAAACAATAATACGTGTAAATGAAAACAATACTAGCGCTATCAGAGATCAAAGGAAATGCGATAGAAAACCGAGTTCATTGCTTCTAAGTACAGGCTTCGGTCAATCACTTGCAAAATCAGGGCGAAATGAAATTGCTGGCATACCTACTTATAAACATAAACAAAATAATCGATAGCTTTTCTGCCCTGTGTGCTATACTAAGCTGTCAAGATGGCATAGGTGCTGGTCGAAACTTCGACTATCTAGTGTGAGTGAAGGTGGCACTGGGCGCTGTATAAATCATCTCGATACGTAGATGCAAAGTTAATAAAATATAATATTATACTATTTTTATTTTTAATGCACTAACCCGTGCTAAGGAACAAAAAATTAAGGTACGTAATACAGAGAATATTGTAGAGAGGTTCGAAATTTCACTGATGCCGTGAGTCGCCCATTGGCTCAATTGGTAGAGCGCTGGCACGGATAGCCAGAGGTTGCGGGTTCGAATCCCGGCATGGGTGAAATTTTTAGCCTCTAAAAGGGTTTTTAAAAAATATAATATTATTTTTTATTTTATTTGATGTATATTAGGGAAAACAACAGCTTCTTATAATATTATTATACAATAGTTTTTTTTACATACAGTATATTCAATAATAGACTCGACTGTTTTACTTAACACAGTTGCTGAGACGTGAAAAAAAAGAAACATAAAATAAACATGAAACAGGTGAGTCTGAAAATGCAGTTTTAACGTGCCTAATTAAATGGCAAAGATAAGTCTATGTTTAATATGGTATTACGTTATATTAAAAAAAATATATGGCATATTATATTCTTTTTTAATGCACTAACCCGTGCTAAGAACAATTTTTATGTATATTGTTCTTAGCACGGGTTTGTATTTAGCATATTACATAAAACCTATTTATGTAATATGCTAAATACAAATATATAAATAAATGATACAATTATTATGTGTTTAGAATATAATTATACAAAACAGGTAGGTAAAAAAAAAATTAATGTCTTTATCTTTCCATGAACTAAATTGTGTGTGAGGGTGTATGTGTGTGTGTGAAAAATAAACCGTTATACATTGTTGCCGTAACTCGTATCTTTGCCTGAATCCGAAGTATAAGTAAGCGGAAATGTCTATTCGACGGTGAACAGGAAAACTCTTATCTCGGCTGGTATGTCGAGTGCATTCGTATTAAGTGCGTCGTGGACTTTAGACCATCGATAGCTGATCAACCTTTACATTATCGTTGCAAATTCACCCGTAATGCAACTGTGTAAGGTGCACCACTCGGAGACAATATGGTGTACCTCAGCCAGTAGTAGCCAATCGTCAATACTTCTTATTGCTCTTAGAATAAGTGGGTATCGAGCAAAAAGTGGTGAAATCTACGGTACCTACTACACGATTGGGCTGCGGCGTGGTCAACACTTAACACAGATATTGAAAAAGACAACTACTGATGTGGCCTATTGCACTCATTATGATGGACTAGGGGGCCCTGGAGAGGAAAGCCAGAGGCGTGGTTTACAAGAATTGTTTAATTTCCTTACAAAAAGTTCAGGTACAAATTCAAGGCGGCCCTAGAGAGAGAAGACAAAGGCGTGGTATACAAGAATAGTGTATTTTTTTAATAAAATAGAAGTCCTACGGATATAAATTTACGCTGAAAACGGGAATAATTACGGGACGAAATATTTGATTCATAATATATTTTTTTTATTTATAAGAGACACAAACTGTACGAAGTACATTGCTTTCTTATGGCGCGATGCGTCGCTAACTAGCGCCACCAATGTAATAAAAAAACGTAACTTGTTTTATGATACGTTTTTTGTTACAAAAAATGAACATAATAAATATTAACAACAGCGACAACTATTTTTTTGAACCTACAGTCAAAAAATTATTATTAATATTAGTTTAGAACCTAGGATCGCCTTCTACGACTTTAATCGATTTTTGCATAAAACGTTTTTGGCAAAATTGCTTTAAAATCTTAGAGTCTTGGACCTAGGTTCTTGTCAGTACGTTCTAAAAGGAGCTACTTAAATTATTAAGATAATTGGTTTTCCGGATTGGTGGAGGCTCGCAAGACTAGTGACTGGTATTATTGTCAGAAGTTTTCAATCCGCCCTAAGACTTGACTTAACGTCTGCCGTTGGTAGTATGGCCTATAACATGCTCAAAGATGAGGCCCGTGAATCTCTTTTTCTTCATCAGGCTATATTATGTAGTCCAATGCTGGACATAGCCCTCCCCTAGTGAGCGCCATAGCGCCCTGTATTCAGCTTGCCGCATCCAGCATCTGCCGGCAGTTTTTCGCAGATCGTCATCCCACCTGGTAGGAGGGCGTCCTACACTATGTGACTCTCGGTGGGGACATAATGGGTTGATGATGATGATAATGATGTTTACTTTTTCCAAAGACGGATTACAAAAGAAGATGCCAAAGTTGTCTGGAAGGGATCGCTTTTAGCGATAACACCGCCAATTGTATACGGCAAAACTTATGTATTTTGTTTCCTGGTACGTACAATAAGGAGTTCGTATCGTAGCAAGTTAGTATCACGTATCGTCTTATTGTACAACTCGGAAAGTTGCGGCTTTTGACCTTCAAATACGCTACTATTGTAACCGTGCAAACCTTTTTGCACTTTTTTTTTATATTTCTTAAAGCCAGGTTTTCACGGTCTTAGTGCGCTCGGTCCGAGTGCGCCATCCGAGTAAATTATGCTTCTGATTGGCTATTTTGGTGTTGTCACGAAAAACCGTTCAATCAGATGCATTAGTCTACTCGGATGGCGCACTCGGTCCGAGCGTACTAAAACCGTGAAAAGCCGGCTTTAATTTATGTCTATAATTTTCAAAATTTTAAATTACGTCACCTATTTTTGAGATTACCCTCATTTTTAGCATTACTACTTTATATTTAAATCAATGAATGAATGACTGATTTATTTTGCCACAAACAAATATGCTCCCGGACTTGGCCGCCGTGGTGGAGTATGGCCTAACCTTCCTGCGATGCAGGAAGAGACCCGTGCCCCAGCAGCGATAACAAAATATGCTTACATAATAATTATTATAACATAATGTGTTCGTGTGACAATGATACTATTTCAGCGTTTGCTGTTTCCATTCGAAACAGCGCTGATTTTCAAATAGCACCTTCACACCAAATGAGAAATAACGTGTCATGCATTTCGACTAGACCTGACTATTTTTACCTGCCAATTCTGGCATCCAGTTTTCTGTTTATATTATCAATAAAATAAACAAAGACAATTTGAATAAAGCAAAAAGTTGAAGTCGTTCCAGTTTTATTATTTATTAAAAGTAATACATACCTACAACATCACACTATAGCGTCATTAAACTACCCAGTCCGGTCCCAAACTAGGGTACAATGTGCTTTGTTAACCGACTAAGGACATCACAAACATGGCAATACACTGAGGCCATTTGTATACATCAAGTAGGCGGCCTCCAGTGGGAATCAAACCCGCGATCTCTGATTTAGTAGTGAAATGTGTTACCCCAAGACCAACGTGGTATTCAAATTAGACACACTAAAATTAGACCTAAAAACCTTGCTCTGGCCTTCCTAAGATTATATCAAGTGATCGACCTACATACAAACATTGTTTGGTGTCCACGGTAATTCCCTAAATAAACTGATTAATTAATCAACAATCAGCGATCGCAGAGGGCATATCTAAGAGTTGAGTTGAGAACATCGGAACAAATTTAAAAACCTATTTAGAGGCTAAAAATTTCACCCATGCCGGGATTCGAACCCGCAACCTCTGGCTATCCGTACCAGCGCTCTACCAATTGAGCCAATGGGCGACTCACGGCTTCAGTGAAATTTTTAGCCTCTAAATAGGTTTTTAAATCTTTTTCTTCTTTGCTTGCTCCGTCACAAGCTGAAGGTAACCTTTTGCATCTTTCTACTCTGTGACCAGCACTTCGATGTGTCTTATCAAACGTCGGACATGTGAGACTGTTTTATTTACGGCAAATTTCTATGAAAAACAATTTAGCCGTGGAATGTTGTTAAGTAGACACTCGTGAAAGATATCAGTCCTATCATCAATACATTCAGATCTATTTTAGAATCGCTGTAACTTGTGAATTTGCGAATACAGCCATTCGGTTAGCAGTACATTTACCAGATGGTTCATACAGCATCAGTCAGTATTATCAACATTTAGATTGGTGAAGTGACCACTCAAATAACGTAGCAAATATGAACCTTACCCGTTAAGTTAAATTCAATTGCTGATAACTAGAAAGCGGGCAGAACCAACCTAGGTACAATATAAAAACGGAGTCATCATTTTAAACATTGCTACTGGCCCCACACTAGGATACCCTGTGTCATGGGAACCAGATACAGCGACATCACAAACATTTAAACATCCAAGACCTGGGATTTTTTTTTGTCCCCAGCCGGGGTTCGAACCCGGGTTCTCTCGCATGGTAGTGCTAATCGTGTAATTAAAATTCAGTTGCTTTTAACTAATTATGTAATGGATTATTATACAATTATTTAAAAACAACTGAATTTTAATCCCACTGCTGATCATAAAGGCGCTATCCGGTGCTAATTAGCGCCACTAATGAAAAAAATCATAACTTGTTCTATAATAGCAATGGTAACAATTTATAGAGCATATAGTCTAGCTAGAACCTAGGTTCAACAACCTAGGCTTTAACTTAGGCATCGATTACAGCTAAAACGGCCGTTTTTGGCTAAAATTCTTTGAAGCCCTCGGACCAAGGCATCTAGTCTATCTAGTCCGTAGGTTCTAAAAAGAGCTACTAGATATTATTGAGATGTAGGATGTTCACTTTTTCCAAAGATGTGTTATAATAGACGATATGATTTTTTCCATAGGTGGCGCTTGTTAGCACCGGGTAGCGCCTTAACTGGGAAGCAGGCAGGACAAGCTGGGCCTGCCTATTGGATAATGATCCGTAGTCGGGTTTTTTACTGTTTCAGTTTTTTTTATTTTTGTCTTTTTATTGACTTTTGTTTATTTTAGTAATAACAGCGGCGCCATCTTATGATGAGTAGCAAGATTAAATTTGGTATATTTTCTTAGGAACAAAGAATTATACAATTATAATTATTTGGAGGCGCTCGTGGCCTAGCCGAACCGAGTGATTGGAATCAATCACTTGAGTTAAGCATCAATAGGCGCGGCCAGGTGCAGGATGGGTGACCGTCCCGTGACTACCGCTAGTGGCATTTTTTCCGAGCGCTACCGTGCTTCGCAAGGCACGTTAAGCCATGTCAGAGGCCTTATGGTCGGCTTGATAACTTCTGACAGTAAGGCTCGCCACTGACTTACTATTCTCCACCAACCCGGACTTGGCCCTCGTGGTGGAGTATGGCCAAACCTTCCTGCGATGCAAGAAGAGACCCGTGCCCCAGCAGTGGGGACAAATCATAATAGTAAGTAGTAGCTATTGGTGAAAGCAAACGAAGACGCAAAAACATGACCTAGAGAATTATCAGCGGATCAGCAATCACGAAGTGCCATAAACCGATACTGAGGATAGAAGATTACTTTGTGTGATTCTGATTGGTATTAATGTGTTATTTACATACTATTGTAAGGTACCTAGAAAACACTATACGAGTAGGTAAACTGTTGGACACGTGGAGTCATACCTACTCTATCCTTCTCTCACACACTATATCTATCTATTTCTCTCAAGTGTCAGAACCGGTGAGAATTACAAACAAAATCCTGAATATATAATAGGGTATATTTTTTTTAAGGACGGTAAATTAGTGGACGTCATCATCAGCAACCAATTATATCCCTACGGAGCACGGATCTCTTTCCTGAGGAACGTATAGGTAGTGAGAAAAGCAAATTCCTTAGCTTGTTTTAAGGCACTGGTGAAATCTCACTACCTCAATGCTTAAACTGGAAAACTGTTGCTTATATGTATTTAATTGTATAAGTATTGATTTTGTAGGTATCTATGTAAGTAGTGTTGTAGTAGTGTATTACAAGTACTCACATTTTCGCACTATTTTGCTACTTACATGCACCTACCGACTATATTCTTCATGCAATCCACTCTATCCAAAGGTTGTCTGGAAGAGATCGCTCTTAGCGATAAGACTGCAAATTGTATAACATTACTTAAATTTAACAAATCGTGGTTGTTTTCTTTTTTCTGGTTGTGCAATAAATTGTTCTCTATCTATCTACGAGTATCTATAGGCCGAACACCACGGTGATTTAGGACGTGAATAGTGCTAATTATAATGGTGGATATTCCTATGGACAAGGAATGAACCTGACTAGACAAGATCTCACGTACATCCCTTTGGACTCTCAAAAAGAAGGGCGTCCTAAGATCACCTGCAACAGATCCGTAGCACAAGAGGCCAAGTCGATCAGCTGTAGCTAGTCAGAAGGGCAAAACTAGTTCCTCTAGGACATAAAGGGCCAAAGAAGAACATAGCACGAATTTTCCCAGAGAATGTATGATAATCACCAACAAGCCTTACTATTGTTCACTATCTTAATCGCGTCAACAGTTTCCAACTTCTTGAGTATCTTTCTCAAAAGTAGCTGTACCATAAATAACAAAATCTGATATTTAGCGATTCCAAAATGGTCGCCCTACAAGATGTTTGTAATGATGCAAAACGATTCCTCTGTTTCTTGGTCAAGTGAGGTAGTACATTTGTAAAATTTACCTCTGTCTGGGTTTATATTCATGTTTGCAATGTCCTTACCTGGTTACCATAGCACAGTGTATCCTATTTTGGGACCAGGATAAAGGTTTGTGTTCTGTGGAACAATCACAAACATTTTTATCATGACGTAAAAATATATTTTGTTCTCCGTCGAGAACAAAATCTATTTTTGGTCAACTACATCATCAGTATTCATTATCATCCCATTATTAATAGTCCCAAATTAAATTCCCGAGTACAAATAATTCTAGAGAATTCTCAAACCAAATAGAATACAGCAATCCCATTTACCTACAGCGAAGCCATTCACCTCCACCCTACACTAAACTTTCATCCATCTATCAACTATTTGCAACTTTGCACCCTTAATAAATAGGAAACGAATAAATCGCCGGCGTAATTGCTCGATTTCCGTCAAAAGCGACGACTCAATTCGTCACGGAATGGACAAACGCTCACAAATTATGTATAAATCACACCTGCGTTACTGCGTTGGATATCGGACCCAACTGCGTTAAATATTAAGTTGAGTTTTTGTTAAAGACAGTCCTCGAATAGTGCGAATAGATCATTCGGATAATCGGACAATTGTAGCCCATTATATCGGGACTAAATACCAAATTATGGGGATGAAAGGGTCTTTTGTACGAAAGGCGACAGAATCCAATAACAGAAAATGGTGTCATAGAAATTATTCCGCGTTCGCCAACTTTCACCATCTGCCTCGGACGCTGCGAAGGAAATGTTTTTGCCACGTGTCATCTGACAAAGGCATTAAATAGTATTAGTTTGGACTATTAACGCGGTACGTCAAATGGACAACGATTTATGGTGAGCAATGTGGTCAAGCCATGAATGAGAAAGGCGCATGTCCCATGTCCATATCGTCTATTGTTGAGGTAAAATCTGTAGCTTTTATTAAAAGAAAAATTAACTCACTCTGGTACAGACTTACAACTGCCAGCTGATTCCTTTCGGCCGCTCTGGCCACTAACTCTTTTTTGGCAACTAGTTACGTTTATGTTGTTATGTGATACATCACATACATCACGTTTGCCACTTGTCACGATCCTAACAAGTTTCTTTCGCTGAACATTACGTTCAAACGTAATCACAATATCGATCGGAAGAAAAGCCGTTCGATATTTTATAGACAACTATTTTACGAGTATCATCATCAACAACCCATTATGTCCCCACCAAGGGGCACGGGTCTCTTCCCTAAGGAAGGTATATCTTTGGTTAAATTGTTTTTTTTTTGTCAATTCCACCAAATAACTACATTTTACCCTTTTATCAAAACTGATCATACAAACAGGGGGGTCATAAATACCCACGGACCAGAAGCATAACCCTGATTTGCTTCCACAGTGGAGTAAAAATAGCCACTTTCTTTCAACACACTTGGCAATTATCGCGCTAAAATGACGTACAACAAACGTCTCCAGAAGTGATAGGACACACCTACACCGCCTATTAATGATCGACTCTGATTAGCAGGTCGACAAAAACATACTCAAGTAAAATACCGTCAGAAAAAAGCGGGGTCTACACCTTGTAGTGCTGATACTTTTGATACGCTACATTATATTTGTGTTCGTGATATTTTCTTTTTTTTTTCACGAAATGAATGGCTCTGCTGATTAGTTTTGCTGAGAAAAGATGGATTTACCCTTCGTTCTTGCAGCAAAATTGCATCCATATCTACCTAGTGCAAATAGATGGATAACTAATTCATAAAACAAATAGTATTGCAGCACTGTTTATGCAGCGAACTTGGTAGATACTGGTCATACGTAGCTATACATTTTGCGGCCCTAGTCGCTATTTATTAATTAGGTATATTAATTCCCAACGTTTCTACAACGTTGCAGATTGCCGTGGTGTCGGCAATGTAATGCGGCATGCTGACTCCGCGATACTAGTGATATATCCTTGTAACCCCTAGAGGTAAAAATTACTCAGAATCATCTGAAACAAACTAAGTTTTTATTAAAAATATACTGTCCAAAAATATTATGGTGAAATAATTGGTCTTAGAACAGCATGTATTGCAGATTATCTACTTTGAGAACATTAAGTGTGAAAAAAGGAAGTAATTGGTGATGTACTATATATAGGACGCCAGGGCTTAAAAGGATATGTCCCGTAGTTTAGTAAAAAACGTAAAATGTTGAACGCGTGAGAATAAAATCGATTTTATTCTCACTCACGCACATATGTGCTGAGGTGTGGACAGGCCTTTACACCTAGACTATCACGTGGATGTAAGTGGCCACCTGTCTCGAGACTTGGAGTAAGTATCAGATGATGGAAATTCCTGAAGATAATGCTATCTATTGAGTTTTCGTGGCAGGAAAACAAGTCTAAAGACTGATTTCACAGTTAAGTGAAATACAGGGTTGCTTGAAAAATACCTAAGAGTAACATGTCACATTTAAAAAAAAACTATTTTGTTTAAAACTATAGAAATACTTATGGACATACAGTCAGACAACGCAACGCAACGCAGAGCTTCTGCTTTAGAAATATAAAAAAAAAAAACTTAATTGAGAACCTCCTCATTTTTTGAATTCGGTTAATAAAAGTAAACATTGACAACTGCAAAAACGTGTTTGACAAAGAAGACAAGTGTGAATATTCTCGCTGTGCTATTTTTTGTCACTAAATGTCTACAGATGCGTGAGAGGGTAAAAAAATGTCTGGTAATGACTAACAAAGCTCGAGCACATACTGCTATAGGACAAAGCGATGACTATCTTAAATCAGTTTATTAAACTACAAAAGAGCTGCATGTCTAACATGGGATCGACTAAATTATCTTAATTCCGGACTCACTTACTTGACTTTTCGTCAGCAGAGATAGAAAGATAGAATACCCTTTATTGTATGTACACCAGTGTCTAACGACAGCGCCATCTTTTGCATGTCATTATAATTAAATCATCTATCGTCATCTGTATATTCATAATTGTACTAGTGTAACCAAGGCAATGAAATATTGTAGATTCGGAATAAAATTACCAACGAAAAAACCTCTCGTCTTTGAATGTGCTCCACTAAATCTTCTACATTGGCCCTGCATCCCTGAACGATCAACTAGGAATTACATAAGAGATTCAAACAATAACATAATACTTTAAAAACCTATTTAGGGGCTAAACATTTAAAACTGTCCTTAGCACGGGTTAGTGCATTAAAAAAATTATATAAACATAATACTTCATAATGATTCGCGATATTCATACATAGTTATATATATTAAGAGTCTTATCGCAATTATTCATTAGGTAAAACGTAATTACCTTATTTCCCGACTGTTCTCGCCACTTCCGTCAACCCCAGAACCCCGGCAACTGTAACGCTACCGAAATGTCGGGAAATAAGGTAATTACATTTTACCTCATGAATAATCTCGATTAGACCACTTTAATATGTAACTAACAATAACATAGTACAGTTGGCGGCCTTATTATAAAACCTAACTTCTTCCAGACCATCATTGGAACCCGGAAGAGTCCGACCAGTTTTCGCTTTGATTCCCAGAGCTTAATCATTCTAAGTATGGAGTCGCGTCGTCGCGTCGGTTATTCGTCTCAAGTAAGTGAATTCGGAATTCAGCTAATAATGTGTAGCTTGCTAAAGTTTTAGTTCGAAAAATGGATTCGACTGTAAATTTTACTAAAGCGCCATTTAGGAAATGGTGCAAGTCAACCTGACAGTCTATTCTAAAAGAACTCAAGTACTCGAAACACTTCTCAAATGTGCCTTAAATACGGCATTTGTGCAAAATATAATGTAAATTAATAATTTTCCAAAGCCTCCGACATGACAAGTCATTAAAAATTATCTTAACTTAAAATAATAATGGTTACAAATCACTGTTGACCCTTAGATGCGTCGGGAGTCTAAAGAATACACAGATATCTGTTACTAATATGTTACAATTGGCACGCGCAGTATTACGTACATTTTGTACATAGTTATATATTATACGGGTCTAATCGCGATTATTTATAAAGTAAATCGTAATAAATAATACAGCAACTGTAATGCTGCCGAAACGTCGGGAAATAAGGTAATTACGTTTTACCTAATAAATAATCGCGATTAGACCCGATTAATATATAACTATGTATGAGTATCACGAATCATTAAGAAATACTATGTTGTACATTACCTGATAACAACGTAACAGTCTGTATGTGCGTCAGTGTGTGTGTATGTATGTCCGGATTTTCATTCGTTTCTCTAACAGGCTAATTAAAAATAATTACACTATTTTTATTTTTAATGCACTAACCCGTGCTAAGGAGCAAATTTAAAAACCTATTTAGAGGCTAAAAATTTCACCCATGCCGGGATTCGAACCCGCAACCTCTGACTATCCGTACCAGCGCTCTACCATTTGAGCCAATGGGCGACTCACGACATCAGTGAAATTTCGAACCTCTTTACAATATTCTCTGTATTACGTACAGGCAGTCAGATATCGCTGCCTGTACGTAATACAGAGAATATTGTAAAGAGGTTCGAAATTTCACTGATGTCGTGAGTCGCCCATTGGCTCAATTGGTAGAGCGCTGGTACGGATAGCCAGAGGTTGCGGGTTCGAATCCCGGCATGGGTGAAATTTTTAGCCTCTAAATAGGTTTTTAATTAAAAATAACTTATGACTTTACTCTCTCTCTCCGAGAGAAATGGTCAAATTCAGTTTAAATCACTCCCGGTACGGAATCACCCGTGGATGTTGACCTACTCGTACCTAAAGTAAGCGTGCTAATGCATATACGTAACAAAAATCTGTATAGTCTTTAGATGCTTTGATTACTTTTGTGTGACTGAGTAGCAACAAGTCTTTTGAGCCCGATCTCGTTCGTTCGAGCTGATTAATCGTCACTGTTGCCAGCCTATTATGGTTGTCTGAGAATTAACAAACAAGAACTGTCATAGACTTTTTGCACTAAGTATTTGTTTGTTCTAAACTAAACACGTGTCATGGTTCCGTGGTAGAACTCAGATTAAGGAAAAGTCTTTATTAATCTGAGTGCTAGAAGTGGTAAGTGGCAAACTCTAGTCTCTGCCTACGCCTCTGGGATGCGGCATAGTACGATGTCGCAAGTTATGCGTTTTAACGTCAAAAGTCACGACTTTCCTTTACACTAGTATTTCTTAATGATTCGCGATACTCATACATATATTAAACGGCTCTAATACTGTCACATCATCAGGCGTTTGATCGGGTAAAACATGAGAAACTCATACAGATCCTGGATAGAATAGGCCTTGATACCAAGGATCCTGGATAGAATAGAACGTCTATGCAGAGGAAATATTATCTGAGGCTCTTGAAGGTACAACCGAAGGTATCGTTGTAAATGGGAGACCCCTCAACAACATACGTTATGCAGATGATACGATCCTGTTAACCAGCTCGTTGGAAGATCTACAACAGTTACTTGATTGGGTGGAGTCGGTTAGCGCCGTCAATGGCCTGAATATTAATACAAAAAAGACCAAGTACATGATCATAGGTCACACTCCGCCTGGGTCTACTGTCCTCAAGGTGAAAGATCATCCGCTTCAGAGAGTTCGTTCTTACAAATACCTTGGATGCATGGTAAACGACCAAGAAGACCAGAGTATAGAAATAAAATGTCGCATCGAACAAGCCAGAGATGCTTTTATGAAAATGAGTGAGAATAACCTTCTTTGCAACCGCAACCTGAAACTCGTCACAAGATGTCGCTTAGTGAGGTGCTACGTGTTTTCGTCCCTTCTATACGGCGTCGAAGCTTGGACTTTAATACAAACCTTATGCAAAAGGTTGGAAGCATTCGGAATGTGGGTAGAAGGATGCTGAAAATATCATGGACTGACAGAGTAACGAACATCGCGGTTCTGCAGAAAATGAACAAAAAGGTAGAGCTCTTAAAGACTGTAAAGCGAATAAAGCTACAATACCTTGGTCACATCATGCGAGCTTGTGACGGTGCAAACCTCTTCACACCACTTTTATTTCTTTTTCCATCTATCATTTTCAAATATTTAAATTATGTACGTCACACATTCTTCGATTTCACTCATTTTTCACACTACTACTTTACGCTTTGACCAGATCTGACTTTTTACCTGCTTCTCCGTTTATCCGTTTTTATCCAGTTTTCTGTTAATATTACTACAATTCTACAAATAAAACCACACCTAAAGTCGTTCCAGAGTTTATTTATTAATTATTAAAGTTATAAAACGTTCCACTGGCGCCCAACGATAATAACGAAACCCAACGTCACCCCACGGCTTGATACGCTGAGACGACAAAGCCCACCCACCGCGACTACGCTGCGAGTGCGAAGGCAAATACGAGTACGATTACCACGATTATACGTGTGCACAATCGTCGAACTGCTGCTGCTGTTTCATACCCACGACCCACGACCTCATACATCACAGACGCATCCCTTGGAGCTCCCCAGCCTTGCTCAAGGGTTCTGTCGGACTTCTCCGCCGCCCCCAACTTTACCCACAAGACCTGCAAGATTTTTTTTTTGTTAAGTGTTGTTGAGTGTTTTATAAATAAAATATTAAATTAATTTTAAAGTGCGACTTGACTTCTGGACCACAAGGTAATTCATCATAACTACTCATTGACCATTCTTCACTAACTAGATTCACCCATAGTAACAATTTTTTTCGGGCCTAATAAAAGTCCTATTCTATCTATCTGCACCCCACCTAACCGAAACATACCACAGTTAGTATACACCAACAGTATACAATCAATAACTTCTACACGCATTTATCAGACAGTTACACAACCACAGGCTGCTCACTAGCAGTTCCATAGACCTCGGTAACCTGGAATTTATAATTCCAGGTGGGACTGGTTACTAACTTACGTTGCCTCAGGAGAGTATCCTGGGTAATTACACGTAGACAGCCTAGCTTTACCCTCTAGGTCTTCGAGGCCGACTCGAAGGTAAGGCGAAGCTGCACTCATACAGTCTATTGATAACAATATTATATTATTAAAATTTAAATTATAATTATTTACAAAATCTTTGCAAACCAAATTTCTAGACGTCAGTAATTCTGACACCATTCATTGTCATAAAATTTTTCAAAATTCAAAACAAAACCTCCACAGGTTAAACCTACAAGGAACTCTTTGGCAATTAAATAAAAACTCTCACCCTCACCCTCACCCCATCCTTACCTCATTACTAATAATTTCTTAACCTCTTTTTTTATAGTATCCGTACTCTTTTTAAATATTCTTACTGTCAACTTGTACAAAACCTACAAACGTCACCTTTTTATAGTTATTTTATTTTTCTGTATATAATCACCACATTACCTTTTCGGACACATCTTCATACTATTTGTCTATTTATTTATTAACTATATTTAAACTACCCTTACCTTGTGTATCTCTAAACTTAGAGTACCTTTTTAACTTATCCTTTAGTGCGTACTTAGCACACTTACACCACTATCCTTCAGGACATTTACTAACCATTTTTTGTAGAACATCCAAACATTCAATCAGGTGCGGCGACAACACGTTAAAAAAGCCTAGGTCAACTAATTTATTTATCAATCGCGTTATCTAATTAAACGCGTTACGGTGTTTACCCCACCATAGCTCTTGAGAGCACTACTACGACGGATTCTACCCCGTCGGGTACCTACTATGTACCCAATATTATAAATATTGTTAAAATGTAAATAACTTTCATAGAGCGGATTGTGACTCAATAAATAAGCCTTACCACTACCGAATACCAGCGGGTGGTAACTGGCTAAATAAGCCTATTACTAATTTAGGCCAGTTTCTGGATAAATCTAATTTAATAAAAATAGATTTTGTCTATACTGAATGAACGTCTTCACCTTCACTTTAGATGAAGACAATGCTAGATGATGCATGCTAGGGATGAATGATAGGTGATGAATAAAAGTGGAACTGCCTAATGTAAATATTCATTGTAAATATCACTCCACACACTCTAAATTTTTTTCATCGCCCATCCTTTATATTTTATTTTAATATTTAAGAATAACCATATTTACTTACCCATACCACATCCCCGACCTTCATCGACTTTACTCTCGACCTTGACTTTAAATTTTAAATTATATAAGTTAACTTGACTACATTTTTTATAAAAAAAATTTTTTTTAGATATTTTTTTTAAATAAATAAGTATATCTAAAAAATATTTTTTTTACCGGTGCCCCCGGGTAATGTGACGGTGCAAACCTCTTCACACCACTTTTATTTCTTTTTCCATCTATCATTTTCAAATATTTAAATTATGTACGTCACACATTCTTCGATTTCACTCATTTTTCACACTACTACTTTACGCTTTGACCAGATCTGACTTTTTACCTGCTTCTCCGTTTATCCGTTTTTATCCAGTTTTCTGTTAATATTACTACAATTCTACAAATAAAACCACACCTAAAGTCGTTCCAGAGTTTATTTATTAATTATTAAAGTTATAAAACGTTCCAAGCTGACAAATATAATCTGCTGCGACTTATTCTAGAAGTGAAAATTGAAGGAAAGCGAACACCTGGCCGAAGAAAAACATCATGGCTCCAAAACATAACAGAGTGGTTCAACACCAGAAATATAGAACATAGTTACATCACGTGACAGTGTAGCCAAAATGATAGCCGACCTCCGATAGGAGATGGTACCGGAAGAAGAAGAAGAATACTGTCACAGTCAAATTCTGACATTTAGTACGACCCATGCAGGAGTGAGTTTATGTTTTTAATAAATGCTAGAATATTACTGTTAATGTCAGACTTCAAATTTATAGGTGCATTGGCGGGTCTATCGCGGCTGTTTGTTAGGTAAACGTAATTACCTTATTGACGACATTCGCAAAGCGGTGGGCAGCGACTGGAAGAGGAGAGATGAAGATCAAGCAGTGGACTGACACCGGCTGATTATGATGATGACGAAGTACAGTACACATCATAAAAGTCCCTTCGGGAATCTACGTTCGCGCAGACTAGGAAGAAGTGTAACGAAAGTACCCGAAGCGATAAGTACATTCAACATGATCTATAACCGATACGGTTAAGGTGCAGAATTGATTCCCGCAGTAGCGCTACCTATTTCGCTCACGCTAATATTGCCAAACTAATAGTCAACTGCATCGATGACGTTGAATCAACCAATAGCAACAAAGGCGCGCGGCCTGCCATAAAATGAAACTATCTGATTGGTCGATCAACTTGCCGCACATCCAAAATTTGGTCATCTGCGCAGGCACATCCGCGAGACTTATTTCTTGTGTAGCATAGTGCGGGCATGTACCAATGACTTTGTTTCATTTCAAAGTTACGTACATTTGCGAATTTGCAGTCGCAATACCACACGCTAACGGTGAAGGAAAACATTGTGAGGAAACCCGCGGCTTGGTTGGCTCCGCACGTATTGACTAGTCTTGTGTAGCACTGTACCTTATTCCCGACGTTTCGGCAACGTTGCAGTTACCGCGATCATGGCTAGACTGAAGTAGTGAGTACAGTCAAGAGTTAAGGTAATTAATTTACCTAACCAAGTATGTACATTGTGAAGTTATAGTAACAATACCACTCGCTATCTGTGAAGTAAAACATCGTGAGGAAATCCGAGTGTCTTAGTTATTCAAATGCCTCAGCGCTTGAAGTTGCCAATCCACGGTCGGCACGCGTGGTAATTAAGCCCTTCTCTGACAGAAGGCCCTATACATGCTACATAAAAATGTATAAGCATGTATGAGCACCGCATTTCATAAGAAAATACTGTCATTCAATCGAGAGTTGTAATCACAAATCTTCGCAAAATATTAGTTTGCTACCTACCTATTCTTCTTCAATTAGCAATCAAGAGTAAACTGCTTCGGCTTATCAGAGAAAAATACCTACTTCCCCGAAACCTATACCGTGCCGTAATTGACATTTACACCGATCAACTTTATGACAATGGACCTATCACAAGCTAAACGTTCCAGTAATTATTCGGCAGAGTTAGTAGTTAATGGAGAGAGGACAGAAGGAAATCTAAGACATAGTGGATATAGCGGCGTACCAGGCTGTCTGAAAAAACCAAGGAATTCATTTCACAGCACATTTTATATTTAAGATCAAAATACACAATACAATAGCACTAAAATTCCTGTGTCAGAAATCGCGCCGAAAGCAAAGACAATGTCGACCATGTTAGTGTTGCCAGCCTTTGAGAAGCTGATTTTCCACTTTTAATACTGATCAAAATAACAACTTGATGTAATGAATTTATGACAAGCCAAAGAATTGACCTATGACCGAACGTGGAAGATGCTGAACCATACGTTAATAATTTATCAATGACGATTTTGTATATAATATTAGTCTCTGTTGTGCCCCTGTTCCGGATAAAGATTATGGCCATCTCTACAGGGCTTTTAATCAATATCGAAATTAATTTCTAATATAAACATTCCTATTCGTATATTTTCGTTTTCCCATGGAGATAATTTTCCAGCAGTAAAACGTAGCCTATGTGCTAATTCAGAGTGTCAGCTTACTCCATACCAAATTTGATTAAAATCACTCCAGCCGTTTATACGTGAAGAAGTAACAGCCATACACACTCACAAACTTTCGCTTTTATAATATTAGTGTGATGTATGTATTTTCTGTTTCCTTCTTCCCTCTCCCCGCAACTTTCTTGCTTTTTTTTTTCCCTCTCTCTGTCTCTCCTGTTTCACTGTGCTCAGCCGCTGTTGAGTACAGTCGGCAGCACACCACCCTTAACTAGCGTGCACTCTACTCAGTTATGTGATACGGGCGAGTTTGCAACAAAACTGTAAATGCCTGATGTCCACTGTACAAGACTGTACATGGGAGTATGGGACGTATTTATAACCCTAGACCAAAGCCGGCAATACGTCTAGCTTCTGATAGGCCCACGACTAGTCTCTCACTACGGATCGCAAAAAAATACAATTCGGCAGACAGCGTGCCGCTCTCGTTACAGTTTTATGTCCTGACGTAGAGCTGCGAACGTCTGGTTGGATTAGATATGGCAATTTACTACCAAGACTTGATATTACCTAATCTCTTTTAGTAAATGACCACGAGAGCTTGCTAACACTCTGAAGTTTATATGTAAATCAGTGATTTCTCATGCCAAAGACATTATGTTAAATAAACGAGCACGGATGGACGATTACAGAAATAAAAAACTTGAATTTCCTGCAGATGTTTCAAAATAATTTTCCTGAAGACAAGATGATTATCGATCTACAGGGTGAAAGAAAATTCCCACATATTCGAAATGAGAGGTTCCGATTTTCAATACCAATAACTTTTGCTAGGAGACAAACTCTGCATTTGCAAAATATATTTTCAGATATAAATTGTATAGAACAGCTGTTCCGCAATTACAAAGTTTTCCCCATTTTTCTCATAAAAGAAATATTGACGAGTAAAACTCTTGTTTTCATAACCATCACCTATTCACACCTTTCTTTTTTATGTTATACGTCCCACTCTACAGGTCTTCTGTCAGAAGAAAAGTATAGGCATTTAAATTCAATGGTATAGGCTTAATTACCACGAGTGCCCACCGCGGATTGGCAAATCATATATTTACATTAATGATTGAACTAAACCATTCACTCAGGGCATTAGAAATTCTAAACTTACCTTGATAGGAGCCTCTCCGATACCGAATTCGCAACTCCGCGACGCTGACGGAACATCTGGACGAATCAAGGTCTAAGAATTGAGGAACCAAAGGCAGCCGACGAAAAAACGAATAAACCATTATACCATGCATCATTAGAGATAATCGTGAGCTGAAAAAAACATAAACATTATTTAAAGGACAAGCAAAAACAATCGCGCAAAAAGTAATGAGCAAAGAATTGGACCAGCAATGTGACTTCCTTAACGAGAAACAGTTATGATACGCTATTCGCCCAGTTTGGGTTCCATAGGAGAATAAACAAACCCCTAGCATCTCTGTACAGGCGGCATCACATCATCATTTACATACTTGAACTTTATTTAGGTGTGCAGAAGAACCCTCACTTTCTCTCTTTACAACTAAAATGTAAGGGCTGTACTGCTGTCAACTAATCTGTGGTCTGCATAACACAGATTGGGAACTCCTTCTCTATAAGAATAGGAGCAGGCTTCTCTTATAAGAACGGAGTATATGAGTGTAATAGAAACTGCTAGCGTTCATAGTAAAGTGAGGTCTTCTACAGACTAGTCTGACTAGTAGACTACAGACTAGTCTTAAGGTATGCTCAAGACGAATAATTCCTACACAAACGTAATTTGGTTTTATTTCACAAACGACATGCCGAATATCAATGATACTACCGAAATGTAAAAAGGACACAACTCAAGGTTTACACGTATTTTCGAACAACTGAGAATAACAGGATTAAAATGAAATTATACCCTCACAAGACATTCATATCATGGAAACTATTCATTCAAAAAGAAACGATAGCCTTCGTTTCTTTTTGATAAGTTTATTTCAAATTCTAAGCACTATCAAACCTCGACTTCTGCTCTGATAGCGTATTGGCAAAGTTTCATTGCGATCCAGCACGTCGTTTATAAATAAAAACTAAACTACGTTTATATGGAAAATGTTCCATGAACAAATAGAACTTAAATGAATAAGCCAGAACCAGAAAATTTCTAAATTTTGAAATGGATACCTAGTTTAACACATAACGTTCATGAAGTCGCAGTTTCTGTGGTATTATGAATAAAAAACATTTTGATAGTGATTATATTATTTTTAATGCACTAACCCGTGCTAAGAACAATTTTTAAAACGTATTTAGAGGCTAAAAATTCCACCCATGCCGGGATTCGAACCGACCTCTGGCTATCCGTGCCAGCGCTCTTCCAACTGAGCTAATGGGCGACTCACCGGCATCAGTGCAATTTCGAACCTCTTTACAATACTCTCTGAATTACGTACAGGCAGCGTATTTTTGATGGTGGTTGATTTTATTTTTGATACGAAAACTACGGAACCCTTTATAAAATTGTTTCATCTAACACCTCCCTTAGTATACTTTTGATGGATCGCTATCAAATTGGATTATTATGCACCAATTTGCCTCAATTATTTTACAGACCACGCTACGAATTTATATGTAGTTTAGTTTATTGGTATGTTTTACGTTTAAATTAGTTACATTTTTTTTTCAATTGTGTATTTCCATAAATATGTTATTATGTATGTACCAGTATTTATGTAGACACTCATGTAAGTTGTATGTTAGTAGTATTTTATTTCGAAATTTAGGCAACGATAGATCGTGTTTGAAATTTGTTTACCTACCCCCTCTCGCTTTATTTTAAATTCCAAAATTTTTAGGCAGTCTGGAAGAAAATTATTTTTAAATAAGTACGTAATTTTTATCATATTGTATGTCGTTTGAGTTGCTCTTTTGGTTTGATTGTCCAATAAAGTGTAACAAACAAACAAATTAATGTCGATATATTTAGTTAAGATAAGTGAGACGATTTTCTAATGAATCAACAAATCGTGTTACTTAACTTAACTAAAAATATTATATTAATTTGTTCGTTTGTTTTGCTGATTCATTCCGTAGCATTTTTTTCTCTCCAGTCTTCCGGTTTTCCTTCGCCTATGCTTTTATAATCACTTCATGTTGTTTCTGCAACTCCTAACAATGATCCATTGTAATAAGTCGTTTCAAAGAAAGCAGCTCACATTTTGTGTACCAACGTTTACAATTTTATGTAATGGCCACCTAACTACTCGCTTGAGAAAACGAGTGTAGAACGAACTGTAGAACGTGCAGAATACGAATAACCGACTGCGAATGGCAATCTTGTTTGTTTGTGCGTTGATACTTGAAAGATGATTTTGCTTGGTACCTACTATCGGCCGATAAAAAGTCTGCAGTCTACGGGGGCTCTTATAGATAGCTAGATAAATAGATAGAGAACACTTTATTGCACGAAAAAAATAATACAACCAAGATTTCTTAAATCGAAGTAATGTTTTACAATTGGCGGTCTTATCTTTCTCTATCGTCTCTTTGACGGCCTTGGCGGCGCAGCGGTTTGGCACGCTGACTGTAAAACCGAAGGTCTCGGGTTCGAGCCCCGGCCGGGTTAAACTAGGAAACGAACTTTTCTAGTTCGCCTCGGGACTTGGATGTTATCTATGTATTTATTGTATTAAATCTATCATCGAACTAGCACCTATAACACAAGTCATTTAGTTGTAGGTACTTAGTATAGGGCTAACTAAGATCTGTGTAATATGTCCATGAATATTTATTTATTTATCGCTAAAAGATGGAGAGATAGATAGTTATTTATCTAGCCGTAGATAGGAAACGAATCGGAATACCAAAAAAATTACATGGTAACTTTCAACCGAGGTATGTAAATATTTCAGGCCCCAACCGTGGGATATATATAGGGTAACGTTATATTGCTACTGAAAATTCTTAAATATAGGTACGTAACATAAGTAAGTAGCTGCCCAGTGCGTAATGAACGCATCGTTATTCAACGGAGTGATATAAGCTCGACAATGAATGTTATTTGACATACTTCATGCTCCGATATAAAAAATACTAATACCTATGGATTGAAGTAATTCCATCTCTTTTTGGCATTTAAACGTTATGATCACCCATTGGACGTATAGATTATCTCATTACGTAAACGCAGAAGCAAAAGCTTTTTACCCAACATTCACAAGCCTCGTGCCAAATCAAACCCTCGGGTCTGTGCTTACGGTAAATAAGGCCGATCCTATTCGACTCTCTTGATGACATGATGCTGGAGCACGGGTCTCTTCTTGCATCGCAGGAAGGTTAGACCACACTCCATCATGGGGGCCAAGTCAGTGTTGGTGGAGGATTATAAATAACACAGTGGCGAGTCTTACTGTCACAAATTATCAAGCAGCCCATAAGGCCTCCGACATCGCTTGGCGACTATTACATGACCGCCGGCACCAACGACTTAACGTGCCTTGTGAAACACAGAAGCGCTCGGAAATAATGCCACTAGCGATTGACACGGGATGGTCACCCATCCAGCACCTGACCGCGCCTGCTGTTGCTTAACTCAAGTGATTGATTCCAATCACTCGGTTCCACTAGGCCACGAGCGCTTCATAGCTCTTGTTTTATCATAAATATTCCATCGATCACTCCTCGTAAATTTTCGTTCGGCAATATGGTAATTTTTACTTCAACAGCTCTATCAGTATTGAGGGATAGTAAATCACGAGACTTAATGGGTTGCTCCCAACGAAACCTCTAATAAAGTAGTAATTTATATAATTAAATTTATTGTATTCGCACATAAATGTGTTATTGTACTCGTTATTTACGGTTCAACGAGTTTGATGAACTTAAAATAAAAGACTCCAGGCTTTTATTATTTATAGTATGTTTGTTACTTATTGCATATAATACATAATATAGAACCTAATAAACAGGGTTCTCTTACATTATGGACATAGGCGGACTGGAAAAAAAATCTAGAGAAAATTTTATGTATGTCTGGAATACTCTAAACTTAAAGGCTGGCTGGAAAAAATTGCTAGGTAAATTTGGAGTCGGGAGTATTAAACTGACAGCGGGAATAGTTTAGTACAAACAAAACATAATTACTGCTTAATTGCTGCATACATTACTTGTAAATATATAACAATAGTTTCTCCAAAGTAATATACATACACTATAAACCACTGTTTACTTAGATACCTAAAATAATAAAGGATAAATAATTATATTCTTTTTAATGCACTAAGCCGTGCTAAGGACAATTTTAAGAACCTATTTAGAGGTTAACAATTCTACCCATGCCGGGACTCGAACCCGCGACTTCTGGCTAACCGTGCCAGCGCTCTTCCAACTGAGCTAATGGGCGACTACCCGGCATCAGTGGAATTTCGAACCTCTTTACAATACTCTCTGTATTGTAAAGTGTTCACTATTTAATTATCTATTTCTATATATAAAAACGTACTTATAAATTTAGTACGTATACCAATTAAACACGGCAAGTGTCAAGTTCGTACAGTCGACATTCGACCTTTACACACATGCATTTTACTTAACTTCCTTACGGGGTACTTAGCAAAATGTACGCTTGAATAAATTCAGTAATTTCTCTAAGATAAACAGTCGATAGCACATCAACATTTATATTTTAGTTGCAAACTTTGGATAGAATGGATGGATATAAAAGGTTTATGTTATGTCATATATGCAGCCACGAATATTTAGAAAATTTAATTCTTATAAAAATAAAATATTCTCCATCTATATCTACCTGTATCTTTACTACAGATTATTTTAAATCTAACTATAGGTGTAGAGTATCAATTCGATTCCATCCTTTACTTCAGATATGATATTTCACACTCAAGTCTCTCTCTATACACTCTTCTAGACTAGACTATTCAACGGAACAGTGTTCAGAATTAAAATTGATTGATTGTTGACATAAAAATTTTACGCCCTCGTTAGGAAGAAGATCAATCAAAGACACAATCAGGTCTGACTGGTCTGTTAAATAACTCGACCGAACAGCGTGATGAATTTCTCAGCGGCAACTCTTTTTTGACTCGCACACTTCATTTGGGAGGTTATATTGAAGATTTTTGGGGTTCCGTACCTCATAAGGCCCGTATCCTGAAAATAGATGCGTTTGAAATGTGGTGCTGGCGGAGAATGCTCCGTATATCTTGGACCGAACGCCGCACAAACGTATATATTCTAGAAGAACTTCAGATAAAGACGAGGCTCTCCACAATCTGCACCCAACGCATCCTGAAGTTCTTTGGACATACCGTCCGACGCGGGCCAGATAACCTGGAGTATGTTATCATCACCGGTCGAGCGAACGGGAAACGAAGCAGAGGACGACCACCAACGCCTTGGTCAGATATAATAACTAAAGCTTCGGGAAGGACCCTACAAGCAGCCATACATCTGGCGCGTAATAGAATCCAATGGAGAGAGCTGGTGGCGGAATCTGCCCTTAGTCACGTCCCTCAGCCATGAGGAAACGACGAAGAAGAAGAAGAGACCTCATAAGGAAAAACGGAACCCTAATAAGATTGTTGTCCATCCGTCCGCCTGTCAAGACCCTCTATTTCGAAAACGCGTGGAAGTATTGAGATCAAATTAAAACCGCAGCTGTCCAGTCTGAGAGACTGTGGACACCAGTCTACAGTCCCTCAGAGTTGTGAAAAAATCAAACTTCTATGTTAACGAAAAAAAGAGTGACGGCTTGCCACGGCATGCCGCAAAAAACATTAATTCCATCGTCCAGGGAATCCAAATTATAGAATATTTCCCGCTCACCTAGAAGTACGAAAATTTTGCAAGTAATATCATTTTATAGAGCAAATACAGTCAAAAATGTAAAAACTACATTTGTAGTTAAATTATAAAAAAATATGAATGAATTAAAATTCTTTATTGCACTAAAAACAAATTTGTACAAAGGCGAGCTTAATACTAGATAGTATTTTCTTCCAGCTAACCCACGAATCTTTGAAATTTGGGAAAAGCTCGGACAAAATGACATGACTCGATTCTCAAACTATTTATAATAGTAAGTACAAACCTCCTACTTTGTACGGAACCCTCGGTGCGTGAATCCGACCTGCACTTGGCGGTTTTTTAATTATTTTAAGTATCTATTAGTCAGTGAAGCCATATTGTTTTATGATTATAGGTTTTTAATTTGAATATCGTAATAAAGATCCGAAAACAGTGAAACAATTCTGAAGCGTCAACATTCCGTCTCTATCAAATAACGTAGTGTAGTGTACTCTATGGTAAATTAACCATCGGTTTCTCATACTCTAATAAACTGTGCACAGCTGTCATTTGGCCAAAATGCATAGGAACCGGTGGGTTTGCGAATTTTTCAGTTTTAGATTTCCCAACATGTTTTTTATTTTTATTTTAGAAGGACTGGAGGTCGTGGGTTCAAATCCCGGCATGACTTTGATTTCTAAGTTACGTGAAAGAAAACATCGTGAGGAACCCTGAGTGTCTGCGGTGTTCATATACCTCAGCGATTGAAATTGCCAATCCGCGGTGAGCACGCGTGGTGATTAAGCCCATAATATCTATCGCTCTCTGAGAGAAGGCCTGTGCCCTACGCGTTTGCAACCCTGTACGCCCCCACTGCTGGGGCACGGGTTTCTTCCTGCATTGAAGGAAGGTAAGGACGTACTCCACCACGGGGGCCAAGTCCGGGTTGGTGGAGATTTGTAAGACACGGCCTTACTGTCAGAACTTATCAAGCCGCCCATAAGGCCTCTGACATGGTTTAACGACTGCCATTACATGACAGCCGGCACCTACGCCTGAACGTGCCTTGCGAAGCACGGAAGCGCTCGGAAAAATGCCACTAGCTGTAGTAGCGGGACGGTCACCCATCCAGTACCTGACCGCGCCTGTTGTTGCTTAACTCGAGTGATTGATTTCAATCACTCGGTTCGAGTAGGCCACGAGCGCTTCGCGGTGAGCACGCGTGGTCATTAAGCCCATACTCTCTGTCTCTCTGAGAGAAGGCCTGTGTACTACATTGATACGAATATGGGCTGCATTATATTACTATCAACTCTGCGAGGTCAAATCGTCCCACTAGCTGTGTGGGTTAATCCGCTACGCAATGTACATCGAACTGTCATTGTAAACCATGCATTGTATGGCATAGACTTGTTCTCCTTCTTCTTCAGGCTATATATTAGTCCACTGCTATACATAGACCTCTCCTAATGAGCGCGTTGGGTTGTGCCATTATTGGATGGCAAAGACTTGTAGTACGAGTATCTACCTACCTACCCAGCAATACAATTAAAAGTATAAGCGACTCGCTTTATGAATGAACATCCCAAAATCCGTGGGATTGACCTGGCAGTCATCCAGCGGGTTCCAGACGTGGGCGAAATGAAACGATGCCACCCAAATGTTAGGGGTCACGGGAAAAAAATCCATTTTCATGTGCTTGTTTCGCGTACACTCCAAAGAAACATTCTTCTTAAAATTTGTAGCGATCTTTAGCATTTGGAATTTAGATTTACGTTTTTTTTTAACGTATTTATAACGTTTGTAAAGTCTGTTAGCTTTTAGAATATAGCCCGGGCTCTAGAGTAGGCTTCGGTTTTCGCCGAAAGCACACGAGTGTATTACTAATTCCTGCTCTGTATAAAACTTATCTTTACTATTTTGAAAAGTTATGTAAAGTTATAAATAACAATTTATTATTTATTTCTATTACACGAATATATCCGATTCTGTCCGATAGAAGCCGAGGTATATTCTAAAAGCTAACAGACTAACACGCATTAAAATTTTCGTAATTGCAGATAGGGCCCATCATAAGACCCTCAACCCATAGGTTTTATAGATTCTCATAACTTTTCGTCGTAATATTGTTTGTCTTTGCTTAGGTAAAGTAATACTAAGAATCAAAAAAAAAGTTGATATTCCACTTTTTAGGGTTCCGTTCCCGAAGGATACCAAACGGGACAATATTACTCTGTCACAACTGTCTGTCTGTTTGTATGTCTGACGGTCTGGCTCGCTGTACATCTGTCTGTCTGTCTTTCCGCCCAACGTTTAAATATCTCTATCTTTTCAATACAATACAAATACAAAATATGTTTATTTTCTCAATCCACAAATATTGTACTGCAAGTGGTTACAAATGGTAGATGCGATATTACGATTTGTGAAAAGATTGGATAGCTTCTAGTTTAAGCTAGATCAATAAACAAGATCGTTTTATATCTGGTAAATATTGTATCTTATTTGCACGTTCCAAGCTAATTACAGTCCCAAGTAGGAAAGATAAATTAAAAGTAAACAAACTTATTTAAAACTCCATAATAGTGGGTATATGTATGAATTGGCGCCGTAATAGGTATCCAATTGAAATTTTCACAGAATAAGCGTTATTACAACGGATTACTAAAGATTAAGCGATTAAGCCCCGAAAATATTCTAACTATAGGATTACTAAAATAATAATTACATTTATAAAATAGAGGGGGTCTCCCTACAACAAAAGTGTTTTTTCGCAGTTGTGCTCTATCGTAAGACAAGTACTAAATACGGGCATCAAACTTGGCGTGATTGTGGGCCTTAGTATACATTCAAAAGACAAATAATAAAAACGTCTAAGTGCGAGTCGGGCTCACCAAATACTTTTTTACGTAGCCTCTATGTTTGTGTCCCACTGCTGGGCAAAGGCCAAATTTTTTAACATTTAACATTTACATACAAGCACATACATTGCTCAGACCACTCCGGCAAATGTTGGTCGAGATCATCTCACCAAATACTTTACATAAAAAAAAAATCTGGTGTTATGGAACCCTCGGGGCGGAAGTTCAACACGCACTTGGACATTTTTTTCAAAACTTACGCCATATTTTCCCAAACCCTGGTTAGAATGTTCCCTTAAAATTTGTCAACCGACTTCGAAGTAACCCTGAACATAGACGCCAAGTCTGTATTTTAGGTCTCTTTATAGTTTCGTCTATTAACAATGAGTTAGTACTATGATTTACTTACGAGGAAAATATAATATGGAAAAATAGTCACGCCCCGAAAACCGTGAATGAAGAGCGTGGGCTCCTTGGAAGTGTTCCAAATATTGTAGGCTGCTCTTATGTATAAGATAGGTCCACTTAATTGATTCATTGTACATCATTCACGATGACTTGCACATAACGTAGTCCTGTATTGTACAATAGACGTGGATACTATTTTATTTACATATGTCATACTAAACCTCAGAGCACTACGCTTTAACCCACAAAATGTGTATGATTGTACTTTACACAGAAACATAGGACAATTGAACATAACATAACATACATACAGGCACATACATTGCTTCTGACCCCACACTAGGATACCCTGCGTCGTGACAACCAGAAACAACCACATCACAAACATGTAAACATCCAAGACCTGGGGTCTTTTTTTGTCTCCAGCCGGGACTCGAACCCGGGACCTCTTGCATGGTAGGCAGATGCCCTACCGCTACGCCACAGAGGTCATCAAACAAATGACTACAATATAAAACAGTCGTCGCGACTAGTCGACGCTTCAGGAGACCCGAGGGTTGGTGCTTACTTTGGAGAAAGAATAAGTCTGGGCGCATGCTGGGACGCAGGCGACGCAGCACAGCGCAGCACAGTTCAATATTCAGCAGAGCAGTTGAGGCAGACATAGGCCTAATTAAAACTGTTTTAATACGTATTTCACTCGTTTATTACATTTTTACAATTTTCCGACGTTTCGACATAGGCCCCCACCGCATGCTGCGACGCAAGTATTCGCTCCATTCCTTGGCAATTCTCACCTATAATAACTCTTTCAATGTCTTTTGGAATAGTTTGGATGATTTATAACATACAAATAAGGTTCACTGAGAACTAATTCAATAAAATGTTCTGTCATTGCAACAAAATTTGTAGTACACGCCTCGAAGTAGACGCGTCGCGCAGAAATCTGTGCCGGCACTACAACGAGACGCAGAGCAGGGCAGACACATGTCTGCGTCGCACATGCCTGCGTCGCAGCGTAGGTAGCTCAATGACGTTCCATGATTTACAAAATCTGCGCTGCCCTGCGCTGCGCTGTGCTGCGTCCCCTGCGTCTCAGCATGCGCCCAGCCTAAGCCTCGCCGTACAGCGAGGCAATGCCGCCAGCCTACTTGATACTCTACCGATGTGGTTCAAATACTTTATTTAAATTAGAAAATAGGCTTTAAGTTTAGTTTCTTTTTTATATTAAAAAGTAGTACTTTTCTTCTTAGCATGTCGATGGCAATCGTGGTGAAAGGATTTGTCAATCATCGCAAGGGACTCGCTGTTACCTTTCCGCTAATATGGCAGAATATCGCTGGGCAGAGGATTTAGAAAAGATGGCCTGTACAATAGACCGGCAAAACCTTGCGCCGGACAGAGACGGTTGGAAAAGGGGGTTCTAAAATTTCTTAGAGTTTTTTTTTGTTATATTTGTTGTAGGTTTTTAGGAAAAATAAATGCTTTTTATATATGGAACAATGATTAAACAAGGCAGAAAACCATCATGCATTCCGATCCTTTCTGTCGCAAAACCTTAGACACTCATTTGGTAAAAGTAAGACGTATTGTAAAAAAAAGAGTGCTCAAATAGATTTAGCGCAAATTCTAGGAATGAGATGAATAGCTTAAAACTCACGATGACTCATGATTTCGTATTTTTTTATTTGTACAATAAAGTCGCAAAGCCGATAAAGTATAGCTCAAAATATCAAAGTATAGAATAAAACAGATTCCGGAACATGTAAAAAAACATAATTATGTAATGTTAACTCTCCCAAAAATCAGAGAAGTGAAATACTCTACACAACAGACCAACAGAGCTACAGTCGCAGCGTATGAACCTTTACATGAATGCACTCTCTTCTCAGTTATATTATTGCTGACTTGGCAACTAAAGTTATATGATGTGCGCGACTGTACCAGGGTATTATGCTTAGCGACTTTCAGACATTAGACGAACGCCGAGATGGAACCACAGACTTTACGTAGATTCTGTAAACACATCAAGTTAACCCAAATCATGAATGGAGCGTAGGTCTGGGCGATTTTTGGCGCCAAGCCAGCTGTATCGACATCACGCTATGCGTTGGTTGGTTGTACATTTACCAATTTTCACCAGCATGGCACACAAATGTGACTAAAAGCCTCACGGAAAGGGTTCTAACTAAAGTGGCGCCCTCACACAACACAAATTGGTTGGGCGAATACTTAAGTTCTCCCTGCAGAGGTCATTCGTTAAATCTTAACCCTTAATTGTGCTTGAATAGTAATTGTTGCATAGGTTTTTGACTTTATTTTAAGGCGACAAGGTTCAATTTAATGTGGTAACTATTAGTGTAGGTTAGGAAAGACTCCGGCGGATATACAGAGCTTTAAAAATAGCCAATGGCATAGAGCAAAAAATAAAAACGAGTACTAAAGTTAATAAGCACAAGTTTACGGTGTTATTAGCCGATAATAACGCCAGTAAATTAAAATGTGGCAATCAACACAAATAAACAAGGACGGGACAGTAAAATGTTTATTGAACAATAAAATATCAATGTGAAGATTTCATTAGTACAAGGAACTTCAGCCCGCGGTATTTACGACCAAGCTCAGCCAATATGAACACATAATCATAATAAACTGTACATTCGTATTTGTGGGTAAAAAGTACACCATACATTTTGCGGCACAGCAAAACGCGATCGCTCGAATTATTAGGTTATATCAAAAGCAAGATGGCGACGGCCGCCATTGCTCTGACGTCACGGCTCTCAAGGCCGTCTGTCTGTCTATAGCAGTGGGTGTTATGGCGCCGATTCCTACAGTTTTCACGACTGACTCGGCATTATTATACTATGGGAAATATCCGCCCACGCGCGACTCGCGGGGAGCGTGGGTGTTTTGCAGCCCGTTTGTATCTTTGACATTATAGCCGCGTGATTGATACTATGTACGCGCCTTTTAGTTTAGTACATAAAAAATGGCTTCGTCTTTCGTTTTCTTTCTCTGAAATAATATTTTTACTTTCACTGATTAGCTAAAGTTAGATAGTTAGTGAAAGTTAATCTACATAATTATATTGATTCTAGGTGCAAAGATAGCACCGTTGTGGTATATAGCCATATTTGAAGTGGGTAGTTGGCAAAGATTTTTGATACTTACTGAGCATGACTTTTGGTTAAGAAAGTAATGAAGTTCAGGTTTGAATAATGGCAAACTTATGTCAGAAGCGGTGGTAGTGTGGTAACTAGAACGCTAGCCTACATTCAATAGGCCGTGGGTTCGTACTAATGTTCCAATGTGTTTGTTTTTCTAAGTTACGATTTTTTTTAATTTCTGACGAATGGCTACTACGAAAGAAAACTTAATGAGTCCTCGAGACGTTGACTTACCTCAGCGCTTGTAATCGTTAATAAGCGGTGCAATTGCTTGGTGATTAAGCCCACTCTCTCTCTCTTTCTCTCTCTGGAAGAAAGACAGGGTCGAATTTCCTAATTTAGTTTCGTAGTTTATACCATAGGTACATTGCGAAGCAAAATCTACTCGTTAATCCGTAGGTTAACCGACTTTGCAATATACATCTAATTGTCATAGTAAACCATGAATTGCAGTTCTGTGAAACGGGCCAGGTGCACAATAGTAGCACGTACCTATAATGTTTATCACAAACCTATTTAGCCTACTCTACCTAGTAGTCTCTGCATTCCTCGCCCGCGAAACTGTCTTTCATAACCAAATTCGGTCAGACAATTTTTTTGGGCAACTAACGGTAACACCTGTGTGATCCTTTATGCGAGTGCCTGGCCTCTTATCCTGGATTAGACCCTGCGGACACGTTTGCCGCACCCCCGGGACTTGAAGATCCTGACACATGAATAGAGTACCGGATGTTAGTAGAAAAAAATCGAGTGTCATACAGTTTTATTCGTGAATGGGATGAGCAAGTAGAATTAGGAAATATCGGAGCATTTAGAGCCATCGCCCACGGCGACTTTGAAACGCGATTCACGCACACGTAAGCGGATAGTAAAAGTGGAAGCAAAACATTCCAGGCTGTAGCGCGTTTGCATCGCTTCTCAAAAATGTCACAAAACAGGATTCAACAGTCATCGTGGGTGACGGCTTTACTAGCGCCAAACACTGTCACAACTATTAAAATCTGCCCAACTAGCGAAAATGGGTCTTACAAGTATCCTAAAACCAACTGTTTCAAACTCTTATATCACTTTATAAGAGCATTTGCACGTACAACGGTCTTAGTATGTTCTTATCAAGCTTAGTGTCTTTGAGCATGCTTTTGGAAGTAACTATTCTTAGTCGGGATGAATATAACCCATTTAGAAGACTCGAGTTCTTTCGGGGGATTGTTTATAAGCCTATACTGCTAGTTGGGCAATTATAGTACACATTAATAAAAACAATGTTAGTCGAATGCTAGTGTTTTTCGAGTTGTGACAATATTTTAGCTGGGGCGCGTTTATGTCGAACTATTAGAGACTTTGTCAGACTTAGCTGGAGTAACGTCTCTAGGTAACTATAGATCTGATTATTCTCAACATGAAATGGTCCGCAAATTGGACTAAGCTGTATATGGCCCAAAATTACCAAGGTCGGTAATTTTGCATTCCACATTCTCGAAAATCATCTTGCTAGTTCTCTTGTAATATTTTTTCCTGAATAGGCTCTTACCTCTGGTGTATGCTGGTGTAATTTAACGAACTAACTCGATTTCAGTATTAACGTAAACTGTCAAATAAAACATCTTTACAGTCGCAGTTATTAGATTCGTTTTTACGCGGCTTATTTCAGCGTTTTATTACGGCAACCCTATAAAGTTAATAACGTTAGTTATTGTTGAAAACGTTTAGTTTATTTGTCATATTCACCATATTTTCGCAAGATGTTTGTTAGGCAGTGAAAAGGTAGAACCTGCGCTCAAATATCCAATGTTAAATGCATGTAGGTTATGGTCCAGAGAGTATTGTAAAGAGGTTCGAAGTTTCACTGATGCCGGTGAATCGCCCATTAGCTCAGTTGCAAGAGCGCTGGCACGGATAGCCAGAGGTCGCGTGATCAAATCCCGGCATGGGTGGAATTTTTGGCCTCTAAATAGGATTTTAAAATTGTCCTTAGCACGGCTTAGTGCATTAAAAATAATATAATCAAAATAAGATATGACACACATCAGGCAACTTCAATTGTGTCTGTATTATATCTACAGGTTATATACCAGAGTTCAACCCAATCTCACTCCGTCGATTCGATTACCCATTCGATTGAATCGTAGTATTTAATTATTGCTATTTTATTGACAAAAGTATATTTTATCCTTGCGTCACCATTTTGTAGTTTTCGGGAAGCCTCATTAAACATGGACTATAAGATTAAAAAAAAAAACTATCACCATTTAATTTTTGAATAATACCATTGTGGCTAGCAGTACTCTAGGACTAAAAAACTATTCCACTATGATGAAACCGCTTTGCTAAATTTTTTGATGAATTTTTTCAATTTAGGTTCAAGATTTTAAGATAAAATGTGATTAAGATTTTAAAATAAATAAAAGGATTTGACGAAAAATTGTCAGAAAATAACTAATGGACAAGTATGTTACATCTTCAATTTTGTCCATACCTGGCGTTAGCGTTGAAAATAGGTGTAAAACACATATTTATTCAATATTTGAAATATCGACTAGGGTCCAAATTAAATGAATAGTGAAACAGACGAATATTCGAAGCCCAACCCTTCACGCAACAAAGAATCGCGGATACGCGGTATGCGGTCTCGTAATTGGTTTGGCTAACATTGGATGCATTCGGTCAACTCTATCATCTCACCAACTTACCTGTAGTTTGCCACAGTTATCCGCGGAAATGTTTTACAAATTGCTAACAATTTGAAAAACATTTCCGCGGATTACGAACTGAATTGTGTTCTCACGAGCGAGAATTCGCCGCTCCGTTAGCATTTTAAGGGCCTGCTGTAATATTTGCTAGTTGAGTGGTTTTAAAGTGACAATAATAATAAAAAAACTCAGTCTTAGGAGCCACAGGTGGATTGACCGTATTGTGGAAGACCGCAAGAAGATTGGGAAGATATCAGCATGGAAGAAAAATGAAATCCATCCGTTAGGATGTAAATTGTTGAAAGCCCGCATAGGGTTTGTAGCGCCACAGAAAGTAAATATAGAGAGCCACAGAAGTCGCAGAATGCACTCAGAAAGCAAATGAGAAGGCTCCCAAAAAAGCAAGGAAAAAATTCAATATTCAAAGTAAAAAAGTTTTAGTTTAAAGTAAAAGTTTTAGAGTGCTTCGCCAGGCAGAGGTTAACCAAATCTATGTGCTTGCACTAATCTATACCTACTACTCTATGTAGGTACCCTTTGCCTAAAGAAAGAAGACTAAATATGCTGAAAAATGCGCAGTAAACGATTTCTGGGACTCTTTGGCGAACTATCGGTGGCGCGGGCGGGAGAGGAGCGTTTTGACCGCGATTGATTATTAAGGTAGCGCCATTAATGGAATGAAATCCATAAGTTGTTTTACAAATTATAATACGTTTTGTGAACATCATAAATCTTAACAACTGTGATAACTATTTTAAGAACCTACAAACTAGAACTTAGGATCAACCACCTAAGAACGGCCATTTTTAGAAGAACTGCTTTAAATTCCTAGAATCTTGGTTCTAGGTGCTTGTCTGCAGGTTTTTAAAAGTGCTTCTTTATTGTAATATCTATTAAGATTTTTGGTGTTTACTTTTTCCAAAGACGCGTAATAAAATAACATATGGTTTTTTCCATTGGTGGCGCTAGTACAGCGCTAGTAGCACCTTAACTCGGTGACTGCACCCCACGCTGCACTTTCTTTCCCCTTTTGCGCAGCTTTTTGCTAAAGGCACACGTCAACCGTCAGATTGAAACCACCTTACTGGAACTCATTGGTCCTCCGTTTTGTAGTCAGGTGAATTTCTCAAATTCTAAAACTGCAATAAATATTTATACTCCGAGCCGGCGTTTGCAGATCCCATTCGCCGGGACAACCTACCTCTGTGCACATAAGTTTGTCCCCAACAACGACAGTAAAGCAACGAACAACCGTTGGCCCGACTGGGAAAGCATTTTGCAACTCATTCCGCCGACAGTTCAAAATAACAGTCCACGCGCTTATTATTTACAACATTCTGCACAACTCCGTCTTCGGGTTATTCAAGAAAACCTCACTGAAAATCCCCACTGGTGGGAATTTGTAGATTTTTTTTTCAGAATTCTTCACTAAGTTTCTATTAAGTGGTACTAGTGGGGATTTTGTAGCTAAAATATCATAAAGTATCATTATAATACATTAATAGACAGATGATACATTTTCGCTAACTCACTAACTGTGAAGGAAAACATTGTGAGGAAACCTGAGTGTGAGGTGTTTAAATAACATAACGCTTAGAATTGGTAATCCACGGCGGGGCAGCATGGTAATTAAGCCCAGTACCTCTCTCTGAGAGAAGGCCTGTGCCCTGCAGACAGACGTTAGGCTACACTAAAATATTAAGTATTTTTGATGAAATTCAATAGCCGGTGCATTGTTCTTGGAATATACAATTTTATTCATAGTGCAATAATATAATAAATAAAAGAGAAAAAAGTGTATTGCCAAACAAACAAAAATAAAACCTAACAGTTAAATTAAAAACTAAATCCCAAAACTACAATAACATGTTTAGCAGCGGGAATTTGTAGGCCTTTATCCCCGAGTGGGAATCTCTGAACAAAATTCCACAAATCCCCACTGGTGGGGATTTTCCGCTGGCATTTGTAGAATAACCCATTCCATTGATGTCTCGCTTTGTTTGCTCATTAACGAGCGGAGACCACTCAAATATAGTTGATGGAATGACCTTACATGCATGGAGTGTTATAACTTTGGTCAACATGTTGCTAATCGCACTGTTTATGCGCTATCACGGAGTTAAAAGTGTGGGCCGCTAAAATGGTGTCAACAAACAGACGGTCAGGTAAAGAGGCTTAAGTGCCTGAGAAGAAAACAATTTTCAGGGCAATGTGGACATGGGTTATGGTAACGTCAAGTATTTTTTTCTCAACATATTTCTCTTAAAAATGCTGTTGTTTCATTGGTCCAGTTTTTTCTTGTTCTAAAATAGAAAACCAGAACATGGCTTTTGCGCAGCATTGGGACATAAAAAAGAAGACGATGTTACTAGGCCGCTGTTAATCTCCTAAATAACAAACATTTATATAGATGAATTGCACGTAAGTAAATATATGTAATTATGTTCATTTATTTATATGGTGATATTTATGAACTTTTATATGTAAAGATACTTATATACTTTGTATATACGTATCTTTGCAATTCTACATGTAAATAGATTGTTTAATTTTAAAACTTAATTACATTAAAATATAATTCCAATGTTTGGCACCTTCTCAACGTGATGTGTTGGTTGGCTAGAATAAAATACTATTTAGGGTTAAATTGTACTGGTACAATAAATAATTTAATAATAATAAATATAAATTTGACAATTTTAAACGGGATTGGCGTTTAAGAGGCTGACCAGCCTCCGCTATCGCTGTCGGTGTGGATAATATTTGACAAATATTGCCGTGAACTGCCCCTTAACGCGGCGGCATTTTAGTGGCGCCCCTTTGTGCGGATTCCCGGAGCGGCCCACACGGGGTGTCGGCGAGGATCGTTCCGAATCACATTTACATGCGTCCACGTTTAATGCGTACCCGTAAATAATCGCCATTGCGTGTTGCCGAATGAGTGTTTGAGTTAAACCTCTATTATACGGGCCCTGAGATGTTTTCTTTCAGTGTAGGTTGACCAATATCTGCAATAGTTTCTAGCGGTTAAATAATTAAAATGTATATGGCTTGGTAAACTCTGTTTATTTAATACTGTAGAAAGAGAACTGATCAGAATAAACAGTAATCACACTAATATTATAAAGGCGAAAGTTTGTGAATGTGTATGTTTCGAATTAACATAACATAACATTTACATACAGGCACATACATTGCTTCTGGCCCCACACTAGGATGCCCTGTGTCGTGGGAACCAGAAACAACGACATCACAAACATGTAAACATCCAAGACCTGGGGTTTTTTTTTTTGTTCCCAGCCGGGATTCAAACCCGGGACCTCTTGCATGGCTGGCAGACGCGCTACCGCTACGCCACAGAGGTCGTCATAATGATAACCACCTTCTTTTTTGAAGGCGGTTAAAAAAGAGATAAGATTGGGAAGTAGTTAAAACTGTCAGTGTTTCGTCAAAAGGCGAAGGAGCAAGTCGTAATCGCGTTCACCGTATTGTACACTTGTGTAATAAAATTATTAATAATAATAAAAGAAATCTAGGATGGGTGACAGAGTTTAAAATTATGATTTAAAATTGATAGGACAGAATGAAAAAAATGTTAAAAATGGTGTAAAGAGGTTGGCACCGTTACAAGTTCATAGTTTTCTAAGAGGCTTAGTAACCATAATATAAAAACATATGAGGCTAGTTTACAAAAAAACGGGTTACCTAAAATTACTTCTTACCATTGCCATTCGAAAAAGACCATGTATTCATCGATACCAGCCAATAAAACTCGCTTTTCTTCTGCTCACTGAGTTATCAACCCTTGTATGTCCCCATTGCTGGGGCACGGGTCTCTTCCTGCATCGCAGGAAGGTTAGGCCATACTCCACCACGGGGGCCAAGTCCGGGTTGGTGGAGGATTGTAAGACAGTGGCGGGCCTTACTGTCAGAAGTTATCAAGCCGCCCATAAGGCATCTGACATCGCTTAACGACTGACATTATATGACAGCCGGCACCAACGTCTTAACGTGCCTTGCGAAGCACGGAAGCGCTCGGAAAAAATCCACTAGCGGTAGTAACGGGACGCTCACCCATCCCGTACCTGACCGCGCCTGTTGTTGCTTAACCGAAGTGATTGATTCAAAATGTATTTACTAACTGAGTGAGTAAATACATTTTAAAAGTGGAACAAGCACGTACATACGAATTATGTCTAAAAATAAATAAAACGTGTTAAAATTACGTACTGGTTGACCAAACGGAGCTATTTATTCCACAGAGCTAAAAAAATAAATATGTATATCCCGCCGATGTGGGTTCCCCTTTTCTATTTGTTCCCTGGTTGTTTTGAGTTATTGGAAAACCTATTATAAAACTTCCAGTAACGAAAATGAGAAACAAACTCCGGAATCGTTTCGAAATAAAGCAGCAATTATAGTAGATAATTTGTTGCCGCTAAAATCTCGAGAGTTATACATGAAAACATACAATTTGATGTGGAAATGGAAAACCACGAATTAATGGTAATAAATTTTTAAAATGGTTTGTTATCGCAAAAAAAATACAAAAATAACTTAAAATAGACTAAATTAATTACTTACTTACCTAATTGTGAATAGGTACGTTATGCGATGGCACCTATTGATATTCAGAGTCCGTATTTCTTAACGATTTCAACGAATTAACCAAGACTAAGAAGCCGTCGACACTTTGGAGAATATATTTAATGCTAAAAGCCAGATTATATATTTTATGCTGAAAGTCTAAAAGTGACAATAAAACACAATTTTGATATTTCAAATTATATTTTTTTTCTAGTAAAAATTAGAGGACACAACTCGTGAAAATAAAATATCAGGATTCTATCACACGCTCCATTAGATCGGGATTCTAATCTAGAAACCCTCGTTACCTATTTAAACCTAATTTCTTATAGTTTATATCTTGGTAATAAGATAAATTTATATTTTTATAGACAATCTACTTCACTGCATATCTTACTCGTTATAGTCTGTTAGCTTTTAGAATATACCTCGGGCTATATAGAATAGAGTAGGCTTCGGTTTTCGAAAATTTTCCCCGGTTTTCGTACTGATGATCGAGTTCTGATTTCCAAATTAAGTGTCATTAGTTCCGTTATTTCTATTACACGAATATATCCGATTCTATCCGATAGTAGCCGAGGTATATTCTAAAAGCTAACAGAGTATACTCTTAGAGTATACATAACAATACACTTCGTATCACTATTGTAAAAAAGGTGTCCACGAAGTTTACTTTTCACCTATGGTTTCCTGTCAAATAAATAAGGAACTTCAAGGATGTACATCTGTCAAAAGTTAAACGGTTGGACTGACTTAAGTGGCGTGTTAAGGCGCTATGCGGTGCTAACTAGCGCCACTGATAGAATAAAAATCATAACTTGTTTTATTTTACGTTTTATTCATCATAAATCTTAACTATGATAACTATTTTTTGAACCTAGAATCAACAACTTAAAACTTTAACCGATTTCATGCTTTAAAATAGATTCCTAGAATCTTGGTCCTAGGTTCTTGTCAGTATAAACTAAATAGAGCTATTATATTGATTAAGATTTATCACTATATTCACTAACCCGTGCTAAGGACAATTTTAAAAACCTATTTAGAGGCTAAAAGCTCCCACCCATGGCGGTACTCGAACTCGCTGCCCCTGGCCAACCGTGCCAGCGCTCTCCCAACGGAACTAATGGGCAAGTACCGTCACCAGTGAAATTTCGAACCTCTTTACAATACTCTCTGTATTACTTATTTACATATTTTAAATAGTTTATCAATCGAGTCTTGAAGTTTTATCTGAGCTTTTCCCGAACTTCAGTAAAAAAATTGTATAGTTTTTTAAAAGTATAAAGTTTTTTCTATTTCAACTGAGCCAATGGGCAACTTCCTGGCATCAGTAAAATTTCGAACCTCCTTACAATACTCTCTGCATTACGTACAGGCAGCAACATCTGGCTGAAGCAACTTGCGTTACTTGCAAATTGTAAGTTTTTAGAGTTTTTAGCATCTAGATAGGTTTTTAAGATTTATTATTTTCACCTTTTCCAAAGACGCGTTATACAAGAAGTTATAAATTTTTGCATTTGTGGCATTAGTTTGCACCGCGCGCCTTTAATAGAGCTGTGAACGAATGTTGTCATTGGATTGGATCGCGAAACACCGTCAGACTCCGCTCATGACTCAGCCGCGGCGCGACAATAAAAGGAAACGTAGTGAAAACTGAAAACTAGACTTGATATGGGCAATAAAGCTCGCGGCTCCGTCGACGACGGCAATTACACGGGATGTAACATCATAACATGTCTATACCGCGCTACGGGGACGCCGGAAAAACATGATGTACGCGAAATTACCGGGTTATATTCGATCTCTGAATAAAAGCAAAAATTAAGACCTTTTTTTCAATTACCGCTTAGCTTGAAAACATTTCTATTCTAGTGCATACAAAAGTTATAGTTCTACAAAAAAATTCTTCTTTACTTAGTTATTTAGATGTTTAACTGCCTCGTTGGTTTAACGGTGACAAGTTTAATTCTAGACAGGTCAATTCGATTCAATTTTTTCAACTTAAAGAATTTACATTCTGTTTGCTGAATGTCAATGAGCAGCGTAAAATGTAAGCCGCTGCCTTCGGGTCGTATTGTAGGGGAGAAAAAGGAGAGGGAAAAAAACTCGACTCTGACCATCTTTTTTCAAGTCATCTTAAACCACATACACCAATTGCCACCTATACGTATGATACGGTTGCATGATTGCCATCAATAACTTTTAATGAGAAAACATTATGGAAATGTCTTACAAAAGGTCGTGAGTTCGATTCCCTTGTAACTGCTCGTGATAACTGCTCGTTTCGGTGTACCGTACCTTACTTTTAAATGAGTTAAACGAGCTTAAAGTTGTCATATTACCCCATTTTATACCAAGTAATATCCAGACTTTCTTGTACAGTTAGCAGTAGATCCACCTTTACGTTTTCGTTGGTATCAAATTGAAAACGAGGACGAGCACCAGTATGCTGGGCGGACACCATAAGTGAAGCTGAGGGATCTAATAATTCAATAATTTATTAAGAAACGAACTGACGAATGAATTAATGAATGCGTTACCTATTTCGTTCTATCGATCACTCATTTCTTTACACGGGTGCCCTTCAATTATTTTTCTTCTTCGTCGAAGCCTCATGCATGACCCAAGAAGTGACTAGGGGGCTAGCTCTGGCCGCCAACTCCCACCATTTCATTTTGTATAAAGGAATTTTTGGAATTTTATATTTTCTATTATGGAATTATAAGTACAAATAGCTGGCTACAGGATCCATCATGTTTCTCATGACGGTTTGTAATTTGTCAAACATTTTATCTAGTAATTTCTGATGGTTTCTGGAAACTTTATTTTGGACGACTTCTGCATAAGTTAAGTTAGGCGTTATTGGTCAGGGGTGCGATGCCAGATAACCTTCACGTGTACCCCTCCGCTTTCCGTTCCATCTGATTCCATGAACCAGATGGAGGGGCAAGTGGTGGGGTCGGTGCACCCTGAGCGTTAGTCAGTAACTTCTTCTTGTCGGATCTTACTGGCTAACGGCGAATAATCTGGCGGGAGGGGTCGCGTGGGCCCTGTTTCACTTTGTGGAGCGGGACCCAGGCGACCAACCGAATGAAGGACCGACTGGGGGGGGGCGCCGCTGCGCGGAAGCGCGCGCGCCTCGTACCAGTCGGACCCTCCGCGTCCGTCACGGCGGGCCGGAAGGCGCCCTTGCGTGTTCCGAGGGTGCCTTCTGGCACGGAGGGGGCCCGCGCGGTCGCTCACCGCCTTCTCTGCTTTCAGAGAAGTGCTGGTGGGCGACGTGACGGGCCTCGCGTTTGGGGCGTGTGGGGGCCAACAGGACATTGGCCCCCATGCGCCCCAACGAGGAGGTGCGCCGCCCTCCTATAACCCCATTGGACCACACAACAATGGGATGGAGGGGGCGGCGCGTTGGGGCGTGTGGTGGCCAAGGGGTTCGCACTTGGCCACTATGCGCTCCAACGAAGAGATGCGGCGTTCCCTCGCCCCATCGTTCGGTCTGATGCGATGGGGCAGGGGCGCCGCCGAAGGAGTGCCCGAAAGGGCGCCCGCAGACGGGGTCGCGGAAGTGTACGTAAGCGTCCCCGTGGCCCCGTCCTTTGCGGTGCGGAGGAACACCCCAGGAGTTTTAGTCGGTATACCGCCCTTTTCAGGGCGGGGAGTCCGACATAACCACCGTGCTCCCCCGAGCCGGTGGTACCCGTAATTGGAGTTTCTCCTGGGTGAAAAAAAAAAAAAAAGGCGTTATTGGTCTGGCTGACACGATAAAGGAAACAATATATTGTTAAAATGAAATGAATACAATATTTACAGTCCAAAACAAGTTCAATGCAAATTGGTAATAAGGCTAAACAAAGACTATTCTTCATTATACTTTTTTGTTTCATTTAGGGAACTTTCTGGAACGCCTACTAGCAAAATGTGACCGCAGCACACATATTGTGAAGCGGAATGAAATATCTGTCTCGGTGTACAATTTGAGTTCCGTCTGCGGTTAGTCGGCAATGTGTTTGCTTTCGGCAGACATGTGCCAAAATTGCCATCTTTCCGCTTCGCCACGCAGTTGATCACGCAGAGGGACAGACGCACTGACGTGTACCAAGACAGTGTACCTACAGATTTGCGGTACAACGGCTTCGCGCAATGACGCGAGGACATCGTAAGAGAAGCTGAGGTACCTTATGGGGGAGTGGAACGCTATCAGCTGCCACAATTTAGTTGTACTAAGTATAGGGCTTTCGAGATCTTTATAATATGTCCATGAAAAAAAAAACACAAAAAAAAAAATTACGTTTATTTATTCCGTATAGAAATACATAATATTAAAAAAATACGCCAAAATGCATAGCTGCTCGTTGGCTAAGCGCTCTAATTCTCATTATATACATATAATAGATACATAAAGTTTTTATGCTTCGCAAGGCAAGTTAAACCAGTTGGTGCCTAGGTGCCGAGAAACAAGAAGCCTTAGGGCGGCTTGAAACCTTCTGACAGTAAGACTAGCCACTAGTCTTGCAAGCCTCCACTAATCCGGACTTGGCCCCCGTGGTGGACTATGGCCTATAGCTTCCTCAGGAAAGAGACCCTTGCCCCTCGGTGGGAAAGGCACGGGTCCCAACAATTGGTGGGAATTCGTGATGAGAACTACCCCATCCTTGGATCATGAGGGTTCGACCAAGAAGAAATAATATTTAAGAGCACGCGCGTCAATAAATAATTGAACGAAAGATCAAACTAATGAATGCATTAATTCGTTTCTTCATTTATGAATTCAATTTATTAAATAAAACGCAATGAGACGCAGAAAGACGAGAAGTGTACCAAGACGGTGTACAACTCTTCGTTTAAGTGAGGGTGTTATCATTTAAGAAACAGTTCTCAAATGCGCTCATGGCCTAGGCGAACCGAGTGATTGAAATCAATCACTTGGTTAAGCAACAACAGGCGCGGTCAGGTACAGGATGGGTGAGCGTCCCGTGACTACTACTAGTGGCATTTTTCCGAGCTCTACCGTGCTTCGCAAGGCACGTTAAGCCGTTGGTGCCGGCTGTCATATAATGGCAGTCGTTAACCCATGTCAGAGGCCTTATGGGCGGCTTGATAACTTCTGACAGTAAGGCCCGCCACTGTCTTACAATCCTCCACCAGCCCGGACTTGGCCCCCGTGGTGGAGTATAGCCTAACCTTCCTGCGATGCAGGAAGAGACCCGTGCCCCAGCAGTGGGGACATACAAGGGTTGATAACGTAACATAACGTATAACGATAACGTAGGCTATTTAAACTGCATTTGAGATTCCTTGTTTTAAGGAATCGTGTTTTAGGGTTCCGTACCGAAAGGATAAAAACGGGACCCTATTGCTAGGACTCCACTGCCCGTCTGTCTGTCACCAGGCTGTTTCTCGTGAACCGTGATAGATAAACTGTTGACATTTTCACAGATATATTTCTGTTGCAGTTATAACAACAAATACTAAAAACAGAATAAAATAAATATTTAGGGGCTCCCCCAAACATGATTTATATTGCTCGATATTAATAACGGTAACAGGTAGGCGCTCGAAATATTCACAGAATATATCGTTGTAAATTTTTCTTCAAAAATAATAAAAAAATAACACTAAATCGTGATTTTTTGCCGTTTATTCTCGTTCTTCGTGTCTCATATTGTATAGATAATGGTACGAAACCCTTCGTCGGCGAGTCCAACTCGCACCTGGTCGGTTTGTAATATAATACCGTAAGTGTGTACAGATCGTGGCAAGTGGCGACGAAAGCTTCTGTCGTATTTATTTCAGGGCATCGCGGCCGCGGCGCGACTTGCCAGAGTAGCTGGTTAAAACTTTAATCTCGGATTAAGGGGGATATTACCAACTTTTGGCAGCATACTAGGTGCTATCCGGGCTGTGCAATTTAAGAAGGCGGCTCACGTAGCGATTCTCACACAAACATAATTTGGTTTTAATTTTCAAACGTCATGCCGAATTGTAACGAAACATTTATCAATACGCTCAGATAGACGAACGCAACAATAGAGGTTTGACCATAGTTAGGTACATATTAAACTTGTCTACTTACCTTAATTAAGTAGACACGTTTAATTAAAACCTAATTAAGTACCTTAATTCCTGATGTAAGAATTACGAATAAATTAATTAAAAATAAATTACGGTTTTTTTAAGAGGTTTCCATTAGACAGCTTATGAGATGAGATACTTCTTTTGTTCTTATATATTCTAAAGGCTAAACTCGATTAATCCTCAATTTGTATCTTTTAAACACATTACTAAAGTTTCATTATGATCCAGCACGACGTTTGTAAATTAACACCAAATATGTTTGCATGGTCCTCGACGACCTCTGTGGCGTAGCGGTAGCGCGTGTGCCTACCATGCAAGAGGTCCCGGGTTCGAGTCCCGGCTGGGGACAAAAAAAAGACCAGGTCCTGAATGTTTACATGTTTCTGATGTCGTTGTTTCTGGTTCCCACGACACAGGGTATCCTAGTGTGGGGCCAGAAGCAATGTATGTGCTTGTGAACTGAACTGTTATGTTATGGTTATTTCTAAAAGAAGCAATTCTTGCAACACCTTTATTAGAGTAGTGTTTTACAAGGACCTCATTAACATGGGAATACACACAAACAGTGTATAAATGTAGGACGACTTCCTAGACTAGACCAGACCAGACCAGACCAGACCAGACCAGACCAGACCAGACCAGACCAGACCAGACCAGACCAGACCAGACCAGACCAGACCAGACCAGACCAGACCAGACCAGACCAGACCAGACCAGACCAGACCAGACCAGACCAGACCAGACCAGACCAGACCAGACCAGACCAGACCAGACCAGACCAGACCAGACCAGACCAGACCAGACCAGACCAGACCAGACCAGACCAGACCAGACCAGACCAGACCAGACCAGACCAGACCAGACCAGACCAGACCAGACCAGACCAGACCAGACCAGACCAGACCAGACCAGACCAGACCAGACCAGACCAGACCAGACCAGACCAGACCAGACCAGACCAGACCAGACCAGACCAGACCAGACCAGACCAGACCAGACCAGACCAGACCAGACCAGACCAGACCAGACCAGACCAGACCAGACCAGACCAGACCAGACCAGACCAGACCAGACCAGACCAGACCAGACCAGACCAGACCAGACCAGACCAGACCAGACCAGACCAGACCAGACCAGACCAGACCAGACCAGACCAGACCAGACCAGACCAGACCAGACCAGACCAGACCAGAACAGACCAGACCAGACCAGACCAGACCAGACCAGACCAGACCAGACCAGACCAGACTAGACTAGACTAACTAACGCTAGACTAACGAGGCTATCAATCATCGCATATACTTTATTTCTTTTTGATGATTACTTTTTCAATTAAAAATTTTTTTAAAAACTATCTGAAACTACTTTGAAAAAATCTCTATATTGAGCATTTGCATTAAGCGTCTTATTATTTTGTGTAGGTAAGCTACTTTGTAAGTAATTTCTAATTCCAACTTTTTTGCTGTCACGGGCCGATTTTGAAATGGACACCTAGTTTGAATTGTAACGTTCATTAAGCCGCAGTTTCTGTGCTACTTTGAATAAAACTTTTTCATTTCATTTCATCGCCACAATACATCAGTAAAAAAGCGAAACATTTTTTATAGGAAAATTGAACAAAAAATCTCCTTTCGTAAAACGAAAATTGTTGTAAATGACAAACTCTAATCGAAATGTTTCAGGAATTGTACATTTTAGATAGAACCAGAAAATAAACAATTACGACCACGATTTCTGAAATAAAGTTTGTTTAATGTTAGTTTATTAATAAATTATTTACACATACAATACATACTGCTACTTAAATAATAGGCAATAGATATAGTTTCACATTAAGTTTAAAATGAGAATGAAATTCGGCTTACATCAGAACCATGTAAGCCGAATTTCATCCAAATCCGTTATGCTGTTTACGGAACAAATCTCAGTGCAATCTCTCTTATTTGAGAGAAACGTGTGATACACACTCATATAAATCACACAGTATCACATTTCAACAATTCATATTCTATGAAACCACAAACTTCCTAGGTCTTCGATCGTGTATCAAGTACAAGAATACGCAGTTCTATTAGAAATTTATCTTATCTCTCTGCAACTATTGTTCTTCTGCTATGCAAAAAAATATTAGATATACAAAAAGACCTGCCTACCAAAGAGTATTGCTGCCTATTAAAGTCTTAAACAAGGCAGGGACGCGGGACCTCTCGTTCAATTTCTTACAAGTAATTTTATTATTTTTAAAGCACTAACCCGTGCTAAGGACAATTTTTAAAAACCTATTTAGAGGCTAAAAATTCCACCCATGCCGGGATTCGAACCCGCAACCTCTGGCACGGACAGCCAGAGGTCGCGGGTTCGAATCCCGGCATGGGTGGAATTTTTAGCCTCTAAATAGGTTTTTAAAAGTAATTTTAAATTAGTCCCGTCTCTAGCCGAGGTTTAAAACTCAGCAAACTGGTTTAGTCCTTGTTTTTTAGGAAAAACTTTTTAGGAGTCGAGTTATTTAATTTTTAAAATGTGTTTTAGTAGTCAAGTTTTCTCATTTTATCGTTTTGTACAGTATTTTCTCTACAATCGATTCTTTCTCCTTTTGCAGCACTTTTTCTCGACAAAAGGATGATGCAAATTTTGGGCCCACCCTCCAATAGCTACGTGTGATACATCGTTGCATAGGTATTTTTGAGCTGTATAAAAGTTACTATGGGGCCAAGTCAAAAATCTTAGTCCGTTCAGAGTTATACTTTATTAAACATATCAGTTTTGGCAATAGCTAAATAATCCTATTTTCATAATATATTGCACTTTTGTGCATAGTATATGGAGTGAAGATAAGTACAAACCTATAGTTATCAACCGCGGCGTTCAGGAAGGTACAAACCGTTTATCAGTCATCTCGCTGGCACTCATTAGGTGTCTACGCTGTCTCGCTCGCTCGCTCGTTTACGGTTTCTATATTCAGCTCAAAAATACCCATTCAACGATGTATAACACGTAGCTATTGGAGGGTGGGACTCTGGTCCCACTATGAGATCTGTCTCATAGAAACACTGGCATCATCCTTTCTACTTTAACTGTTTTTTGTATGGGGCTAGCACCTAATTTGCCGTGCTTTGCGTGTGCAAAGCACGGCAAATTAGGGTGTGTACCCTATTGTACTCCGTTGGCCTACGTATTAAAATAAAATGAAGACTCAATCGCCTATAACTTTCAAAAAGTAAAATAATTTGTAAAAACCTATTTAGAGGCTAAAAATTCCACCCGTGCCGGGACTCGAACCCGCGAGTCCCGGCTCTGCCTCACCGTGCCAGCGCTCTCCCAACTGAGCTAATAGCCAGAGTTGCCATGAAATGTTAAATGGCTAGCCAGAGGTCGCGGGTTCGAGTCGTTGGAAATGGGTGGAATTTTTAGCCTCAAAATAGGTTTTTAATATTGTCCTTACTACGGGTTAGTGCATTAAGGACTGATTTTTCAATCCTCGAATAAAAGTTATTCGTTGAATATCGTATTAAACAACCGATTCAAAAATCATTCTAAATGCCTTTCTTTTGTTATTTCACGGTGACATTTTCATATTATTGTGTAATACTTTATTAGACGGATAAGCCCTTCATCAGCCGTTAAAAGAATAAAATAATTTGTGCTAAAGAAACCGGCGCATCCGATCACACTTTTCACCTATCGCCATACAGCACACAGTACAGACTGTCGGTATTTCACAGGCCTCATGAGAAGAGATTGGTCTGTGACGCCCCGCAATCCAATTCGCCGTGCGACTCGTAAAAGTTGCGGTTTCAGTTACTAAACATGGATGGGGTTGATCTGGTTGCACCTATTGCACTCACTCCAAACCAAGTCAAAAAATTCGACGGTTATGATCACCAAGTCCATGCGAGGTATGGAGAGAGCTATGCTCGGAGTTTCTCTGAAGGAAAGGATTCGTAACGAAAGCATCCGACAGAGAACCAAATTTATCGACCTAGCCCAGAGAATTAGCGAGCTAAAGTGGCAGTGGGCTCGCCATATCTCGCGAAGAACCGACAACCGTTGGACTAAGCGTGTTCTTAAGTGGAGACCGCGACTCGGCAAACATAGTGTAGGACGCCCTCCGACCAGGTGGGATGACGATCTGCGAAAAACTGCAGGCAGATGCTAGATGCGGCAAGCTGAAGACAGGGCGCTATGGCGTTAATTAGGATATCCAACAGTGGACTACATAATATAGCCTGAAGAAGAAGATCACAAAATCAGCGCAAACAAATTGCCACCTGAATTAGTGCCGGCCTCTGATCTGAGGTGCCGGCTAATAAATAAAACATATATTTATTAATTGTAAATGTCACTTATGTATGGTAGTGAGACTTGGGTGTGAAAGAAGCATGAAAGTAGAATTAATGCAGTTGACATGAGGTCCTTCAAAAGTATGTGTAGTGTTACTTTGAATGACAGGATACCCAATAGTCTGATTAGAGAACGTTGTGGACTGAAAGAGGATGTAGTGACTAGAATTAAGAAAGGAATTTTGCGTTGGTTAGGAGATGTGGAGAGGATGAAGGAAAAAAGATATATTGCGAATTGACGAAACACATATATATTGCGAATGTGGGTGGAAGGGCTGGTAAGGGACGTAATGGTTACGTGAAAATTAAAAAATATTTATTTTAAGGAATAGTTACAAAGACTTACATTCTTGTGCTTATATTATTCTAGAAGAAAAAAATAACAAAAACGTAATTTTATGTGACTACTACCATAACTAGACTATCTAGTAGCCTGTATTTATGGTAAGTAGGCCCGTGCCTCTAGCAAAAGAGGCGTATGGCGAATGGCAAATATATGTATTTATAAAAAATGTCACGTGAAATCAAAAGAATAACTTAAACTAGATAAATCCACAACAATATCGTCGCATCTAATTAAAATAGTATTAAAATATAAAAAAAAAAATCATGATAAAATTTAAAAAAAACACAAGTCTGCCTTTGTAAATATTTTTTATCACATTGTACGAGTATGCAATTTAAGTCGCTATTATGATTTTACTGTGCAATAAAGTGTAACAAACAAACAAAATAAAATCAATCAATCAATCAATCAATCAATCAATCAAACCTGTGTCGATCCGACGTAAAGGTTCCCATAACACTGGCAGCATTACCGCGCTGCACTGGTATGGAGATATGAAATATGCCCCAAATGTGCCGACTTCTCAGACTATCCCATCTGCACTTGAATTACCAGGTTAACTACTGGTTGTACATATTGCACTCACTCCATACAAAAATATTCAACAGTCATGGCCACCAAGCCTGACGACCTCTGTGGCGCAGCGGTAGTGCATCCGCCTAGTATGCGAGAGGTCCCGGGTTCTAACCCTGCTAGGAACAAAAAAAATCCCCCAGGTCTTGGATGCTTACATGTTTGTGACGTCATTGTTTCTGGTTCCCACGACACAGGGTATCCTAGTGTGGGGCCAGAAGTAATGTATGCGCCTGTATGTAAATGTTATGTTATGTTAAGCCAGCGCAAGCGAGGTACAAACTATGGCGCGAAGAAGTATCCCTGCCAACTTAATTTTTGCCGCGATCTGAGAACTTCTCACTGTTGGCCCGATTAAACCAGTTTAGAACAGAACAGAACAAAGCAGAGCAGAGCAGAACAGAACAGAACAGAACAGAACAGAACAGAACAGAACAGAACAGAACAGAACAGAACAGAACAGAACAGAACAGAACAGAACAGAACAGAACAGAACAGAACAGAACAGAACAGAACAGAACAGAACAGAACAGAACAGAACAGAACAGAACAGAACAGAACAGAACAGAACAGAACAGAACAGAACAGAACAGAACAGAACAGAACAGAACAGAACAGAACAGAACAGAACAGATATCGTTTTATTCACAAATTAATTCAATACACGCGGTCCAGAAATTTTTCACAAAATAAAAAGAACAATGTAAACCAGTAACAAAACAAGTCATATACATACCGTGCCAATGTACTTCGTTTGTGAAAAGGACCCAGCTCAGCATGTCAATGTCAGTGTCAACACGCAACTCTTGCATATTTAAACAATATGTACGTACATGTTCGCAATTCTGCCCTCGCAACCGCGAGTGACCCCACCGTATCACTCGCTTTGATTTGAACCCACCGCAAGCCGTTCGGCGTTACGGCCCGCGCCGATACTCTCGTGCTACGATGGCTAACCCGCTTTGCGGCGTAGGCTTTCTATGGGCACTAGAGACCCACGGTTGCAATATCGCGCTATGCTTGTGCCCAAAACCTAAATTTAGGAACAATCCATTGAAGCGCTACGGGACATTTTTTAAAAATTAAATACGGGGTTTTTTAACTATTGTGGCGATGTTTGATAGATAATAACACAGATAATACATAACAGGGCCAGTAAGGGACGTCCCAGGCGGACATTATTATCATCGACCCATTATGTTCCCACCGAGGGGCACGGGTCTCTTCCCTGCGGAAGGGATACTCCACCACGGGGGCCAAGTCCGGATTGGTGGAGGCTTGCAAGACTGGCTGTGGCTGGTCTTACTGTCAGAAGTTTTCAAGCCGCCCTAAGGCCTCTGACTTGGCTTAACGACTGCAATCTATCGACGGCAGCCGGCACCAACTGCTTAACGTGCCTTGCGAAGCACGGAACCGCTCGAAAAAATGCCACTAGCGTTAGTCTTAGAGGGTTTACCCACCCATGCACTGAACGCGCCGTGTGTTGCTTAACCTTCGTGATCGTTTTGAGATCACTCAGGCAGCCGGGGCTACTAGCGATGCGGACATACTTTGACCAAATAGGGGATGAATTAGCAAAGGGGAAGACAAAAAGTATCCGGAACGGGCGTGCGCGCATTCAATTCATTCAACTTATGAACTTTGATGAAACGAGGGTAATTTGTCAGGATCGTGACAAGTGGCAGTCCCTGGTCTCTGCCTACCCCTCTGGGATACAGGTGTGACGTTATGTCGTCCAAGACGGACGTACTTCGACCGAATAGGGAATGTATTGGTAAAGTACAAGATACGTAACGTAATTGTGTTGATTCAAAGAGGTTAGTCAGGACTGGATCCCTGGTATCTGCCTACCGCACCGGGATATAAGCGTGAGTTTATGGACGCAGTTATATATTAAACTGGTACGTGTATATCAATCCCTTGTATGTTCCCACTGCTGGGGCACGGGTCTCTTCCAGCATCGCAAAAAAGTTAGGCCATACTCCACCACGGGGCCAAGTCCGAGTTGGTGGAGGATTGTAAGACAGTGGCGGGCCTTACTGTCATAAGATAACAAGCCGCCCATAAGGCCTCTGACATGGCTTAACAACTGCCATCACATGACAGCCGGCACCAAAGGCTTGACGTGCCTTGCGAACCACGGAAGTGCTCAGAAAAAATGGCACTAGTGGTAGTCACGGCCATCCAGCACCTGACCGCGCCTGCTGTTGCTCAACCCAAGTGATTGATATCAATCACTCGGTTTCACTAGGCCACGAGCGCTTCTAAATTAAACGGGTCTAATCGCGATTATTTATTAGGTAAAACTTAATTACCTTAATTCCCGACCTTTCGGCACCGTTGCAGTTTCCGTGGTATGTGGTGGTATGGTGTTTATGAATGTGTTGTGTATACGTTGGAAAAATTAAGGTTTTCTGGTCACTTCTTGAGATAACCTACAAAAATGCTACAAAGCATTAAATTAAAATTAAAATTTTAAACTATACTTTATTGCACACGAAACATTTATTTATTTTAAAAACCTATTTAGAGGCTAAAAATTCCACCCACGCCGGGATTCGAACCCGCGATCTCTGGCTATCCGTGCCAGCGCTCTTTCCAACTGAGCTAATGGGCGGCTCACCGGCATCAGTGAAAGTTCGAACCTCTTTACACTATTCTCTGTATTACGTACATTATTGCACACGAAACATTTAACAAGACATTACATAAGAAATAACATGTACAAAGGCGAGCTTATCTCTGAAAGAGATTTCTTCCAGCAAACCTCAGAGAGTCGGAGAAGCAGTAAAAAGCGGGTCTATATACGTGTACAAAATATACTACATGAATATTGAATATTCGTTGGAAAAAATTAGTATTTTCGCGTACAAATCCCTGAAGTAGAGTCAACCGTCAATAGTAAAGTTACGTTGGCCAACCTAGTTCAATCGCTGTTTTTAGGGTTTCGTATCTAAAGGGTGTCAATGAAGACCCTATTACTTTGCCTCCGCTGTTTGCCTGTCCGTCTGTCTGTCCGTCCGACCTTCAAAGGGCTTTAAATTAAAGACGAAGAACACGTTTGTATGGAGAAAAATTAGCTGCAGTGCCCCTGCAGCGTCCCAGTGTATGGAGTTCCTCCAAATTTTTTTATCATTTTTTTTTTAGGTAATCCGTCGTAATTATTATAACGCCGGATTACCTAAAAACTAAAATAAAATGAATTAATAATATTATGTGAATTTTTCAACTGGGTTCCTAGTACACTTTTAAAAACCTACTTAGAGGCTAAAAATTCCACCCATGCCGGGATTCGAACCCTAATTCGAATTCCTAGTACAGTTCCAAAGATAGATAGAGCCCTTAAAAGTTCTGATGGACAAACAGACGTACAGACTGAGAAGGCAGAGTAATACGGTTCCGTTTGGCACCTCTCGTGTAATCCTAAAAAGTAATATTAATTAAACGTTGCGTAATTTGACATGGAACTCCCACATCGCTAGTTTTCATTTGTACGAAGTTGCTGGATTAAAGTTAATTACCCATTGTGAAACTCTTGCCGCTACCAGCTTTTACTGCTTTAGTTCAGTTTACACAGGATATCCTAGTGTGGGGCCAAAAGCAATGTATGTGCCTGTATGTAAACGTTATGTTATATTTATTTCACCCTCATTTATATAAAGAGAACTACGTGATGTAACGGTGAAGGAAAGCCTGAGTGTCTGAGGTGTTCAACTGCCTAAGCGCTTGAAATGCCAATCCGGCGTGGGTACTCGTGGTAATTAGCCCAGTACTCTCTCTCTCTGAGAGAAGGCCTGTGCCCTGCAGTGGGATAACATATTTTAAACTTTCGCGACTTGAACACATTGTTAGAATATTTTCTGGGCTTAATCGCGTAGTAATTTATTGCTATTTTACCTCGACGTTTCGACGACGTTACAGTCATCGTGGTCACGAGAAGACTGATGGCTGGTACCCGTTCGCATCTTTGGCTGATAAGATTTCAGACTACCCTCAATCAGCCATCACAAAGCACTATTAACGGCTGGGGTGATTTTGGTAAAATTTGACAACCCGGATTAACACATAGGCTACGGTTTACTGCGGAAAAATATCTTAATCCTTAGGTAAAACAATAAACCGCAGGTAACACCGCGAGGCACAGCTAGTCGTGATTAAAAAGTTCCTAAAACATTAAGGGCTAGTCAATAAACAAGTCAAGAAATACATAGAAAAAAATACGTTAAATCCAGATATCTCTCTGCAAATGTCATGGTGTAAAACAATTTTCGACTTATTCTCGGGATAGAGCTTCTATAATCAGCCAACATCAACCCACTGCTGGATATTGGCCTCCTTTTTATTGCGCCATTCCTCACGGTCCTGTGCTAATCTGATCCATCTCTGACCCGCAACCCTCACGATGTCGTCTGACCATGGTGTCGGTGGTCTGCCTACCAACCTCCTTCCCTCCCTTGGCCACCATTCCGATACTGCCCTGGTCCACCGGCCGTCTTCCTTTCTAGCCAAGTGTCCCAATGGATAGAGCTTAGCCATTGGTAAACAGATGTACACCTACATAAAGATCCACAATTCTTGTTCGTAAATAAAAAAATAAAACACACAAAGTGGTCGCCACAAGCATTACACGCTTCGAAAAGTAAGAAGGGAATAAATAAACGTTTGGCTTTTCTTCAATACCCAGCAGTACGTAAAGCAAGAATAATGTTCCATTAATGAGCCATAGAGAACATCAAAGCTCAATATATTAGTATCTAATTACCAATAGATTAGACTTATCATGGCCGAGACAGTCTTGAGTAATGCTTTATTTGACCCGTTGAAATGTATACCGTATTTACATGTCTATTAATGGGATTAGAGCCGATTTAGTGAGGTTTTCATAATACGGCGTTTCGGTTTGTGTGGAGTGGTACTTAAAAAGTGGGACACAAGTTAAAAAAAACATTTATGATTTTTTATGTAGCCTATAATAGACCAAATATACCCCCAAATCGCTTCAAGTGTTCCTTTGAAATTTGAACAGATCTCTCGATTTCTTCAGGACCCCGTCATCAGATACTTGGTGACTATTCGACCACCTGTGACGGGCAGACTCTTACAAACAAAAAAGAATTTTCCAAATCGGTCGACGCGTTTTCATAAAGTCGAGGAACATACCTACATAAAAAAAGAAAGATCTTGACGAATTGTGAACCTCCTTTTTTTTTTGAAGACGGTTAAAAAGCAGAGTAAAACCAACACAACGAGTACTATGTCACCTGCTTAATTCACTCTCACTGAATCCCCATTCCAAAAGGAAGAAAAGTATCGATTTGAAATATGAATTTTAACTATACCCGATCGGATGTGATATGGTCTTTTTTGTCCGAGACCTTATGATCAACCTATCAATTTTTAATAAATCGCTTCCTGTCCTAGCGCATCGATAACATTCGAATAACTTTTTGGAACAAACGTTTTAAAAAAAACATGTCCTCAAATAGTCGTTAATTCGTATTGATTACAAGTTCATACACAATTACTTCACACTTTTAATTTGTTAGGTTAACAAAATCAACTGCAGAATATGTACTGTCAGCCACACCTTTCGGTCACCGCTTTTTCTTTGATTTTCACACTTCAAGATAAGCGCTATAATTGGTTAGAGCGACTGTACCTATAAGTAATTGTATAAACACATGCATAATAAATTACCACAAAGCCATAAATTGTAAAATTCCATACGTTACATAACTTTCCATAAGATGCTTATCAAAACAAACAAAGATTTGAAAGTTTTACTTTAACCAATATTATAGAGTAATTGTCTGATCAAAGGAGTCTACAATTACGTTGAATATATCATGCATGGGTTTCAATTAAATGAAAGATAAATTTCTATTTCGTACATACATGACCCAGTGATACAAATTGTTATACCCGGAGTCATATTCGAGCCTTTTAATTAAAATAGGTTTTAAGGTTCCGAACCAAACGGAACTCTTATAGGATTGCTGTATGTAAATGTTATGTTACTTTGTTAAACATCCGTCTGTCTGTCAAGGCGTTTTATTTCGGAAACGTTTGGCGCTACCAAGTTGAAATTAAAACCATATACTCAGTCCTACAGTCCCTCGAAGTTATGAAATAGCTAACGTTTAAGTTATCGAAAAAAAGTTACGGCCGTTTAGGCCGCAATTTTTTTTTATTAGATACCAAATGTGCATAGAGACGCTTAAGGGAATCAAAATTCATAGTGTACATCCAGAAAAAGTATACTCTGCTTTGCAATGTACCTTGAAATGTCTTAATAAACTACAAAGTGTAGTTTTATAAACCCCGGCAGTCCCCCGGAGTACACCTAAGAAGCGGCGGCGGCCGAGCCGCGGGCGGGACAATATCGCTTCAGATTGAATTATCGATTCGATAATAGGATCGCAACGAACACCAGTCCTGCCCCCATACATTGTTCTCGCTACTTTCATTATGGAACCTGTTGGAAGAACACGTTTCTTGAACTACAGACCTACCTTCTATTATACCCGTTTGAGGCCTGCCGCTTCTATTCTCAAACAATTTATAGTGCCTTTATATTCGGAAGAGTCGGAAGTCAAAATTATGAGAAAACGTAGCCAAAAAAAAGTAATATAAGCGTCGAATTGAGAACCTCCTTCTGTTTTGAAGTAGGTCAATAAATCGCCTCCAGAATATTTTTTAGAAGACAATGTAAAAAGTGGTTCAATGATAAGACAAGCAAACAAATCGCTGCAGACAGAACCTTTGTTAAGCGCGCGACGTCTTCACCGACATAATCAAGATGGCACCCAACGCGTCAGGCGACTGTCAACGAAGCAAACGATCGCATTAAACCAAAGCGCCTCTTAAGTAATAGACATAAATTAAATAGTCATCCACGTCACTCAAGCCAAAGGACCTTAAGTTATACGCGCTGACAGAAGCCAGGTAGTTAAGATCAGAAACAAAAATATGAGATAAGCCCAGTTAAGATGTGAAGTTTTATTGGGAGCTAACAAAGTGCGTCTTTATTTACGGCGTCGTCGTATCGCGATAATAGATAACGCCAATGACTCCCCTATTGGCGGCAAATTTCGACAGACAGAAATTCACGGAACTCTACAAAAAGGCACATTCCCTACAACGTGCAATTTTTTTGTTAAAACTTAAATGCTTCCAAGTGAAATGGCTCGGTGATAAAACATGCTAATACCAATGCTGATAACACAAAATTTCTATTAGCAAAGCAATAGAATACCAATATTAGCAAAACGTTAAATAATTTAATCGTAGGCGATCGTATTTCCCTGTTAATTCCGACTGCGATGATGTAAAGAAACCCGTGGTTATGTTTCATATTCAGAAATCGGAATTGAGATTTTCACTGAGTAAATACTAAAGTAATGTTATGTCACGCTCTTATATGAGAAATTTGAAGAGACAGCATTACAGTTAAGTATTTACAGCGCAACTCTCAATTCAGAAACTGGCCCACCTCTGCTTGGAGTTAATGTTGATGCATGATGGAATGGGGCAAACAATAAAGCAGTAAAGGAAAATGTCCAGACAACGGGAGAAAGCGTCGTATCGACAGCAAAATAAATCAATCTAAGAAACTGTCGATTTACCCACAGCTCAGGAGAATTTAATTCTCACACGAGCTTCAAATCGCTTGTGTAAAACGAACATCTACATGTAACGTGGGATTTTTTATCTCAACAACACAAATTGTAAAGGCAGACCTAAATATAGAAGATATGACGGGTATATTTTGGACATTTCCACGTACATAATCAAGTTAAAAATAGAAATAAATCCACTTGTCTCGTGACAGATTCCATCACACGCGTACAAACGGTTTTCGTAATTTTCGGAGGGCATCATAACAACTACAACAAAAGTATTTTGGGCGCTACGAGGGAGTTTCAAAGCAACACAAAATTATTGAAAGGTAAAAAATAACAACATACTTTTGTCGTCAAGGCCCTAAAAGTAGAAAATATTCCACCCGCCACATACCTAATAATGTTCAATGGCTAAAGCAAAAAGCGTGGAGCGCTTTGTCTAAACTAATTAAACGCACGAAAAGCTCCCTGCTCTTTTTGGCGAAAACTCTGAATATTACAGAGTGGGAGGTTAATTATGTACTACTTTTAGTGCCTTGACCATAAACGAGTGTTGTTGAATAAGAATCATCATTTTTAACACCTTTTAGGGCTTCCAATACATGGCGAAGTCGACGGAGATAAAAAAATCTTTCCACTTCTACCTTTATCATTAGATCAGCTGATAGTAAATTATTGTATTGTCATTGCAATTACTTGTACATACCCTTACAAAGATTCAAATCGATATAGTAGTTAAGGACTATCAACGGACAGGCGACTTGCTGGCGCAGCGATATAAATAAAAATAAACCCTAAATACTTTAAAAGTTTACAAAAAGTTTACAAACTTCAGAATATGCATGTGAACCAATTTTGTTTTCGTCGTCGTCAGGCTATTCTAGTCCACTGCTGGACATAGCCCTCCCCTAAAGAGCACCACGTTGTGCTATCATAGGGGGTAGGTAATGCCCATAATTGGCCATTTTGTTTTCACCGACAGCCAATACTACTTACTTAACTGTCTGATTGAAACCACCTCGTTATCCAAATTTAGGTAAGCACTTGTCACTATGAATGCCTGCACGATCCATTTCGTAAACGGAATCTTTTGGTCATCAGTACAGGTGAAGGTTCATGTTATTACACTCAATAGCATTTTTTTAGACTGAAATCTTTTAGGCGGGCACCCGTGTTTACCTCGATTTATCTATACAGTCTATTTATTCTTACTTGTCCAATTTAGTAAACAAGATTCTTCCCTTAAACTGTGACTTTTAGTCCGAAACTGCCATATTTCCATAAATGAAGTAACTTGGAACACTCTTTTAGATAACACGCTGCCAATTTTATAAACATAGTTCATGATAGTACATGAATTTGCGAGAAAATGTCTAGTTTAGGCATCTAATCTCAATTTTAAGGTTAGAATCTTGTTTACTAAATTGGAAAAGTAAGAATAAATAGACTGTACATTTAATTTGTTTGCGATAGGTATAATTAGTTTACAAAACTATTCAAATTGAAGAATATTTTAGTTACATTGTATGTTCTTCTTAAGAAAAGTTTCCATGCACTTAGGAATTCCCTATAGCAGTTGTCATCACGTGATGCAAGATTTATCTCGCTTATTCAGTGCAAAATTCAAAATAACAATTGCCATCTCGTAACTGTCATCGCCGTGGTAAAAGAAACACAGTACCAAAAATCGGATTAGTCTGTTATGTATGATTAGTGTGGGGCACTGGAAGTCATGACCTACGATCATGACTTCCAGTGCCCGATAGAGGCGCTAATACTTAACTTCTTAACTATATGGATTCATCCCCTATAATCTCTCCAATCGAAACGGTGGTTACGAAGCAGTAGAACGCCAACTTCTCATTTGGAAGGTTATGCGTTCGGGTCCCGGCATTCAGCAATAGCTTAGTTACGTACATTTGTGTAGTTATAGTAGCAATACCACTCGCTAACGATGACGGAAAACATCGTCAGGAAACCTCAGTGTCTGAGGCGTCCTCATACTCACATCACATCTCTGAAGAGAAAGTGAGAGAGAGAGTGCCCTACAGTGGAACTTAAAAAGACTGTATTATAATCTACTCCGAACAGTGAAATGGATATATTTTTGACACTTAGGAAACCATAATATATTCTTTTTAATGCACTAACCCGTGCTAAGGACAATTTTTTTGTAGGTAATATCTGTATTGCGTAATGTAAAGACGTTCGAAATTTCACTGAGGCCGGTAAGTCGTCCATTAGCTCAGTTGGGAGAGCGCTGGCACGGTTAGACAGAGTTCACGAGTTCGAGTCCCGGCATGGGTGGAATTTTTAGCCTCTAAATAGGTTTTAAAAAACTTAGGAAACCTTTAAAAATGGACAACTCAATACAAAGAACAGAACGGAATAGGAGAGCAGTTGGCTGACAGGAAATGTGATGACAAATGACCGCAGAAGCAAACTGCAGAGCTTAAACTGAAGCTTTTGAAGAAGAACAAATTAACACATGACAATACAGATAACCAACCACAAAATGGCGGTCTAGAACAGGACGACGGTCAGAGGGTAGACCAGCAGCTCGATGGTCCGACGATGTAGTTGAGTAGGCGGAGGGTTCGTGGATGCGGATGCCAAGGGACGGTGAGAGATAGCTTTAAGGGGAGAAGGCCTATACTCAGCAGTGAGCTGATGATGATAATGATGATAATGAAGGTAGAAAAGGCACTGACTGAGACAATCATCACTGGCAGTTGTCTGACGTGTGCCAACTGATTGTAGATGAACTGTATCAATGTGTCGACAGCTGCGAACTGGTGGTAGCCGGTGGCGGTGATAGTTATGTTGACAACGACGAGAATCATGAAGCTTTAACTGAGGATGCAATAAAACACTGTGAACGCATACTCATATATTTCCATCTCCCACGCTTGCTTAATACAAGAGAGGCTGGTTAAACTACTGGTAGTTTTTACTGAGGCATCGCACACCCATCTCGAGCACGCGCTCTCTCATACGTGAGATATAAATATCACCCTTAATTAGACTCGTTCACATAGTTTTTACTCCCAAAGTAGATTGTACACTTGTCCATTCGAAGAAGGTTACGCGAGATGGGAAGGAAAGGAAAACGTACGTAAGTAGTTTTAGTATGATAGTTATTTATTTTTTATTGCACAAATATTATTATGCATATTGTTATCTAGGTAACCAAAAACTTATTTAATTTCTTAACACCAAAATTTTTTTTGTTGGCTGATCGAGGAAAAAAGTACTCTTATTAAAGAAATATTTTAAGTAATACTAAATCAATTCCGTACAAAATATATATCCAACTCAATTACGCGGGCAGTGATAAGCTAAAATACCTGTCTTAAACCACTGTACAAATTTTACTAAAACATTGAAATGTTTCAAAATCTTCACTAATACGCATGAAATTAGGTCCAAAAACCTATATCAATAGTCATATCGGTAGTCAAAAGAGTATTTAGACGAATGGGACGACGGCCTACCGTACATTTTTTTGCTGCCACCACCAGAGTTTCTCCAGGACCCGCTGGCACTTTCCCTAGGCCGATGGTGACCAAAGTTGTGGAATTCACGATCAGGATCATCATCCGGTGATCGATGTCGCCAGGACAGTTCAGCATTGTTTTTATCTTTCCCGGCAGGAGGTCTGTCTACGGTTTTCTTTCCTCTTCTGGGCTGCTCTTCGTCTCCAGGTTTCACGAAATAAGGATAGGCTCTTTGATTACTAGTGCTTTCAAGTTGGGTGCAGGTGCTGTGAACTTTTCTGCTTTTCGACCTTCCCAGGTCGTTGAAGCTGTCTTCTCTGCTGCTATCGTTGACGCAGCTTTTTACTTTATCCGGGTAGACGGTGTTCTGGTTACCGGGCATGTTTACTTCGAAGCGACGCTTCGAACCTCTCTGTTTGTTTTTGACAGGCTTGATAGCAGTGTGGCGACCTTTGTCGGGGGGCGGCGGTTTATCTCCTAGTAAATCAGCGATGTAGTTTTTGCGCTCCACGTGGTAGCCGCGAGCCGTTTCGAATTCTAGAACAAGGCATACGTCCAGTTAATACAATTAGTCCAAATCTTCGCATGATGTAGAGGTAAATCCCATTAGCTGCTGCTCCACGGTAGCTTATACAACAGATAATCTTCCAGAAAAGGAGACTTTCTGCTCATAAATACAAACCTTTATACCTAGCTAGTGTAAGTTCGAAATCGCAAACGAACTCTATAGTAAAATTTAGAATAACCATTATAAAAGTTTTAAGCAAAATAGGGTTTTTAATAACAGGGGAATTTGTATTTGCAAAAACTAAATTTAAGTAAACAGCTAAGACAACATGAAACGACACAGGAATCGCGCATTTAAGAAATAACCCTGTATAAAGGCGTATACTCACTCTCTATAGCGTCCCCGGCAGGTATGCCCAGGCGATCGCGCATGTATCGACAGACCATGTAACCAGTTCGGTTGAGGCCATGTGTGCAGTGGACACCGACAATCATACCTGCAACAATAAAAAATAAAAATAATGGCGGCGACACTATCTCTTCTTTGGTCCCTTTACTCCTCCGTGAGTCTGGGGCTGACACAAGGGCTTTCCATTTATCTCTGTTCATGGCTAGGGATGGTAGCTCAAGTTTTTCCCTTCTCCTTCGTCTCGGAGAGAACGAAGAGACTGTAAACCGGCGAGGTATTCACGCGATAAGGATTCACTTTATAACGGTCACAAAAAACAAACGAAAATAAACCCTAACTCGTTTAGTGCTAGACACTAGAATACTAGCGCAAAGAGGTCAGGCTGCATCTAGCCGACGAGCACGATTCGGGAACGGGCTTCTTTTGCACTTCTGTGTCTAACTTCGCAAGTATTTAAAGATTACTTTAGATTGAAAATGCTTACCGCTAGTCGAAAAGGGGTCTAAAGCAGTCTGCCAAAAACAGTGTAAACATTTTTTAAGGAGTTTAAATTCTAGATGATGATGAAAATATAAATGCATTTTAACATAGAGGTTTTATAATATTTATTTATTTATTTATTTATTTATTTTATTTATTTCTTTTTGGGAAACTTGCAGCTTACATAAACATGGACAGTTCTTAATGACTAACTATAAGCTAAAAATAAGTTTCCGCATATGGTAACTAAGTATAAAATATGTGCAAGTTATATAAAATGAGTTTAAACTGCACTACAGCACCGAGGACGCGTCCTTGAGGGCTCGTAAATTAATAAAGAAAAGAAAAGGAAACCACTGCCATAGTACCAGATAATGCGTTCATGCATGCGAAAGGGTACCGAGATAATAGTTGATACTTTTTTGCCTTACCGTGGTTATGTTTGAGTTAAATAGATCAATGTCCAAATTATCACTCAAGGAGTTAAATAGATTACTCGCTCGTGCAAAGAAGCTATTTTGTCTGTAGTTAGTCTTCATAACAGGGACGTGTAGTCTCAGAGACCGCCGTGAACTAGATCTTGCAGGGACAACGACTTTAATATTAGCTAGTAATTCCGGGCTATCTATGAAACCATTTGCTATTTGGAAGAGATAGGTAAGGTCAGCTACACTTCTACGTACTTGTAATGGTAAGAAATGATGTCTGATGCAACGAGATACATAGTCTTTATCTATTGTGTTTGTTTTGAATTGTAGATATCTTAAGAATCTCCTCTGGATAGACTCAATTCTATCAACATAGCAAGCATAGCGAGGGTTCCAAACTTGCGATGCGTACTCCAGGATACTACGAACGAACGAACAGTAAAGTATTTTAATGGTTTTAATATTGTTGAATTTAGAACTGCATCTTATGACGAAGCCCAGAGATCTGGAGGCTTTTTTGACGATTGATTCTATGTGATTATCATATTTGAGATTGGAATCCTGAATCACACCCAGATCTCTTACAGAATTAACATTTGACAAAACTTGGCCCTTGATAGTATACATGAAATTAGTTAAGGCAGTTTTCCGCGTAAATGATATCTTAAAGCATTTTGAAACGTTTAGTTCCAACTTATTAATCTCGCAATAGATTTCGAATCTCAAAAGATCATCCTGTAGCTGGTGGCAGTCATAAACGCTGCTGATTTGTTTGATAATCTTCATGTCGTCGGCAAAAAGGAAAAATTTGGACCATTTAAAGCATGAATCAATGTCGTTTAAAAATAAGACAAACAATAGGGGGCCAAGTAACGAACCTTGCGGGACACCTGACGGTACCGGCATCCACGATGACAGAAACCCATTGATAGCAACTGCCTGAGAACGGTTGTCAATATAGGAAGCAAACCATCTGAATAAGTTACCATGAATGCCAGCATCGCCCAGTTTAAGTAAGAGACGTGAGTGGTCAATGCGGTCAAACGCCTTACTGTAATCAGTAAAGATTACATCTACTTGGCCGCCTGACTGCATTTTATCTGAAATATAATCATATGAGAGAATAAGATTTGATATGGTAGAGCGTTTACGTAAGAATCCGTGTTGCTCCGGGATGAAAGATATACAAAGAGCTGCATACACCTGATTGTATACTATACGTTCAAATACTTTTGCGAAAATACAGAGCTTCGATATTGGCCTATAGTTATTAATGCAATTTCTATCATCTTTTTTGTGTATGGGTGTAACAAAGGCTGATTTCCACAATGATGGCATAAAACCCTCCTCCAAGGATCTACGAAAAAGTATGCACAGTGGCACTACAATACATGAGGCACATTTAACAATTATAGTAGGAGGTATATCATCTGGCCCTGCACCTTTCTTCAAATCTAAACTTTTGAGTAGTTTTAAAACGTTGCTAGGTTCAACCTCCACGTCTCCAATATTAACTGGCTTGCTCACGGGGCGGACAACATGTTCATCATTTAGTAGGCATTGAGAAGTCGTGGAGTTTGAGCTGTTGTGAGGAAGAAAGTTCGTTTGAAAATAGGTAGCAAAAAGATTGCAGATGTCTTGTCCGTTGTTAGCTGTTATATCGTGGCTATACATTGAGGATGGGTAAGTGCCATTAACACTCTTTAGTGACTTTATATACGACCAAAATGCTCTGGGGTTATTAATAATCGATTCTTCGGTATTTCTTATAAATTTCTGAAAGCAATCCCTCTCTACTGAAATTGCGCGCGTTTTGAGCAGCGAAAAAGTATTAAAATCCCCGAGATTGCCATACGTCTTGAACTTTTTATAAAACTTAATTTTTTCTTTTAGTATCTTTTTTAAGGCAGCGCTATGCCACGGAGGGCATTTATTAACAGATAATAATTTGTGAGGTATGAATTTATCGCGGAGTTTATATAATATATCATAGAAGTTTTTGGTTGCTGAGTCGAGAGAAATACCATGTAAAGTCGACGCCCAGTTAATATTTCGAAGTTCAGAACATAATCCGTCATAATTTCCAGAATTATAAAAATATTTAACCCGCGGTTTTTCCTTTAAGGGCGAGACATGAATAAATTCAACCTCGATATCGAGCGATTTATGATGCGGGTCCTCCGGTACCAGAGGGTCAACACATAATGCTATTTTTAAAAAGTTATTACTAAATACTAAGTCAAGAATCCTATCGTTCAAATTTCTTATTTTATTGTACTGTAAGAGATTACATTGCATCAAGGTATCGAAAAAGTGCAACTGATTATCGCCTGATACATTAAAAGGTTCAAGGCTCACTGACTGAGGGATCCAAACAACGTTGGGTAAGTTAAAATCACCTAAAACTAAGAATGCATCATCGGGAGTTGATGAAACAATATCAAATAACTTATCAGTAAAGTTGGAGAGTTGGGTTGAAAACGAATTGCCAGAGCTCTGAGTACATAAATATACGTTGCAAATATGAAGGGTTGTGAGATTTTTAGAACCTCTATTTCGTAAGGTAACCGTGACCCATATGTCCTCCGCTGACGACCGCCACTCCGGGCGATCAAGTGTCGAGAGATCGCGCCTTACCGCAATGAGCACGCCACCTCCGCGTGATTGATTAGTAAGTTCGTAATTCCGGTCTCGCCTCCACACAAAATACCTACCATCAAACAATTCTTGATCATGGATACCATTCAACAACCAGGTTTCTGTTAGGCAAATAATATCGTAGTTGGAAAGTGCTAAGTTACGTTTAAATATATTGGTTTTGCTTCGCAGTCCACGAGTATTCTGATAGTAAATATTAAGACCCGACATCGTATATAAACATAATATATAAGTAGGCAACATAATAAACAGTAACTTGTTGAGTAGATAATAGGCAAAAAAGCATAACTTCATCAATCGGCAGGCCGAAACAATAAGCAAATAAGTTAAGGGTTATTCGACACGAGTATATCATCATGGCAAATAATAGCAGTGGAATATAGAATAGAAAATTAATTTCTATTAGTAGGCAGATAAGGTTCATTTTATTTTTTAAATATGTGCAGAAAACGAGATCTGTGACGCGTGCTGGTGTGTGTAAAGCAAAAAACAAGTTGATGAATAGCGTTGGCAAAGTATCGGCTGTTTCGTAGAAAAGTACACTGATTCTCAAACTTATTACGAAAAGAAGAAGGTAAAAAGTAATTTTGGTTATTGAAGCTTCGCAAGATCGTCGGAACACTTGATCAGGATCTTTGGAGATGTTTGATCTCGTCGCATCTGAATTTTGCCATAGCTCACCCATACAAACTGAAAATTCTTCTCCTTCGCCAGTGATTTAGCAGCAGATAGCAGCTGTTTCTGTTTGACGGTAAGGTGATCATTTATGTAGATCCGACCGGAACCTTGAAACCCTACGTCAGTGGTTGATAGGTTCTGAAAGGACTTGCTAGCAGCTATAAAGTTTTCCTTGTCGTAACGACTTGTGAAAGATACAATTATCGGCTTGATTCCAGTGTGACCTCCAGACTGACGGACGGGTACTCTAGCGATGAAATTAACTTTCTCCTTAGTGACTGGATACTGGATCACATCGGCCACTTTAAATAAAATGGTGAATAGATTTTCACCCTGCTTGATCGGGATGCCTTTAATTTCAGCGTTATTCGACCTTAGCCACTGTTCTTTAGCTTCGAAGGCTTCCTCAAGTTGGGACATCTTATCCAACAGCGGTAGTGAACTTTGCTGGCTAGTTTGCTCAATTTTAGTCACTCTTTTGTCGAGATCTTGAACCTTGATGTTGATGCCGTCTACTGAAGTTTTCAGCTTCGCCATGTCGCTCTTTATGGACTTTACTCCAGCTTCAAGGCTTTTGAGTGGGGTTAATTGTTGAGACAATCCATCCAGTCGTTTTATAACGTGCTCCAGCGTAAGTGGGTCTTGCGGTGCAGGAGACATTGGAATGTTAACAGTGCTTGCCGCAGCAGAACTTCCCAAGTCCGTGCTTGCGAGGGCAGGTGGAAATCCACTTATTTTGCATTTGGGACAGCGCCATATATTACGTTTCTTTTCGCCGAGTCTTCTGTAACCAGCCTCGGTAATTCCAGCGCAACCATAGTCATAGAATAGCTCACACTGGGTACACTGAGCTCCATCTTCGGCTTCGCGGTCACAACCATTACAAAGGAACATGCTGCTTGAAAACACAACGCGTATTTTATAGCTTGAGAAACACTGGTTTTGCTCAACTTAGCGCGCGTGCATTCGGTAGCTATGCACAGACAAAAACTGACTTAACTAATTAAGACGCTCTTAAAATTACTACTCTTAAAGGAGACGGATAGACTTTCATTCTTGGGCCTGGGTGTAAAAAGGTGAAAGAGATGTCAATTTAGAGCTTATATATTAGCAAACCATCTCGGAAAATTCTGCGGATTTTGGCAATCTGAGAGCAGAGTTATGAGATTTAGTAAAAGTGAGGCTATGCTACAAGCTGACAATGAAACTTATACTAAACTTATCCGTGTCCGTACAAGTTAAGCAAGATCGTAGGTCTGTAAAGGGCCTTCCTTTACAGACCTACGATCTTGCTTAACTTGTACGGACACGAGATATGAGACGAGATAAAGAATGTAAACAAAGTTTCAGGGGTTCAAAACATTTTTATTTGAATAAGTTATAGTTATACAAATTTCGGATTCCCTATTCTAATCGCTGTCGTCTGTATTAGTCAAACATGATTGACCGGAAGAGTATGAATCAGCCGTATTTATGACAAAACTATCCATAGTATTATCAATCATGCTGTATGGCTATAAAATATGGCTATAAAAACTTTCCTCGTATCACTTCGAACGCAATCTAAACAGGAATGAACTATTATAGTTCACAAAATGGCGGATGACACCAAATGTTGACAACTGCCGTACTGAAAGTTTTCCTGTACCAAGAAATAAGCAACGACAGCTGTCGTCGATCAAATGACGATATTACCGCATACGTGTGACAAGGACAGAGATAATAATCGCTCACTATCGTAATGTAACTCAGTAACAGTCCGTTTGTTTACATTCTTTATTTCGTCTCATTGGCCTTCCTTTAGAAAGAAAGCACTAAAACAACAGGAAACACACTCAAAACGCACTAAACGAGACGAGAAGACGCTCTATTATTCTGAGAGAAGACGAGTGATCATAGATTGAGTCAGGGAGCTGTCACGCCTGTCACTGTTACCACAGACCATGGATGTTTTTCTTGGTACAGACACAGATTAAAAATACAGTTGACAAACACGGGTAATAAATCAATCCGTAAACGAGAATCAATTTAAAGATTTATTTTCATCAAGTTAATATTTGGATTTTTTTAAACTGTTATTAGCGTGTATGTTTGTTACTTCTTCACGTCTAAACGGCAGGAGCGACTTTAATAAAATTTTGGTATGGAGTTACCTGATTATCTTGCCACTGGGTATCCTAGTTTGGAACCGCAAGTGATGGTGTTGTGTAGAAGTTAATATTAGTATTATTATTAGTTTATGAACTGAAATATATCCAAGTACAAAATAATTCCGATGAATTATTTTGTACTTGGATATATTCCAGTTTATTATTTATTTATTTTATAAAAAAATTGATTATTTTGTATTTGGATATAAAATAAAAATATATTGAAGTACAAAATAATTCATGGGAATTATTTTTTACTTAAATATATTACAATTTAATGGAATGTGTGTCGTCTAAGGCCTGTCTATGCATTTTGGGTACTAGTTTAGAGAAAGTTTGTATTGAAATAGTAGATCTGGATACTATGTATAATCGATATTGTAGCACATCTTTCACATTAGACTTGTCCTGTTATGATAGATGTAAGAAATTGAATTAAATAAATACATTCATTTTAAACGCCTTTAAATTAGAATCATTTTGTCACACGTTGTATACTCATCACTAGGTGATAGCCGACCAAAGATAAAACAGGACGACAGAGATAACTTATGCAAACAAAAGCTCCAAAACAGAGCGCAAATCATTCCGCGCCGACAGCCGCGCCACTCAACTTTCGTCAATAAACAACCTCCTCTATCGGTCCTAAGAAATAACACCGCTACCGACTCGGTTCAATCCCTGTATTTTCAATCTCAATATATATCTCAATATCAATACTTCAAGTCTTCTAAATCTACGTAGATTTCAAAAAATGATGAGGAAAACATTGGACCTAGAACAGTAAGTTTTCCAGACTTTCTATTAAATCATTGGGTGTGAATTAAGAAAGTGATTCGTGATGTCCTATTTCTAGGGCTTAGGAGGATATTGCGATTTTGAGTTAGAGTTAAGTACGTGAATGAACCGCGTATTTTTTTTGTGTAGCCAAGTCTCATTGCAGGGCACAGGCCTTCTCTAAAAAAGAGAGACGGCCAGGTCTCGTTGGTAGTCTCTCTTTTTTAGAGAAGGCCTGTGCCTGTGCCAGCTTGGGCTTTATCACGGGTGCCCACCGCTGATTGGCATTTCCAAGCGCTGAGGTTTTGAACACCTCAGACACTCAGGTTTTCCCTTTATTTTGGTTTTAAATACAAAATGGGCTTCACCCCCAGTTTCACGTACACTAACAGTCTGTTGATTTACTGTTAACAGTAGTCAGTCTCTATTTAGGGTTCCGTACCCCAAAATGATAAAATGAAACCCTTACAGGATCACTTTGTTGTCCGCCCGTCCATATTTTTGTCAAAACCCAAAACCATGTATCTTGCAAACGGATGGTATGAGGTATCGAGTTGAAATTAAAACTCAGGCTTACAATCCATATCTGAAAGTCTTTATCAAAACCTCACCAAATTACCCTAGGGTAAATTATACGCTATATTTTATTATACATATAGTAACATATTACTAATGGTTGGGCCTCATTAGGTCCATTAAAGAGTTCCGTTCTCCATCTCTGAAAGTCTTCATCAGATCTTCAACAAATTAAAATTGAAGAAATGGGAGGCTAGCCATATTCGACCAATACAAAAATTATCGAAATAGGTTAAGATTTGATGAAATTATGCGAAAACAGTAAAAAAAAGTAATATACGCGTCGAATCGATAACATCCTCTTTTTTTGAAAAATCCGAATATTAAACATTTTGTATTGTGTCACCAACAATAGTCTTCGAAGTTTGGAAAAATCTCCGAAAAAACTGCGAGACTCGGTTCCTGAACTATTTATGATAATTATGTAAGTACCTACACATTTGAACGGAACCCTCGGTAGGCTAGTCCGACTCGCACGTGTCCGGTGTTTTGAATGCCTTTGGCCAAGTGACATTTGTTAACAGACTTGTACGAGAAATTGGAGGTTACACTGACAATACTGCTGTCGGTTGTTTTTGCACTTATTTCTTAAGCAATTCGGTCAACTGATAGCTTTGTTAATAGTAAATTAACAGATTGTTAGTAAGTAAGACAAGTAACAGGGGAAAAGAACTAATAAGTTCCTCACGAGTCACAACACAATCACTGGTCCTGGTCCTGTGAGACGAAGATAAAATTCTTATTCCCAAAAATATAAGGAATCCGTCAAGATTCGAACCTTAAAAATGAATTATACTTTGTATCGATTTTCAATATTTACGACATTGGCCATTGTATGTAATTTTACACAGCATTTCTCTAGATGTGGAAAGCAAACCTGACTATAAGAAATATCGGTTTTAGATACACTTTTTTTTTAAGTCATACCGCTTGACACTTGACTCCAGTCACGCCTGATGATAAGCGAAGACTACGATGTCATTTATACGATTTCACGATGACGGTTTTTTTTTATTATTTAAGATAATATTGTTATTAATATTGTAAATTAAGTAAATGTATAAGTGAAATTAAGTATATGCATAAGTAGTAGTACATACAGTGAATGTATCAAAAACATAAGCATGATTTTTACTAGCGGCACTAGAGATGACAAATGATAGAAATATCGCGGCGGCGATCGATCGATAGCCACGAAAGCAATCCGCAGAAAAATAAACGAAACCCGCATGTTTGCGTCTTCAAAATCGCACCGCAAACACCGCGGGAGGTCGTTGACTTTCACCCCTGGCGCCTCCCTCGCTGTGGTGGCAGCCCAACTCTACATTTTTCTGATAATATTTAACAGACTCCATATTTTGTAGGTATCTTCAGCGATAATTCCTTAAGTCATCGTCTGATTTGGTTAGAAAGGGTGGTCACTGGTCACATATAATTTGTTCAACATCTGTAGACGGGATCAGAGCTAAACTATTTATAAGAAGAAAAAGTTTAACTTGTTAATTCTTAATTTAAATGCACACAAACATTTCACAGGACAGGTACAAAGGCGAGCTTATCTCTGTAAGAGATTTATTCCAGAAAATTGACGACCTCTGCGGCGTAGTGGTAGCGCATCTGCTTACCATGCAAGAGGTCCCGTGTTCGAATCCCGGCTGGGGACCAAAAAAAAACCCCAGGTCTTGGATATTTACATGTTTGTGATGTCGTTATTTCTGGTTCCCACGACTCAGGGTATCCTAGTTTGGGGCCAGTAGCAATGTATGTGCCTGTATATAAATGTAAATCTTACAAAATAGGAGAAGCAGTAAAAACGGGTCTATATGTGCACAAAATAAACTACATAAACATTTTATTTTTGTATTTCAAAGTACCCTAAAGCCTGCTTCTGATGCGTGTAATGTAATCTAACGAGTAATTTAAGGCGAATCCTGCGTTATATGTAACGCCCGCAGTGCCGTCGCACACAGGATTCACGTTGCATTACTCCTTAGATCATTACATCGGATCTGCATCGGAGCCGGCTTAGCCTTCTAAATCCTCATCTTGAAAACAACAATTAAAAACAAGGTCAAAGTCAGGACTTAAAACGTGGACTATTTTGTTTATTGGAAGTGGGTTAATTCTAGAGCCCCCGAAGATACTATACACAAGTATTGTGTTATTTTTTTATCACACAGCCTCACTGAGCACTGGGTGGTATTTGGAAAAATCGACCTTAGTCGAGTTGGGTCGGACCCCATGCTGGTTAGTCAGTTAAGGGGGACAGTCAGGGGGGTGGCAGAGACGCGAAAGGAAGCAGTGGCCGAGGCTGCTCGCTTCCTGAGGAAGCACTGGGTAGCACCTTTGCGCGGTGACAAGAGGAACTTATATTATGTAAAAGGATTCGAACACGGTTATCATGAAGAAAATCAAAATTTTATTTAAAAAAACAGACTTCAAGAAAAACAAGCACTAAATTTAATATACAAAAATATCGTGTCACACACACTGCTTGTTATGGAACTCCGAAACGGCTTCATCGATTTTTACGAATTTATTTGTGTTTAAAAACCTATTTAGAGGCTAAAACTTCCACCCATGCCGGGATTCGAACCTGCGACCTCTAGCTATCCGTGCCAGCGCTCTTTCCAACTGAGCGAATGGGCGACTCACCGGCATCAGTGAAATTTCGAACCTCTTTACAATATTCTCTGTATTACGTACAGGCAGCAACATCTGGCTGAAGTAATTTGCATGACTTGCAGCCCCGAGTACCTACTTTGCAGTTCGGTTTTACATCGGAATGATATCGCTGTACCCACAAGATTATATTATTTAAAAATAGGAGATGCTACCAAAACACCAAAAGATTAACGACGACACTCAAAATATCTAGAGCCAAGTGAAAACACCAAAAGATCTTCGTGTAAACATCTCCGAAGGCGAATAATAAGGAAAAATGAGCATTAATAAGAGGCAAAAAAGGCCAAGATAAAACCGAAAGCTTCCCACAGTGAGACAACAGGTAATGCACTAGCGAGCATTAAGCATGCAAATTCATTCCGCAGTCGGGCCCGGACAAACAGACCGACAAAAACATCTCCATTTACAGCAATCCATCAGAGGTACCGCAGAGTAACTACGGCCGAGGCACAGTCACTACCTAACGTAGTAAGTAGTAGCGGCTTTTCATAGATGTGGTCCGCACCATGGCATGCAGAACCGGTTCTAAATACTCTAAACTCTATACAGAGTGCAGAGTTTCGGTCGGAAATTTTCCAACAAGGTAAGGCTTGAAGAACCGGATCCTGACCGGTTTCTCCATGCAGGGCTCCACCTGCATGGGTTCTTCCATACACAACGGCACCCGCTCTTCAATCCGTAGCACGGGCCTCACAAATGTTGCGAATGTCACAGACTCTGTGCAGGACGGGGACCCCACCCCCATTTTTCTGCTACTTTTCCTTCGAACTAAAAAATCAAGACAAATCCAAAATCTTGTTAGAAAGTCAAAATCCTGACATGACACGACCCTATGCCAAATCAAACCATTACGATCGTTCTTGCGCATATAGAATATGAAGACAACTCACTGACACTTCAGATTGCTAATCTTGAGCTGCACTTCGGTTGATATTTATTGTATGGGGAGACCCTTTCGCCGGCGTCTTAATTAAGCGTCGCGTCCGTTTTCAATTACAGAAACAAATAGCCATGTCCCGAGCGATGAAATCGGGATGCGAGATTTCGTGAGAGCTTATAGTTATAAGTTGGCATTTTTTTTGGCATTTTTTTTAACGTATGGTAGAGTGGACAAGGGAGAGAACTTACTGTCGGTACCCAAGAACCAATAAGAAACTAAATCCAATACTAACATTCGTAACATTCTACCGGAGGGAATAATAGAATTAAAATTTATTTATTAAGTCGAACGCTTATCTAGCTTTGTGTAAGTTTATTTATTATAGTACGAATACAACTAATAGGCCGAATTCCGGCTACTACAGATTTAACATTAAAAGAAGTTTATACATACCATTGTTACCACTGCTATAAATACGTAAATATATTTTTTAATGGAATACACAACCACTGTTTTTGTGGAATACAAAACTAGCTTATCCACTTCACCAAAGGCATTGCTGTCGGGAAATGGTTGCAAGCTTTAACAACATTGAGGCAAAGAAAGGAAATTACTCAAAAGTTTTCGAAGAACCGGTAAAGTCATAAATAACTTCGATGCAATACAATTCTATAGAAAACGCACACGTAAGTATAACCCGTGTATAGATACATTCGAGCATTGTTACGAAACCATACAAAGTATAAATCGATGACACATTGGTAATCCGGTAGAAAACCTGATCAAAACTTTCAATAGCACACGCATCTAAATACGACAAGTAAAACGCTGGGCAAAGCGGACTCTTTAATAAACTTGATCGAAAATAAACATAACACTGGTAACAGAACTTGTCGGGGTTAAACAGACAATAGGTATTAAAATAGGGCGGTTACATAATTACAATAACGGATAAGGCAAGCGCACCAGTGATATTTCAGTTATGTATCCCATCATTGCGTAACACACCGTGCCACAGACTTCAGAACAGCCAGAGCAGTAAATAAATTACCACAGTAATATTGAACAAAACCCGAGTAAAAGTGATATTCGCTTCATACCTCTATTAAATTTAATGTAACGGTGAGTAACTTATAACAGGTTACAGACATTTTGATTTAAAAAGTATTGAATACTTAACCTACCACAGAAAAATATCCTGTGAAATTCTTTGCACGCCTGATTTTACTCGACTGCAGCGGAGACCAAAGGAGGTGTTTGTTCGTATGTATGTATGTATGTTTGTTTGTTTGTTTATAAGTATGTCCGATTTCATTTTCCTTCATATATTTATAACCAAAGATCAGATTTTTACGAATACGACCTAAATCGATTCTTTGTGTTATTAAATGCTGAAATGAACATAAATCCATTGGGATATTTTTTCATATAATAAGTGTTAAGAGAAAGAAGCGCATAGGTAACCTCAGCGTGCCCTATAAGTTCACAAATTTTACAATGTTTAAACATTACAATAGATAGCACTGTATAAACTACATAACACGGGAATTACAACAACAATGTAGAGGTAGTTTCCTTAATCCCTTACAAATAATAAATATTATTGGGCAAACAATCAGCGAGTTCCTTGCGCTGATGACTTGCCATTGACACGCTAAGAAGAAAAATAATGTAATATAAACATACGATAAATGTCAACACAAATTTAATTAGTAATGTCCTCCATTACAATTTCATCGACCCTCACAAACACTTATCTCTCTAATGAAATCTAGGAAATAAAATGTTTTAACTAACCAAATATCAGTTTAGTCGAGATCTGTAGCTTTTCTAGCTCTCCGACTGAAGTTGCATTTCTAAGTACATACTGCGTGTACAATACAGAGAGAGAAGAATGCAAGCTGCACGCATCGCGTCGCAGATCGACTGTCGACAATCGAGGCATTGTGAGCGATTCTTGTCTCGATATCGATACTACGCCCACCGGGGCCCGAAGCTCTATACATGGTAATCGGCTTATTAGGATTGTACCACACGCATACCTATTTGACAACTAGCTCTTCCCCTTACTTTCTCGTATGGGGATAATTGAGATGAATCGGTGAACGGAAATATTTTGTCGCTAAGCTTTAAAATCATCATTAAGACGCAGTCGAACCTTTTCTACAACGTCCGTAATGTAGAGTCAGCAATTCCAACGGGAGGTAAGTACATCCCATCGCATGCAGCTTACAAACGACCCCGTTCCTGACCGTACAACTAAGGGGTAACAAAGCGTGCGGCCATTGATCACGGTTACATCGAAGGCAACTGCACAAGTGCAACTTTGTCCCTCGCTATCTTATTAGTTTGCTCCCAAGAAGTGAACAAACTGCACAACGATATATCTGGCTCTCATATCAACAAACTACCCGGAACTTTGTGTTCGAAAATATTTTCCGTGACGTCAGCGTAATAATTTTCAAAGACGCCACCAAAGTTTGCGGACGAAACGAGTGTTTTTGGCTAAAATTAAAAAGAAGCCCGAAAACAGTCGCATCGTAACCTGAGCGTTAACAAAACAAAATATCCACTTGATTTAAAGAGGCCACGTCAAAAATCTGCATTTTGGCGTCAGCAAAGTGATCGTATATAATTCGAAGAATTCGAACTCCTCGTTTGCAAAGGATACCGCGGCAAAGATTACAATGTTTCAATTGTAGACCACCCGCCAAACAGTAGCTTGCAAGACTGCAACATTCCTTACACCGACTTTGCGATATCTTTTGCAAACTTAGCCGGGCGAACTTTGCTCTTTTCTCAATAGAAATCAATTTCCTTTGCCTCGGCTGTAAAATCAACTGTGTGAATCGGGACATGCGAGCGATCGCTATCTTGATTCTGGTGTGAAATATGAATATCTTCGTACTGCAGGTCCGGGCGTATTTATTTGTACGACATTTCGTGTTCCCTTTTCGTGCCGTTTTCGTTTTGTTTGTGCCTAACCTACGACTAAGTTTGACAAAGTATTATTATCAGAGTATCTAGACTAGAAAGATACGCTTCACCCTACTATTTTTCATTTACCCAATGCGTTATTTCAGTCTGATCGTTAATCTGTCATAATCAATGTATTCTTACTTATGTAAAACTATGCATAGTTGTTTGCAGATGTACACATAGTTGTGTAATGTGACAACATAATTCAACTAAGCACAATTTGTGAACAACTTACTCGGTGCCTTTGCACCGATGGTACATTAATGCAAGAGAAAGACCGACAGATACACAATTAATCGGGACTGCCCACGTAATCTAATAAAAAGCTAGTTTCGGTGCACAAGACAAACAAGGGCGCCCATTGGTAATTAGAACTCTAATGAACAGCCACGCCGAATTATACGTTTGAAACCGTGAGAAGTTTCACGATAACTACGATTTGTGTCAGTGTAATTAAAAGTGTTGCTGCCGATAAAACTGAACGGGCCGAGCCTACTATAGAGTTTCAACTGCCACACTTGACGGACCACCGTCGGGTGACCCCTCCCTAACTCACTTGACCCGCCACCCGAGGGATCTGAGCCAACTGGGAAAGTCGCACATTCCTCGTTAAAATCAGAGCGGTCTCTAATTGAAATCGTGTGTTGTGTCCAGTCACAGTGATAAGGTCTATTACGATTCCGTTGACATTTTGACGTATAAAATTGACTGTCGCTGCAAATTGGGGAGCAACGAACTGTGATGTCACAGCAAAATATCGTCCGATTACCTAGTAGGACATGTCGGTTGCACGTGCCGCGCGAAACTAGCCGCGTGCGTGTGACTGGTTCCGTTCGAAATTTCGAGCAACTTGATCGATGGGCCAGACGTCGTCGGTGAATTTATAACGTTCAATAGGCGAGAAAAAGCACAGTTGCACAATGGCCACTAGAAATTTCACGGTCTGACAAATTTAGCTATCTCCGCCAACAAAGGTGTGCGTGTACAATGAAAAGAGCGATTAGTGACTATAAAGACATCGGGCCGGCGATTCTCTTTATGGCGTCGTGTAAAGTAATACACACAATTAAGCAATGGACATGCATTAACACCTAGCCGCAACCTTTGCTGCGGCGCCCACGCTGCTATCGGCATCAAACGCTTCAAATGGCTCGAGCAGTTAACCTACATCCATCATTGAAGTACCAAATCGCTTTTATGGTGTCTATTGCTCCGTGTCCGATGAGCATTTGCTTACAAAGTTTTCCTTCATCATTGGAGGGGTTAGATTCTTAGTCAGAATTCGACAATGCGGACAAAAATATTTCCCAATGCTCGAGATATAAATGTTGCCCTCGATGAAGTCGAACTTGGCTGACGTGATAAAATTTAATAAAAAAAAATTACCAACCTGGGTTATATTTAAGGAACTCGTCTACAGCAGTTTTGAATCTGAAACAAAAAAAATAAATAAAATAAGGCGACAACCAAAATAATTCAATGAATTCGTCTACGGCAGGTCATTATCATTTTATCAGTCTAGACAATGTAGCATATTTTTTTGCAAAATCGACACCTACGCAAATATTCAAATAACAATATATTATGTGGCGCCTGCTGTTAGTTTTTATATCATCCTCAGGATTCCATCTACGTCCATAACACAATATCATATTTCCATAAAACACAATAAATATGAGGTAACCCAATACAAGAAATCGTAAAATATTTAATTTAGTGTAACAAAAAGTTCAAGAATCTACGCTACCCGTCAAACCCCGGTGAGTTATTATCGAGTGTCGATCACAGCGTGTCGCCATAATTTAATCGATTTTTTACACCTAAAACCGCACGGGTCTGTGGGCGTCCCTCAGGAATCGGGAATTACAAGGCATTTCTGCCGCGGCCTCTTACGCTCCTGCCAATTTAGTGAAATATGTTTGTTTTCATCGCAACGAATGTTTAATAAATTCAGCCGTAGGGCGGCCCGGGCGCGTTATTGGGATGTTTTCCTAAATACCATCGAGGGGTGGTCTAACGAAGAGATTGTTTCCAACTTTACCTCGACTGTAGAAAGCTCCGCGATGAATCTTTATTAAGTTTTTCTTGTTTACTTTGATTCACATTTATGATGCAAAAAAGCCCTTCATATTTTTTCATAGAAATGGCAAATAATGGCCGCCCGAGGCGAGGCAGAGACACCGACGACGTAACCAGTTGCATCGAATCGAAATTATTCAGTCTACAGGGTTATTTCTAAAATGCGCACATCGAAATTAGAATTTATGTTTGTGTTGAACCACAATTGTTCTATGAGATTATTGTCGCATTAATATTTTTTTATTTATCAGGACCTACATATTTTTATTAACTCCGCGATTTACGCGCTCTACCAATATCGCAGCTTTCAGTAAATCGTTGCGTTACATGCATTACATATTATGCATTATATATATATTAATCAACGCCGCTACAAATAAGAAACCAAGCCTTATTTTTCTTAAATACTGATATATTCAGAAGAAGTAATTGTTAAGGATTTTGATAGTTTATATACTTCTATATAGACCCGTATTTCACTGGTTCTTAATTTCTTCAATGTTTTCTGGAGAAAATACCTTGCAGAGATAAGCTCGCCTTTATTCATGCTTTTTCTTAAGTAATACGATTGTTTTATTATTTTCTTCTACTTCTTCAATGTTTCGTTTCGTATGCAATAAATAACAGTTTAATTTAAATGGTGTAACAACTGTTGTCCACATTAGTGTCAATGACATGTTTCAGGAATTGCGCATATTATAAATAACCCTGTATATGCAGACATTAGCATGTAAAACGACGCAAATGAGCTCTTTAGCTAAGAGCCCATCGTAAATTATTCAAATCGAAGGTGATGCTTTATAGGCGAACGTTTTATTATTGCAAACAGAGGCTTAATAGGAGTTTAAACTTCGCGATGAATAAACATTATAAACATTTATGCACAAGGAAATTTGTGTGGCTTTACTGAGGAAGGGCTGTATATGCTATATTCACTGGTAATTCCAATGGTATTTTTTATATTGTTTTTGATACTACTTCACCTTGATCAGCCTGCATGTCGGACATCTTAGTTTTTTTATGGACAGAATAAACTTTTTTTAAAACCTATTTGAAGGCTAAAATTTCACCCATGCCGGGATTCGAACCCGCAACCTCTGGCTATCCGTGCCAGCGCTCTTCCAATTGAGCTAATGGGCGACTCACCGGCATCAGTGAAATTTCGAACCTCTTTACACTATTCTCTGTATTACGTACAGGCAGCAACATCTGGCTTAAGTAAATTGCATCACTTACAGCCCCGACTACCTAATGTGCAGTTAGGTTTTACATCGGAATTATATCACTGTACCCACATGATTATACTATTTTTATTTTTAATGCACTAACCCGTGCTAAGGACAAATTTAAAAACCTATTTAGAGGCTAAAAATTTCACCCATGCCGGGATTCGAACCCGTAACCTCTGGCTATCCGTGCCAGCGCTCTTCCAATTGAGCTAATGGGCGACTCTAATGTTCTAATGGGCCAATTGGAAGAGCGCTGGCACGGATAGCCAGAGGTTACGGGTTCGAATCCCGGCATGGGTGAAATTTTTAGCCTCTAAATAGGTTTTTAAATTTGTCCTTAGCACGGGTTAGTGCATTAAAAATAAAAATAGTATAAGAATAGACTTATTTTAACTTTTTCTATACCGGGACTCGAACAAATCCGTTCAACCTAAAGTCTAAGAATGTACTTCAATCCATAATTTTCTTTCTAGCGTGGTGCAGGTAATGTCAAGTATCAATTAGAATTTCATGAGATAGCTCCTGTTCATTTGGGTCCACTTAACAGCGATTTAATCGATTCAAAAATCAAAGTACCTGTAAATGATTATTTAAAAAATGAAGGTAAAAAAATGGAAAAATGAAAATAAATTAAGTACGCTTACCAAGTTTATTGTGTAAGTATATAGGTATAGTTTCTAACTTACGCGTTAGTCAGGTCCTTAATTATTTCTTATTATAATATAATCTTTATAAGAAACCTACGTTTGAATTGAGTATATAGTAGTGTTTTTTTATTTTATGTTTAAATAAATTCACTTTCATTTACATATCTCTAACACAAAGGACAAAACTGTAGAAACTGAACGTGAAACGTAAAAAAATATCAAAAAAACGTTCTATGGACTGCACTATGTGAGATATGCACTATCAATAATCTTAACAAATTCATCGAAAGTTAATAATACTATAAAATTATAATTACACGATGACTATAACATTTATTCGTAAAACACAAGAACTGTATTTGAAGCGGATCTAAGGACGACAAACAAGTCAAAAGCAAATACTCAATGTATTCAGACCAATCAAAGTGTTGACTTTCATTTTAACCATGAAATTGTCATGTTCTGTTCTGTCTTCGATCAAACAAAGATGTTTCAAAGAACTGATCACTTGTTACATGATTCAAGAGTCGCTTGCACACCTACTATTTGATTTATTTAATTAACTGAACAAACTCTGGTTGTCATAGTCCATTCATTACTCAGAGAATATCGTTCTTTTCATAATTAGGAGCAGTTATGCTTCCCATAGTAAATATAATCTTCTGTACGAAAATACAAAAGTGGACTAATTGCACTAACGTCAAGTCGTAGTCGGTCTAGTTCACTTCTTTCCGTTAATTTGCATTTCATTGGGAAGCGAGTCTTCAACACATTAATTAGTATAAACTTCTTCGTGGTAAACGTACTTAATTTTTTATGATTCAACAAAATTTTTTAAAACTTATAGGTACTTTGAATCGATAAAATCGCTGTTAAGTTAACCCAAATGAACATGACCTATCCCTGAAATTTTTAAATTCATTTCAAATTTCATATTAAATTCAGGTCGTAGAGAAATTCTACAAGTGTTCAACATATTAATTAGTACAAACTTCTTTATAATTACAATTACTAGATACTAATTAATACAAACTATTAAAACCGAAGAAACGAACCTTCTCTTAAGTAATCAAAGACACACGGCGGCGCCACACTGTCAATAAATAAATTAACTAAGTCACGAGTCACGATAAATTCACAGAATACCACGATGGACCTTGCTTTGAACGTCAACAGAATCCGTGGGCCTTTCCAAATATCGGAAAAGTTCGCGCTGCAAGAAATTCATAAAATTCCGGTAAACAATCAACACGGCGCCAAAGACGTGCGTCTTCAAATAAGGAAAACGGTTGCTCACGGCATCGTAATTAACACGGCGTTAACATGACCAATTAAATTTGTTAAAGTAGATTTAAATAAAACTGTTGCGGAATTCCCAGTTTGGGAACTTACCAGCTCGGCCAGCCGTGACTTGACCATGCCATAGACCTGTCAAACTAGGCCATGGTCCCGGCTCCAATTTTGTATGGGTTTCCCATACATCCTGGACGGGTACCCGATTGTTTCTCCATACAATATTGTAACCGTAAGCATGTCATAGTTGATAGGTCTACAGCACCAATGTAAAGTCCCGCCTCGCCGAGGTAGTAATTTACCGAACAGGGATTCCTCAAGTTATATTTAAATGTAGATGCTTAAACTTCAACCATGATTATTTTATGACCATAAAATGTGCTACATAACGTTACTAATAGTAACTATAATCGAATCTTCCTGAACATTACTAATTTTCATCTACTAAACTTTAAAATGCACTGGCCTGCAAAACGAAGTACCTACTTTTAATATTTTAACTTTTCTAAACTGTAGAAGTTAGACATTTAAAATAAAATAAACATTTTATAGCCAATTTCATCAGTTTTCTTTGAAACCATAAAAAATAATTTTAGTAACTAAATCAAATTGTTTTTCGAGTTATTTTTTTTTTAGTTATTTAATTTTTTTATTTTAATACAAAACCCACAGCACAAGTTAAATTATAAAAGTTAAGTTCTTTCTATTTCGAAAGTATATCTTGTGTTCTTAAAAAGTTATTGTAATTTTAAAAGTGTGATACTTAAGTTTTGCAGGCCAGTGTAGTTTGAAATAGTTGTCGCCCAAATCCAGATCCCCAGTATCAGAATCACAATAATACCAATGAGCTATGAAGATATATTATACTTCAGCAACACATTTTATTCAGCCACTTAGCGCCAGAACTTAGTTTGTAGTTGGATGTATTTTAACTAGAGGATTTTTTTTTTTATTTTAGGCATAACAATAAAATTATTTTACATTACGAAATATGTAACCTAAAGCTATTTATTTAATAAAATCATTTAGTTTACATCATCAAATTAATTCTCCACGGAGTCGATTTCTGGCCAAAAATCCACAAATACATACCCATATGCTAAACGCAGTCATTGCGTATCGCCACTGGGATACTGTGTCTTGGTAACCAAGAGCATCACAAACAGACATCAAACGTCACTCATGTTCAAATCAATATAAGACCTATGGGAACAGAACCCACATCCTCTGAATTGGTAGTCGAGAACCTTCCCGCCAGCCGAAGAGGCAATAACCTCAATTATTGGGCTTGCATTTTGACGGGTGTTTAATTAATACAAATGTAAACAGAATCAAAGATTCTGACGGTCGTAAAGTGAAGTGAAATATCGTCGAACTGAAGGAGTCACTCGGTTTGTTTTAACGATCATTAGGACAGTTTTATTGCGTGTGGTGTGGCTGGGGCCCTTTCGCGGGGTGACTACCGAGACTGAGTGGTGTAAATGATCGTAAGATTCTCACAAAATAAACACGTAAGTAACGCCACCCCGTTTCTCGTATACTAACAATCTGTTAATTTATTGTTCACAGTTGTCATATTTTTTTGTATGCACTTTGGTTCACTGGGAGCTGGGGGACTACGAGAAACTGGGGGTACGACTGTCATAGAGGTGAAATCGAGTGAACACGGAAAGAAGACTTTCATTGAACTAAAATCGCACATGTGAAGTGGCGAAAGTCTCTCCTCATACCATCATTACCTAAACAAAACAAGATAACATATGTTGTTAAATTAAAATTTACCAAGTCAATTTATTAAAGCATAGAACAAGGTATTACAAAATCCAAATTGCATTTCTTAGTCTCTCTGCCTACTAATTCTAGGATATATTAACTATATAACGTAAAACTTAAACCTGGTCGGAATCATCCGACAAAACATCCCGAACTACCTTTTTTCGATAGCGATAGTTAAACCAATTAATATTTTTTGATATATGGGAATAAAAATAATAATGTCATAATTTTTTATACTTGAAACCTATCGGATCAATGCGAAAAATGAAAAAGATAAAATTTAAATTCATACTTTTTCTTAGGTCTCTGATGACAGGTAGGTACTGTAACGAGACTTCTTTATAGTAGCTGGCGTAGCCGTCTAGGCAGAGTTTAAATTATTTGAAGAATATCGTTACGTTTGGTGTAGGTGTCAATCGTGTTGAGACTCGCAGCTGGGCTAGGGTTTTGATATAAAAAAGACAAAAAAAAAAGGTATTATTGCAAATTCAGCGTTTTAAAAAGTAGTGTGGTACAGTACGCATTCCGGGTACTTACGTATTATTGAAAAAAACCTAATATCTGAAACCGTTTTATTGTTCAATATTGATGTTAAACCACTTTCAGGTTATACATTGAACGGGTCTCCGCGCGATTATTTATTAGGTTAACTTAAATAATAACATAACATAACATCTAACATAACATCTACATACAGGCACATACATTGCTTCTGGCCCCACACTAGGATACCCTGTGTCGTGGGAACCAGAAACAACGACATCACAAACATGTAAACATCCAAGACCTGGACTTTTTTTTTTGTTTCCAGCCGGGATTCGAACCCGGGACCTCTTGCATGGTAGGCAGACGCGCTACCGCTACGCCACAGAGGTCGTCAATAATAGCTATAATAAGGCTGCCAATTGTACTAAGTACATTGTAATTATTTTATATTTGTTGTTTTTCCAATGTACAATAAAGAATACTGTTATCTTATCTTAATCACCTTAACTTCCAGCTAAGTCAAGGTTTCAAGGTACACAATTCCATACACAATTCCGATACCTTTTCTAATGAATATATGGAACATATATAATAGAATAACCCCCTTAAGATTAAATAAATAAATAAGATCTAAGGCCCCTGGTCTCTGCCAACTCTTGTGGGATACAGGCGTGAGTATAGTATGTACTATACCTATGATTTATCATAAGTATTGTATTTACGTAGTTTATAGAAACTATAATATATAGTTTATATATTTTTGTTGTATAATATTATTTAATTGTATAATATTGTTTGTTGTATAATATTATTTAATTGTGTAATATTGTTTGTTGTTCAAATTTATTGTGGTAACTGTAATTTGTTTATGTCTATGTTTATATAATAAATTAATACAAGCACTGCCCTATTCAACAGCAACACTAAGGTTAACTGGAAGATAATGAAATAAGATCGCCTTTGTACTTTTTAATTTGTTTTAATAGTGCAAAAAAGCATTTTAATAATAATCTATTTACTGACATTACTTCCCAAGTGACAAAAGAGGTTCTACGTTAAAGAAAATACTATATTTTCGTATACCCAAACTGATGCAACTTTCCAACAGCATAGGTATCGGTTAGGACCAAATCATCGCACGAATGGTAAATCTTGCCTCATGTCCGGAATAAAAATCAGTACCTTCCAGCTTGGATTATTTTAATTTCAACATTTCAGAGTTTCTCAATTTGTGGTTAAACCACATGTAATATATGATTTTACTGTTTATACAGACCGCTAATAAGATCTGGCCCCATTCATTGCTTCTGACAGATCCATTTTGAGAGTTTTATAGCATTTTATGTTAACAAGGACACGCATAATGACGTAGCTTTCTACGATAATTTAACTGTTCCTGATCGTAATTACTTTTTGTCACGACATAGTTAACCCGTTATCTAATAATTTTAATGACTTTTATAGGTAATCTTTAAAATTAAGATGTCTTTATCGGAACATAATAATATATTCATATTGTATACTAGCTGACCCAGCGAACTTCGTATCGCCTAACAGTCGATTATTTTTATTATTTTTTTTCTCTCCGTAAGAACCATCTTCGTACTTCAAGGAATATACTTAAAAAAAATTGACGAAATCGGTCAAGCTGCTCTCGAGATTTGCGCTTACCAACACATTCAACGATTCATTTTTATATTATAGAAGAAACATGGTGCTTACCAATTAGGTGGACACAATTGAAATTACAAACCAACAAATTTAGCATTTATTTAACTGTTTTTTTACGTAGCCCATATACGTCCCACTGAAGGGCACAGGCCTTCTTTCAGAGAGACAATAGGGGCTTAATTACCTCTCGTGCCTACCGCTGGCAAACGACATACAAATTTCAAAAGCGCTTAGCTATGTGACCACCTCAGACACTCAGGTTTCCTCGCGATGTTTTCCTTTACAGTTAGCGTGTGGTATTGCTACTATACAAGCTCACAAATGTACGTAACTTAGAAATCAAAGTTGGTATGTACCAATCCCGGCATGTGCCGGGATTCGAGTCCATTGACGATGGTTTAAAAATATTAACGCGACGTTGAATTGATGAAACAAGTATTAGGTTTTTGTATAGAAGCAATAATTCCAAGGCGCTCGAACCAAAGGCCTTTTAAAAATATAATTCATAGGAAACGGTGAAGTCCCTAAGCATTTCCTGGGCGACCGCGGACGTCATTATTTAAAATCTGTCAAAATTGTGTATTTTATTGCTCAGAGGCGCGGCGTACCTATCGGCTTCAACGTGAATTACATGCTTTCTTATTTAATATTAGTCGCTTCTTGCGCCGCACGATAATTTATATCCAACCTTATCTGCTCGGGAGATCGCTCCCAGGTTTTAATCCGTGTATTTTTTATTTGACACCGCGTCGCTTGAAACGTTAGAAAATTTATAGTGTTTCCAGAGAGTATTGCTGCAATTATTGCTCCGGCCAACAAAGGGCACTTTCACGTCGCGAAGGACCTCACGCGTGCGACACGGGGCATCCATCATTGTAGTGGAGCGAACCACGTACTAGAGTTACTAGGTACAAGGGCCGAAAGTGGCCGCGGGAGAGATAATGGGCGACATCTTGATACAACCGGAGATAAGGCGGGAGGGTTCTCATGGGTGCCAGGATGTCCCATGTCGTCGGGTCAAACTGCCGGGATTGAGACATTCTTTTGGGTCGACGTAACAAGGCCAGAGGTCGAATGGGGAGAGAATTGTAACGAGATTCAACTGTCGGAGATGTGAGGCATTCGATAATTTTCCAACGATTTGAAAAAAAGCATCTTCAAACTAGATGTGCCGGTTAATTCGTTCGCTTGGCACTCGGAAAGCTGTAGCCTACGTCAATTTCAGGCCCAAAAATAAGCAGAATATCCAGCGATGACTCAAATGCACCATTTCTGAAACAGCACAACTGGAGTTTTTGTGCTATAATTCTTTTCTTAGTGTGGCACACACTTATAGTTGAGTGAACTGTATTTTGTGGGGCTGGTGATTATATAATTACTATTTTTAGACTATATTATAAAATCATACAAACCGCGTGCGGGAGCGGCAAAGCACAATAGTGACAACACAATAATGGAAATCAATGTTGCCACAATAACAACATAGTAAATTAATCTATGTCGCGAACACTTAGCTTTATAATTTTTCGTGAAACACCACAATTAGAGTTTCAGATTCATATCATTCGCAATAATATCAGGATTCTGTATTCCTAATAGTTTCAATTTTATCAATCTCCCGTTTATGTTGTCTATTAATATGCCAGCCTCAATGTGCCACATAGAAGAATGACAATTCTATCGAAAATATATTTTTAAGATTTTAAGCATTGACAGCGCCGCTACCAAGCGCAGCAAAAAATAAAACGAAATTAAAGCTGTTGTAAATGACGTGTTTCACGTATTATTTTTGCAGTAACCTTGTAGGCGAAAAAGCTATCATAAGGTGTTTCTGCATCTAAAGTTTCCCTAAAAATCCTGGGCAACTTTGCCACAACCCTGGCGGCGCACGCGCAGCCCCGGGCGGCGATTGACGGCGATGCATCACGCACTAATTACTTCCCACCGGCTCTGCCACTGGTCGCAGAGCTATTGGCACGCTGTTAAGACTTATACAGATTGACGGATTATGCTAAAGCGTGCGAAGACTTGCGAACTTATAAAGCCAAAGACGACCCAGGTCGAAGAAGACCTGAACAATAATCGTTTGGGATAGCTTAGACCGCCAGGGGAGCATAAGAACTGAACAATAATCGTTTGGCTTAGTTTGGTTTGGATAGCTTAGAACCCCCGGTGAGCCTAAGTTGGGGTGAAGATAAGAAACCTTCCACTTGACAAGATCCTTATAAATACCTAAATGTGACATGCATATTATTAGTACAAAATTTTGTCCGATTCCTTAGACTGTTTAAGGTTTGGCTGCTGGCTGCTAGAAAAGACTAAAGGAATACTTTGGTCTTCTGATCCTTTCAAAAGGATAATACATCGATAGACGCAGTATGAAAAGTCCGACCACACAGACTGTTGGTTCAACGCACTCTTCGCTACCTAGCAGTCCAATGGGCTAAGAAATTAATCTATTAAGAAACAAGCGACTACAATTATCAAACTGTTAAGAATATAACCATCAAAAAAAATCTTTTAAAGAGGTACAGGAGGTTTCACAACCCTAATCCCACGCAAACGGGAGCCTATTACAGCGGCGGCGTGACGTCGCATACGAAGCTCCAGGCTAACTATCATCGACTTTTAGCCTTGCCTGATGGACGACTGTGAAGTGTCGATAAAACGAGCAAGTGGACCAGAAACTAGATGAAAGTAGAAGACTTGATCACGAAAGATCGTGTGTAAAGTACACTGTACCAAAAAACCTACTATAATATAAAGGATTATTTCGATGACAATGATGTCTGGAATTAAAGTCAATGGGGCAATGAGTACAATGGGGCGACTATAGAGCCTCAACAACAGATTTGCCACCTCGGACAGGGTTTTGGCAGCTTACAATTCAAGTCAGCTAGTGCTGGTCGACTTGGCCTGTCGGGCTGTGGTTTTTTTCCAAGTGATCCGTGACCATCCTCAAGCAAGGCGAATCTTTATTTTATTCTATGAACCTTTATTCTATTACACAGCTAGTGAACGTATTATAAACACCTATGTGTTTAGAAGATGGACGGCGAAGTCGTGGCCGACCGCGAAGGAGATGGCGGGATGACCTCGACAATCATCTCCGAGATTGGTCACAGGTGGCGCTGGACAGAACGGAATGGAGAAAGGAGGCCTTTGCCCAGTTTGTCCCAGCAGTGGGACACAAAACAGGCTAACTAAAAAAAAATGTGTTTAGAAAGATATACAAATCCCGGAGGTGTGATGCGTCAAAAGTGTGGACTGCCGCACAAGTGTGTGCCTCACCGCTTGAAAAATTGGAAAAATGTCTGCTGTCCGTATACAGTCTAATCACGCAAACCACATACATAAGCTTCTTTAATACTTTTATGCGATCGAAAGCTTAATCTCGGTTCTTTTTAAGGCAGGTATGACCACAGCGCAACTTCTGTACTTATTTTTAACACCTGAGTCTAGAGCATGTGAGAAATACTGGACAATTATGAGCGGCAACTTTCTTGTCTAAACTATTTGATGGATTTTTGTGTCAACAGTATGTTGTCAATAATTATCTTGGTACGAATTTGTTCTAACATAAATAACTTATAATGATACCATCTTCGTTTGGCTTTCTTATCCATAGAGATTAATTGGTTCTAACTATATTATTACATATTATTTGTCGTAAAATTATTTCGCTTGATTTCTTATCGTGACCATTTCCGTGGCGGAAACGGCGACCTGCCTTTCTCAAAAAAGGCAAAAGATGGCCAATAACAGGGAGGCCTACTATTTGGGAGGACTTTTTCCAACAGTGGGACACAACTGAGGCCACTTTAAAATTCTTTCTCAGAACATATTCTCAACACAAGCAAAACGGTACCAGAAAACATGTAAATAACTTCACAAGCTTCTCAACTCTGCTTGAACATGCAATATTTTTCATCGCCACGTTTATCATGGAAAGAGTCGTTTTCTTTAATGATGTAACGCAGCACCAATAAACTTACCTTTGGCCATTCGTCGCAAACTTTTCTATTGATAAAACCTCAAGTGTCCATTTTATGTTTTCCCGACGATTTTTACGAGAATCTTGGCCATCGAAAACAAAAATAATGTCATTCATCTAGAGGCCAATTCGGGAGGTACACTACGGTGATTGGATATTTTAGAGCACTTTAGCGTGGTAACTGGCAATGGAATATTTAAACTGGAAAATTATATAATAATGCAGCATACGCACGTTTATGTACTGTAGGGCACAGGCTTTCTCTCAAAGAGAGAGAGATTATGGGCTTAATCACCGCAGATAGGAGATTTCAAGCTGAAGTATGTAAACACCTCAGGATTGTCTAAAAAAAATATTATTAATACTTATAATAGTTTGTAATTGTGTGCTTCTACTTGTATTGTTATTGTTCTTTTATTATTTAGTATTGTTGGTGTTTTGTTCATTGTTGTTAGCTTAACTATTGAATTAGGGACTCCCTGTAATGAATAATAGTTAAGTTTGTTGAAATAAAATAAATAAATAAAATCTTCACACGTATAATATGTTTTAGTCAGCATGTTCCCCAGAAGCTCCCGTATACATTCCCTCCCGTCCTCTACCTGAATTTAATTTAACCATTTTTCACAAGACCTGGTATAACAATACTTGCTCTTGTGAAAGTAACAAATAACAGATATTTTTTTCGCTATTTCAGTTCGTCCCACAATAAGAAAGCTAAAAGTCTAGCGAAACTTGGAAAAAATAACTTTACGTTGAACAATAAAAGTTATATTCCATAGACATAACAATCGGATTTTATCGAGGATCTTGGCTGTCTCAGAAGTTCTCCTTCAGAATTGGTGAATACAATTCGCCTATTGAAGCGTGTCCTGAAGACTTGTCTTGAAAACAACTTTCGTTTGAACTTTTCGTGATTATCATTTCGGTATAGATACGAGTAGAACTCTTTATTGCACACCAGTAATTTACACAGATAAGGTACGGTTAGCCAGAGATCGCGGGCTCGAGTCCCGGCATAGACGGCATTTTAGCCTCTAAATAGGTTTTTAAAATTGTCCTCAGCACGGGTTAGTGCAACAAAAAGAATATAACAGATAAGGTAGTCAATAGATAGGCGGAGATGGTGGTACGATCTCACAACCTTCTTGCTCGGATGGGAGATAACTGCTCAAGACAGGTAGGAGTGGAAGCTCATGTTGGAGACCTTTGCCCAGCAGTGGGACACAAATACGGCTTACTAAAAAAAAGGTAATCAATTTATTTTTCGTCAGGTACCAGTCCACGACGTTATTTTATTTGCAAAATTAGAATTTAAAAAATAAATTATGCCGTAAGTTGCATTGCAATTTTAAAATGTGTTAGAATTTTCTAATTTAAGGGTATTAAATTTACTTTAGAAAATATAATTACGTTTCGAATGGAACAGTTGAATATCGAAAATTACGAGGTTACAAAGTGACCTAAAAACGCCCAGACCCATACAGGGCATATAAGCAGATGTTGACGAAACCAACGGACTGTCGACAGCACTTCGATCTTAACATTTGTACACTCAATTAAGTTAAGGACTACTTTGTAAAAAAAATACTAACCGTGGATGCACAAGTAAAGATAGTATGCCGTTCTCACAAAGTGACTCAGGGCCAGTACAAACCGCAAGATCAAACCGCAGCACATGAAAAGCATCTCAATTATCAAATGAATCACCGCTTATGGATTTTTAGAATTACTACTTAGAAGTAACTATATGGATAAGTAGATACAATTCTAACGATACACTGCATCGCTAGAATCTCTGACAAACTGACAACACTCGCGAGGCGAGTTAAGCTCACCTTAGTACATGTTATTTCAAATGTAATAACATGTATATATATAAATATATATATATATATATATATAATATATATATCTCTCCGTAAGGACCATCCTCGTATTTCAAGGAATATTATAAAAAAGAATTAAATCAGTTCAGGTGCTCTCGAGATTTGCGCTTACCAAAACATTCAGTGATTCATTTTTATATTATAGATATAACACTAATACCTAAGGCAGCACCGGTGCCGCGATTTAAAGCACACTCGTCCCTAGGTAGTACGACGACGAGAGTAGAGCGTTTTAAATCTCTAACATCAGACTTTCCAGGCCCTAGATTTTAATACTTACATCGTTTTTCAATAGAATGAAATAAGCACGACAATGGTTGATATTTGCCTCAATTGGTAGTCTACAACGCTGCTATTGCGTTACAAAGTCATTCCAAGGGAATAACCTGCGCAAATTAAATAGACATATCTCGGAAAGGACTCTATCGAACAACTATGAATTTTAGAGACTCTCTCCGCAGTACACTAATTGTCAAATTCTGACATTTTAGCGTCACGAAACGAGTGACTCGTTCCGTCGTCCTTCTCAGGCTTGAGTGTTATGTTATTTGTATATAATGGTATTGTTTTGTCAATACATTTATTGTTTAAAAATATTTTTTCAAGAGGTGTTAATATATTTATAATAATGAAATTTTAGTTAGTGATACCTTTTACGATGTACCTAGTGCAAACTTTAACCTTTTTAATAGCTATATTGAGGAAATTATTGCGATCTCCTGTCCCTGTCGAATTAATGAATAGCATGTAAATAAATTTAAAGAAGCGAGGTTTTCATAATGCGTTACCTTAACAAGTAGCTTTTATGGAAGCAACGTTGCACCAATCACAGGTTACAACTACGAGTATGTAGGTTTTTTTTCCACAAAATCATTTATAAAAACTCTTTACTGGCTATCTGGCAGCAATTAGCTAGACGAACAAAAAATAACAGTATATGCCGTTACATTGTTGTTTTTTACATCCATAGCGCCATGAGACGAATCATCGTTCGCCTGTTTATGATCCTAATATGGTATGTGCGCAAACGCATCGTTTTGTGTAGGATGTGTTAATTAATTATCAACATCAATGCTGGCGCCAGTGACACACAAACTTTTTTGTACATTGCGCGGATTACTCAAAACACTTAATCGAGATGACTCACTCAAATGTCATATCCTCGACTCTCGGAAAACTGAATGCTGTGCATATTCCCATCTTTTAATTGATGCTAATCATCTGAAATGATTCATAGGAATTAACGAAGTGATGATTCTCGGTTTAGGAGAATTGTTGAATTTTTTGATGCCCAGGCGTACTTCACTGAAGTCCAGGATCACCAGGTATTTTAGGTAATATGATAGTTTATTTTTTTTTATAATCATCTTCGTTTCGTTCAAACATTCAAGAGTACAACCTATTGGATTTTGTATGTTTAATTGGAATATATTTTTTCGTGTGTGTAAACACAAAACTATCACGGGACATATGTGCGTTTTAAAATAAATGCCTCAAACGATCATTTATGATCTTTAAAATACATATTTTCACTACAATTTTACTAATAAGTAAAGTACAAAGTAAGTAATAAAATTACAAAGTGTATGGAAAACTGCACTTTAAACTTAAAATTAACTTCTAGTAACTTTAAAATTTGTTAGGGATCAACTTTACTTTTCTTAGGAGTCTCCGTATCAGAATCTTGACACAATACCAATGAGCTATAACGACTTGTTAGATTTTGGTGAAATTAAGTAAGACATTCTATGCCTACTTTCTCGTGTTAAAATGTGGTTGACATTGAATCAGTCTTGACATTGAAAATAATTAAAATAAAGATTTCTATTAGGAAATAACAATTTCCTCATATAACCTCAGCCCGATCTAGATCAGGTCTGAGGAGGTCAATGAATCTTCATTTTACAGTAAAAATCATTTATTTTACAGCTGTTATGAAACATGAAAATGTTTTAGTCGAGTTTAGTGACTATTTATAGAAGTAGATTTTTTTAAATAGTTAGATTAAGAACACTTTATTGCATATCAAGAAAAAACAATCCAAATTAAGAATTCGGTTGTATTTACATCTTAATATATAATTGACTTAATATTGTCTCCGTCCTGAACAGCAGAATAACTATTAAAATATCTGAAAATGTCACGAGAAAAAAATCTTAAGGAGTCGGACGAAGTCGCGGGCAATAGCTAGTTAGTAAATAAGTGAAAACCTGTTATTAATTAGTGGGGAACTATATTGCAGGCAGTAACAATTATTTATAAATGGAATTGACATTATCCAATAATAACATTGACCAATACTTCTATTATCTTCACAGTGCCTATAAACGGGTCCCTTTGTTTACCACTTCTACAACGCCAAAACAATGTTGAAAGCCAACTCATGAACGCCCTAAAACCAGCGAATGGTTTAATAATGACGTCGGATTGATTCTAATTATGCATCAGAACAAACCGTGTTCCGATCATGTATTTATGAGCGAGGTTCATTTCATAACTGCATTTAATTAACTTACCAGTCATGTCGTTGTCCAAATTTCGAAAGCTTTTCTGAGTACACTTGGCTACTAGTAACTTAAAAACCTACTTAAAGGCTAAAAATTCCACCAATGCCGGGACTCGAACCCGCGACCTCTGGCTATCCGTGCCAGCGCTATTTCCAACTGAGCTAATAATGTAATCATGTGGGTACAGCGATATCATTCCGATGTACAACCTAACTGCAAAGTAGGTGCTCGGGGCTGCAAGTGATGCAAATTACTTCAGCCAGATGTCGCTGCCTGTACGTAATACAGATAATATTGTAAAGAGGTTCAAAATTTCACTGATGCCGGTGAGTCGCCCATTAGCTCAGTTGGAAAGAGCGCTGGCACGGATAGCCAGAGGTCGCGGGTTCGAGTCCCGGCATGGGTGGAATGTTTAGCCTCTAAGTTGGTTCCTAAATTGTCCTTAGCACGGGTTAGTGCATTAAAAAATGCAGCCTATTCGTCTAGTGCAGGGCACAGGCATAATTACTGCGCTTCCCCACCGCGGATTGGCAATTTCAAGCGCTGAGATTTGTGAACACACAGTTTTCCTCACGATGTTTCCCTTCACCGTTAGCGTGTGGTATATTATAACATCACAAATGTAAGTAACTTCTAAAATAAAGTCTTTATTTAGTACGTGCCAGGATTCGAACCCACGATCTCCCACATGTGAGGCCGTGGGTCCGCTCCGCAACCACCGCCGCTCACCAATATTTTTTTTATTTAGCCTATAAGTGTCCCACTGCAGGGGCATAGCATAGGCCTTCTCTTAGAGATATAGTATGGGTTTAATTACCACTCGTGCCGCGTGCCCACCGCGGATTGGGAACATAGCTGAGGTATTATAAATATAGGTTTCCTCACGATGTTTTCCTTCACGGTGAGCGAATAAACTATTAAAATTAAAAAATAAAATAACTTCCACACAACACAAATAACTTGGCCTTCTCCTAACCTAGGACATGTAATGGTAACCAGGCAAGGAAATGTCGAACATAGAAATACAATCAGACTACCATTTGTACAACATTGAAATTCCTGCTACGGTATAATATTAACAACACTTTGTATTCCTAAAGCTAGCGGCTACACTTTGGAAAAGACTTTCATACAAAATGTACTGACGGGACGGGACGAAGCCCACACAGAAAAGACGGGGAGCGGGCGCCTTTTTATACAACGCGTGTCGCCCTCTTCCCACGTCCCACCTGTGTGGCTAAGGATGATCTACTTTGCGCTGGAGGACATATGTTTAGACACGCTACTTATCTGTAAAGACAAGAAAATATCTAGTAATGTTTATTATGTAGTTTTCAGCTGCACTATGAACGCATGGCTCAAAGTACTCGCATGAGACATGTCCAATATCTCAATTACGCAAGCCTGTGTGGTCTAACAACTACTGATTACATGTATACCACCACTAATAATGAAAGAAAACCTATAGTTTATCGACTATACTTTAGTTCGGCAATCATTTCTAATAGAGCGTTGTAAGATAGCATAATAGACGTCTTATGAGCGGCATTACAGGAACCCAAAATTTATCTGATTCATATTATTATGTTAGACATCATGACTACGTGGGTTGATCTATATACAAACAATTTTACAATTCGTGTTATTAGTTGTTATTACACAACATAAACGGTGCCTTCAAAGCCGCCTACAACAATTTATCGGCTATTGATCCACTTTTAACAGCCTTTTGTCGCTACGAGTAACTGTTATTTTTCCGAACTACTCTGTTATTTTTCGCGTTATTTGCTACGTCCAATATATCCTTCCGAAGATAGAGCACCAATCGTAACGTTAAGGACGCGGTCGTAAACTATAAACTCCAATAAAGGACTAGACTAGACGTGGTGACAAAAGTTGTCCGACCGAGAGTGTTCCACGGGAAGGCTTAACACACTCGTAAATTAGGACAATGGTGTTCGGTCGCCATATTTATGTGTTTGTTATCACGCTCAGGAAGTCCTCTATCGACGCACGATTTACACTAGCCAGACAAACAATCCGACATTCAAATAATACAGCGAGACGAAAACAAAAGGATACGTCAACGACCGCGAACGAGGAACCTAGATTGATCAACGAAAGTTCCACCGAATTGATTTGTTATTCGCTTTGAATCCCTAATGCAAAGTCTGTTGTTCCCCTAAAATGTACCTACATTACCCTCGTAAATCGCGTTGAATGAAGGACCAAACACTCTTGCCACAAACAGTGCCATAACAACTTTTTTCGGTATTCCCAAAGAACTGAATTGACATGATCGGCTAAAAATAAGAAATGACTTAATACTGTGTCAAACTGCCTCGTGATAACTCTCAATCATGGTCTAATCGAATCACAAACAAAAACGATAGACTTTGGGCGCTTGGAAGCGGATTTAACACGTTAAATAAGCGATCTCATTTGTTTTATTGTTGATTTTTGCTGAACGCAAATTAATAACTCCGTAGGTAAGTCCGGTTTCATCTCGTTGTCATCTTAATAATGCAATGTATAAGAACAACATTCTTCACATGCCGAATCTTTTAATAACCATCGCATCATTAAATTAAGACTTGATTACAAGAAGAAAGATCGGGAAAAATCTCCCAGACAAATCTAATCGAAATCCTTGAAAATTAATGGGCGAAACGCCCATATTCCTTGTAAAACGAGCGATTAATCCGAGGAGGATAAACAAGTGATGATAGTCAGCGCAACCCTGGTGGTCACGATTTATGAGCGGGATGATCCGAGCCGACGGAGCTTGGTAATGATGACACGATTGTCGACGGCAAAGGGGCAGCCAGCGGTGATAAATGGACTACTTCGCGCAGGCACGCGAGATACGTCAATACACTTGATGAGCTGATGACGATCATTTGGAATCTGAAGGTTGCAGGAGGTTCATAGATGGGTAAGTCGCCCGTTAGCTCGGTTGGGAGAGCGCTGGCACGGTTTTTTTTTTTGCACAAGGTACTGCCACCGTTGATATCGTGGCAACCTTTAAGCCGATTTATTATAAAAATATATTGTCAAATTCCATTATAGGTATAAAATAACTTCAATTACACATTACACACAATTACATTAAAATATATACAATTAAATTACTCAATGATAAAATAAGAAATTAAGTATTCAAGTTAAGTAAAAATAATCCTTATCTTAACTTAATGTAATGGGTCTAAGTGTTGCGCTTATATTTTTTTTTTTTGGCAATTTTCCACTCTTTTCCTTTTTGCTTTTTCATGTCTTTTATTGTTTAATTTAATTTATTTTAGTTTAGTTTTATTTTTTTGTTATGTGTGGAAAATTTAAGAGTGGAAAATTGCCAAAAAAAAAATATAAGCGCAACACTTAGACCCATTACATTAAGTTAAGATAAGGATTATTTTTACTTAACTTGAATACTTAATTTCTTATTTTATCATTGAGTAATTTAATTGTATATATTTTAATGTAATTGTGTGTAATGTGTAATTGAAGTTATTTTATACCTATAATGGAATTTGACAATATATTATATATATATATTATAATTTTATATCTATAACATAATATATATATTTTTTGTAATATATATATATATTACAAAAAATATATATATTATGTTATAGATATAAAATTATAAAATATAAAGTTTCATGTTTCACCCCGACGCCCTTTCTCTGTCTACTCCGACGAGTAGTCACAAGCAAGGCGCCGGGGTACAATATTAAAATAATTAAAACTTAAATTATTGCCTCACTTAAAGTAGGCCTCCGCTCTCGCTCTGCCCGACCATAACTAAATTTAAAAAATCGTAACAGTTTAAATGGTATTTAGCTCGCCCGGGTTAAACCCGGCCCCCATTCGCCCTTGAGGCCGCGCGCGTCATCCCCAGGGCGAAGGCAAGGAAGGCCTCTCGACTCTTGGAGTCGGCCATAAAGGCGGCGAAAGCCTCGCACCTCACGGCTCTTCCCAGGCGTATCTCGCAATCGGCCCTAGCAGCTCCAAAACGGGGACACTTCTCCAGCAGGCCCTTCAACTCTATGAGTTGAAGAGGGGAGGCCCTTCGCCCCGCTCCCGGGCCGGGAAGTAGAGCACCGATGCAGCCCGTTCACGCTGGCACACCCCGCTCTCAGGACTCCGGTGGAGTTTGAGGAGGTGGCCAGCGTGGAGGAGCTCGGAAAGGTGCCCGACGACTGGCCCAGGGCCTACATGGACGGCAGCAAGATCGAGGGCAAGGTGGGGGGAGCGGTCACACTGTGGAAGGGCGGCGCTGAGGTCCGCACCAGGGGGTTCAGGCTGGAGGGATTCGCCTCCGTCTTCCAAGCGGAGATGGTGGCGATCTCTAAGGCTCTCGACCTCGTTGCCGGGGGTCCCGTTCCCATCAGGGCGAGTGTTCTGAGCGACTCCAGATCCGCTCTGGAGTTGCTCAGGAGTACCTCGCCCACACACCCGCTGGCCGTGAAGATTCACGGCCAGCTGGCGCACATCCAGGAAAACGGGGGCCTGATCCGGTTTTACTGGATCAAGGCCCACGTCGGGATCCCCGGCAACGAACGCGCGGATGAGTTGGCCAAGAGGGCGGCGTTGTCCCGCAAAGACGCGGCAGCCTACGACCTGTATCCCGTCTCACACGCAAAACTGCAGGTGAGACGGGAGACAGTGGCAAAGTGGCAGACCCGCTACAGCGAGTCTGCCACAGGCCGCGTCACCTCGCTGTTCTTCCCGGACGTCGCATCGGCCCACAAAGTCCTTGGCAAAATCACTATGTGCAATGCCAAGGCGCAGCTCCTTACGGGGCACGGCGGCTTTCGAGCATACCTCCACAGGTTCAAGCTCGCGGGGAGTCCGTCCTGCATCTGTGATGACGAGACTCCCGAAACGCTTGAGCGCTGGCACGGTTAGCCAGAGGTCGCGGGTTCGAGTCCCGATATGTTTTTAGCCTCTAAATAGGTTTTTAAAATGGTCCTTAGCACGGGTTAGTGCATTAAAAAGAATATAATCATGTGGGTACCGCTGTGCATCATTCCGATGTAAAACCTAACTGCAACAGGTACTCGGGGCTGCAAGTGATGCACATTACTTCAGCCAGATGTTGCTGCCTGTACGTAATACAGAGAGTGTTGTAAAGAGGTTCGAAATTTCACCATTAGCTCTGTTGGGAGAGCGCTGGCACGGTTAGCTAGAGGTCGCGGGTTCGAGTCCCAGCATGGGTGGAATTTTTAGCATGTAAATAGGTTTTAAAAATTGTCCTTAGCACGGGTTAGTGCATTAAAAATAATATAATCATTAGATAACTTAATACTACCAATTCATTGTATTGTCATCCAAATAACATTCACTTGCAAAGTCTCAAATCGATACGACGCGGTTAGAAGTAGGTTAAAACAGTATTCCTATATTAGTTTAATATTCCAATACTGTATATTTATGTATATTTTACCATTTAGGTATATTACATACAAGTGAAGCTAAAAAAATGCATGTAACACCTACAGTTGAATTAGTGACGCTGTTCTACTTCAATCTTACCTTATAGACCAGTCTGTGGGGACAAATAAAGGCCTTTGCTATGCAATAGACGGGAAATATTATAGTGTTTATGTATGTTGCTTAGGTTGCAAGAAAGAATTAAGTTCTCAACTTGGGTCAAAAACTTGGATTTTTACTTTTATCGCTCTACCACCATCTCTAAGACGTCAGTAGATCTACACCAGTCTCCACTTTCTAGAATTAAGATAGGTAATTTCATGATCCACAGACCAAGACGAATCCATAAATACGTTAAGCATAAATCAGTCTAGACCATGATCTTGGATTTTTTTATTAAATTAACATCTACGTAAAATTTCATCACACTTCTCTCATACACTTTTGTCATTAAATCAATCCTTGAAAAATTATTCAAAAAAAATTTACACCAAGATGTCTGCCCGCGCCTCCCCACAGGTGAAAACCTTGGATTTTACTTGGACTTTCTTAAACTGAACAACATAGGTACATCAAAACGATTTATTTTTACACTTCTTGCGGAGCGAAAAATCCCGAGTGACTGGCCTATATGTAGTGCCCATCCCAATGATTGCAAATCTTCTAATGAAACAAGAAAGTTCACAGGAAAGATGTCACACAATATTTCTTGGGTTATCTTACAAATCTCCTCAAATTATATACAACTTGAAGAGGAAATATTTCCAAAATCAGATTCTAGCTGAAGAATTGTCGCGTCATCGAACCCAATGATCGAGGTCCGTGTTCACAGGCAGATGACTACCCGATTGCCGCAAACGTCGGTTAAAACGTATAAAGCGTGTAGGTACATGGTTGGCGATATAATAGCTTCTATACCAAAGACAATATGTTCTTCTATGAAATAGAAGAACATATTGTCTTTGGTATAGAATCTTCTATTTCACTACGAATAACTGGAAAAAAAAATTGTCCATTTTTTCTCCAAAATGCTCTAGATTTTGAAATGGACACCTAGTTTGAACTGTAACGTTCATTAAGCCGCAGTTGCCGCTACTTTGAATAAAACCTTTTCATTTCATACTAAAACGACATAACTGAGAGTTCAAAACAGCCAACGACCTTTTAAAGTCCTCTATCGATGCCCTTTTGGACCGCAATGAATAAATGATACACTGCAAACGAATTTACGAAGATAAAATAAAAATTAATAAATATTTTTTTATAAAGCATTATGGCACTATGTTTCTTGCCCCGAGGGGTATGGTAAAATATGACTTGACACATCAAATTACACTTTATTGCACACGAAAACACAATATAGGAAAGGCAACAAAATAAAATGCATGTACAAAGGCGAGCTTAGCTTTGTAAGAGATTTCTTCCACTGAACCTTGACAAGTCGGAGTGGAGGAGTGATAACAGCGGTCAGTTAGTTAGATAGTAATTTACAGAGATTAGGTTATAACGGGATTTATAGCGGGTTTAGGTAATCGTGGCTCCGCACGTATTGATTATTTTTTCCTATGGGCTAGACCGACTAAGCTATCAGGATAGTATAGGTGCTGGGCCAATCTATACCATCTAAACAACAATGTCTCGAGCACTGCAGCGTCCGAGTGATCCCTTCACCCATCTAGTGTGAGTAACGGTGCCGCTGGATGCTATATAAATCATCTCAATACGTAGATGCAAAGGCCTAAGAACACGGGGTTAAACGTCCGTTTAGCACTGGCAGACTCGGGCTTGACAGCCGCACGGGTGGCGCATTAGTGTGTCCGCTAACTGACAAACAGATGCGACAACTCGAACGCGATAACACTCGGCCAACCGTCCGAGATATGCCGATCGTTATTCGTGGCAGTCGAGATCGTACGCCTTACAAAAGATAGACAAATGATCACGATAATCGTTCGGCTAGTTAAGGATGAAACACACCAACGCGGTGGCGGTCCATACATACGTCATTTACTGCAGTAGAATTTATATGCGTGTATGCATGAACCGCCACCGCCATCCACATCGTGTTTCCTCCTTTATCGTTTCAAACTCGAGCTGGTCTATTACGAGTAGAGGTAAGGGAAGAGTTTCGGTGTAAGACTTCGATATGAATTTGTGATTTTCCTTTACAATCTTATGTTAACGTAGATGTTGAGATGTTTTATGCATAAGTTTGATTTGATTACGATAATTGTTTTACCTTGTAAAACAAGGGATGTAGCAAGTTTCACAAACGGATGAATTTCAATGCGTTTTTTTTTGTTTTGGTAAACTAATTTAGTTTTCGGGACTCGTACTCTGTTTCTCAGACATCCATATCGGCCATATTCGGCCACGAAATGCCTTTCTAATTCCGAAAGCTACCTCGCCGGTCGCGTCATAGCTATGACACCATAACTGATGTGAAAAAACACGTCACAATTTATTTGTTTGTTTATTTACATTTGTAACTTACAGTTAAGACCAGTAGACTTCTAGTCCGGATTTACTTACGGGTGTTGTTATATCTACAATGTGTTGTGTGGGTGTTGGACTAGAAGTCTACAATGTGTTGTGCTTACGAAAGTTTTAGTTCAAAAAAAGTTAAGACCAGTGTCATGTGACCAGACCGTGCATCTGCTATAATGCACTGACAGAATCGAGGCCTGATATCTGAGTTCAATATCCACTGCGCTGGATTTAAAGAGCTGCCGTCGGACCATGACGCCATGATAAATGCATTTATCGTTTTCTCGATTAAAGCCTATGTACACGATGCACCCATCTAGCGTGAGTGAAGATGCCACAGGACGCTGTATAATGTAATAAGTAGTTGCGAAGGTTATTTACACTATGCAGCGCCGTACGCCAGTTAGTGCCATCTTGCTTTATTTCACTAGGTGAACCAAGATGGTGCTACGTTATCATGCGATAATAGTTATTTGTTATACAAGAGTGCAAAGTTGCTTTTTAACCGCGTGTTCAATTTTGATGACCGAGCAAGCGAAGGATTCTAAAATTGAATCACGAGCGCAGCGAGTGATTCAAAATTAGAATCCTGAGCGTCAGCGAGGGAATCAAAAAAGCACGAGGTGAAAAATCTTTGCACTCGAGTGCAACACGTAACTTTTCATTCCACCTCAGCGAGGAAATGACTAAATGCAAAAAAAAAACGTTTACAATCACAAGATAGGTACACTTTTATTTCAGTTTAGGTATTAATTACTACATTATGAGAGGTAATATTACAGAATAATCTTTAAATTATAACAAAATAATACTAAGGTATAATTAAGAAAATTGTAAAGTAACGTTGCTACAGTTATTTAAATTGAGTGTAATATTTTTTTAATTCACAAACTTAGTGCACACGATGTTCTAAATTCAATTTACTTTATCCTCTAGAGAATAAAAACGGCTTTTCCACTTAGATATTGAAGATTAAAAATACTCTTTCCGAGATGGGGGGATGAAAATACGTTTCTTGCCCCGAGGGGTATGGTAAAATATGACTTGACAACTTTGTGTTGTCGACTAATAAACCTTAACATTATTGTGGAAAGTCACCCGAAACCTAACTGAGCAGTGTGAGCAGTGTTTAAAGTGCAATAAGAAACAAATTACAGGTCCATAGCTTAGCATCAAAAGCCATTTATGCCGAGGATCGAACCAGGATCCTTTCAATTGATCCACCCATCTACCCAAAGGGCAATCGACCGCCAAGGTTTCACGTGTGAACGATTAATCGCTCTTAGATGTTCACGTGTATTGCCACAAGCCTTCGTCTCCATTTTGAAATGTTCACTGCACGACGTCAACTTAGTACCCAGACCACATGGATCTTTATACTGACTATTCGAATTTTAAGTTTATGCAAATAAAATCTTTTTGAAGTTCGAATCTACGGGTTAAACACCTGTCAATTGTACAGTCAGCTACAGCTGTTTCATTAAGCTGCATTTAGTAATGAACTGACAATTGATAATACACGTTTCCTGCAAAGTGTAATTTCCGATATACCTACTTTTGCATACATCTGCTTTCTATTTTAAAGAAAAAACGAAACGCAATTCAGGAATCAATTAATAAATTTATTCATTCGTGCCAAATTAGGCGTCTAGCACTAATTATAATATCCGGGAATCCTAAATGCATAGTTGTCTTGAGAAAAAGCGAGTAAGGAGGTATTCTCTTCAAGAGAATTAAAAGTTACTAAGAAATAACAGTACAGGGGCACATACTCGCGAAGCAGCGGTATGGTATTAGTAATATAAATAAATACAAGACAACCGCAACCCTCCTTAAGTAAAAATGTAATTTTTGTAATAAATTTCCGCACCTTTTTAGGGTTCCGTACCTCAAAAGGAAAAAACGGAACCCTTATAGGATCACTTTGTTGTCCGTCTGTCCGTCCGTCCGTCCGTCTGTCAAGACCCTTTTTCTCAGGAACGCGTGGAGGTATGAAGCTGAAATTTATATCAATTACTCAAGTCTACTGTCCCTTGAAGCTGTGAAAAAATCAAACTTCTAAGCCAACGCAATCAAAAGATACAGCCGTTTATGCCGCAAATTTTCGACACTTGCAAGGGAATCAAAACCTACAGGGTGCTTCCCGTGAACTCAGAATCTTGAAATTTGGTACAAAGCAACGTCTTATAGCATAGATAAAGGAAAAATTACGAAAACCATAAATTTTTAGTTACATCACATAATATTTTTTTTTTTAATAATTTTAAACTTACTACCCATTTTCTCATAAACGCGTAGAGGTATTAAATTGAAATTCATACCAAAAACTCAGGTCTATAATACCTTTAAGCTGTAACATGTCGTAATGAACGAACTTTGTAAACCTTGCAGGTTTGTACGGAACCCTCGGTGCGCGAGTCTGACTCGCACTTGGCCGGTTTTTTTTTATAACAACTCTACTTTGAATCCGAACAATCGGAGTAAATAACAGAGGGCAAGACGCTGCCGTTGCTAGGCGCTCGGTTAACCTTCTACACGTAAATATCGCGCATCCACACTCCATTCGAGCGGAAGAGTTATACGAAGACGCGAACCCTTATACGGTGCCGCGTAAATCAGAACCTACAGCTATCTATCAGGGGGTGTATCGTTACTATCGTTTTGCGTTCGCGGCGGTTTAATTTGACGCGTCGATTGGCGCCGTCTGCCGGACCGAATGCGGGTGTTGTTATAAATCTCGATTGTAGGCAGGGTTGCCAGATTGCAGCGACCCACTGGGGTTGTGCTGAAAAGCTAGTGCAGATCACATGTCCAGGAATTTTCTAAAATATACCGGATTTTTGTATCGCTTCAAAAGTAGAACATACTAATTTAAGAACGATTACGAACGATAGAACAAACGATTTACATTTCGCGGATTGTATGTGCTGTTCGGAATATTTTATAATGTTAGATGGACCAAACGTTAATATATACCAAGTTAGCATCCTGTCGCGTAGTGTACTCGATATGAAGATTAAAACATTTATTTTAGTGTCGTGTAGCGGAGGCAGACGTCGAAAAAATTATAGCAGCTTGTAAAAGTCATGTAAAACACAACCAAATAATTAAATAAAGACACAAGTATATCTAATGTTACAGATTTATATTGGATTATATTGGATTTTCTCTTTTTTTGAATTCACACCAAAAACTCTGTCAAAACTAATTGAAAGTTTACTACTTCAACGTTTTTAATTTATTTAAAAATTAGTTTCATGTTAAGCCTGATAATTTAAATTCACATAGCAAAACATGCAGGATAAAACGGATTAGTCAGGTCGAGGTCCGAATATCCAGATTTTCGCCACTTGCTACCTACGGCTGGCAACCCTACGGGAGGCGCCCACGCCGCGGCGGTCTCTGAGCGGCGAGCTTCGATGTTTACAACTGCCCTCGTAGAGGTTTCGCTTTGCTGACTTATTGGGAACAAAACTCTCGTCTTATCTTATATCTGCACTACAAACTGAATTGATGAGTCGTTTTTAGGAGACTAAATTTAAAAATAACAACAGCCAAAGCATTAACGTGCGGTACGACAATTGTAATTTTAAATTGGAGAAATAAAACCGTTCCTGATGAAACCTGATAAATAATCGTTTCGAATGTTTATTATATTCACGCAATCCTATTTCAGGTTCAGTAATACCAAGGTTAACTGGAAGATAATAATGTTAGCATTAAGTTCGCCTTTGTAATGTTTAATTTATTTTATTACTATTAATAGTGCAGTAAAGAATTTAAATAATAATAATAAAGTTTTATTTTAGACTAATATAATTAGTAAACGGAAGAATTTAGGAATTTACTATAACTCTTTAAAATCATGGTTTCACTACTGATCGGGTTGGCTGGAAGAAATTTCTATAGAAAAAAACTCGTATATATTTTCATTTATATTATTATTATTACGCTTATGTTTTGTGTAAAATGTTTCATTATTTAAAAGTAAAAATACTATTGTTCGATTTTCAAATTTCCCTCCGCATTTTTTTGAGAGCCAATTCAAATTTTCCTGTCTCATTAAAAAATGGATCTGCATCGAGAACATTTTCGTGCTACGATTTTTCGCGATTTCAAATGTGGCTCAAAAGGATCTTCAAGAGCAACCATCTACCGCTGGTATAGCGAGTTCAAACGCGGTCGGCTTACTTTGGGGGATGAACAAAGGAGTGGTCGTCCTACGACGGCTGTCACCGAAGAAAGTGTGCTGGCAGTAAAAAAAATAATTCAAGAAAACAGACGAATTACGTACGAAGAGATTCAGCATACACTGCAAATTGGTTCAGAAAGTGTTCACAAGTTTTTGCACGAGCACTGACACGAAAATAGTTTCCCGCTGGGTGCCGCACAACCTCACCGAAGCTCAGAAGCAGGCCCGTTTGGATTGGTGCCGTGATATGTGAAAAATTTGATGCTAGCTCGTCACGGCGCGTTTACGACATTCTGACAGGTGACGAATACTGGATTTATCAAGATGATCCAGAAACAAAGCGTCAGTCGACAGTTTGGCTGTTTCAAAATTAACCAACGCCTGCGAAAATAAAGCGATCGAGGAGCGCAGGAAAAATTTTGATCGCTAGTTTCTTCACTTTAACGGGGTACCTAATTTTAATTCCACTTCGAGACCAAAGCAGCATCAACGCTGAATGGTATAGCACAAAATCTCTGCCAGAAGTTTTTTCTGAATTGAGCAACAAGCGACCGAACACCGGGCTCCGCGGGGTCCTTCTTCACCACGACAACGCGCCCGCGCACTCTGCGATCAAAACGAGGGACTTCCTGGACTTCACACCGGTCAGAGTCTTGGGACACCCTCCTTACAGTCCTGATTTGGCTCCGTGTGACTTCTTTTTATTCCCTAAAATTAAAAATCAGCTCAAAGGGATACAGTTTTCATCGCCGGAAGACGCGCTAGCAGCGTTTGAGAAGGCAGTGGAAGAGGTGTCTGCGGAGGACTGGAAAAAATGTTTTGAAAATTGGTTCAGACGCATGAAACTTTATATAGCGGCTGGTGGAGAGTTCTTTGAAAATATTTGATAAAAATATTTTTTTCATAGAAGTTACTTTTTTAGTTTCTCAAAACTTTCTGAGCGTCCCACGTATATATTCGAAACAATCGCAATATTATGTATCCGAATAGTTCGGCTTTATAAAAGTGATCGAATATTGCAATCCCTAGACCTGGGACACACAGGAAGGATATGGGACAAAGGCGCGGAAAAGACACGACGCGTTCTTACTGTGTTGTGTTCGTTCCGTCCTCCGTTCCTTCAGTACATTTTGTATGAATGTTGTAACGGTGCAAACCTCTTTACGCCATCATTTTATAAATATTTCTTTAATTCTGTCTATCGTTGGCAAAATATAAAATTGCGTCACCCATTTTTGAGATTTCCCTCATTTTTAGCATAACTACTTTACATTTCGACAAGACCGGACAAGATAAATCTTCTGTTTATTAACCAGTTTTCTGTTTTTATTATAAATAAAATAAATAAAACATACTATGAATAAAGCACAAAGTTGACGTAGTTCCTGATTTATTATTTATTAAAAGTTTTACAACATCACATTGGCGCCCAACGTGGGGACAATGTGATGTTGTAAAACTTTGTGCTTTATTCATAGTATGTTTTATTTATTAAAAGTTTTACAACATCACAAAGTATTCATATTCATCATAGTTATTTCTATGAAATACGCCGCAGCGACACTGGCAAGGCTAGGCGCCGCTGCCGCAACGCATCGTGTGTATAGACCCTTAGTTCCATCTTGCTTTATTTCACTAGGTGAACCAAGATGGCGCTACGTTATTACGCGATAAATAAGTTTGCATAAAAAAAATCCTCCCCTTTGCTAATACATCCCATATTTGGTCGATGTATGTCCTGCGACGTCCCTTACCAGCCCTTTCACTCACATTCGCAGTATATATTTGTTTCGTCAATCTTTCTTCCTTCATCCTCTCCACATGTCAACATAACAACAAAACCAACGCAACATTTCTTTCTCAATTCTAGTCACTACATCCTCTTTCAGTCCACAACGTTCTCTGATCAGACTACCTATAGGAAAGGGGAAGATAAAACGGAACCGCGTGCGTGCATACAACGACTTTATGAACGTTGACGAAGCGAAGGTGATCTGTCAGGATCGTGGCAAGTGGCAGTCCCTGGTCTCTGCCTACGCCTCTAGGATACAGGCGTGAGGTAATGTATGTATGTATGTATAAAAAAAGGCGTGAGGGTATTTATTGGTATTGGAACTTACTCTTTCACCTTGCTCTCGGGTGGAATCTCGCGTCCTGGTATCAGGATCTTCTTGTGCCGAACGCCGACCGTCTCCAAGGCCTAGAACAATGATCGTCATCTCTATTCAAAGACGTAGAAGCTGGTTGCGTTAAATAACTTAAGGTTGTCTGGAAGAGATCGCTCTTAGCGATAAGACCGCCAACTGTATAACATAACTTAGATTTAAGAATCATGGTTGTAATATGTTTCTGGTTGTGCGATAAATTGTTCTCTATCTATCTAACTATGTAAATATGTTAGTGTAACTTTTCATTAAACCTTTTCCAGTTATATATGTATTATGAAACGTGTCTAGTCGCGATTATTTATTGGGTAAAACGTAATTACCCCAATTCCTTAATGTATGTACGAGCATCTCGAGTCATTAAGAAATACTAAAAAAACCTTTTAATTTGCTTGCGTGGTCCACACGAATGTGCTTCCCTAGACTAATTTATGAATAAACAAACTGCATTTCTACAGGCTTGCCTGGTAACCGTTATTTAGCTGCCAGTGGCAATCTGCTATAGAAAAGTTATACAACTGCACACTACTACAGGTCTTATACAGCGGTTACCTATTTGTGGTCACCACCCGAAAATATTTTATATATATTATGTAGGTTTATGCAAAATGTCACAAGTACTTTTGTCCAAAGCTTACATTTGAAATACCAAATGTAAGCAACAAAAATATGAGTGCGACGAAGCGCGCGAACATGTAAGACTTAAAACCAACTCGACATTGTTGTATACATATTAGAATGTTTTACATAATTTTTCTGCAGTCAAAACTAGTTTTGACCGTTTAAGAGTTTTGACTGTAACATAATTATACAAAGGTTGGGTACCCAACGATAACATCATAAATGTAAGAGAGTCAATTAAAACCATTAAGTCGGAGAGATTATTCGGAGCTAAGTAGAGCGTGAAAGCGTCGAAACCGAATGTAATAATCAACTGGTAAGCGCATAATCTCGATGACATTCGATGACAACCAGCAATCGGCTTTAACTGATGCACGTGGCACAGTATCTACTTTGGTACAGTTCATTCGAAGGTTAAAGTTACAAAAAAATCGTGGGCAGACACCAGGGATCGCCTGGTAAACTCCACATGATAACATTAAAACGTGAAAATTAAAAACCTATTTAGAGGCTAAAAATTTCACCCATGCCGGGATTCGAACCCGCAACCTCTGGCTATCCGTACCAGCGCTCTACCAATTGAGCCAATGGGCGACTCACAGCATCAGTGAAACTTCGAACCTCTTTACACTATTCTCTGTATTACGTACAGGCAGCGACATCTGACTTAAGCAAATTGCATTACTTACAGCCCCGACTAACTACTTTGCAGTTAGGTTTTAACATCGGAACGATATCACTGTACCCACATGATTATACTATTTTTTTTATTTTTAATGCACTAACCCGTGCTAAGGAACAAATTTAAAAACCTATTTAGAGGCTAAAAATTTCACCCATGCCGGGATTCGAACCCGCAACCTCTGGCTATCCGTACCAGCGCTCTACCAATTGAGCCAATGGGCGACTCACAGCATCAGTGAAACTTCGAACCTCTTTACACTATTCTCTGTTAGAGGCTAAAACTTTCACCCATGCCGGGATTCGAACCCGCAACCTCTGGCTATCCGTACCAGCGCTCTACCAATTGAGCCAATGGGCGACTCACAGCATCAGTGAAACTTCGAACCTCTTTACACTATTCTCTGTATTACGTACAGGCAGCTTTTGGCAATTTGCTTAAGTCAGATGTCGCTGCCTGTACGTAATACAGAGAATAGTGTAAAGAGGTTCGAAGTTTCACTGATGCTGTGAGTCGCCCATTGGCTCAATTGGTAGAGCGCTGGTACGGATAGCCAGAGGTTGCGGGTTCGAATCCCGGCATGGGTGAAATTTTTAGCCTCTAAATAGGTTTTTAAATTTGTTCCTTAGCACGGGTTAGTGCATTAAAAATAAAAAGAAATAGTATAACGTGAAAATTACTTTACTAAATTCATCAAAATCCTAAAAACCTATTTAGAGGCTAAAAATTCCACCCATGCCTGAGCGCTGGCACGGATAGCCAGAGGTCGCGGGTTCGAATCCCGGCATGGGTGGAATTTTTAGCCCCTAAATAGGTTTTTAAAATTGTCCTTAGCACGGGTTAGTGCATTAAAAATAATATAATCATGTGGGTACAGCGATATCATTCCGATGTAAAACCTAACTGCAAAGTAGGTAGTCGGGGCTGTAAGTGATGCAAATTACTTCAGTCAGATGTCGCTGCCTGTACGTAATACAGAGAATGTTATATAGGTTCGAAATTTCACTGATGCCGGTGAGTCGTCCATTAGCTCAGTTGGAAAGAGCGCTGGCACGGATAGCCAGAGGTCGCGGGTTCGAATCCCGGCATGCGTGGAATTTTCAGCCTCTAAATAGGTTTCTGAAATTGTCCTTAGCACGGGTTAGTGCATTAAAAATAATATAATCACCAAAATCCCACAAGCACCATGCGGTTAGTTAATGCACCGCCCTACCTCCCACTTTTTAATAATAAAATAAAATACGCAACGTATTTTCTCACACAAGTATTGATGTCGGTGGTGGTGTGTTCGTGTCTTGCTTCTGCTTGAAAAAGTGGGAGGGATGGCGGTGCAATAACTAACCGCATGGTGCTTGTGGCATTTTTGGATGAATTTAGCAAAGTAATTTTAACATTTTAATGCTATTATGGATTTACGCAAAGTAACGCCTGATTCCATACAATATCCACATGATAACGTTGGTAACATCTTGATAAACTTCATCTAAAAAGTTTACCAGCCCTGGTGTCTGCCTACGGTAGACGGTACGATTTTCTTTTAACATACCTCTTTTTGGACGAAGTATATCAGAACCGTGGCAAGTGGCAAAACCTAGTAGATAGATAGATAGGGTATACTTTATTGTACACTAGCTGGTGCCCGCGACTTCGTCTGCGTGGCGTAAAAAAGAAATAACTTATTACATAAATATTTTTTTAAATGTAACAGCCTGACAATATTGATATGAACCTATTTAGAGGCTAAAAATTTCACACATGCCCGCAACCTCTGGCTATCCGTGCCAGATAGCCATAGCAGATAGCCAGAGGTTGCGGGTTCGAATCCCGGCATGGGTGAATTTTTTAGCCTCTAAATAGGTTTTTAAATTTGTCCTTAGCACAGGTTAGTGCATTAAAAATAAAAATAGTATAATATTGATATGTTACAGTCGCACTAAAATAACTCTAGCGGTTTTGGCAGCGCACGCCAGAATAGCTCGCAGATGGATGATTTTTCCTACTTACTCGACACTTAACGTCATATTTTGTACAATTCACACAATATCTTTATAAATTGTAGCCTATGTGTTATGGTTGCAGCTATGTGCTATGCGTTAAAAATGGAAATAACACAGATATTTTTTAAACTAAGTGTAGGCACGACGGCTTTATCAGTAAGACCTAGTATCTGTTCACACCTCAGGGATACAGGCGTGAGTTAATGTCTATGTTTTATTTAAATAATACATCGATTTCCACAGACACGGGTTCCGTGCCTGTTTTTGTTCCGATATTTAGTTTTAGTTTTCCCTTTATTCTGTACTCCTTACATAGCTTCACTATAGCTAAGTACATCATATTAATTTATTTGTTGTACAGATGTTGTGTACTACCGCACAAATGAATACCTACTCAGTACAGCATTAAGGCGCTTTGGAGTGCTAACTAGCGCTTAAAAACCTATTTTATTTAACCTATTTTAGAGGCTAAAAATTTCACCCATCTAAAATAGGTTTTTAAATGTGTCCTTAGCACGGGTTAGTGTGTTAAAAATAAAAATAGTATAATCATGTGGGTACAGTGATATCGTTCCGATGTAAAACCTAACTGCAAAGTAGGTAGTCGGGGCTGTAAGTGACGCAATTTGCTTAAGCCAGATGTCGCTGCCTGTACGTAATACAGAGAATAGTGTAAAGAGGTTCGAAATTTCACTGATGCCGGTGAGTCGCCCATTGGCTCAATTGGTAGAGCGCTGGCACGGATAGCCAGAGGTTGCGGGTTCGAATCCCGGCATGGGTGAAATTTTTAGCCTCTAAAATAGGTTTTTAAAAGTGTTTATAACACGTTATGAATTTCGGCGCTAGTTGACGCCCCTGAACGCCTTGACATGTGGTCGAACTGTACCACCAAAATAAGTCTCTCAATATCAAAAGGTGTTAAGCCCGGGACGAGACGCCGAACCGACAAACCGACCAGCCGTCGGCGGCACGCGCTGGCAGAGGCGCCGACATTTGACACCGTGTCGTCACCGTCACCGGCCCTTCATACCACTGATTTGGACAGGTGACGTTTTGGACGAAGTTATTTTATTTTCTTTTCTTTATTAGGAACACTAGCTGTGGCCCACGGTTTATCGCTTTACGGCATTTTCCCATGGCACTAAGATATTTTCCCGCAGTAAAACGTAGCCTATGTGTTAATCCGGGGTGTCAATTAACTTCATACAAAACTTTATCAAAATCGCTCCAGCCGTTTAGACGTGAAGAATTAACAAACACTCACAAGCTTTCGCCTTTATAATATTAGTGTGATGATGATGTGATAAACAGTGTACATACGTTACATTCACAATATTCTTACAACAGACAACTAGTATGTAAACCAATTATATAATGTACACAGTTCGCTCTAAGCGCGCTAAGCGGAAAATCAGAACTTACAAATGACATCAATCAAGAAGCCTGAAACTAAAATTAAACATTATATATGATTCGAGCCAAAGAACTTGTAAATTGATTTTCGTTTGGACATTTATGAAAAATGCTTTAGTTGCACATACACGAAGTTTGACAGATTGAAGATGTTTTTTTGCTAATTTTCGTTATAAACCATGTTAGTTTATACCTGCGAAGTCTACCAAGCCGCGGGTTCCCTCTCGATATTTTTCTTCACAGTTAGTGTGTGCGATTGCTCCTAAAAATCGCAATTCCTTTAGGCTAGGCCGACCAAGCTGTCAGGATGGTTAGGTGTTGGGCAAGCCTAACGCACCTAAAAGAAACAATGTCTCAGGTACTGCAGCGTCCGAATGGTACTTTTCCCCATCTAGCAGCGCTGCAAACTCTACTGATTTATCAGATTTCCTGATTTTAGGCACTGTCTCCTGATCTACTGTTTTATTTGTAGAATTGAGTAAAATCTCCTGAATTCCACCTTTGTTAACTAACTAACACTAACACAATCTTAATGGCTAGTGCTACGAAAAAAAGAAGTATTCGCAACATTTCAATAGCCTAAGAAATAGAAGCATTTTTTTTACTTAATGGCAACTCAAATTACTAACTTCAATCTACCTAACTGTCAACTGTCAAAAGTTTTGACAAAAGGTTTTTTTTTTATTTTATTGCCTGGTAACACTTTAAGCCATATCTTTATTGAATAAAAAAAGCATGTGTTTTTTGTGTTGTATTTTTCTGCTTCACTAACTTAATTTACTTAATCTAAACTCATAATGGATCAAAAAGGTATTTTTTTGTTTTCTTCCGATTTTTTTTTGGCGTCTTTTGATTTTCTCTTCAAAGTCTCCTTTTTTCATGCTGGTGGGGTTTGCAGCACTGCCATCCAGTGTGAGAGAAGGACTGAGGTTGACTGGTCGCTTTATAAATCATCGCATTACGTAGATGCAAAAGGTCAATGTTATGCCAGCAAAGTTTATTAAAATTTTCGTTAGTTGCAAGTATGATTTACGAAAATAACAAATAAAACGCCGGAAACAAACAATAAAATAGTTATTTTGATGGAGTTACGCATGCCTATGAAGCTGGGAAGTTACTAGATAGAACTAGTAAGAAAAATCGTCGTGCGTTGTTGACAATGTATCAGCTAATTTGAATAAATGTCGAAACGAGAAAGAGCGAACGTCAAAGTTTCGCCTCGTAAAGAATTATGAGACAATTGTGGAAAATATATGATCGTGCTACCGATCTGATGCGACAAAAAGACAAGGATGCCTGCTAAGCTCTGGCTACATAATAGAATACCCAGGGGCCCAACTCACAAGATATTGCGAATAATTATTCGCAAACCACTAACCACAGGCACGTTAAGCAGTCATGTAATGGCAGTCATTAAGCCATGTCAGAGGCATTATGGACGGCTTGATAACTTCTCACAGTAAGGCCTGCCACTGTCTTACAATCCTCCATCAACCCGGACTTGGCACCCGTGGAGGAGTATGCCATAACCTTCCTGGGATACAGGAAGAGACACGTGCCCCAGCAGTGGGGACATATAAGGGTTGATATCGAACTAACCTTCGTAATAGCTTAAGGATACCCCTAAGAAACCACAATAAAATACAGAATGTTGAGAAAGGAACACTGAATTTAAACAATAGGATGTACAAAGTTCCACACCTATAGATGACATACGCCTGTAATTAGCGCCACTCACGGCGCACAGTGAAAAGACTCGTCTTTACGATCGGATTATGCCGCAAAATAAATCCAAAGCAATCAGCCGCAACTACGAACAAAGCGTCGTAGTGAAAAATGTGACTTTCAATCGTAAAAGTGACCGTAATTTTATCGCTTCCCGGTATTCTGCCTGGCACAATCCGCGGGGCACCGGCGGCGGCGGCGTATGCTACCCCTATACGTCTAAAAGTCGTAACTCCGCTCTAAAGACGCTGCTTTACGCTTGCGAAAACACCAAAAGATTTGTTACTAGTCATTATTATTAAAAACCGAGGAATGCATACACGGCAAAACAACGGCCGGAGTCGGTCGGTATGCATGAATGCAAGCGTAAAGAATAAGTGTTCGATAAAAGGGATAATAAATAGCGGGCAATACTTACGGCGTTCGTCCGTTCTCTCTGAGACGAAGGAGAAGGGACTAACTTGGCTGGAGCTACCATATCTGGCCTAGAACAGAACAGCCGGAGGCTGAAGGATAAAGGGGCCCCAAATAAGAAGAATACTTACGCCAGGGTCGTAATATCTTGCAGTGTTGGTCAAGTCTATCACAGCTCCCAGGCCGGGGATTTTCGCTAGCAGCGTGTCAATGTCCCATCTGAAACGCAAGAACACTCTGGGAAAAACATCCTCATCGGACACCGGCTCACGGATTCAGCCTGTACTGTCGACAGCAGATTAACCTTTACGTTTTCGCCTTAACCTTAACCTTTACATTAGTCGCGAAGTAGCTCGTAACTCAGTGGAGTGCACGCATTTAAACGTTAATGTGCTGTCGACTGTACAATGTTTCCTTGGTTCATAATCCTTACATTCAATTACCAAGTCTCTCAGGGAATCAATTTCATAAGATGCCATAACATATATGAAGGGGTCGTGACCCCAAGCTTTCTTTTAGCGATGAAGTCTTGACGATTACAATTATACGGCACGATTTTCTTTCACAATTTCAATCTTTTAATACAAACGAAATGTTTTGTATCCACAATATTGCATGACATCCGTTTCGAATGGGTTGAAAGGACATGGAATGCGTTTTAAGACACGCGTAAGCAATTTGCAAAGCGTCCCAACCCGTGGCCTTATGTGATTCGTAAGAGGAGATATTTTAAATTTTCACACAGAGAAAATAAAGCCTTCATTATTATGCCGCGGATTTTTTTAAACGTAATCAAAGGAAAGACACACGAAACAGACCGCTTACTTTTGATGTTTATTATTCCAAGATTCTCTTATTGCTGTAAAACATGAAGTTTTTATTTGTTTTAGTCCTCAAGACATTCGAAGGTTAAATTATAGTCATGGGAATAGTCACTTACATTTCTTTTATTTCTTTTCTGTTCTGTTGCACCGCCTGAAACAAAATAGAAATGTAGTTTTATGTTCGTGCATTGAAAAAATAAGCTTAAGTATTGCTCTTAAAGTTCATCAAAATCAGATCGACATCGGCCCATTGCTTTCTATTCGGTGTTCATTAGCACATACCAGTGTGGCCAGACACAATGCTCTTTGAGAGAGCCGCACGTAGGCGACATTGGCCTGATAAGAGACCAGATCAATCACAGGGTAGCCCTACCTGACCGGTGTCAATGACCTGAGAATCACTCCAAGTGGGGACAAGTTTGGTAGGGCAAACTAAACATTAGAAGCGGCAGAGCATTTTAGAAAAAATCTTAAACCACTTCCATAAACCAATTTTAAGGTTTATTGAAGTGATTTAATTAAAAATCTCCATAAGGTAAATTGAAACTATAGAATTTAATAACGCAAAGGAGCACGCCAAAGTGTTCAACAACCGCAAAATACGAAATCATTGCACATAAATCTCAAAACCCATCGCCGTTCCACCGCAGGGCAAAGGAATTTTGGGGTAAAATTTTCAATTTCGATAAAAATTCTTAAATAAAATGTCAGGTACCTTAATAGTGGGTTGTTAGATCGTCCGTATATCATCGGCGGCGTTGACATGTTGCAATAAAAAGGGAGTGGTGAAAAAATGCGGAGCGCCAGTAGGTGTGTCGATAGGAGGGTTAATTTTCAATTTTGAATCGCCGGTGGCCTTTATAAATTAAAAGAGGTTGATTAAAATAAATCCAAGGCAAGCGGTACCAGGAACTTTGCATAAATATTCAGCCATTGCTACTTGATCATGCTGACGATCAGCATTTTATGTGATTGGTTAAAATTAAACGGTGGTTGGTGAAAGTTGCAGGATACGCCGCTTAAAAACCATCACCCTTTGGTGGTCATGGAGATGATCGCTACAAATGAAGACAGCGTTACACCGACATTCGTAATGCCAGCATTTCTTTAATTACGCTGGCATTTTTTTATCTCGAAAATGCAATAAATAATGCTTCGGGCGATCCCATTTAAAAGAAAGATGAAGACGTTTACGAATCAGAACGCGCCAACAGATAATATGCAATTAATATTAAATAGTTTACAATGTAAGACACAAGTGACGTACTACAGTTGGCCGTGCGTGAATAAATAAACTGTGGCAAATAGGCATTTGCGACTTAGCCTTTTACACTTAAAAAAATCGCGACCTCTTCGGGGGCGCTTACCGCGATTTTCAATTAACATCAAGGCACCGGAACAAATAAAAGACAGTCAGGACAAAGGATTTTGTTGGAAACGCGGCGAGGTAACGCCATCAAACAGTGTAAACTCAAACTGGACCTTGCACCAAATCAATATATTATTTAAAAAGGAAAAGTGCATACAGATAAAAAGGAAACTAATAATAATGATAATCGAATATTTCAGCATAACGATGCATAAGATGAAGGCGGTGTCTAGTTAAAAAAAGACAATAACTCAGAAGATCCAACAAGTGCACAGAGTAATCAATAACCACTGGCAAAGGCAAAGTCGGTGAGCAAAAAAATAATACATAACAGGCAACAGGAACGTGATTACAAATTGGCGTTCAGTAATGACAGGGGCCTCAAAATGTATCTGCGGCCTGTATTAAACACAGCACGCGAGCAATCCATTGGATGATCCGAGATCATAAATCGGCTCCATTACTAGATAAATGACAATCGTAACTCTCAATCACTCGGGTGCACTGAGCGCGTATCGATTATAAGCGGAGTTCAACATAAGGATTGCAAAAAAGGTTAATACAGTTACATTTTGTACTGTTATTTGTATCAGTTCTTATCCAGAACAAATCTAACTTTAGTCTTACTTTTAAACCTAGGTTCAATTATTGGTTTTAATTTAATTGACTGCAAACTGTGTCAAACCGTAAATATTTTGATGGATCACGAACTTCATACGCACCAATAATTTCAAATAATTTTGTAGGAATTACCACCGATTTAGTACTTTTTAGGGTTCCGTACCTCAAAAGGAAAAAACGGAACCCTTATAGGATCACTTTGTTGTCCGTCTGTCCGTCCGTCCGTCTGTCAAGACCCTTTTTCTCAGGAACGCGTGGAGGTATGAAGCTGAAATTTATATCAATTACTCAGGTCTACTGTCCTTTGAAGCTGTGAAAAAATCAAACTTCTAAGCCAACGCAATCAAAAGATACAGCCGTTTATGCCGCAAATTTTCGACACTTGCAAGGGAATCAAAACCTACAGGGTGCTCCCCGTGAACTCAGAATCTTGAAATTTGGTACGAAGCAACGTCTTATAGCATAGATAAAGGAAAAATTACGAAAACCATAAATTTTTAGTTACATCACATAATATTTATTTTTTTAATAATTTTAAACTTACTACCCATTTCCTCATAAACGCGTAGAGGTATTAAATTGAAATTCATACCAAATACTCAGGTCTATAATACAGGTTTGTACGGAACCCTCGGTGCGCGAGTCTGACTCGCACTTGGCCGGTTTTTTACTTTTAATACACACTCTGCTGACGCTACAATGTTTATCATCTTACGATGCAGTAGGCGAAATAGATAATAATGGAGCGAACGTACGTTGAATCTTCTTATGGTACTAGTACAAATCGAACTAGACTAATTGCTAACAGGTTAAAAGAGGAATCGAAACGCAAACGTTGAGTAACAACATTGTTTATAGACGATGTTGTAGACAGCTTAACAGTAAATATTTTGAAAATGTTTCTTTAGCGTCATAAAGTCAAGTTGCTCAATAAAATGAAAAATCCAACAACAACATTACATTTCATCACCTATAAAGAACATCTTGTGTCAACACAGCTTAGCAACGCGACGAAAGCAATGGAGATCCAGTCTTCGCGTATAACCATAAATACTTGACACAATAGGATGACTCCGTTAATAAAATAATCAACAATGGGCCTTAATAAATCGCCGATTGCCCGCTGACAAAAACCATATGAAGCGACAAGACATTACTTGCGTGTGTCGTACACAGCAATAAATGTAAGTTTGTCATTTTTACGACACAGCCTTGTACATCTGCATACACTGAGAGTCTTGGTACCACCAACCGCGATGTCACGATTCCTGATGTATTAATCCAGGAATTATCCTAAAATATTTGCAAACTATCACTATCTGTAAATACATGTAATATGTTCCCTAACAGGATGTCGATACAGAATATTGAGACGCGCTTAGAGCAAGAAGAATATTTAAGCCCAAATATTTTGGAACATAATCCGTGTTTTGATTAAATATGTCACTGCACGACGATACAGTCCCAAATAAAAAGAAAAAGTCTAAGACCGCCCCCATCAAATAACAAGTGGCAGCGGCAGCGGATTATCGCAGGATCGCGTGTCGGCAAAACGAACACCGGCTGTGTGGACCTCGATCACATTTGATAAATGCACGGACTCGCCGTATCATGTACAAGACACTAATCGACATCGCGGTATTACACTCTACAACTCGAAAGATAAAATTGGAAATTAAGTGACTAAACATGTTGCGGATTATTATCAGATCTCAGTTAATTGATTGCGTAAACGATTCTACAAGCAGTCAGGCTCTGTACATAGTTTTTAAACGGTTAGACATTGTTTTAGCCACATGAATAACATTGTTTACGTAGACAAACACGTTAAACTATAGGAAATCAAAGACGGGTACGAAAATTGAGTCCGAGTTGCCATTTCGAAGAGCTATATCTCCAATTCTGTCGTAGTTGCGTAAAGTGTTTGCATTCAAATCGGTGAGTCAATAGCGTCCAAGTATCGAATTACAAATGGAATATTGCCCTCTGAGCAGATTTAGTTTACGACTATACATGAGGGCCGCTTGTTTCTACAAATTGAGAATGGGTTTTAGTAACTTTCCCCCAATGACGCATTGAGCTTACTTGGGGCATAAGCATAATACCATATTGCACTAGAAATCTTAACAATGTTGAAAGAATTCAGAAATAAACATTATATTGGCTTTCTTTTCTCTATCTGGAAGGCACCGCAACATTGTTTTGACTTTTAAATTAATAGTTTAAATTCTCATTATATTAGCACTGAAAAATCTATACTACGATCAAAATGGCTACTGGGTAGATTTCTCTATCAAAACCATATCGTAAAGGAGTAATTTTTCTCCTCTAATATTATTTAAAAATATTCATAACTCACGTTAACAGGCGTGCACCGCTTTTAATTATTCAGATCATTGTACATTGTTAAGTGACAAAAATTTACCGGCGCCCGCGGTCTATAAATGATTTATAGGGTAACTGTTTCGACATCTCGAAATGCAAGATCATGGCACGGACTCCCCACTGGAATTTGAATTTTATTGTGCTGTGTTAAAACGTCTAATGGATATAGTAACGTGGTGTAGTAAAGCCTCAGTCACAACGTGTTGTCGTGTTGTTTTTTCGACAATCATCTGATCCGTTACGCCATTTATTCGAATGGTAATGATGGCATAATTGACAGAGGGCAACTATTGTTCCTTTCTTGTTCTATTGATATTAGGGTTTTGTCGCCTTGTAATGGCGTACCCACTGATGTATTGTTCCGAATGTATATCATTGGTGTGACCTTTTTCTTTGACACTGAGTTGATGAGTAAGAAAGGGTGGAGTTGCAGTATGGTAAAGACTGCTTAATGCACTCGAACATTCATGCTGCATTGTTAGAATTAATAGGAAGAAATGTTTTAAGGTCGAGCTTCAAACGAGCTGTACTATATGGTGGTGTTAACAAATTATTGGTCGTACAGTCGACAGCCCATAAACGTGTCCAACCATGATCTTTATTAAGTTTACTTACTGGCGATTTTGCAACTAAAATGTAAAGATTGAAGTACTATCGACTGTACATAATATGAGTATAAAATGGGCAGTGTCAATATAAAGGACGAAAGCAACACTAACGGCTGCTATTGTCCAAGTAAGACGTAAAGTAGTGAAGCCATAAATCGTTTAACCACCGAAATTACTATTGGGTGTCATAATAAATTGATATGTAGCTGGCTTCTTAGCATGCGGGTATTAAACCAATTGTCAGCGTGGTAACCTATGACCTCCAATCAAGCTTTACAAATTTAAAAACCATTCCGTATAAAAAAATCCCCTCTCTTCAAATCCTTTACGAACAACTTGTAATATTTATTTAACAAGCTCGCATTATTGGGATGAGTAGAATTTTACATCTTAATAACTTGCCTGTCGCAGAAGCAAGAGCCGATGGCAAAGATGAACCACAAATTGGCAAACGTAGCGTACATAGCACGCCCATCACCTCCATCACCTCGCTATACCGACGTGAAGACATCAGCCAGCAATAAGCCTAATGAGGCTTATTGCTAGCCTAATGAGGCTTACTGCTGGCTGCCGTCTTGACGTCGGCCTCATGAGGCTTATTACTGGCAACGGTCGGATGAAGATGCCCAAGGATACAAGGAAAGGGCGTGCCATATATCCAGCAGCGGGCGATTACGAGCTGATTGATTCATTTGACTCACATGCATAGTAGAGCAACAAAGAAAGAAAATCTATTTCATTCACAAGCTTTTAGATATAATATGTGATGAATAATCTGTAAATTATTGTACCTGTGAAAAGCTATGATTAAAATTCAATAAGGACATTCTGTGGCAACACGCACAAGTGATAACGAGCGGCGATAACAATCGGAAGTAATCGCATGAGATGCAACATAAGAATCGATAAAAATTACCCGTTAAAATCGGATTCCGTGGTCGATTCGGCGATTAATCGGATGGATATCGGATTTCGAGAGGGCATTTATCGGGCCTAATTGCGACCACCGCGAGTTGGAATCGAGAACGAACCGGGTGGGTGGCGGGCCGATGCAGACGACGATACCCTCCGGTAGGCTCACCATCGCCCAAAACATTGTTTCGTCACTTAGAACAGCATATGCAAATCACAGGCCTTTTTAAAGAGTATGAGCTTAAGTGCATTAATGTGCTCACGGCTGACTGGCTAGTTACTTATTTTTTTAACTCTCAAATGTACTTAGCAAGTTTCCAAAATATCAAATTAATATAACTCAAAGAACACTTCAAACATACGCCATACATTATTGAGAGCCACGTCATGAATAAATGTGGGTAGACTTCTGGATCGCGTTACAACGGTTCCAGATAATTCTGGTGACCAGACACGAAATTATAGGAGGAGGTAAGAAATGAAAAACTTTCAACCTTCTTTGGGAATGGGACGTACCTTAACCTCCTTATGGAAGCCATTGTTACTTTCCTGGTCAGGACTTATAGTACCCACACAGCAAGCTATTTACACAAGTTTAGAACTGCATACAGTAACTTATGTTCGAAGATACTTACGGAAATTTCTGACTAGTGAAAGTTAAAAACCTATTTAGAGGCTAAAAGTTTCACCCATGCCGGGATTCGAACCCGCAACCTCTGGCTATCCGTGCCAGTAAAAGTTTTAAAAAGTTCCATATTTCGATTCCCGACTTGCAAAGTTGCATTTGCGCACTTTTACTTAAACATGTGTGGCAGTGTAAGTTTCAGTAAGATATAGCCGCCTACACGTAGCATCGATAAAAGACTCAAATAAGTTCCTTCATCCATACGTTAATAGTTAAGCCAGTCTTGAGTGTAAATTTCAATTCATTTAATAAGTATGTGTGAATAATGCTACCTTTCTGGCCTTGACGGCCTCGGTGGCGCAGCGGTATAGCACGCTGACTGTAAATCCCCGGCCGGGTCAAACTAGGAAACGAACTTTTCGTGTTTGTCTCGGGTCTTGGATGTTATCTATGTATTTATTGTATTAAATTCATCGTCGAGTTCGCACCTATAACACAAGTCATTTAGTTGTGTTTAGTATAGGGCTAACGAGATCTGTGTAATATGTCCATGAATATTTATTTATTATTATTATTTATTTCTCTTAACCAGTCTTCAGTCTCCAAAGTATATGAACTTTGGTGTATTGCGCGACTTTGCAGTTTTTTTGTGACACAAATAATGTCAACCCGTCATCCATCGCACAACACAACACACTTGGAAGCTCACTTTCACAGAAATTATATTGACACAAGTGTCCTTGCGCAGTCGGTCGTCAGTCTGTAAATCACTTCGTGTGTGACTTATAGTCCTCACCTTGACAATAACAATGGTTTTCGATTGCTATTTTCAAGGTCAGGCCTTTGGAGGTTATCTCCGCAACCTTATTTGGATTCCTCGAAATACTGGAATGTCTGCGTTTTATCAAAATAAGGAAAAGTGCTTTTTTTTTTTGCATCTACTTAATGAGATGATTTATACAGCGTCCAGTGGTATCTTCACTCACACTAGATGGGTGAAGGGACCACTCCGACGCTGTAGTGCCTGGGACATGGTTTTTTTTATAGATGGTGTAGGCTTGCCCAGCACCTATACCATCCTGACAGCTTAGTCGGCCTAGCCCACAGGAAAGACTAGTCAATACGTGCGGAGCCAACCAAGCCGCGGGTTTCCTCACGATGTTTTCCTTCACCGTTAGCGTGAAAATAAGGAAAAGTGCTTAAGGCGCAAATATTCGTCGAATCCTTTAAACATAAACAATTGTTCACACTGACACTTAAATCCAAATTCATTGCAACATCTCAAGATAACACCTCACATAATGGTAACCCTACACGAGATCGCTTTTTGGGTGTTGCTGCTGAATTAAGAGTTAATTGTTTTCGTTTTTTCTTTTCGCGCACGCGCTTAAATCCTCGGAGGCAAGACTATATTTTATGACGATCCCATATCAGCCAATTACACTTACGCGAGGGTTTTGGCGCCTTTTAATTCAGATTTTTCAGAAACGATTCCCAGCAACACTTTATCGATACATTTTCATCATCCATTAACTGTTAAATAACCTGTCGGCTAGGTGGCGAATGGATTTTTTCTCGCTGCATGAGCTAGTTAAAAGGGAGGGCGTGGTCGCGTTAGGTGAAAAATAACAGGCGGTCAGCATCAAGACGATGGGCTCATAAAAATCTAACTAACACGCATCGGGACCGGTACAAGAAGCGGTCGCGGTGAGTTGTGAACGTTTAATTTCACCCGTGAATCATTTAATAACCGTGCGCGTTAATAACATGCGTGCTGGACATGGAAGCCCTTGGCGAGACCGACGGACACGGCGCGGAATTTCGGTAATCGCCGCCCGAATACGGATGACAAGCGAGACTGTGTAAAGGCGTCAAGTTGAACTTAACCGCGTACCGTTTCAATGTACAGGCGCCAATTCACAGCAAGACAGCAAAGAAAGCTGATTACACGGTGCTCCCACGGTCTGTGAGGAGTCTCATACGAAACTTCGCGCGTACGTGTCAAAAGATGTAATTATAAAGAAATCCAATCAGCGGCGCGAGCGAGACCGCTCAGCACAGACGTTGATTGAGCGATAAATTCATAAAAGAAAGATAAATCACCTTATCGCGACAAATCGGTAGCGAGGCGGCCGTGCGAAGGATCGATTGATCTGTTAATGCTGATTGACTGATTGCACCGACAGAACGAAGCGAGCTGCACGCGCATAAATCACTATGCATTAAGATTTTACAATCGCAGAGTCAATGCAATAACAGTATCAGAATCTACCCTTAACCTGCATTGAGACAAATTGGCGGTATTCCTTCTAAGGAGATGCGATACTTTAAATCTCGGAAAGGAGAATTTCGCCCATTAATATTAAGGACGACAATATTGGCGTCGGCGAGTCGCAGTCACTGGTTGCATGGCCTGGCAGCAGGTACACAATATTAACAATGGGCAATACTTGACCGTCGTAAATTGGCGAAACATAAATAAACGTAAGAGAAAACCGAAAACACCAAGTATTATCAGTATTACAGAAAGCATTGAAAATGTAATGATATCCTATAGTGGCAAAAAGTTAGGAGAACTCCGAACAATGACTAATTATTTGGAGGGTATGTTCTAATATGCCCAACACTAAGCAGTATTCATAAGCGGTTAGTGACCAGCTTTTGCGCCGACCAACCAACATCGATACATATTGCGCAAAATATGAGATAAACAGAATTGTCAGTGCTGCAAACGTTGTTAGTAAACAAGTTTCATATTAAAGTGCTTCGTGGTGGTTTTACAATGGATAAAAAACAGGGCAAATGCGATTCGAGCCACGCACAGTGTAGACTTCTGTAGAAGGACGGATTTTTTACCTGCTTTACAGAACTAACAACTTCATCAAATAAATTTTCTATAGCTTTTCCTTTTACAACTTATTAAAGTTTTCACCTATTACTTATTAACTCGTAAAGCCTACTTAGCCATCATAGTTTTCCTTATACCTATGTGCCGTTTCAGCACATAGTATCCATGTATCAGCCGTTTAGCCAGGAGAGAGGGGAGACTCCCTACTCGGACCAAAATTTGTACTTTAAAGCCTAATATTTCGAAACGGGTGCCTAAACCGATATTTTTAAACGTCAAATTCAACGATATTCCACAGTATGGTGTAAAGAGTTAAGAGGTACCAAAAAAATATTGTTTACACTATGTTATCTAACCGTTTTGTCGGTGTGATGATATGTATATCTAAATCTTCATATCAGCTTCCTAGTACTTGTTCTATCTGTGCTAAGCGGTGGATAGTCAGACGGACGGATATGGTGAAACTATAAGGGTTTCTTGTTGAAAACGGAACCCTAAAAAGTGAAAGCGCCATAGATTCTGCAGATTGTCAACAGAACGAATAAACAATTGCTTGTAAGCAAGGCAATTTTTCACGAATCGTGCTCGACAGATACATCTCGTCTGACATATTCACAAGTGTATCGCGACATAACATTGCTCTTGTGGGGCTTTTTGCCCGTTTATTGTGAAAGAGAAATATCAAAGGCTGTGTCGCTGATATTTATTGTGTCTGAGCTCTATATCGCTGGCGTTGAAAGGGACTATTTTGTCGTTGTTATAATATTTTCTTTGAGAAATAAGAAAGTTTATTGTCTACGCTAAGTTTGTTATGAACTATGATGTGTTCGGAACTTGGGTTATTGGCAACAACAATTTTATGAACTTCTCAGGATTCTATTTAGAAAGTCCATGCAATCTTCAAACTTCAGAGCCGTATTCAGACTGGTACAAATAAATTAACAACTAGTAGGTTGCTCATACGGCCGAGCAATTTCCATATCATTTCACACTAGTACAGCGTTTAATACTAGCCCGCGGCGGGTCTAGCACAAAACACTAAAGAGACTGACTAATTAGACGCATCGGCCAACAAAGGCAGCTCGTGTCGACATAGAAAGCTTGATAGACCAAGCAGAATTCATCCGTAACCTCAAGGCTTAAGGTGGTAGGTGAATGCACAAATAACGAAGCGATGTGGTTAGAGCAAGACGTGCGATGGCGGCCTACGATACCAACGCCCACGCAGGCGTCGCGCCGCGAAATTCGTGAGAAGATGCGCCGGCGCCGCCGAACCAGACGTAAAATGATTATGTACAAATATAGAAATTATATTCTGTTGCTTTGCCATTGCCACGGTCGGTAAGTTTCGTTTTCGACACATTTCTCTTGATGAAATTAAATGAAGCAGACGATAGAGATGGCAAACTTCACATGTAAGCTGTTATTAGAAAGGTACATTCAAAGAGTCGGATAATGATTTGATGAGGACGAACAGGAAAATCTGACAACAAAGAAGATCCAGGTCAGAGGAGCCGATTATGGAATACAAATGTCATCATTATAATGACAAGTTACGGCAAACGGTAGTAGGTGGAAAATACCGAATGCAAACTCTCAAACAGTAAAATTTTCCTCGTAGTTTTTCGTAGAAATAATAACAGTGCAGGCATCGATTTTATCTTTGACACAGTCCTCAGGACAAGGCGACGCAATCAACCTTACTTATTCTTGGAAACGAAGCGGATTATACAATGTCTTATGTTGTCACAGAGAGGGCCTTGCACCGAAGGTATGTCATTTGCCATCTGTAGACTTAACTACAAGCAAGTCATTAACATGAGCAAAACTCGCTAAAGACCAAGAATGTTCGGTGCTATGAGATATTGATCAATAATTACGAAAAGACCACAAAAAAATTAAAACGCTTGCGGCGTTGTGAAGTAAAAAAACTAAAAGAAATAATCCATCATACCAAAATTCTACTTTGGCAATCAACCACTTACTCAATTAAAAGTTGAGAGCACTTAAATTATTTGTGTCGTAGCAATAATACTGTACCCCTAGATACATTAACTTATGCAAAACCTCACGATATTTAAGTCAACGGCACTTGATATTATCTTCTCATAATCAATTCAGTAAAACCAATTTCTTTTCAGAAGCTAATTCAGCTTTTGAAATGTCATAAACTCCAGTGCTGTGAGATTCTTTCAATCATAAGATTTTTAAGCGTGTTCAGCCCCATTCTTCCTCCTTCCATTAGATGCTACAGCAACGAAAGTGTTCGCGGACTTAACGGGTTCAGCTCCCATTACCCGCATCATATCCTCAACGATTCAAATTGTCAAACTCTGCACCAATTGCTAACGCAAACGTCAGGATTGCAACAGGATTTGGTGCAAATATGCGCAACAGATAAAATTTTACATTTTCATTGCAAAGTCGTACGTAGATAGATAGATAGAATACACTTTATTGTACATAAAAATGGCAATTACACAGATATTTCTTAACTTCAAGAGTACAGACGGCGGCCTTATCACTAAAAGTGATATCTTCCAGACAACCTTTGGATGGACTGGACTAATACATTGGAGAAGGAAGTCGTAGGCCCTACAGATCCCAACTACCAAAACAGGTAGAGGACGTCCACAAACTACCTGGTAAGCCACGGTAGCAAAGGACTTGGAGCAAGCCTAGTTGAGTGAGCGGATAACCCAGGACAGAAAATTCTGGAACAAAAGATCGAGGAGAACCGACCCCAAATAATGGGATGAGGCAAAATAAAGAAGAAGATTGCAAAGTCGTACGGAACGTAACTGAGCAGGCATGTAAAGGAGTTCTGCTGTCTGTATTGGTTTAAACAACGTAAGAGATTTAGACTTGCCAATTGAAGGACAACACTCGAGGGTCTGCATTCCCGCTAGAATTCAAATCTCGAATAGTGGCCGGGCGCATTGCAAATTCAATTAAACATCCGCGGTGCGCTTGCACGCAGGCAAAATCAACATGCCAAGCGTGAGCGCAAGTTGTTGAGCTGTCGCCATCGCGTCAGCCAATGGGCGTGCCGACACACCTCTCTATTAACGTTGAGGCGCTGGTTAAGGCAGGTGTTGCACCCAACAGAAATGCGCCGGCGTGATTAGAATAGAGACCCACTTGCAATCTGCAGAGGTGGGGATACATTCTTCCGTTCGAGTATAAGTCAAACTCGGTATTTTAACGATCCAACATCGACCACTCAACATTGGGAGTCAAAAAGCTACACTGCAGCGAACAACGTTGTATAATGTATATCGTACCCTAAACAAATTTCCAGAGAATTTTTAGTCAAGACAGGGCATCCCAATCGTAATGGAAATAGTAATTCTTCGTTCGGAAAGCAACAGGCAGATAATAAAGAAATTAAGATCAATAAGAGATAAAACTCTTGAAATTATCGCCGATAAATAAACCTTAAATACATGCCCGATGATACCTGTCGATACGCTTGTAAATTGAATTAAAAGATAAGCCGAGGAAAAGCTTTCGCAGGAGCCTGCACGATTGATAGCACTGTTTAACCCCGCGGTAACAAGCCAAGTATATTATTACAAATTCATAAGGGTCATTATATGTTTTTGATATGAAAATGAAAAAGAAAAATTATTTAATTACCAGCAGTTTTAACATATGGATGCGGCTAGCTGAAGACAGGGCGCTATGGCGCTCATTAGGGGAGGGCTATGTCCAGCAGTGGACTACATAATATAGCCTGAAGAAGAAGAAGAAGAAATTTTAACATAAATAAATGAGCCCTGCACTAGGAAATCCTGTATCGCAGATACTCTGAGGAAGTTAACAATATATAACTGTAAAGTAAAACTATGTACAATAACAGAAAAGACTTAGAAACAAAAAAATACCATAAATAACTTGGCAACAAATACAAAATATAAAAATTTTTGAAAATAAATATTTAATGAAAGTTTATACACAATCATTATATCCAGAAACAATAAAAACTTAATACAAAGATACACACACTTTTAAAGGTTGAAATAAAGGCTTGTCAAGCATACATTACTGGACCAAATTGAATAATTTTTTGACCGTTAAGTGTTTCTGCGTTTCAGAATATAAAAAAATTCTGATATGAATATTTTGTTATAAGTACATGAGAGTAAAAGATAAAGAATTTATTGCATATGGAATTTAACATTTATTCAGATGAGTAACATGCCATCCATTGGGGCACTTAGTAAGAACGTTTCTCTGACATAACTCAGCGGGCAATATCAAGCCATACTTCATTGGCATTTAAATTATAAAGCAATAATAACTTCCTAAAAACATAAGTAACTCTAGTTCGATGTGATAAATGTGGAGAAGAAAACATCGTGTTCTTATTTATTTCCTAATTCTTTGAATATGCACTTCGGTGTTATAAATTAGAGTTGTAAATAAATCGCGGTAATACTTTATACGTTAATTAATTAATTACGTGACTACGATGTTCAATCAACGCGAAGGTTAATAATTATCTGACAACCTCGCTATGAATATGTATAGAGAACGCCTAGTCATAATTTTAACGAGACTGCGACGCAAAACGATATTCATTTCTACTAATCGAATTCATGTGTTAAATCAAAAGCTAGATAAAGTCGTTTTGATGCCATTTATCGAATTTATGACCTTTGTATTTACGTGATATGATTATTTATACAGCGTCCAGTGGCACCTTTATTCACACTAGATGGGTGAAGGTACAACTCGGACGCTGGAGTGCCTGGCATAATGTTTTGTTAGATTATGTAATAACCCCCGAAAAACCTCAACAGGTATAAAAAGATTTGTCGACATTGGTAATGTGGCGATAAAATTGATCTGCACAGATTCTAATAGCATAAAAAGTTGATGGAAATCTATACGGAAACTAAAACATGTGAATAGTAAATCAGGCCTCAATTATGACATATCATTTGCCTTCGCCCAAAGCAAATAACGACACTTCTACACGGTAGCAAACTTCAACTAACACTTTGCGTCTTCCGTATTAAGAAAATATATAGATATTCCTCAACGAGGTACTAATAAATTAACACGTTTTAGATTCGATGCTCGTATCACATATTGATTGGTTTATTACATTAATGTCCGTAACTTCAATGAAAAACGTAGTCGACCATTCTAATGAAAGCCTCTAACTAGTGGCTCTCAGCGAAGAAACAAAAAATACCGTTGCTCCGATAAAAGGAAAAAACACTAATCGATAGGCAGTTTATTAACTATGGAATGCAATAAAATAATTATACACTGTTGGCGTTTAATCGAGACGTCTTATTTAGTAGTAGCTAATGAGGGAGCATAGATCACATCCGGTAATAGCGACAAGCAGAGATTTATCAAACACTTTCGTTCAATAACTTATGTGGGTATATTAAGGTATTCGTGTTGACATAATGGCTGAATGAACAGTTTTACCGTTTCAGTTCAGTCATTGGGAGATGCCCTTTTACTAAAAAATACTCAAGTAGTAGCGTTTCATTCTCAAAGTAGTTTGTCAAAGTCTGCTGGGACTATTAATTTGGATTCAATTTAAATTTAAGTTAAATGTTCACCGTCATCATTATCATCGTCTGGTTTTCTCACACTAATGCCGTGATGGCACAAGTAAAACGATAAGTCCTATCAAACGTTCCCTCCCTCTTTAAATACGAAGTGACACACTCTTTCGGGATAATTAATTTGACGTTATTAATTTCAAGAAGAAAGCAAAATGCAACCTTCTTTTCTTGTTATGTGCAAGAAAAGATACAAATGTATGGAAGGATTTTCGTCTACATAAATATACGTAATTATAGGAACCACCAAATCACTTATAACAATAATTCTAATGCATCGCGAATTTGACTATTTACAATTATAACTTGGCTATTTATTTGTCTTATCCTGTCAGTGATAAACTAATCAGATTTTTATTGGCCCAGAACTTGGCCACGCGCACACCATATTTCGAGGCTATTTATGTATTTATATATTTGATATTTTTTTAAATTTAGGTGTTAGTCTAGGTGTATCTCCACGTTTAGTTACCGTAGTACAGTGCATCCGAGTTTGGGACCAAGACAAGTGATAGATTGTGTGGAATTCATTGTTTTAGTTATTTATTTAAATAGACATCTTATTGCAACGTTGTATAATATTTGTATTGAATGTTAGGTATTATCGATAGACGTTAGCAGTCTAGACGTTGCACATTACCGCACACCATGTTTAGCATAAAACGATAACAATAAAATCATATGAAATGGTGTGTTAAACGATCGCAATCCGATACCGTATCTGACTTTTGAAATCACGATTCTACCTAGAACGGATATACGTTGAATGAAAATCGTCTCCATATTCAGTTAGCGAGTGAAACAATCCACAAGCTGTGCACATTGTATGTTAAATGGTGCACCATTAAAGCTTACAGAGCTTAATAAACACATTACAGCGATATTAGTCGCGCGCAGAAACGATGCAGTTAACGCGAGAACGTGGGAACGACAGCGGAGAAAGGAACGGATAACATTTCAAGATAATTAGCTAAAGGTACAAGCAACACTAGGTAAGGGCCAGACAGACCAGCTCTTACATAAGCTCATGCCCAAACTGTCGCCCCGGATATCTAAGGATTGAACGATCAAATGAAAACCCACACGCGACGGTAATAAAACTAAAACTCAACTGGCGTACACCGTATAAAATATTGAACAGCCCGTTACGAACGGGCACTAAACCGAGACACGCATCGGACATCGTCACCAACAATAGACCAGGCTTTTATGAAATATCAATAACAGTATCTAACGTAGTTTAGTGCGCTATTAACACGTGGCGCGCTCGCAGACAAATTCAATTGAAAAGAGCACCCAGAGAAGCCCTAGGGCGCCTCTCATTTACATCGCGCCTGTCTATTGAGCGGCGATAAAATTGAGCGACGAATTTGCATCGACGGCCCGAGAGGCCGATACTTTATGATTCCATTCTCTCCAATGCCTATGGATACTGGTAGATCGACCGCTCTATACAGCTCACTTGAGGCCCCACAGACAACAATCTCTACAGGTTTAATTGCTGCGGTGTAAACGTCATTATCTACAGCATTATTCCGTGGACGGCCGCATAGCTGGACCTGCCGGGTCGGTCCCAATACGCGATGCGTTCCCCAAGCGTTATCACCAAATATGATAGATCGTTGGACACGCCACGTCTCGCCCACGCCAACTGACTCGTGATTAATTTTATAATAATTCGAATTTTATTCAAAGCGAACAGCGGACGGGGCACGATACCAATCAATAAACGGTTCCATACCGTTGACAGTACAGACATGATACAACAATTTACTACGAGCCCGATTGTGCGTATGAAGACGTCAAAGCAAAGTGGACGACATGCCGAGATAAAGAGCACCGGAACAATAGAATGCTGCCCGAGATTACACGCTCCTAAAAGTATACTACTTATAGATAACATATTAAGCAGGGATAAAGCTTAAGGGACGCCTTTCGAGTACTTGTAACGAACTATCAAAATTTTTAAAAATTACTTAAATAAATCCAATTCAATGAGCTCTTTTTAGTAAAGATTCCGATGGGCATCAAAATTAAGTATCAATAAAGGCAATCGTAACCGTGAGTCGTAACATTTCCAATTGCGTAATAGGCTTATTATTCAATAAACGCATTTGTATACACAAATTCCTGTAAAGCCGTGTGGTTTCGATCATTAGCCTCCGATATTAGACCCCCACAAGTACTGGCTCACGCTGGGTGAGAAATAGATGGCCATTTGACAATATCGCCGCTACAAATGTATTCCATATTACCTAACCGAGGCAGCGTCGCCTCGCAGCAGCCAGGACCTCATTATCGTGCGCCGGCACATCTCACTCGCCTCTTGAAAGGACAGGGTCTGTTGACTACGCCAATGGATTGAGACAAGTCACGTCATAAACACCTCATGTCGGTAATATTACGAATGGAGAAGACACCGCATAAAGACGACTAGTAAACACCGAGCTATGCGTATACGGCGTCCAGTTTGATCGTATTTGCATACACGATAATGCAATATAGATTTTCATTTCCTATCCAGTTGTTGATGCTGAGAAGAGAAACGTTGATTCTTTGACGAGCGCCGGTGTCATTCACACGCTAAGTCTTCGTGTGACAGTAATCACGTCCTTATAAGAGAATAAATCATAAAGGGCAGTCGACAAAGATAGGAGCGACACGCATCCTCGTCCTGCACTCGTGAGGCAATAAATAACAGGCTGTTCTCGCTTTCAAAGAGAGGCCGGGGAGCAATAAGTCGCGGACGGGTCAGAGGTGAAGTGAATAAAAAACGACCGACAATTAAATAGCGTTCTTGAAGGTTAATGAGCACAATAAATATGTTGTCGGTACGGCACCGGCACAGCTGCGTACAAACAAATGCATAGTGCCGTTTGACATGAGTAGGGTCATAGTGTTCCCGAAAGACGATATGGGAATCCATTGAGGTCACACTGACTGGCAAGTTCATTGTCAAGACGAAACACTGACGATGTGACGTGTGAACGTGACACAGTTACTACATAAAGGAACGAGGTTGAGTAAATATTGCATGTGAACCGTGAAAACGTTTTATGTAAATCAGATTAAGCACCTCAACTTAACCCGTTGAGAGGCTGATTCTCGATACAAATCTGGTGATTTATATTATACGTAATGTGAATTAGAGGTCTAAATCAGTTGTTTATTGGTATAAGCTGAGTTAATATGAAAACAAACAATAACATAAAATTCGGTCATGGCACGTTTTAACGTGTGACGTGAAAATTAAATCTTTATTAGTTGCTTTAATCCTAGAATTTATCACCAGGGTCGATGATATTAATATGTTTTAAGGAATTAAGATTTCAATAAAAGCAAACAAAACAATATACGGTCGTAGGCATGGTTACAACAAAATTTAGAGTAGGAGTTCGTGGTAATAAACCAGATTTCCAGACAATTGCCAGAAAAAATTAAATACCTCAAAATTTCTGTTTGCTGGTGTGCAATAAAGAATATGATGAAAGAACTGATCTCACGTACAGTATAGTTTTGCCATATTCTTGTATTCTCTATGATTCCAATTTGGATTTCATATTTATAAATCGTTCGTATTGACTTTCCTACCCCGATTTCATCGGTGACTGAAAATTGATTCGTAGTCTTTGCTTTCTGTCAAATACGATTGATTACAATTATCCATCGCGTGTGTTAAAGATCGCTTTAAATTCTCATCGGTATGTAGTGTACTGTACAGTAATTAATAGCATCTTAAATCAAAACCAGTCAGAAACACACAACAGACAATACTCAAGCATTCACAGATCCACCCTCGCAAGACTGTAAACCTGTAAATGATTTATAGGAAAATAGGGTGTGCAGTGCAATGATCGCAGTGTGAATTTATTTGCTGGTTTCAAAGGTCCTGGAGCGCACGCGGCCACTGAAGGAGAAACGCAGATAATTATCCTTGAACTTCGAAAAGGACAAACCGCGTTAAGACTAAGGGGAAGTTCTGAGGCCAAGTTAAACTGGTCCAGACAAGGAATCACAACAGGAACGGCGCCTCGACTAGAGGTTTCGTGACCACCAACTATTAATGCGACACGCCTTTATAGATTTTTTTCGCTTCAAGTTTTATTGAAGAACGTGACTTTACTGTTCAAAACCGCCGACCGGCAGGTTCAATATGGGTTTTTGAATATGTAATCGATTGGTTTCAACAAGTACATTAGTTATTGTTATTTCTCTATCCGTTGGCGTTCGTGTTTCTCAATATTGCCTCCAGAAAGTCCAATGCTATCAACTAACCGGAAAACCAGTTATTGAATTACACCGCGGAAGTTTGCATTGACAATTTGATTATCACCATCATCATTACATGGAGCATCTTTAAGTACTTATGTATAACCGACATCATCATAATAGTTTTTCACGAACTTCAGCTAAAAACGTAGTGTGAATTGGACTGTGTGCATTCTTACAAACGCGTGTTTGCAGTGGTCTTGGACCTTTTGGCTATTTTGAGAGATACCATAATACACTGCATCACTGCAGCAGATAACATTGTGCCTACATTCCATGTGTTAATATTAGCTTGAATGTGAAGAACCGTGGGTGTTCCGCTTAACCGGTGTATTTGTGTGTTCTAAAGACAGGCCTATTTGGTAATTGACTAAGGAAAGTGGGAAGCACGCGTTTTTGCCTCGATACTGATTGAGACATCCGTCTAAATACATAAACGGCTCTCACTAGTTCTTTGAAAAATTAGGGACTTCTATCTCATGCTGATTTAGTGTCGCTCTATACAGTATTAATAATATTAAAAATGTTTAAAGATATATTAGGCCCAGAATACATAGTCCCAGTTATAATTTAGAACATTTCACATTATTCACGTTAGTGTTTCGAATTCTGTTACTATATTTCAATGTCTTTGATAGGCAGCGCACCCGTGTCGCGGTGACCAAGTAACGGTCCGCTGCTGGTTCTCTTTTTGTTTTCTGTCTCCAAACAGAGACAATTTTTATTACTTTTCTTACTCGATGCGCCGGGTGTAATAAAATATCTGGCGGCTTTTTATGTTTTTCCGACAAAATTAGACTTTCAATCGAAATCCTTACGTTGTGTAACCGGACTGTTGCACGGTTCCAGCCAAATAAGTTTTTAGATATAATATTTACCAAGAGCATTACCCCTAAAAAGATCCATTTTCATATTCACATCCGTTTATATAAATTATTGTTATCTATTCACATATTCACCCTACTTACGTCAAGAGGAAAATTTATGTGCAAACAATGGGCCGACAATAACGTACAACACCAGCGTTCAATGGTCTTGTCTCTTAGGTCACTGTCAAAATAGTGAATAAATTTGGAGGCTATAACATTCTTCGCACCATACAACAAAACTTATCTATGTATGCACTGTGGCATCTCTCATATAATTATTATAACAACGATAATGGTGTTTGGATGTATGTTACTTATCGCTTAAACGGCTAAATGTAGCTTTAAATTCCAATTTGGCACACTTTTCGAATCCCAAGCGAAAAAATAAGTTAGTCGCGGGCATAGCTGAAGAATAAGTTAAGCAGATTCGAGTTGTACGACTTATACTATTGGCATGCGAATGATTAGTAGTCTACAAAACAGTGCCAATAAAACAGTCTTTCCAATGCTAATATCATTAGACTGAACAACTATGCATTTAGATGTACATCCCTGACGTTTCGCCAAAACAATCACAATTTAAATAAATCTGAAGTCAATGCTGGCACACGGGAAATAACACAATACCAGACCGAACGAACAAGTTCAGGGGACGCAAAGCGCCATGCCTACATACATACAACAAGACTGGTCGTAACTAAAAACCGAAAGAAATAAGAGAAAAGGAAGGAAAAAAGCCATCAAGCACACCGGTGGCTCAACCAAGACGCCGCCCTCTGTTTTAGAGACGAAGGCAAACAATACAAGATAGTAGACAAACAAATGTAAATGACCGAAATGTGAACGTCATGTTTGGCATTCCCATAAAGCAACGTTAACACGTCATTAGAGGTAATGATGCCGTGATTATTTAGTGGGAAAGGGCTCGGGCGATGGTCGGGCCGATTGCGGCCCGTACTGTGTGGTCCTCGACAAATACTCTCGGCACGGGCTGGTATTTGGAGCGTGTGGTCCTTTTAGTCAACTGTTTTATGAAGGCCGAGGTGCTTACCTTGAAGCTTTTCAAGGGTAAGTGATTGAAATAAAGATCCCATCCCCATGTGAATGAGCTAACTGAGGAGCTAAAAGGTTTTATTTTTACCAAGTTTATTTTTCATGCAATCCACTCCATCCAAAGGTTGTCTGGAAGGGATCGCTCTTAGCGATAAGACCGCCAATTGTATAACATTACTTAGATTTAAGAATCATGGTTGTAATATTTTTCTGGTTGTGCAATAAAGTGTTCTCTATCTATCTATCTACTTTATTTGTGAGATATGGGCTCGTGCAAACATTAGACTGCGTATAGATGCAGAAAAAAAATTAGAACATGCAAGGACAGTTATTGTTTGAACAAGCTTACTCGATTTATAAATAAAGGTTTAGAGCTTACACAAACACCACCATCTGTGTCCTACAAGGGGTAAAGCCTATGTAAATGGAATATTGAATTTATGACACGCCGTCGGACCCCCAATGTCTTCTGTCATGCTTCTGCCCGTATCAATTAAGCAGATCGGTGTAAGCGGGCAGTAAATTGTTTGTGGTCCGATAACATCTTACATCGATTATCCTTATGGTGCACGGTGAAATTTGTTCTCTGGGGTTGCTGTATTGTTTTATTTAGACGCGTGGCACGAGATGTTTTGCTCTTGTATAGTAGCCACTTTCATCAGAGATTCCTATTCATTGCCGCTCCTTGCTTAAACGAATCAAAGTATCTTGGAGGCATTAATGTATCAAAACATATACATAAGTACATTGTCTCTACTAATTTGGTACCTACAGAGTATTTGTATTTGCAGAAATTCTTGTCACGTACTTTTTCTAAACCGCTGTTTCACGGATGCTTACTGGATTAGATTTGTTTGACCTACAGGTAAGTCCAGGTAATCCAAAGATCGATTTAGTTACAAAAACAGTGCTATGTAATATTTACATTTATGTGGTAGACTAAATCTACGCTGTGAAACTGCAAATATGTATAAAAACTAGAAATGCATTTATATATTATGTCGTCCCGCTAGAGTTTCATCAAGTCAAGTCATGTTTTTCTAAAGTAGCAATAAAAACGGAATCGTGCATGCAGCATAAAACAACAAAATTGTGTCAATTAGCTAAGAAACGCGTGCGTATTATTACCATCACTGATTGAAGAGCGTGTATAAAACGTACCACCCACGGTTGCAGTTCACGTTATTGCACGTGTTGTAATAGTTGAAAGGTTTTGTAGCTTTTACTTCTGCTCGGACATAGTTCTGATCATCAGTTCATAACGCTTTGGCAGCTTACAATTCATAACGCTTTGTATGCAGTATAGCTCATTTAGCTGGGCAATTTTTTGTCGTTCCTTAATAAATAAAATAAATGAAGCTAAAGTAGTCAGTGAATTAAATAATAAATAAATAAATACAAATCTCTTCCTTCATCCTAACAATTAAGGTTGATGAAGTCTAAAGGATTTGTCAGGATCGCGGAAAATGGCAAACCCTGGTCTCGGATTACCTCTCTGTGATACAGGCGTGAGTTTATGTAATGTAACCTAAGTTCTTTATGACATTTCTTAAGCATGAGTTCGAATATTAATGGTTTTAGTTTGTTCAACGTAAGGTAAGTGATTTATTTTATTGTTCACACCAGAAAATAATATTACAGGTAGAGAAAATAACTAATGTATTCAGTATTTCTTAGCCTTATTGAAATCCAGCGTTTACCTATCGATTGCATTAATTAATAGTCAATCGACATTACACGACATGTACAGAACAGCATGACAATTAAACGCAGCTAGCGGCACTATATCACGGCATAAATTGGCAATCAAATCACATTGACTCGCAGTCTCGAGGACACTTCGCCCGTCGGGGTCCTCGGACGTGAAAAGGCCGTGTGTGGCCCACGGCGCCACCACAACATTACTCGAATCAACAAATCGTCCCAATAATCATATTTTAATTCCACGCAGACAGCATTAAACGATAATCGCCAATAATCATGAGCAACAATGAAAAATACCAAAGTTCGAGTTAAGTGAGCTCATAAGTTACTATTTCGCTTAATGCTAAACAGACAGGGCGTTGCCATCACGACTATCGTGTTCAAAAACCGACGGTGACATCACAATAATGATACCATCGATGTGAAAAAAGAAGATAATGCAAACAAACAACAAAATTGTTGAACCGAAAAGATCATGACTAAAGTATGAAGATCACAGAAACGTTTAACGCAACAACGGACGTCGAAGATGCCGCAAAAATCGTTAAACCAATGTTTGCTTCTACAGTTAACAAGGCAAAATGCAACAGCGATGCTGGTGAAAAACAAAATGTACCTAATAGCAATTTAATACGAATAAACAATCGACTAAATGGAGAGCTATTAACACTGCCCACGACATCAGTCGCACAACAATCGATATGTGCGCTAATCGAATTGATGAACTCGGTTTTAGCACGTCGATACTAATTACCAATTATCACATGCTAAAGACGCTAAGGCTTTGTTAGGTTATCATCATTGAAACTATTTCTAGACCTGACAAAAAGGCAGATCTTGTCTGCTAGAATTAGAACTTGAAGACGTCATTGACGTTAAATAGTTGTTTATATTGAAAGTCAACAACATACTACAATTTGATCCAACCACATAATGTGACATTATCCTATGTACTTAGGAGACAAAAAAACTTTGAAGCCAACAGATGGCTTCCCGAATTCGGGGGCATCGTCAAAAACGCCGTTTGACGCCACGCGGAAGCCAGATACCGGATAAATTATTGCTCTCCCTTTTTCCAAACACAATAGGCACGTCTGAGGGGTTTTTTTGTACGCTTCTGCGTATAATTGAGGTGTAATTTTGCGTTCAATGCTGAACGACTGTGCGGTTGGAACGTACGGGTGCATTTGCGACCTCAAAAATCGAACAATGGGTATAAAATAGATTTAGAAAGTCCTTTGTCCGGTAACGCCTCGAGATGGTCATGATTTACGTCAATCCACACAGTGGACCCTATGTGCACATAAATTAAGCTGTAATTGATTCCAAAATTAATGGTGAGGCCAGTTTCTTTGACGCCTTTGGAGAAGACAACAATGGCGCTATTCGCTGCGAGGGAGTTATGATATTTTTCAAAGGATTTACCGTTATCCGACGAATGGATACTGGAATGAATGAAGCACCTCATTTAGGACCTCCGTGTTTACTGCCTTCTAATCAGTTAGTTTGATTATTTATTGGGAATTAAGGTCTAATGAATATGCACGAAACCGTTTCTTCTACAACGCTCTAGAGGCTCGTATAAAAAGGAAATTCAATGTGTACTTTTTTGTTAAGGCCTTTGTTTCAGAATTTAATTAAATGTGATTAAATTAAGAAGAAGTCACTCAAATTTTAATACAGAAATCATTATTTTTCAACTAAACCATAAAATTTTCGTATTAAATCCTTTTAATATAATATCGATACCAACCCTTATACGTCCCCACTGTTGGGGCACGGGTCTCTTCCTGCATCGCCGGAATAATATACCCATCATCATATTTTAAATAAGCTTGAAATTTGACACTTGAAGTAAACCAACTTGTGTACAAAATGGAATTAATAAGAATTAAAAAAAAATCCGTTAGAAAGTATGTAGTTTCATAAGCGATACTGATACTGAAGAAACAGTTTCCAGGTTTGGTGTTATTTGAATAACGCTATTATATAAGTTGATAAAAGATGATGCATTAGGGCCATATCTAGTACCAATTTTTTATTATTATTATTTGTAATTCAGGCAGGCAGTTATAGAACTGGTGATGCCTGTATCCAGGTTTTTGTTCATTTGTGTTTAATTTAAAGGTGTTTTTTATTAAAATCGAGGTATTGTTTTTTTTCATTGCCAAAATGCAAGAGACATTTAAATTTCTTCCTAACATTAATATATCATAAGTAATGTGTCAAAATATCAAGTCTTCGCTTTCACTGTCACTCTATTATAGCCCTTAGAAGAGTACTGAATTCAAAACACAAGTGAAATTCGATACCAGCTAATAATCACTCTAATATTACGAGTTCCTTTAACAGTATTCTTATCAACAATTTGATACAGGACCGCACAATCGATTTGAAATATGAGAGGCGTCTATGCAGGTGTTTTTTAGAATCAAGCAAACCCTTATTTCCAGAAAAAATACAAAGAATATACAGTGTGAATTGTCGGCCAGGACTTAGACCATAAACACAGTAAAAAAAATAAACACTTATTTATATCAACTTACCAGCGCTAACACACAGAAGGGGGGCGGATAAAACTTTTTCATTTCTTATACTCGGAAAGTAGTCGTTTCTTCCCTCCATAGGAAGGAAAAAACTCATACTTCCCACCCAAGGGCCGGAATGAACTTTTACTAAATTGGTCAAGTAAGAATAAATAGACTGTACTGTCAGTTGTGAAGAGTTTTATGTAATAAATAGGCTTTAAAATAAAACTAATTAAAAAATTTCTGCGGCCATGTGAGTTTCTAAACAGCCAGTGAGAACTTAGCGCTAACTTCTTTGAGCGGAATAAGCCGCAACAATTACGCGGTGAGTTCCATATTTAAAATTTAAAAAGTCGACTTAAATGGCGGGTACTAATCTGTTATAGTAAATATCTGTGACGGAATTCAAAAAAATTGGTAATAATCTTTTATGCTAAGATTTGAATATTAAAAATTATTATAATATTTTTATTTTTAATGCACTAACCCGTGCTAAGGACAATTTTAAAAAACCTATTTAGAGGCTAAAAATTCCACCCATGCCGGGATTCGAACCCGCGACCTCTGGCTATCCGTGCCAGCGCTATTAAAAATGAGTTTTTATTTTCCTCATATTCGAAATGAAAAGTAGAGTGTTTAACACGGATAAAATAATCAATTCCTACTCGGACTATAGTCTAAATACCTCGGAAATTGATTCCTTTCTACCCTCGTTAAGCAATCTACTATTTCATTTATCTAATCTATTGTTCTTCTTCGATTTGTCGCAGATTCAGATAATTTATCAGAACAAAAATCGTCTGCACATTTTATTGAAGCATGCTGAATAACTAAAGTCCACGCGGACGGAGTCGCGGGCAAAAGCTAGTTTCTTATACTCAGAAAGTAGTGTTGTTTTGATCTGATTATTGGGTGGAAAATGTTGCTTCCCTCCACAGGGAGGGAAAAACTCATACAAATTACTTCCCACCCAAGGGCCGGAATGAACTTTAAAAATAGAATTACTGTCAGCTGTGAAGAGTTTTAGGTAATAAACAGGCTTTTAAAAAAAAACTTATTAAAAAAATGCTGCGGACATGTGAGTTTCTAAACAGCCAGTGTGAACTTAGCGCAAAATTCTTTGAGCGGAATAACCCGCAACGATTAGTGAGTTCCATATTTAAAATTTAAAAAGTCGCCATAAATTGGCGGGTACAAATCTGTTACCAATACCACTGTTACCATTTTTTTTTAATTCCGTCACAGATACTAATCTGTGACGGAATTCAAAAAAATTAGTAATAATCTTTTATGCTAAGATTTGATTCATACATATTGTACTGAAGGACGAAGTCCATACAGAAGAGAAGGGGCGAGAGGGTGACTTCTATACACCGCGTAGTGTCTTTTCCGTACCCCGTCTCAGGTCCTTTCTGTGTGGCCGCTAGCAAAGGCCGCCACCGCAGACGTCAACGAGAACGGGATTTCGTCGCCGAAGCGATATATAATTACATGTTCTATGGCTACTTGTTCTCCACCGACGACACTGAGAAACAATAATCGCTTCTGAGCTCGTCTCGAAAATCTCATATCGCGGAAATGTCGACGATGGAGAAGCGGCCTAAGAGGTACTGGACGATACCAGATCTAGTACGTACGTTAATACCAAAAGAAGCAATAAGAACTGCCTGGCTTGATAACTTAATAAAGCCTTCGTGTTCGCGCATAATAAAGGCACCAGTTTATAGGAGTCGCTTCGCTAATCGTAAGCAAGCTTATGGGCTAACACACAAGAGGGCGATATCGTAAAAATATATTGAGCAAAGAAAAATACTGACATGAATCGCCAAGACTTCCGACGAGTCTGCCGATTGACTGATTGATACCGCGTCTGGGGAATCAGGCGTCGTATATCGAAAGTCAAAACATGTCGTTAAATATTATGTTTATTTGCATTCGGATTTGGACAAACACATAGTCGATGTCCGCTGTTTTTGAAGAGTACTCTTTATTGTAATTGATGCTATTATATATTTCCATAATATTCTGGAGGAGACGCATCCGTCTTCTGAAGAACGACAATGATGGCACATTGAAGTACCATTTTATAAAATTGTAGTATTAGTTAGTGGATACGACGATTTCTGTACCATATCTATATATTTGTTAAAAAAAATACTTTGACCTTGCGAGGAACGACTAAAATTTTATAGAAATAATGGAAAAAATGGGCATTTTTATTTGTCCAGTTACAGATCACGCCTCATAGATGTCACCATTAATCATAATTACAACAGAATCTGAGGAAAATACGACAAAAGGAACGATGAGTCACGTCTTTGTGCAGTTACCGAAAACTACAAAAAAGAACCGAATACAAATTTAAAGAAGCACGAAAGCGTAAAAAAGAAACAATTTATGAAAATGTAGCCAGCGAGAGAATGATTAAGAATTCAATACGGTAACCGTAAAGCGATGAGAAACTAAAGACTTGGCACTAAATCATAATAATCAAACAGCTGAATGGCCACAAGTTATATCAAATTACACCTACCGATTGCCATTAATGTAATATCCCTTTATAATTCAAAACTGAACAAAACTATTTAAATTTACGACCAGGGTCCCGTTGAATAAAGAAGCGGATCAAAGCGCCACGGATACTGAATAAAGGACTCTTTTTAGGAAAAAAGATCACCTCAAAAGATGGAGAGATAAAAAGAATCAACTATTCATAGAGGAGTCGACACGCTACGTGGCACCCGCTGTTTTATCGAATACAAGATTAGTCCTTTCAATGTTGGGATTGAATGTAGCCCTTTATAAGGGACAAATATTATGACACGCGGCTGAACAAACAGAAGGTAAAACAGAAACGGATTAAGGTCACCTTCTTACGCCCAATTACACTTTAATCCTTATTCTCATACCTGAGAAGGAGGTTTACTTCGAGGTTTACCGACTTTACGGGCTTGAACAATAAATCACAGATGTTTGCTGTTCCCTGTAGTTAATTTAAGTGATGAAACGTACAAACTCAACAAAAATATTAAAGGAATGGCTGAGAAGTAATCCTTGAAGAACAGCGAAGCGGGGATCCTACAAAATAAAAGCTGTGAAAGGCATAATTGCGTAACTAAATGCAGTCCAAACTAGGTCACTCAATAGCACGCGCGCCTTTCACATTCAGGATTGGTCCGGGACACTGCGATGCAGGAATTCGATCACCATTCCGAAGCGTGGAATCTTGAATGGAATCATTGCTAGGTCCTCAAGAGATGGAAATTTCACTTCACATACAAAACCGACCCTACATGAAGACGTTGTTATTGACCCTGGTGAGACGGCTTGAAAGAAGGTAGACAAGAAACCTCCAATTCACATGGACACGATAATGCTATGAATGCGAGTACATCATGCATTTTAATTCCTAATATTGTCTAATTTCACAACCGCCTGGTCAGGTTGAAGTGGCACCGCGCTGTTTGCTGAAACAATAAGGCGTAGAGGGACACACACCGACGGTTTTCACAAATAAGGGGCTCGAGAGGCAGCCAGATCGTAAAGCGTATACACACAGAGGCACAACCCCGAGGTCCCAATTAATCTTTAGACTCATTACACTTCAAAACTTTCTCGATGCACTACTTTGACCTCTAAGACTAAGTTATTTCCAAAACGATTATTATAGTACGTATATAAAGCGTTGAAGTGCAAGACTAAAAATTATTTGTTACCGTGAAGATAACATGAAAGCGTTTGAGAAAGCAAAGGAATAATCCAGTAGTGAATCGAGTAACTGCTTTACTGAACAAGTTATCGCCAAACTGAACACTTAGTTTATAGGAAATTTAACTAAATGTGATTAAAAATATGTTGAAGTTGCAACCGCCAAGTTAAAGTGGGACTGGACTGGCCATGTCTGCCGTATGAGCACAGATAGGTGGGCCAAAGTTGCGACCGCCTGGATTCCACAAAATGACACCGACGTTGCGGCAGACCAAAGCGAAGATGGCGGAACAACCTGAATGCAATCTTACCGGGATGGTACGGGGTTGCTGGGCACAGGGATAGAAGGAGCGCAGGAAGAAGGGCTTTCCCCAGCAGTGGGACACGAATGATGCGAAGTAAAAAAAAATACAAAAAGGACGAGATATGTAGGTAAGTCCTTCTGTACTGTAGCATTTGTCTTGAGCACTGAGTAAGAGGGCTCGAGATCAAAAGTTTCGTGTCAAGCGGTCCGCGCATCGTACAGTCTGCGGATGTATAAAGAGATGAGATTTTCCAACGCACAGGAGACCGCAAATGAGCGATGGTAATGCGACGGAAATTTCGAATTCGTTTACGTGCGAAGAGTTGATGTGTACGTCTGGGTTTCCCAAACTTTGTAGCTTTGTAGGAAGATCTGAGCAATGCAAACATTCGTAGGCCATGAACATGGGCGTGAAAAGTAAAAATCTTAATCGCAAATAGCGGCGCGATCCAACAGTTTGTGAGCCGCGGTGTGCAGTAATGACATATGCTGAGTCTCATTCCGAAATCAAGGTTTCCGGAAACGGACTTGGTGTGATGGAATTCGAGTGAAAACGCGAATATGTGGATATTTTTTTACTCAATCACAGTTAACGGCTAAATTTATACGGTTATTTCTAAATTATCAATTCCTGGGACACACTTCGTGTATGCATCAACTTTGGGTCTTGGGTGTTTGTGAGATTTTTATTTTGCCGAAATATCAACATTGGGTTTAAGCATTGTATATAAAAAAGCGCCACTCTAAAGCAGAAAAGTCGTAAAAATAAAAATAAATTGTTGGAAAAATAGAAAAGATGTGCGATGGCCTTGAAATTAAGCTAAAGGTTCTTTTGTCCCATCGAACGAAACGCTCTTCTAATAAAAATGTTTACGACTTAAAATAAGAATTGTTGTAAATAACAATGATAACCGATATATTGAAGTTTAAAGTATGTCACAGAAATTGCGCATTTGGCCCCAATACAAAACTTTTTTCACGCGGATTTCCTGTATCAATCCAGCTATCACCAAATCAAGACTAGAGTTTATAAATGGTCATAACGAAGCTTTAGAACTAGCTCTAGAGTCAAGATAGGTACAGTCTGTAAGCTTATAGAATATACGTAGGGCTCCAGAGTAGGCTTCGGTTTTCGCCGAAAGCACACGAGTAATACTACTTCCTGCTCTGTATAATCGAAATTAAGTGTCATAATAGTTTCTATTTCGAAATTAAGTGTCATATTATGTAGTTCCGATATTTCTATTACACGAATTTTTCCGATTCTATCCGATAGTAGCCGAGGTATATTCTAAAAGCTAACAGACTGTAGCTAGGCAAATAAGGAAAGGGGCCTACATAATACCTAGCAATCGTGGCGACTGTCGCACCCAATCAAAGCCTATTTACCGCTGCGCAAACCCACTCCCGATAACCCCATCGAATGCAAGTGCTATGCACAACAAATTAACACGAATCTGGCGACGTGTTTGCCTTCTAACTGTGGTACGGTTAAGTGAACACCCAGGCAGACGGGCAGTTATACAAACAAGCGTCGTGCCGCGACGCACTTATGGACCAATAATGCATTCAACGTGGACGCAAAATGGGAAGATGTGGAGAATACTCAGCATGCAATGCAGTACGTTTTAGCCGGAATTCGAGAGCGTGTCTTTGATATGACGAGATTTGAGACTCAAGCAAGCTATTGAAAACGTTGCGTTGTGTTTCAAAAGTAGGGCTCACATTGTGCCAACATGTTTATAGCTCGAACTATAAGCGGATTTGATATAATACTACAGAGGAAGAAAGAATATAATACGTCGATGCGAGTCGCGCCATTCCCCTCTACGCAGTTGTAATAAGCGAACCTTAAATATATACGTGTTACCCCATATAATGAATCAAATTTTTCCAGTGTTGTAGTCTTCAGCAGATCAATGTGTAGTCGAGCACAATAAGACTGTCTAGAGCCAGAGCTACAAGAAATGTACCACGACACGCACCCCGTAGTACCATTACCGGTTACCTCGGGCACTGACTGAAAATCAGCGCTGAGGGCTCACTCAAGAGGGCTCAGCTGCCTTTTGTGGCAATTTAGACACACCACGGGCTAAACCTATAACCTGAGCCAAATTCGATAACGAATAGCGATAAACAAACCGTTGCTAGGCAACGACTTGTTTACACCTAAAAGGCAGATGTTAACAACCTTTTCTAGAAATCATTTTCTATGATTATGACAACACGAAATATGAAATATGACACACAGATGTAACCAACATCCACGCGAGCCATGCCGCATGATTTTCCTAATAGAATTAAGCGCGTTTAAGCAGAAACATATAAACACTTCAACGTTATAATATTAATAAGTACTTATAGATGCTACTATGAAAATGAGGAGATTAGAACCTAGGTACTGCAAATATTGCAATAAAAGAAAGTTCTTTGTATATATTTTTATTCATGTGTTCACACTAATCATCACTGTCACTGGCCAAAAAGGAGGATGAATTTGTGTCTCCGGAGACTTGAATTATAAATTCATCAATGACATTATCCATTACACCATCAAATTCGGCGTTTTCTTCTCTTTTTTAATTATGTGTTCAACACAACGTTGCCATGCTGTTGGAGTAATTTTACTTATTGCCTCATGTAACAGGACCTTTATTTAGTTCGGCCATTTAAAAAGTGTTATTTTTGGCAGCAACATGGCCTTTTACTTGCCCCCATATGATTTCTATCGGATTTAATTCACATTGCTATGGGGGCAATCTAAGCACTTCTATATTTTTGTCTTGTGCCATTTTGTTTCCATATGCCATATACACGTATTGACAAACGACTAAACTTCACTCGTTGGCATAAACTAAATTCCCCAAAATGTTTTTCACACCTGAATTTCATCCATGTTTCTTTTTCTGTAGGGCTGTCGCGTAAAATTAAAGTCGATTTTTTTATACTTTTTAGAAATAACAAGGTAATATGCATGTTATTAGAGTAATTGTAGTGAAATGTGCTGCAATAGGAATTGTTAATAAATAATTAGCATGGAAAAGGCTATAATCATGTAAACAATAGAAGATTTGTAAAACGTGAGTTGTGATAACCCTAAATTGGTTTGTTTACCTCTATTCTTTGTCAAATTTGGCTTAAGTGTAGGTCTTTCTTTTTTTTTTGTTTCGTTTATTGCATATTTCGTTTATTTCTGTTGTGCTCATATTATGTTATTTATACATTTTGTATGAAAGTAAAGAATTCTGTGTGGCCAGAGCCGAACTAGGACATAATTTGGATTTCGAGAACAACTACTGCCCTCTATATTGCAGCTTAGAAAACTTTGACGTAACTTTGACGGAAGTTCTACGAATTTTGGTTATGCACGGAATAAAGGTAATAACACCACAACAGCTCAACAGATGGCGCTGAACAATGTAAATCTGGCTTCAGTCTTCACAGCAGGACAAAGCGTCTATTTCTAAATTACTAACCAATATATCACTAGATAAATAATCTGTGAATTAAGGACTAATTATGATAATAATATATTTATGACATGATGATACTTGCAACTACATGTTTTAACTATATTTATGTATACTCGGTTTTTTTTTAAATCACATCATAGTGTAGACATTTTACCCTTTACACGTGATAAGAGACCCCTATATTTTCATGATTTCAATCAAGAAGGTAAGTCACAAGGATAAATTCATACCATGTAACATGGTAGGAATGGATGGTAGGCCCGTCACATGAAATCAATCAAATTCTAAAATCTCACACCTCCATAATCAATAGCCAGTGCTATTGATGATGAAGAGAGAAGATTTGAGATATTATCATGTCTGTACATCAGGTGCAGAACTGAAGATAAAGCAGAGGAGGCGCAATGGGGCAGTAAGTGAGTTGTCTGATTTTGTTTTATGTAAGTACATAAAGTATCTGATGGATGATAGTTATTAATTTTTAAGACCACAGCAAGCGGAGATCCTGTAAAGGCCCTTTGTCCCTAATGAGGGACAACAGGATATAAGTAAGTACTTGAAGTCAACACTGACCTTCCGGAGCGGCACCTTGAAACAGATGAAACTGGTACCTTCAATGACCGAGCCACAAGATTTGTAGGCAGTCCATCTGAAATATTCCATGGTCTTCTTATATTATGTAACATAAAACGAATGCAACTTAAAAATTCCTTAAAAAATATCAATATCACCCAAAACAATACTATCATAATGGCAAAAAAGGGCATTCAGAATGAAATTTGTACATAGCTATGATACATAAAAAAATGCAACATGAAAATTCCATAATCAACAAAAATAAAACAGAAATAGGGCAACCAAAACAACCTTTTATAATGAAAAAAAAGGAAATTCGACTTGAAGGTTTAAGTTTGTACACAGTTTATAGATAGCAAATATTGCAGGAGCACCGAGATAGTGTCATTAAACTGGGTGCCCCTAAAAGGCTGATAGGTATTCTGTTGAAAACAAACTGCGTCGTGCACTCATTCGGATTTTGGGAACATCTGGACCCAGTGATATGGAGCTGTTTCGAAATATCTACAAGACGATTAAGTATTTACCTCTCAGGGATAGCTTTAGCCATCTGGAAGTGGTGAAATTAAAAAAACGCACAAAATAATTGTTAAATCTGAAATATATATAAATGTTATAATTTAATTTCTATAACCTAAAAATTTTGTTTGGAATATAAATCGTAAGAAGCTGTCAGTGTCAGTCAAGTGTCAACTATTTGTCCCTGTCAGCATAGGTACCACAGACTATAGTCATGTCTTGTCAGATGATGTCTTTCCGTTTCAGAAATACTCTTATCTTCCAAACTATACTAATGTCAAATGAAAATTATTTTGGAACGCAGTCATTCACAACATAACCTAAAAACAAAACAGTGTTGTGTGATGTGAGGTGGTGTTGTTATAGAGAGAGAATTAGATGATTAGAGCAAAATAGTTCAAAATGAAAACATTTTTAAATAGATAGTATACGCAGATAATAAAGTCCTTGGTCCTTCTCCTACTGTTGGTCAATAAATGGCGATCTCAACCCCCTTGAATAGGTCGTCAGTCGTCACCATAGTAACAAAACAATATGAAAAGAAGATCTGGTTTGATCGAAGAGTGCGACGCGAAGGATCTTCCAAATAGCGTATACAAACGAGCCAAAGCCATTACGATCGACGATAGCAAAGGCAAAATGTATAAGAACACCGTTTGGTACAAATCCCTGTTGAACGCGGAGAAATCGTGCCTGAAAGCTGACCAAATCAAGAAGTTCCATTACAAGTTTGAAGATGGACGGGAGATGGTCGAAGAGTACAATGCAGACACGCAAGTCCTTCTTCGTAGAGCGTGGAAGGCCCTTGGGAAGCTTGGTGGGGAAGGGAAATGGGATGTAGAAGTTGGGGACCTGATTCCTGATGCTACTCCACTCATAGATTCTCTTGAAATTACGGAGAGTAAAGATCAAGTAAATATGTAATCTTCATAATTTTACTTATACATATTTTGGATTACTGAGTGCAAGAAGGGGTTAATGGGCAGACCACTAGCCTCAAATGAAATGAAATGAAATGAAAAGGTTTTATTCAAAGTAGCGCAGATACTGCGGCTTAATGAACGTTACAAGTTAAACTAGGTGTCCATTTCAAAATCTGGATCATTTTGGAGAAAAAATGGACAAAAAAACTCCAAACTTAGTCTTTTCAAATTCCTTAATTAACAGAATTTACACAGATACTACAAAACTCGTGAATTTTACATGCTTGAATTCCAGACATCATTGTCATCTAAATAATCCTTAATATTATAGTAGCTCTTTTGGCACAAAGTGTACTTTACACATTTTTTGAACCGCGCTTCAGTCAAACTTAATATATCTTCAGGGATTTTATTGTAGAAGCGTATACAATGCCCCATGAAGGATGTATTAACTTTTGCCAGCCTAAATCTTGGGATCAAAAGTTTATGTTTATTTCTAGTATTTACATTATGTTGGCTACCTGCAGTTTTAAAGTTGCTAATATTTTTCCTGACATACATAATATTTTCATAGATATACTGACTGGCAACTGTCAGGATGTTTGTTTCTTTAAAGAATTCTCTTAACGAGTCTCTACTGCCTAGCTTATAGATGAATCTGATCGCTCTTTTCTGCAAGACGAAGATGGTCTCAATGTCCGCTGCCCGTCCCCACAGTAGTATGCCGTAGGACATGATACTATGGAAGTAACTAAAATAAACGAGCCTGGCAGTTGCGACGTCAGTTAGTTCCCTAATTCTTTTAACAGCATATGCTGCAGAGCTAAGCCTATTTGCCAATTTTTCTATATGAGGACCCCATTGAAGCTTTGCATCAATTGTGATACCTAAAAATACAGTTTCTTCGACAAGGTCTAGTTTGTCCCTTCCCAATATAACTTTGCTGTCAACTACTTTGACATTTGGTAGAGTGAACTTTATACATTTTGTCTTTTTTGAATTTAACAATAAGTTATTAGACGTAAACCAGTTTAGTACCTGAGAGAGAGCAGCATTAGTATTGTCAAGGTCATCTTCTTGTCTCTTAATTTTGAAAATAAGTGACGTGTCATCTGCAAATAGTACTATCTCTGACATATTTTGAACCATGAACGGCAAATCATTTACATATACGAGGAAGAGGAACGGCCCCAAAATCGATCCCTGTGGTACTCCTATCCTGACCTCTGACCCTGAAGATTTAGTTCTATTTATATCAGCTCTTTGAATTCTTCCTTCTAAATATGATGTCATAAGTTTTAGGCTATTCCCGTTTATACCATAGTGCTTTAATTTTAAAAGAAGTGTTTTATGGTCAACGCAATCAAATGCTTTTGACAAGTCACAGAATACGCCTATAGCATCCTTGCGATCTTCCCATGCACTAAATATATGTTTAACTAACATGACGCCGGCGTCCGTTGTAGAGCGCCCTTGCGTAAAGCCGAATTGCTGACCATGGAGAAGTTGATAGTCATTGAAGTGTGTAAGCAGTTGACCTAGAACTATCTTCTCGAATATTTTACTCAAAACGGGTAGAACCGAGACTGGTCTGAAATTTGAAGGATCTTGCTTATCACCACTTTTAAATAAAGGAACGAGCCTACTATATTTCATTAGATCTGGGAATATACCCTCATCTAGACATTTGTTAAAGATTCTGGCTAAATAGGGTGCTAGGGTGTCGATTACTGAGCTAACTACTGTTACTGACATACCCCACAAATCTTCAGTTTTTTTAAGCTTTAGCTTTTTAAACGATTTAATCACGGTATGAGCTTCAATATAATCAAACGAAAAATCGTGATCGCATAGGGGGACATTGTCTTTCAAAATAGTTTCTGCAAGAGCTGGAGAAGAGTCTAAAGGAGCTGTCGTTATAATTGGAACATTTGTAAAGAACTGTTCAAAAGCCGCAGCAATGTCTTCATTTGAGGTTATTAATTTATTATTTATTTTAAGTGCAAATTCGCGATCTCCCAATTTGGATTTACCAGTTTCCTTATTTATAATAGCCCAAATTGTTTTAGATTTATTAGAAGATTGAAGGATTTTTGATTTTATATACTCGCATTTTGCTTTGTGGCAGACGGCCTTAAATAATTTTGAATATAGTTTTACATACTGTATAAAACTGGGGTTGTATGTATATGTTTTTTTCTCATACAGTGAATAAAGTGTGTCCCTACTTTTTCGGATGCCGGCAGTGGCCCATTCACTAAATTGTAATTTATTTTGTTTGCAGGATATCTGTTTTAATTTAAAAACTTTTTCAAAACTATCTGAAACAGCCTTGAAGAAATCTCGATAGAGAACATTAGCATCTTGAGTTTTATTTTTTTGAATAGGTAATCTTTTTTTTAAGTCAAGTTTAAACAATTCTAGTTTTTTATTTGTTATCACCCTGCAGAGTACATCTTGCTCTATTTTTTTTAAATCTGCTTTAAAATGTACAATTTGACCACTGTGGTCTGATTTAAGACAATTCACTGTAGAATAATGGGAAAATTCACAGTCACAGTATACGTTGTCAAGGCAGGTGGCGGTGGTTTCGGTAATCCTGGTGGGCTCTAAGAAAATATTCATCAAATTAAAAGACTTAAAAATAAGTTTTAATTTAGCACTCGAAGGGGAATCTACAAGCAGGTTTACATTAAAATCACCACAGACTATAACCTTCTTATTATTACTGCAGGCTACTTTTAATACATCCTCTAATACAGATTCGAATACACTGTAATCACTGGTGGGGGGCCTGTATACGCTTACTACAATGTGTGACGATAATTCAACACAAGATAGTTCAATTATTTTTTCAACAGAAAGCCTGCAAATATCTTTCCTTTCTTTAAATTTTAAACCATCCTTTACTAGTATTAAAGATCCCCCATGCAATGCTAACTTTCTATTGTAGCAACTGGCTAACTGATAATTATGTACAGAAAAATTCATATGAGATTCTAATAGCCAGTGCTCCGTAACACAAAGTATGTCAATCTCATGTTGCTCTAAGAACAATTCTAACTCTAGTAGCTTTCCAGAAAAACCACCCTGTATGTTCTGATTAGCTAAAGTGATTTTTTTTAAGAGGGGCTTTTCTGTGGTCTGCGCTGACAGTTTAAATCAGCAGTCAAGCTTAACTTATTTATGTTAGGTTTTTTTAAAGCCTCTGAGTACAGAGGTTTACTAGTAGAACTTTTTCTACAGTTTTTATTTACTAATGGTACCTGTTTTATTGTCGTAACAATAATAGGGTCATAAATATTGAATGCCAACAATTTGGCAATCTGTCGTTTTGAACGAAGGGGCACATACATTGTGTCCCTAGTCAATATAAAATTTCGAATAAAGTTATTCGTATCAAAATAAAAAACTTGATCTCTATGACCAAATGTCATGTTATATAACAGACGGTTAAGTTTACCTATCCGTGCATTCTGTGTCTCTGACAATGTTTTTGAATAGGGAAAAGCACAGATAATGATTTTCCTTACATTTAAAGCTATTATGGACTCATAGTAATTTATCAATTCACTTTCTTGAATCCCTGTGCTGTTCCCCATTAATAATACAATAGTAGTATTTCTATCATACTGTTTGCTGAGCAGAGCGTTGATTAATTGCATGTAAGAGGCATTTGGCATACATATGTTTTCTACATGCTGTTTTAAATGGATCTGCAGCCTGGTTCCTAGACCTACACCTATTTTGTCTGAGAAAATTATTGTCTTGTAAGGGGCACCATTGAATGGAACTGAACTGCTCGTTGGCCTGGTTGTCGGTTGTCTGTCCAGTACTGCATTCCGGGTCGATGGCGCACTGGTCTCCGCTATCGCATTTGATGGTGCAGGCTGTCTGTTTGGCTCGCCTTCATGCTGTTGTGCCCGATCCAGCGGTAAAGGGGCTGGTGTGTTGGGCAAGCTGCACGGCGGTGACAAGCATGGCTTCTGACTGCCTGTTGAGTTCAGCTGTGGAAGGGCTGGGTCTTCAAGCACATTATTCGGTGGCTGCAGGGGTAACCAGCTTGGTTTGTCTTCTGAGTCTTCTGATTCATGGATGAAGGTGGACTCAACACGTTCCAGGTTGCTTTTGCCAAGAGAAATCAACCCATTCACAGTTGAAATGCAGTCATTGTACTGAGTTTGCATAGCCGAGTACTTGCAGGTGATGTCTAGTAATTGAAACTGCAAATCTTCCACTTGTAATTGCAGTTCAGCCATCGCTAGCTCATGGTCCACATTACTAGCAAATAATTCTTTCTGGCATTCGGCCATTTCCGTTTCTAACTGTAGTTTTTGACGAAGAATTGGTACACTTTCTATACTTTTTCTGTTTCGTTTTATCAATTTCTGTACCTTCTGAATGTATTTATTTGTTTTAATATACTTCTTTATGGTTTTCACGCTGTTCATTTTGATACTACTGGTATTCCCCATAGCGCAGGACTTATCGCTGGCTGTGGTTAGGTCGACTGTTAGTATTCCGGCTTCACTCATCACTTCACTATACAAATCCATGGTTCTAGCGCTATCTTTTTGTTGTTCTTGTTCACTGATTTGCTGAAGCTCCTGGTGCGCCTCAGCAAGCTGGTGTTCAAGCGAGCGTATTCGTTGCAGTGCTACACCATGGACATCATGGCACTGGTTGAACGAGTTGACTTGCTGTTGCAGCTCATCCCGTTGGGCACTTAGATCTTGGCATTGTATGTCCAATTCACTGAGCTCTGCTTTAAGCGCTGAGTTGGTTTTATTCTGTTTATGAATCTCCTCTTCACTTTCCTCTCGTTCTTGTAGAAGTGTGTCGCACAACTCTTTGGTCTTTTTGAGCTCAAGCAGCGTGGCTTTCAGTTTCAGCTCCATGTCTCGCACAGTCACCTTGCTTCGGGTGAACATACTGGTGTCACCTGGAAAATAACCGGGAATCGGTGTCAGTGTGTGACCACTTAAAATGTTATTGGCTGATAAAGAGTTGGTGGTACGTTATAGATGTTGAGTGAGCGTGTTATGTTGACTGAGGCTAGTTGTTTTGTCTCAACTTTGCTTCCACTACGCGTCAAGTAAAGAGAGCCAGAACTGAGCCGGAATGTTTGTATGGGACGTGTCTCATGTACATGAGATTATGTACAGTTTGTTTATGTAGGAAAACTGTAGGATGAAGCGAAAATTACAGGATTAAAACAATACTTCCCCGGATAAGTCGTTGCAATTTGAACCGTTTGACAGTTCGGCCGCCCGTTGTAATTTTTCAGTACAATAATTTGTATTTGTTTGATTTTTCACCAGTAACTTTTATTTGCATGTCACTACTATGTATTGTTTAATGAATTTACGTTTAATTTGACTCGAAATACACTAATAACACTAATTAATTAAACAAAATCTACTGAGCCGCTTTTGAAAGCAGCTGTTCGGTCTGGAGTTGCCAGCCTCATGGGCTGATGATTGTGAAAAGGAAGTATAGTTTGGTGTGAAAGAATGAGGGCTTACAGTGGGCTCTGTTTATAGGCTGATTAGATAGATATTTTGGATTGAGCTACTATGTTTGTGTTACTTGCTTAAAAACTTCTTAGTACTGTTATCTTGACTTGATAAGAATTCTTTGTTATTAGTAACCAAATTATTTGACCTGTATATTGTCACGGCATAAATCAGACAAAAAAATAGTTACACTATTTTTATTTTTAATGCACTAACCCGTGCTAAGGAACAAATTTAAAAACCTATTTAGAGGCTAAAAATTTCACCCATGCCGGGATTCGAACCCGCAACCTCTGGCTATCCGTACCAGCGCTCTACCAATTGAGCCAATGGGCGACTCACGGCATCAGTGAAATTTCGAACCTCTTTACAATATTCTCTGTATTACGTACAGGCAGCAACATCTGACTTAAGCAAATTGCATTACTTACAGCCCCGACTACCTACTTTGCAGTTAGGTTTTAACATCGGAACGATATCACTGTACCCACATCTGTACGTAATACAGAGAATATTGTAGAGGTTCGAAATTTCACTGATGCCGTGAGTCGCCCATTGGCTCAATTGGTAGAGCGCTGGTACGGATAGCCAGAGGTTGCGGGTTCGAATCCCGGCATGGGTGAAATTTTTAGCCTCTAAATAGGTTTATAAAAAAATAGTTTCATAAATTTCAAGGTCTTCGCTCAATTGTTTAAGAAAATAATAAGACGTATGTTTTCAGCCCATACTGACTCGTCGAAACACAAGAGTGAACCTAGAATGGAGAATTAGAAACTTACCCTACCCTATAGAAGTTTATTCTATTTCTGCTAATTCTGATGACAAATCTATCATTGTCCGTACAACAAACAAGAAGTACTATAAAAAGTTGCTAGTACCAGAACTGGTGAGATTGAATCTCCCGATAGAACAGGCCAACATCTCTTCAAGCCACAAGTTTAACACTTTGATTATTATGGTACGTATTTGTACATACCTTGTACCTTGTAACCATAGCAAAGTGTTATTAATTTCATTTTAATTGTTTCTTTTCAGTATAAAAAGCCAGAACAACTCATGGTGATGGAAAAAGAATGGTTTGAGGAACTAAAAAAAGTGAAAGCTGTAAAAGATATACAAAGTGACTGCAAAGCACAGTGACTGAAGGTGTAATTAAGTTTTTACTTTATTAATAAAAACATGATTCCTTAAAACACTCCTCAAATGCTATTTAAAGAGTTTGTGGTAAAAACATATTTAAAGACACAAAATATTTAAGTGGCACTTGGGTGTTTTAGAGTAATCATGTTTTGTTAAGTACACACTGTTAGGTTTTATTCCTAAGAACTTTGGAATAAATAAAATACTTTTTCAACACAGAACTGTACAGTTTTATTTACAAGCTTACTTAAAGGTTGGAAATGGGGCTAAAGTCAACCAATTGATTGATAATAATGATACAGACCCTTCCTTTTTTAGTGTTGATGGCAAAACAATGTTCATCAGTCTTGCACTTAACAGATCCATCTAAAGATTGTTCATTCTGTGTTTTCAATAGCTATAAAACTATTTATTTCGTTAATTGACATTTTCCCTTATATCAGTAGATTGTATGTTTAGTCCAGTGAAACCTTTCCATTACAGTACCCAGGAACTCCAGTTGTATAGCATCACCGGATTTCAACTGGAACAACTGGATTTCTGAGCCTGATTGTCTGATCATGGAACTGAAGAACCACTACTGGGACTAGGGCACCTTACACATAGAAAAACTAATCACTATCATCCATAGCTAAAGCCTTAGCTTGCTCTTTCAATTCCTTTTCATCAATTTCCTTATCAAGTAAACCTTTTTCTTTTAAATAAGCTCCATATTGTTTTGGGATACCCATAAAAGTTTTCACTTTAGCCCTCAGCTGTTTCCAAGTTTCTTGATAGTAGTTTTTCTTGTCCTTTGCCATGGCTTTGTAGTCGTGTCCATATTTGTCCATTAAGTAGGTGATGAATTCCACTTGTCCTTTAGGTAAGCTGTGAAAATAAGAAATAATAAACAGCATTCTTCATGCAACATTGCATGTAGAAAAAAACTGTCCGTGATTTTCACTCAACTTTTAAAACAACAAAATCGATAGGGATAAAGTAGTAGTTGAATCGAACATACCAAAACTTTCTTTCTCTTGGAGCCCTCGCTTCTTTCATTAACTGTTCAGCTACCTCCTTCTTAGGTGGTATATAGACTGACTCTTCTTCCGATTCTGAATCACTTTCTCTAAGCATGGTCTTGGCTTGTTTGAGAACCTCCCGTCTGTGGTTAGGGATTTTTATCACTTTATTAGGATCATTCGCAAGGCCCATTTCTTTGAGGTTACGTTGCGAAGATTTGCTGCTGTCCCATGCATCTTTGATTGTTTTGCTACAAAGAGGTAAAAAGGGCACTTTAGCATCAAAAATGTTATTAGAGGTTAATATTCTGTAACTACAGAACACTGCCACTGGTTTGAGAACTTACCATGTCACTTCGCCTGTGCTACGTAATTTTAAGTGCATTCGTTTGCGATTTAGTTTGTGAAGGTATTTTTTTTTACGGTGCTGCTTTTTGATCTTCATTTTCTTTTATATTTAGTGCTGAAAGGGAAGAAACAGTGTATAAAGATAAAATGGTTTTGTTTACGTTTTACGAACGATAGTCTTTCAAGCCTTCCTTTGACGTTTTACCACGTGCCTTTGTCTTTTTTTAATCTGCTGTACTCCTCTCAGGCTGTACTGCTTTCACAAAGTATTGCCACTCTGGAAAAAGCGCGGGAACCTTGGATGAGTAAAGGCGGCGAAATTTGAACAATTTTCAATAAATTGATAACTTTTATATTTCTCTGTAAATACAAAGTGAATTGTACATATAGTTGGTAGACAAGTTTGTACATATTGTAATTAGAAGATGGGGGCGGGAAAGAAGCGGAAAAAAACTGATCCCCCTGACGAGCGATCATCACCAGCTATGGACACTTCGGACTCGGATGATGACTCCTCCAGGAAGTACAATATTTTTAAGGTTCCAGGGTACTCTAGGAGGTATCCTGAAAACAGTAAAAAATCGGAATACATAGTGTTCGTGTCACACGAAAATGAAAAACCGTTTTCCGACAAAGACAGGCTAGCTCTCTCCCATGCCATACGCAAATTCTGCGTCACTGGCATTCTACATCTGAAGTCAGTAAATAAATTCAAGATTGGCATTACGTTCGATTTGTCAAACAATGCAAATGTGTTTATGCAGAATAAAAAATTACTCGATGAACTAGACCTGAAGGCCACTATACCGGCTAGCGACACTGAAGCGACTGGGGTTCTTACCTCAGTCCCTACTGACCTTTCCAACAAACAAATCTTCTCGTTGATTGGCAGCTCTCGAAATGTAATTCAAGTGAGACGTTTCATGCGTCGGGTGCGGAGTGACGACGGCGACGTGTCACATCTTCCCACTCAGACAGTCGCGGTAACTTTTGCATCTACTGAATTGCCTCAGTACGTCTATCTCGATTCTTGGAGACACGAGGTAAGCGCTTATATACCACCAGTAAAGCAATGTCTTCAGTGCATGAAGTTTGGCCACATTGCCAAATACTGCCGAAATTCGGTTGTGTGCTCGATCTGCACAGAAAATCACCATTTTAAAACATGTAAAGAGGATCCTAAAAACGCGAAATGCTGCAACTGCGGAGGCAATCACATAGCTATCTCTAACACATGTCCACAAAAAAAATTGAAAATAGAGGAAAACAAAATTAAGTCAAGGGCCGTCACATACTCAGATTTATTCAGTGAAAACTCCTTCCCCCAATTAACAAAATCGAACATCGAAACACAAATTCAAAATTTAACGAAATCAGATTTTTTCATGAACATACTCATTCAAGCAATTACAAAAATAGTTACAAATCAGAAAAACACCCCAATCAACTCTACATCAATAAAAGAAATCTTAGCACAAACTGTAAGAAATACCACTTCTTCTAACAATGGATCAACTTAATATTATGCAGTGGAACTCCCAGAGTATTATTAGCAATAAATTTCTATTAACACAATTTCTTTATGAAAACGATATACATGTAGCAATAATATCAGAGACTTGGCTAACTCCTATTAAAGATTTTAACATAAAAGGATATCGAATAGAAAGAAATGATATTGGTAATAAACATAATGGTGTAGCAATTTTAATACATAATAGTTTAAATTATAAAAAAATTAATACATATTCGGACAACTCCTTACAAAACATTTGTGTAAGGATATCTGTAAATAATAAAGAAATGAGTATTGTAAGTTTTTACTGTCCTACAAACTGTGTCCCATCTTTTGATAAAACCCGAACCCATGTTATTTGCAGGTGATTTTAATGCACACCATACTTTGTGGGGGTGCCATTCTATTAATCCTAGAGGAAGAGATATTTTGGAAATTATTGATGAAAAAAATTTGGTTGTTTTGAATTCCGGCGAGGTTACTACTGTGGGCTCCTTGACATGGCGTCCCAATGCTTTGGATTTATCACTGGCTTCCCCATCACTGGCTCTGTCTTGCGATTGGTCTGTACATAATGATCCTCTTGGCAGCTACCATCTTCCTGTAATTATTAAGGTTTTTGTAAATAATAGTATTAATGATGATGGTCTTGTAAACAGCAATGGTGCTAATCCTTTGCCCATCTATCCTAACTTTAAAATGATCAATTGGACATTATATGAACAATATGTAGACACACAACTGTCTGATTTTCAGGTTGAAAATTACACTCCATTGACAGCATATAACAGTTTTTGTAACATATTGCATAATGTAGTTAATGACTCTCTTACAAATCGTAATTCTGTATCTTCTTCTTTTGGTGCTATCAACTCTCGTCGTAGACTGATACGCAAGAAGCTCTCTCTTCCTTGGTGGAATAAAAAATGTTCAGAAGCTGTAGAAAATTCCAAACTTGCCTATATTAACTTTAAAAATAATCCTTCAGATCAATCTTACATTGAATTTAAAAAATTACAAGCACATAAAAAACTTTTGTTAAAAATGGAAAGATCTAATAGCTGGATTGAACTGTGTAGCTCCTTCAATCGATGTACACCTCTGTCAATAATCTGGAATTGTATGCGTAAATTCAACAAAACTTACTCTTTTAATAATGACAATGATATTTGGATACAAGATTTTTTGCAAAAGTATACACCCGACCATGTAAATAATAAACCAAAATTTTCCCCGGACAGTGAAACAAATCCTGTAAATAATTTTATGATAAAATCTTTCTCAATTGAAGAATTAATATCAGCTATTCTCTCGAGAAAAGATGGCGCATTTGGTCTGGATGGTATTCCTTATATAATGTTAAAAAGGCTTAGTAAAAATAGCTTACAGATTTTGCTTGAAATATTAAATAACCTATGGTTGAGCAACGAGATTCCCCACTCATGGAAGTCCGATTGTTTAGTGCCCATATTAAAGCCAGATAAGCCTCGATCAAATCCAGATTCCTACCGTCCTATTGCTTTGACATCTTGCATAGGCAAAGTTTTTGAACAACTGATAAAACAAAGGTTGGAATTTTATGTAGAACAAAATAGTATTTTACCTTCTAATCAATTTGGCTTTCGAAGAGGAACATCAGCTCGTGAAAGCATCTGTCAGCTGCAGCTTGACATACAAAATAGTTTAAATAAAAAATATTATTTGATGTCGGTGTTTTTTGATGTGTCTGGAGCATTTAATAGTGTCAATGTCGACATTCTTTGTGTTGAGTTACTTTCCATCGGGATCCCAAATAAAATTGTTAATTGGATTCATAATTTTCTTACTGAGAGGGAAGTCTATGTAAAATATAATGGTAATCTTTATGGTCCACGATTCGCTTCTGTTGGTGTTTGTCAAGGCGGAATACTTTCTCCATTAATTTTCCTCTTATATATCCGCCGTTTAAATCTCATTTTGGGTTCTGAAGTCAAAAATCTTCAATTTGCTGACGACTTGGTTGTTTATGCATCTGGAAAAAAATTAAAAAACATCAGTGAAATTCTTAACAAATCTTTAAAAGGGTTGTCTACATACTTCACCTATCTGAATCTTGATATAAATGCATTAAAATCTAAAGTGGTTGTATTTGGTAAAGCTAGTAATAATATTCCTTCTGTATTCTACAACAAAGTCCCCATTCCTGTTTCTCAAGAGGCTAAGTTTTTAGGTATTATCTTTACTCACAATATGTCTTGGAAAAAATATGTTGAATTGCTAAGTTTAAGAGCCAATAAGGCCCATAATATTTTGAAATCTTTGTGCAGGATTTCGTGGGGAGCAGATCCGAAAATATTGTTACTTCTGTACAAATCATTGGTTCGTAGTCATTTTGAATATGGTTTTCTTTGTTTTGGTGGTGACAGTAGATTGGTGAATGCCTTGGATAAAATTCAAAATAAAAACTTGAGACTCATCACAGGAGCATTTAAAAGTACTCCTATAAATGTAATGCAGGTGGAGTGCAAACTCCCTCCATTAGCTATTAGATTTACTTATCTGAAAGAAAGATTTTTATTAAAATTATATAGTAAGAGAAATAATTACCTATTGCTGAGCTTGATGAATTCTCCTCCAAATTCTCTTTATATCCTTCAGGGCTTTGCTCAGTACATTAATTTTCTGGAAACATTACAGATTTATAAATCCCCTCTTCTTCCTTGTTATCAGGGAAATTTTCTTAGTAAATTTCCTGCAATAAATATAATAATTGATCACAATCTATGCACCAAACAAGATGTGTACAACAAACTTTCAGAGTTCACTGATGATTGTAGATTCCTCTATACTGATGGGTCCAAAACTGATAATGCTGTCTCGTTTGCTTTCTTTGATGGCTTTTTTAATTTAGGCACTGGTCATAAAATAAATTCAAACATTAGTATATTCACAGCAGAAGCCGTGGCTATACTAGCAGCCCTAAAAAATATCAATAATAAAAGAGATGGATGTTATAAATATGTAATTGTCAGTGATAGTATGAGTGTTCTGGAAAATCTCAAAAATAATAGATTCAAAGCTAATACAAATTATTTAATTTCTTTAATCAAGCAGGAGTGGTTAGATTTGTTTCTTATTCATAACATAGATGTTTCATTTGTGTGGGTTCCTTCACATGTTGGTGTAGCAGGAAATGAAAGGGCTGATTTTTTGGCTAGAGCAATTACAAATAATGCAGATACTATTCCAGACTCCAGCTATAATCTTAATGTTTCTGTTCCCTGGACAGATGTAATCTCTCTTCTAAAGAAACGATCTATAGATATCTGGAAAAGACACTGGAACTACACAGTTCAAGCTGAAAATAAAGGCTTATGGTATGCTACATTTAATGTTCCCATTGGTAGCATGCCCTGGTTTTGTAAAAACAATACTTACATTCATAGGAAATATTACACTACTATTTCAAGGCTTCGTTTTGGTCATTGTAATCTAAACTATCATCTGTTCCGGTTAAAAATGGTTCAGAGTCCGTTCTGTGACCATTGCAGCTCCCAAACTGAGCAATCCTTACATCATCTATTCTTCGAATGCCCATCCTTTGGCATCCAGCGCCTTGTGCTAATGGATGAGCTGATTGAAATCTATAGCAGTCCAGAGTCAGTGCCGCGCTCCATTCAGGCTCTTCTTGTAAATACTTCCACATTTTTGTCTTTGTTCAGATTCATAATTAACACTGTAGGACAGATTTAGTTTTTCTTGTATATTGATTTTGTTTAATACTCGAATACGACTTTTAGCCGTGTAAAATATTTTCTAAATGGACTTGTACAATTGTACATAATATTTAGAATTTGTAAGGTTATGTAATATTTTTGGTTTGTTTGTTTTGACGTTTCGATTTCGACCAAAAAAGAAAAGAGTATGTGTTGCCTTAATTGACTTAAAATCACGGATTGACTAATTCGACGGACACGACGTAAAATTACACGGATTTTACTAAAATTGGATTGGACATTTTATATAATTAAAACTGAAGACGATAATATATTACTGAAGACTTTAACCTCCCAAAAATTCATAATGAAGAACAGAAACCAAAGACGTGGCAGCATGAAAAATATATTACTGAAGACTTTAACTTCCCAAAAATTCATAATGAAGAATAGAAACCAAAGACATGGCAGCATGAAAAATATATTATACTGAAGACTAACCTCCCAAAAACTCATAATGAAGAACAAAAACCAAAGACGTGGCAGCATGGTCTAAGACCTTAGCCGGTTCCTTGCGGGACGAACTAAAAAAAAAAAAAGTATTGCCACTCTTCTAAATCTAGACACAGAAGATTAATCGACGCGATTGTGCGCTCTACCATTTATGTTGTTTTTAGCTGCCAATGAGGGCTTTTCAATGACAGCTGTGAGTTGATTGCAATAAAATAAACTAGATGGCGCTGCAAGGAGAACAAATGTCGCTATCTCCAAAACTCGACATTGGCAGAATCCTTGGGGTAGTAGCTATTAATTAAGAATTGAATTGAGAACAAATTTAAAAACCTATTTAGAGGCTCAAAATTTCACCCATGCCGGGATTCGAACCCGCAACCTCTGGCTATCCGTACCAGCGCTCTACCAATTGAGCCAATTGAGAACAAATGTCACCATCATACGTTTTATTGCGTTTTATGTTGTACGCATAAGATTATTATTTGTGATAACCTAAACATCTTTTTGTAGTCTGTGATCTAAGCTAAACTACGTTTCGAGACTGTTGAAATTTGAAAGTTTTGAAGTACCTATTTTTACTTGGTTCATTACATACGTACGTGAATTGTGTCTTAACTAATGGCTAGCCCGTGCATTGAGCATTTTTGTAAAAACATAGGCACTCACCGTTTTCCTAAATTATGTAAATTTTGACATATTATATGACGTCAGCTCCATCTATCGGTAACTTGCGGTACTGTTTTTTGTTTTTAATGGCGCTTTGAAAAGCCCTTATTGATTGCTGGCGTGGTGTGACAACAAAATGTGAAACGGGGCGCGCGTCGTCGGTGCGCGGCTGGTTACACTGCACATAAGAACGAACAGACTGTAGTAGGAGTGATCGTTGCAAAGACGAACCGTTTTATAAGACCGTTTTGTGTTCCGCGACGATAGGACCGTTTTACGTTTCATTATAAAGCAGTGTCAGAGACTCTAAAGCAGTGCCAGCGTTCGTTCGTCGCGAGACCAGTCCTTAGATTATTTGACGCGGATATGTCCTTTAGTGCTATATTAATAGAGCCTAGAACGTAATGAGATCATTGCGACGTCGTCGTCGGCTCCTTGCTCGTTCCGTTCGTTTTGGTCTGTGATACAATAAAGTAATCTTTATGTCTATGAATCTACAGTCGAATATCGTGTAAAACAACTTATTTTTTCCGATGTTTCGTGATTTCGTCTCGTTCGCACTCGTTTGACCGTCCTCTGCGACTTGCTCGTTCGCATACAATGAAACCAGTTGCGAACGAGGACCGTTTCGAGGACCTGTTTTCGTTCCAGAAAAAACGGTTGCGTTTCGTCGTCGAAATATCGGACAACGACCCACTCCTAGACTGTAGTGCCACACCACTAGTACGTACCTACTACGTTGGAAGATCATTTCACAGTCTACGCAAAAAAAACTTTACGGATATCTAGTCAGTGTATGTAGTCTGTGACCTGTTGATCAAATGACACAGTCAAACACAGACAGATGACAGAATGTCAGAATCACAGAACGACAGGATCACAGGACAGAACAAATGATTACATCTTCGAGGTTAGATTAGAATCGCGTGTTTTACGTTTACCTTATTACAGTGAGACCAATAATTAGAAATATGCCTCAAACGGGTGCAACTCGCTATCAAAAGTTCCTAAAGTCGGAGAAAGGAAAAACAAAGCTTAAAGCCAAGAAAGATTTGCCGAGGGGCACGAACGTAACGAAAACAAATTTTAAAGTCAAAAAGATTGTTATCAAAGAACAGCTCAAGAAACATGGTGAAAGTGAAGCCTTATCAACGAGAAAATTGAACGTCAAGGAGTTACTTTCGCGTCTAAACCACTTTAATGTTCACTCAAGAACAGACGCGCTTGATGGGCTAAAACAGCTCATAACAACTCGCCCTGATGTCTTGGAGCAGAATCTTGGCCAGCTCGTTAATGGTATTATGCCGCTCGTCCTAAATATCGAAAAAGTTGTGAGTTACTAATGTTTATCCCTTACTTACTTTCCATGTTTATGAAGTTTTTGCAACCAGTTTATTTTACTCTTATTAGACACACTGAACCACTACTAGATTTCAAGAGATTATAGAATATTTAAAAACTGAAATGAGTCTAGATCCGGCCTTTTAGAGAGGTCCTTGCTCAGCAGTTTAGCAGCAGTAGCAGATTATAGGCTAAAAAGTTTTAAAAACCTATTTAGAGGCTAAAATTCCACCCATGTGCTCTCCCAACTAAGCCAATGGACAAGTACCGGCATCAGTGAAATTTTGAACCTCTTTACTATACTCTCTGCATTACTAACAGGCAGCGATATCTGGCTGAAGTAATTTGCATCATTTGCAGCCCGAGCACCTACTTTGAAGTTAGGTTTTACATCGGAATGATATCGTACCCACATGATTATATTCTTTTTGTTGCACTAACCCATGCTAAGGACAATTTTAAATCCTGTAACCTAAATTGTTCACTCAATTTTACTCTATAAAACATTGTTTTCAGGTCCGACGTGAATCCCTCAAGGTTCTTCACCTGATGCTGACCAATGCAACTAATGTGAGGATAGAGCCATTCTTTGACATAATGTGCACTTACTTACGTAGTGCTATGACTCATATTGACTCAAGAATCCAAGAAGATTCTCTGCTATTTCTCGATGTTCTGCTTCTTTGTACTCCAGATAGAATGGCTAATGATTTTCACAAGATCATACCAAATTTTTTGGACATGATATCAAAGCTGCGAGTGGATTCTAAGCCTGGAAGGACTCTGACTGTAAATCTTGACAGTCAAATAACAAGTGTGAAATGGAGAGTCAAAGTTTTACATAGACTACAACAATTTTTACACAAGTATATTGAATGCAACAACATAAACAAGTCTGAGAAAACTGTTGCACAAACTAATGTAAAGTTTGATGCTAACATAGCGAACCACTACCCATTATTTAATTCAAATTATACTTCTGTCTGCCAGCAGCCATCAGTATACAATCAAAACTCTGACTTAACTGAGAGTCCACTGGATAATGTGGAGAAATTCAAGACCTACATCAATACTCTGATGCCACTACTCTTTGAAACTTGGCTAGAAGTCTGCCCAAATGCTAATAGGGAAGCTAATATTGAAACTGTTGTCAACGAAGATGCTGCAGGCTTATTGAAACACTCTCTCCAAGTTATTATTTCTTTATGGGAACTTGTTAAGTATCTAAACCAAAAGAACCCAAATGCGAACATTTTGCATTTCTTCTCTCAAAAATACAGGCAGTCTTTCACACAGCATATGTTTCAGTTCTTTCCTTACATAACTAATTTACGGAGAGGAAACAAGCCTGCCACTTCAACCGTATTTGATGACACTGTAAACGATCCAAAGTTAGTTATAGAGAACTTACAAATCTGCCAACTGTTCATTCAATTCAACCCAAATGTGAATGTAAAGACACAAAATGCAGAGGTAACTTCACTTATGAATTACATTGAAAGGACTTTTAACCAGAACTGTCAGGAAGATATCAATAATGCAGTGATAAAAATTTTGCACACAATATTTTCTGAAGAAATTACGAGCTGGACGAAAAATACCTCTGTAATGAATGCATTGATCCAAAAACTTATATGGGCTTATTTCAACCAAGAAAAATCAAGCAACTTCCGACAAAAAATATTTGCAGTACTATGCCAGATTGCTTTGAATGCGAAACTGGCACATTTCCATACCAGTGAGGCTTTCAAAAAGTGGATCAGTAATTTACCTGATATTTTATTAGAGGAAACAGTATCTGTTGAGACCATCAATATTTTACTCAAGTTTGCTTCAACAAATAACAAAATTTTCAATGATATTATAAAGTCAAAACTGCTGGCTATTGTTAATAACTTGCCCAAAATAAAAGTAGCTGAAGTGAATGATGCAAGTGTTTATAAATTGTTTTCTCTACTGTATTGGATCAAATGTTGGGATAATGACACTTTGAATTTGATTGAGAAACAGTTGGTCGAGAATTCATACAGAAGCGACCATGGAAAATATATTTTTGATACACTTAGATTGAGAAGTGCAGGTGTTTATAATTTATAATAAAATTATGTGCAAACCTGAAGCTTTTTTAATTTCTTTCTGTTTTCATTACCATAACTCAAAACACACAAATAAAATGTAGCCATTTATTTTCAGAACTCATTCAAACACAATATTTCAAACCAAACATCTCATTAAATTATATGTTAATATTGTAATATTGCTGGTAACAAAATTACTGTATGGTAACTCAATTAAATGACACACTCACTGTAGTCAAATTTAAGCATGGATTCCGTTCTCTTCCTTGCAGAGAAATTGTGACAGCAAAGTGACCATAATCTATCTACTAACTAACATTATGAATATGAGGAACTCAACATTGTTAAGACTCACTTAAAGTAATTCTTGTAAACAAAAAGATCTCACAGTCCTACAATAGGTTTGCAGCTATAGAGAAACTTTACTCAAAAGCTGGCATAACAAGTATTTATTCATGTAACAAATATAGGATGCATTAAATCTAGATATTCAAGTGATATTGCAGTTTTATAGCAGTGATAATTTCGTGTCTTAATGTTATGGCTCATGCATTGCATTGTCCGTTACATTTTGTAGCGTCGTTACGGCGTTGTGCCTCCATTTCATAAGTTTCTATATGAAATCTAAAAGTAGGAGAGATTCAATAAATAAGAAGACTAGTCAAACTAAAAACTAATGGGTATACTAAAAACAACTAGACTATGTACACCGTTAAAATAAATTTCTCTAATAGTTGAGTTGAATTTCACATTTGGCAAATTTTGGCTAAATTATACATCACCAATTGAGTTCTTTATAAGTAGTAGATTTCACGTATTTTAGAGTAAATAAATTGTGCAATGAAGTACTTAAAAGAGAACTTCGAAAGTCAGACTTTCCATCTAAGAGTAAAAACAGATTGTACAAATACAAGAGTTTCATAGTATGAAAGTAACAAAATTGCATTTAATGCTTGTGACGGATTTTCAAAACATAATTTAGTAAATCAATGTGTATTTAATACGTATAACAATCAACATTCGTTAGAAGACATTCTTCAAATGTCTTATTTAGATCAGAGAATAAGTAGACATTGTTGTCATTTCCACAATGGAAATGTAGCATTAAATCTCACATGTTGCCATCGACCGATTCTAGAATCATTCATCAATTAACTCTATTTTTAATGTACCTACAAGTTGTAACAGTCTAAAATCGGAAGACGGTTTACATACTTTGCTTACATTTTCCTTCTAATTAATTACGCGGACATTTTTCCTATTCAACTAAGACAACATTTCTATACAATGTTGCAGAAGATCCATAACATTTTCATGCATAGCATTAAAGTATATTTTTCTATGTCGCCTGTTGTAATATTGACAGCTTAGAAGTGGCAAATAAACGCTAGGTGCCAAAACACCATATTTTACTTTCAAATAAGAGTACCTAGGTAATAAAAGACTCTGCATTATATACTTACCTAACTGTTCAATCAACGATGACCTCATAATGTAATGTCCGAAAGGTAATGTGAAGTAACATCTGCGCAGTCAGGATGAGTTAAAGGTGGATACGTAAGAGCAATTTCTTTTTAAATTATCAGATAATTTGATTACTAAATTCCGAAGAATTATTTCATACCACACCCCCCGCTCAGTCCACACTAAGTCAAATTTGTATGGTCATGTTTTTGTCGGAATCTTTAATCTTCTTTGAAAGTGAAGGTCAGTACCTTTTATCCTCTGCGCTATTACATTACATACCTAGTATATATTTATAGCGTGGGCCCATCATTATTTGAAATTTATTGAAGACCTATTGAGTTTTCCTTTTATTTGTTTTTTTTACGCGCGGTATTGTGGCGGAGGCAGACAGCATAGCCTGAAAACAAAAAAAAAAAACTCCATAAATAATCAGAAAAAGCAAAAGCTATGTAGTAGTGATAATGTGGCGACACCTATGGTTAAAAAAAAACGAAATAAAATGGATATGAATTGCAACACATTAAAAAAAACACTAAATAACGAAATAAAATCAATTGAAATCGATAATTAACTACATAAATAATCTGTTAAGGTGTAGTCGCATTATAAGAAGAGTAAGTTTTTATTAGCAAGTTATGAATAAATAGTTGTTATGTTTTAAATATATAATTATGTAACATATAACTATGATTACAATACACAAAATAAAATAAATATACACATTAACTCAAAATTAAAGGTATCACAAAAATATTGAAACAGAAATGAAGAACTTTGTTACAAGAGAATAGAAACTATTAACTAACTGTTATCTGAACTACAAAACTCTTCAAGCATCATGTTTGATTCACAGAACTCTAATAAGATCGGTTACTGTATTATTTGCATGCAGCACACAACGCAGACACGCAAAACTATAGTCAAAATAAACATACTGTTTCTGCCTAAAACGTCATCTAAAAAGGACATTAGGGATTTACACATCTGTACTTTTCGATGTAGTTGGTATTTCGTCTTCTACGTTTGAGTATTTGTATTCAGGATGAGTCTGTCTTTTTGCTTCGATTAGTTTCTGTAAGGCATCACTCTTTTCCATTATATCGTGTGTCATCACTTCAGTTTCTACATCTGAGGCATCTTTTAAACTGACTTGGTGATCTGCCTTTTCATTGGTTGTAGAATCTGTCACGAGTGTAATTATTTTGTTCAATTCGGAACAACTTTGAAAATCGTCAGCTTTTTCGTAAGTTGACGATCTTCTGCTATGATCACCGGACGAAGTCGACAAATTGTCACCTTTAGTTTTGTCGTTTTTCTGCCAAAAAGCCAATTTACTGGGTATCTGTAGCAATTTACCAATGGCGGTACTGTTACTCTTAGATATTCTGCCAGGCGATTTCGATTTGTGACGTTTTTTCTTTTCAGCTATCGGGTTTACTACCAGACTATTTGATCCGCCAGTTTCTTTAAAACTTTTATTCGGCAAAACACTCAAGATGTCTACTAAACTCTCTTGGGATGTTGTCAGAGAAGCTAAGTTGCTAGTTTTATCAAGTTCAGCATAGTTATTATCTGTTTCAGGCTTATTTGGCGGTGGCGGTGCCTTACCCTTTCCATAACGGCCTCGAGGCGATTTCCTTTTGCTTTTTGGTGAATTCTCAGGTGTTCCAAATGATGCCTCGTCATCGCTATCCGACGATTCATTCTCATTTGGTGAAGTATCAAGACTTGTCTCTTCCTTAGGAACAGGCAAAGGCTCTTCTATTTCTGAACTGCGGTTCTCTTCCACTTTAAATGGAACCGTAATTTCTTTGGGAATAGTAACGTCATTTTTTATTTCGTCTTTAGCTTCTTTAGGTAAAGGTTGTATTTTATCATTGTAGTCTTTATTAATTGGAACTGTAATTTCTAGTGCATTAATAGCGTCGTTGTTAATTTCGTCCTTAGTCTCTTTTGTTAGCGGTTGAGTTTTGACACAGTGATCTTTATTGTCAGTATCAAGAATGTCTTCGATCGTTTTTCTACTGATTGTATCAAGGTTCTCTGACGCATTCTCACTGGCAGTCATTTCTAAAACAGGCTTATGCACAAACTCATTCTGTTCAACAATATTATCAGTTTCAGCTTCTTCAAACACGTCCTGCGATTGATTCTTCGCTTCAACTGTTTCTACTTCGTCTTTATTTAATCTCTCCTTTTGGTCCTTCGTATCTGTATTGTTTAAATTGTCATTCAGTTCTATGTCTCTAATATTAGTGTTAAAAGGGTAGTCGCCTAGGACCTGAACTATTCGTATTTGGTCCCCGACGTACTGGTAAATAAAGGGTGGTTCGGAATGGGACAGAAATAAGGGGGAAGGGACATTCATAAGGGCAGGCATATTGGAATAATCATAGATGTCTTCGTCGTGGGCTTCCTCGATGATCACTTCGCTGTCCTTTAAATAGAAAAGTCTTAAGTCTACTTCAATTCCAGGAAAAACACATAAATAGATAAATCAAAGACGTTATCCTACTAAATGCATTATACAGACTTATTAAGAGCGTAGAAAGAGATAGATCACAGCGAACGTGACATAGGTATGCACTGTGATCAATATCTTCGCGGTGTATAAAATCATACCAATAAAGTAACATGCAAAAAGAAAATAAATTAATAAACTTATAATCATAGAAAATATAGGTTTCCTATCTAAGTCCAATAATTATAGAATAGTAACTCTACCTGCAGAATTACTACCTCGCTACGATATTTGCGAAGCACGATAAAGTAGTTCGCGTGATATATGTGCGTGGTCAAGTGATTACATTTAGCATTTTAGTCACGCTATAATAATTTTACAGTATATAAGTCCTCTAAGATTATATTGAAGAGTCTCCGAAGTGGCATTATGCTCTAGGCATAGGCCGATTTTACATTTGCAAATAAACGTGACTGGACACCAATGGTGCACTTCTTGTCACTACCAGCCAACGATGAAATCGTAACTAAGTGATAATATATATTTCGCACAATTTCCAGCACCAAAATAACCCTGACTTGTAAGGTTTCCTTCACCGCCAACCCACTAGCAAAGCTTGATTTTTGAACAACTCTATTGAATATCTTCTTAGCTCGCGCATAAACCTTATACGTTTTATTGTTTAACCTATCCTATACGCTGCTGACAACACCGTCTTGTTAAGTTAATACACATTGTATGCTGGAACCAATTTAATTTCCGAGGTTTCTTGCTTAAACCACGCAAATACTCGCTAGACCGTTACCAGCAGCGAATGTGTTAAGGGCCTCTACTAACGCGAAAAATTCAAATAATATTTTCTTTTACAGGTCATCTTTAACAAAAGGGGTCTTTTTCCAATATGTCAATTATGTAATTTTTTATCTCTAAAAGAAGATTTGATTTTTTTATTGGTGGCGCTAGTGAATCAAGCACGACTCCGCGGAATCTATTTTAGTTCGCGTGAGTGCCCTCGAGTTGTCTTACCCAAACACCTTAAAATGGTATCCAATTTTTTCGAAAATGGTTAGCAAAACGTCTGGTTCCGATGGGGGAGCAAGTGGGAATAACTTTACGTCTTAAACCCCAACGACCTAATAACCTTAAAATTTCGTGTTGCTACAAAGACAACATTGTGAAAGAAGCGAGATTCGTACCACAGTCTTAATTTTTTTTAATACACGTTTACAAAAAAAAACCTTCGATACAGAACATGATCATCAGTACATTGTACATGTCTCATTTTGAGTAAACATTTACCTGTACTATGAGTTTCCGTATGAAGGGTACCAATACCTAGGTATTATTATAGATAGACATAGGCAAAAACTTCACCTTTATACCCAAAATATTTAATTGTGGTAAGAAACCAGTTTCTTTTATTGTCACTCACAAATGTGAGATGCAATTTAATTTAATTGATATTTTTCACGTAAGCAAAGTTAGCAGACCTCGGCGGCATGGTGCCTCTTGATGGCAGTGACGGCGCAGTTCGAGCGGCGCGGGAGCGCACGCGCGCCCCTACCGAGCATTGTACAAGTCTCATTAAAGTAAATATTTACCTATACTATGAGTTTCCGTATGAATTTTAGTTATTCTTAGAAAGGTATTATTTTGGTACATATAAAATCTTTTCGCAATAGCCAAATGCAAAATCTCTCCGCCTTTATACCCGAAATATTGAATTGTGGTAAGAAACCCGTTCCTTTTAATGCCTCTTACATGTGTGTAGCTAATTAATTCGATTGATATTTTTCTCGTAAGCAAAGTTAGCAGACCTCAGCGGCCTGCGGCCTCTTGATGGCAGTGACGGCGGTGCGGGCGGCGCGGGGGCGCACGCGCGCCCCTACCGAGCCGGCGCGTGCTAGCGACGCGCCCGAATTGTCCGCGCTAGAGTAGCCGGAGCTGATGTCCTCGGTCGACTTTATGTGACTGTTGGAGGGAAAAGAGTGTATCAAGGCGGCTCCTCAAGGTGCAATTCCCATACAAACGTAGGTTTATGTTGTCATTCAAACGTAGAAATTATCGCCTTATAACTCATTTCATAGGAACCACACTGGAGGCTATAATAGGCATGTCGAAAGTTTTTAAATCCTCTTCCATAGTGTGGGGACACATTTTTTATTTACAAAAAAACATATTTTTTCGTAAGAAACTAAAGTTTAACAAAGGTTAAAGCCATTTCTCTAAATTTATTTAAATCTGTGAAACAGCTCGCAGTGTCATGGCGTCGAATCTGACGTCACGCCCAGGTAAATAAACACCAAACGTCAAACAAAGCACTGGTGAAGTTTACCAATGTTACTCAAGCGTGGCGTCACGCGGTGTGATTGCTGTTACGGTCAAAACGGCTATTATACAATTCTTTTATTTTATTGAAATGAAATGAAAGGGTTTTATTCAAAGTAGCACAGAAACTGCGGCTTAATGAACGTTACATATTGAAAATATCATGTTCAAAGTCAAGCCTGGGATGTAAAAGGATCATAATGACGGTTGCCTGGAAGAAATAGCTTTTAGTGTTATGTCGCCCATTGTACTGTATTTTTGTATAATTTCAGTTACTGCAATTTCTGTGCACAATAAAAACTAATCTATCTATTTCATTCATATGTTATAGTTAGAAATCTGTATCTTAAAGTAGATTATTATTATTAAGTATAAGTATGTAAGTATCAATATTCAAATTTGCACTGGCTACCCGTCTTTCTAATTTCCTTCAGCAACTTTCCATCGTAAGGTTGTCTGGAAGAAATTGCTTTTAGCAATAAGGCCGCCAATTGTACTATGTATATTTGCAATTGTTTTGTATTTGTTGTTTTTCCAGTGTACAATAAAGAATATTCTTATCTTAGATTCAAATATAACACTATGTGAAGGAGAGGTACCTGAAATCTGGCTCGTCAGCCCGAGCCCGCGGACTCCGAACGTCCACATCCACTTCCGAGAAGTAAATCGCCGACCGCGTGTTGGATTCAGAGGCGCTGCGACGCGTTGTGACGCCGCTGCAAAGCAAAACCAACTTTGTTACAGTCTGTTAGATTTTAGAATATACCTCGGGCACTAGAGTAGGCTTCAGTTTTCCCCGAAAGCACACGAGTGTAATACATCCTACTTTTCTTCACTATTTTGAAAAGTTATGTGTTATTAAGTGTCATATTAGTTCCGGTATTTCTATTACAGGAATATATCCGATAGTAGCCGAGGTATGTTCTATAAGCTAACAGACTGTACACGCCTTTTGTCTTTTATGTGGGTGTATTTCCTGGTTTGTGATGTCCTTTCCTCGCCTTGTTACCATAGCAGGGTATAGTCCACAGAACATAGGTGTAGTCATTCTAGTCACGTGGTACAAAAACGCACCGTCCAAATGGGGCTCAACCTATGATATCACAACTTGCAGGTTGAGCCTTGTTATAATGTATGGAGGCGCCTTATAATGAAAGAGAATGCAGCCTAGTTTGAAATGAAAATGTTTTATTCAAAGTAGCACAGAAACTGCGGCTTAATGAACATTACAATTCAAACTAGGTGTCCATTTCAAAATCTAGATCATTTTTATGATCATTTCATGTCTATGATGTGCTGTTAAAGAATTAACTAATACCTTCGTCCGACGTTGCGTCTAATAAGCTGGGGCTCGGCCATAACATCGTCGGCCTCATCTGAGCGTTCGTCTCGTGGATCACACTCAGTCAGGTCCGACAGACTATAGCTCTTCCGGATCTGCTGGACCAGGCCCCCGCCGCCCTGCGAACAGATAGTGAGAAACGTGAGTCCCATGTCTCTTACTTAAGGCTATTCTTATGTGGAGCATGCTGTCTCGCTCGCACTATTCAACATTTCTAGTGATTGTATGAGCATACTTGTGATGTATGTGGTCTGAGGGCTGGATGAGAGCGGTGGTAGCGGAGCGGTGTAGAACTCCGGCTTCTCAATCGGGAGGTCGTGGGTTCGAACCCCGGCATGTATTTCTAAGTTATGTACATTTGTGAAATATAGTAGCAATGTTACTCGCTGACGGTGAAGGAAAACATCGTAAGGAAACCCTAGTGTCTGAGGTGTTAGCGTACCTCAGCGCGTGCTACGTACAATGGCCCAACTATGAGGCTGTGCGGAAATCTCAGGTCTATCTAACTAACTGAGGGCTGCCGGCTGGATGGATAATTAAATTGGAGAAACTCAAGGCATATTTTTCTTATCCTGTACTAAGATTAATTATTTAGAAAAAAACATTCCAAAGTTTTGGAAACAACATTTTTTTTATCAAAATCTACGTAAAGGAAATGTTAATATCCAAAAAATGTTCGTGAATCCACAGACTAAATTCATCAAAACTTTACTAATTTTATTACAATAATTAAAAATGGTAATTTGTGCGAGTGAGGCAGCATACTTCACGTAACAGCCTTAGCAAGACATGGCTGGTGCCATGAGGGTTCGCATAACTTCTTGGGTGGTTCGATAAGATGTAACAGTAAAATAACGTTAGCGATGTAGACTGAACTGCGCCAATATTTTTTTTTGTTTTTGTATCATGACACTTGTGCGACTGCAACAAAAACCACAGTGATGCCACTGAGGATACTTAATACAAATTGTTGCTATCATCTGATGATGTGAAGGTGCAGACTTAAAGACATTGTGCCTAAGTGACAATAGAAGTTTGTTGAGTAACTGTAAACACGATCTCTGTCTTAATGTACATTTAACAACGTCACACGCGGATTGGTTTGTAGGTCGAGTGTTACTACATTATCAAAATAGAGGGAAACTGTATCTTCCTTACGGTCATTGTTAAGTACGTTGGATTATCGAATTAGTATAAGTAGCAGTTATGTTCCATAAAGCCTTTTCAAACTGCGTGTAATGAAAGCTGCTATCTGCCACCTATAACAAATGGCTAAAGTCTAAACAAACCATAAACCAGTAGAAAATTAAAACTAGTATAAAATAAACAAATTACTTACATTTCTGGACGGCACCGTTTGCTAAGGTTATATTTAACTCAATTTCAATATTTCAGCTTTGCTGTGGGAACTGGCGTGAGCTACAAGCGTTGGGTTTTGTCTTTGCCCAATTTAGATTACAGGCTATTTTTATGTAGTGAAAAAGATACAAGAACAAAATCAAGTGAAACACATTTATTTCGAAGTATAGTTATCAAACGAGTTATTAAAATTATTTAAACTAAATCAGTCACACAGAACTAAGTCTAGACAGCTAGTTACAACATACATAACCTAGCGATAGTAACTCATGCACTCATTTTCCTAATAACACAAAAAGTAATAAAGCTTTATATTGCGGTTACACTTAGCTTCGCTCGTGATCTCTGAACGAACGACAAAATGACACTGTTTTTGAACTAAAACTTTCGTAAGCACAACACATTGTAGACTTTTAGTCCGGATTTACTTACGGGTGTTGTTATATCTCTGCGAATCGGAGCGAAACCTGGTCGAACTTTTCCGATATAACAACACCCGTTAGTAAATCCGGACTAAAAGTCTACAAAATGACACTGTACCGGTAAATTGCAAATTTCCACGATTTCATCCATGTTACTGAACCCTGAAGACATTACACGTGATGTTCAGCATTTACAATCCTACTCCAGTTGATAGCCAACCAGGTTTGTTCAAACTATGAAATCTGGTAGATATCAGTTCTCACTAAGCCAATTGTAACCGCCATACAATAAAATAAAATGTACAAAATACATATGAAATTCACACTAGTGAGATTGTATAACGTCGTCAATTAGGAACATAGGGAATTTTCGTTCAAGAATATAAAACAAAACACCGAATTTTGAGCAAAACAACCAGATAACTAAGGCTAGCACTTCATAAGACCTAAGCAATAAAGGCTAAACAGGATCAATCTAGGGTAATTTTAATCTACATTATGTTATGTGATGTACATGAATCCTTAGCAATAATCTGGATTACTACAACAGATAAACAAAGGGATATGTTAGGACGTAGCTTGGTCATAACGAACGGCGATAGCTTGTTACAAAAATATCGTATCACTTTAAGCCTAGACATCACAGGTCCGAGTAAAAGGGCATTTTCAAATTAGGAGGCCGTATATATGACAGTTTATTCGCAACGCATGTCTTTGTTGGTTCCAATTCTTTGGTCTCAGTTTCAGTATTGGGTGATATTTTAGTTTCAAACACTGTCCAATTTGGAAAATTACCCTTTTCAAAACATCCCGCCTGAGAATGTAGAGTTAAGTAATTTGTTTTCAAATTAATGTTAATAGGTCGGAGTGTGTAGCGAATCGAGTATATTACTCTTTTTGTAAGTCTTAGGACTCAAACAGCAGAGCGTCTCACTAGCAACGAGAGTTTCACGGGTTTGATAGCATAAAGTCCATTATCGCACTATGTTACTTTTGGTGCCAATCCACGCATTTAAAGTAGACAGTAATGTGTGTGTGTGGTTTTCGAATCTGTCAAATTTTGTTTGTTGATTTTCGAAAGGGATATTTTGAGAACGTGATATTTTGAGAATGGGATATTTTGCGGACGTCATGCATGCATTTGCGGAAATCACAAGGTTACAGGCTTTTTTATGATATCTCTGTATAATGTTATCGCTGTATAATCTGAAACGGTTGCGAATAATTTTTAGCCGCTCTAATGCTAAGTCCGAATTTCACCTATCACAATGACTGCCGTTTGCCACAAATCTAAGAACTTCATAAATGATGCGCTATGCTTCCTATGAGAAACACCTAACTTAGTGACAAACGCTGTTCAGTTTCAACGGTGTGATTGTATCTAAGACCCGGACTCCCTACGCATATTCTACATTATGAATTCAGTCGACCATTATCTCATTTCTATCAGCCTCAGCCTGCTTGGCTACCTGACTACGGGTCCGCCTACTCCTAGACTTACTCCTAGCCTTTCCTGCGTTGCGTTTGCGCACAACGTTCCCTCGCGACCGGGCAGATGTCAGATCCGGCTCGTAATTAGGATCTGACGCGTCCCCGTCACCAATGTTATCGTCGCCGCTGTCTAACTCAACAATCTCGGCAACGTTCGCGCTACGTTCGTAGTCTAAGTCTTCGTAGGTCTCCCTGTATCCATCGGTGACGTCAGCTCCCTCTAGGGCGCGCCTTACGACGTGTTGGTTATCGGCGCTCGGCAAATTGAGGTTCTGCGCGAACGGTGGGAGCGTTTGTGGATGGGCGAGGATGGGTGGGGTATTAAAAAAAGCGTGTTAATAAAATTAAAGAAACAAAAAACGTACGGTGTACTTAGGAAGCGTGGTTTAGAACGATTTTGTGGGTTTTCTTTTGTTGTGGGCATGCTTGATGGCAACAATGAAGCTGACTGGTTGGGAGAAGGGACACTGTTTTATGCATGACTTGAAACAGCCTCGAATCAATATCGTTGGCCAACAGTATCTAGTGCCTCCGGAAGCCAAACAACTACATGGATGAAACAAGGAATTTCTTATGAGCACGCAAATGAGAGCAGTAAATGTTTTGCTTCAAGTTATTTACAGAGGTTGTTATCAAACATGCCGCACTCTGCCCAGCCCTGTGGTAGCAGCAACTCAGTAATGTAAACAGCTATATTTTAAAGTGGGAACTCGTGAATTTTAGGGTTAACGTCCACCATAACCCTTCTGGTTATATTTGTAATTCGAACAAGATCTCTTATTTAGGAGGCTACAAAGATCTCATTTGAATTCGGGTGTAATAAAAGCGTGCACTTAGAATAGTTTTGTCGTTACGAAGACATCGACGAAAACACATAGGAACATTAATGAAATATAGGAACTTGTTTGATAGCAGCGTAATTTTGTTTGAATGGTGAAGGTAATTACTAAACTTTGCTGGTATAGCTTGATCCTATCACTTAAACTATTTTGACTAATCACCCGAGTGCGTTTATTGCAACAATTTAAACATGTAAAGATTGGGCTAAATTTATACTTTAAGCACTAGGTGTTAAGAGAGTAATGTGACAAAATTGACGTAGAAAGAGATAGATTGACGTCGCGACGCCAAACTATCTTCTGATGTCGGGGTTCCCAAATATGCACCACGATGCGCGGATGTTATCACCGAAAACTAAACTTACTTATAACGTAGATATATTTAGTAATTTCATTTTGTTTAATATTGCACTACCTGCTAATCTTGTCTCCAAAACTGGCTGGTTAATAATGCTAAGTAGCATTAAGGTCGCCTATGTGCAAAATTTTTATGCAATAAAGAATTTTAATAAAAATTATAATAAATAATACACTGTGCCATTACATTATTATGTATATATAAAGACTGATTGGAATCAAGAAGCAACAACATGGGTGACTTTACGGTGACGACCGCTACGTTCATTTTTCCGAGCACTTCCGTGCTTCGCAAGGCTGTCATGTAACGGCAGTCGTTAAGCCATGTCAGAGGCCTTATGGGCGGCTCGATAACTTCCGACAGTAAGACCCGCCACTGTCTTACAATCCTCCGCCAACCCGGACTTGGCCCCCGTGGTGGAGTATGGCCTAACCTTCTGCGAGGCAGGAAAAGACCCGTGCCCCAGCTAAGGGAACATACAAGGTTGGACATCGATGTATATAACAACGATCAATGATCGGATAGCCATTGATCGTTATTATATCCATCGATGTCAACCCTTACTACATTATTTCTACTAGAGCTCCGAGACAAAAGTCCAAACGCATACGAACATAGCAAGTTTGAGAACCCCTGCTCTGACGCCTTACCTACAACCTTCATAATGTAAACGTCTTCGTCACGACAATACTACGATACAACAATCATTACAAAAAGCTACAGATCCGAGCTTGTCCATGAGCGTACCTTTATGGCGGTCTGCATGATGACTGTGGTGGCATAGTTGACGCCTTTAGTGCCTAGATTCAGCACAGTGTGGTAGCCCTGGTCCTTAGCTTTAGCGATGTACTCATCTATTTCCTGAAAAGAGATGAAAATAATTGATTGAGCTTAACATACCACTACAGTAGAAATAAATCTCGATTTTATACCGAGCATAACGTAAAAGAAAGAAAAATCCGTCAAAGAAACAGAAAATATCCAACTCTATGTAACTTTAAGCCACGTGTGTATGACCAAGGTCTAGAATTTTGCTTTTGATTTTGGCCACAAATGTCAAACTTTAGATTCGTTCCCTATAGTCTACAACAAAATAATAAAAACAGGTGATACTCCCGCTAAGGACTGAATAAAAGAAAAGACATTCATGCGAAGCAAGACCAATATACATAAATTATGTACGCGAGTTTGACTAGCTTTCACTCTGCTAAATCGATAGCTGCTAACACAAATAAAACTATACATATTGATCCGGAGAAAAAAACAGGAATAGATACCGTACTACAATTAGATACTGGTTACCATAACACAGGGTATTCTATTATAGTTTACAGGACAAGTGACTGCGTTGTATGGAAGTTTTTTTTAGACAGAACGGTGGACAACACTATCGTTACTTCCAAGGTTTCTCAGTAAGACCATTCATGTACCGTAATCAGAGTAATTCCTCGCTCATATTTCACCGGACGTCCTAATAACCCCGTGGCATAATATCCGCAGCCAATTACGTATTTCAGTCTACTCCCAACGCCGGACGCAAGAAACTTCTGTAATTAAACTTCCTACACAATATCTCGGGGCTATTATGTACCTGGTAATTGGAAGTCCGCATTTACAGTTCTTTAGCAATCCCCATATTAACGTTTTTATTTACAAACGACGAAATTAAACTTTACCATTACGTTGGGTATTGCACCTAGAGGGAGCCTCTTAAGCTCTAAATCGAGCTAACAATTTAGACCCTCCAAAAGTTTCACATTGAGAAAGGAGGAAAAATGGGGGGGTCATGCGGCCAAAACCTATCTGGCGCCAATCAGTGACGTTAGAGGCGAATAGACCTCAAAGTCGCCGCAAGAGCGCACCAGTGGAGACCTTTGATAAAGGTCCTTTGTCCTTGATGATGAGACAGGATACACGTTATTATATTATTTTATTTATCAAATAAAATGTACGTGCTCGCGCCCTCGTCGCACGTCCCCTCTGTATGTGGCCGCTGGCTAAGCAATGGCGACGTATGATGTCCAGTAGCTAATGTCCTAAGATCCTTGAAGTATTTCTTATCAGTTCTCGCCTGCTAAGAGCCTGATGCAAAAACTTTCTGTAGTATCAGGTTCATCGTCACATCCTGCTCTACGATAGTATTTGAATAAGAAGTTAAAAAAAAATTGTTTCCAACCTTATGATCTTTAAAATTAATTGCAACTTTAGGGAGAGTAACTACAAGTCATCTTTGGAATTGCTTTCTTTAAGTGTAATAAATCGTATATTCATTTATATAATGAATATTTGGGAACGATGACAGAGAGTCGTAGGATGCTTGTAGCACAGGATCGGGAAGCTTGGAAAACCGTGAGGGTCATGATAGAGCGAGGGATCATCATCAATTTGATGCAGTGGGCGTCAAATGGGTGATGATAAATAGATGGGTACCGAACCAGGATTCTTCATGTCAGGATCTTGACACAAAACTAATAAGCTAACAAGATATGAAACTTCAGTTAAATTTACAAAGCGCGATTAGACATTAGGGGAGGGCTATGTCCAGCAGTGGACTAATATAGCCTGAAGAAGAAGATCAGACATTGTAAAATTTGTAAGTTCTTAGCAACAAAAAAATATTTTACTGTTGTTTATTAATTTATTCCGAAGGAAATTATTTTACAGTCGGATGTATTTTTATTATAGGTATTCATTTTATTGTAATGAAACATTTTTTTCACAGTTCAAATTAACATTGTTCATGTTAGAGTCTTTAAAATGGAGTACTGGTCCCAAGCGAATCCAGATTTTTCCAGATTTTATCGGTGGAAAGTAAGTTAAGAAAACACATTGATTGTTTCACCTGTTCTCGCCTGCACAGCGCCGGATGCACAAACTTCCTGTACAGTATTGAGGACCCCTTTGTTGCTGGGGAGAGCAGCCACAGCACCAACACAATCTTCACCTCGTAGTAGAACGGGAACCACGAGAGGAACACGTCGGTGAATGTCTCCATGCACGTGAAGAGAGCGAACACTATCCAGTACATCATCCATTTTACCTGTAACGTAGAGACAATGCCGGAAATTACTATAGTGGCATGGGCAGTCCAGAAAGATCCTGGAATACTTTTCTGTGATAATAAAACAGAAAACTTTTCTGTGATAATTCTTGGAGATTTTAATAAAGTACCAGTACAAATTATTAAATAAAGGACCAGTACAAATTATTGTGCTGCGTTGTTGTGACAAAAGTTGCTCATGTGAAACCTGAAGTCAACAATAATGATGCGTATAATGTACATTACACCCATGATTAGACAGGTATTGCAAAAAGTTAACTGTTTCAGAGTTGTTGCTAAAACACGCGAAACGGAAATGTAAATAAGCATGCAGATACATCTATCATTACAGCGTGTTAGTAAAGTTCACATGTTGTGGTGGGGCATTGGCCGGTCTCAAGGCGAAATCATTTTACATTTATCCGATCAGAAATAATTCCGAAAGTGCAAGTTTCTTAACAAAAGAGAGAACGCACCAGACAATGCCTTAATTAACTTTTCTGACCCTATGAGTCAAACGGTAACCGTCGTTAGTGAAACTACAGACACAAAAACACACTTTCAATGAACTACCTTTTTACACTGAAACAAAGAGTAAATCACCGTCACGGTACATCCAGGAAACTAGATAAAGGACGCGGGAGCTGAAGCGTATCGTGCTAGCTTAAGCATGCAGGGCGACAAGGCCATAATCAATAACTATAACAAAAAGGTTACTCACGTATTCCTTCAAATTCTTCGTCCGCACAGCTTTGTATGACGCATAAGCTGGGTACAGTGTCCCGAATATCAATCTGCAAAATGGATACAGCACTAGGTAAGAGATCATCCTTGGTGCAAAAAATCCCGCTAGCACTGCTAGTGCACCGAAATTGGCAAAGGAAACACTAGGGATGCATCTGCTGAGGAGCGCTCCGAGGTTGTCGACGAATCGATTAAGAACAGTGCCGCTCGATGTTTCGAGCGGGCTGTCGTAGTCGTCGTCTACAGTAGGATCGTATCGGACAATTTGTGTGTCGGTGCTGCAAGCACGGCTGTATTCGGCCTCGAGTTTGTTGACAATGAAGCGGACTCTCGAGAGACCGAGACTCAGTGGCGGTAGCAAGCCGGCGTCACGGTAGCCGCGGTTGCGACCGGTATCCATGGAGACGGCGGCATGAAGACTGGCTGGGGAACCTCACTATTTTCACAGTTTGTTTACAAGGGGATACGTCTGACCGAGTGCGCTCTAGATATGCAAATGATAAGTGATCCAACAATGCGCACGCGTCTGGGATTTGTTATTGAGATGAATCTCGGAACTCGGCATCTTTGGTCACACGACTAAATGCTTAGCATGCGATCGCGCTTTGTTACTAATTAAAGTATAAAATCGATACGAGGTTTCGGAGTAGCTAAGTCAGTTTTTCTGTTGTTTTTTTTTACCTAATTGATTTAGTATTTTCGGCGCCGCTAACCGAGCTGTTGAATTAGCCATTTCCGTTTCGTAACCATATTTCCTTAGCACGAAAATGATGTACTAAATAGAGAGTTTGTACTTCGGTTACGGTTGTTTTGCAGTATAACAACTGAAATACAAAGTCTTTATATGCTGCCATCTGTGCCGTCCACGCACTATGGTTATAATTTGAGGTTTATTCGTGAGCACAATACAAAAATAAAGCATGGACTAAGGTCATTGAATTGAGGTGACTATTTCAACCTCTGAAAATTTGTCAGACCGACGACTGGCCGAGGTTGTATTGCTGTAATTCTGATTACCTTACTGCGATTGTATTGTCCAGCCGAAACACATTACTCAGACAACCGAGTCTCTAAGACTAGACATTTCGACCGACACAGACGTTTGATATTTACGATTTCTGGTCCGTATTATTCTTGCAAACATCTAGCTAGAGCGAGCATTGAATGTAAAATTCTTCGTAATAATGCAATCTCAATATAGAAGACGAATGAGTTCTAATTTACGGCACGGAACTGGCGATTGGTTGGCATGGAAACACACGAGAAAATTACAAAACATAAGTGGTGCGTCCTCGAATAATAGGCGCATTCGACTGAGTATATGTATTTAAAAGCAAGTGAGCAAGAGATTTTTTTGCAATTAACAAAGTTAATAATTTTTAGTTCAAAAAAGTTAATAATATTGAAATAAAATACAAAACCCGGAACTTTTTAGCAAACAACGCGAACAGTTAAAGAGAAAAAGAAAGTAAAAAGTGGTGGCTCACATTCGACGGGAGTAGAAGGAGCTGTACATAATGCTTTTCTTGAAAAACAATAAAAAATAGAACATGAAGGATGCAATCAAAGAAACAGACAAAACCCCTGCACCGCTCGATTGTCTTGTCAAGTCACTCGCCAACTTCGCAAGAGCTACCCTATCCCCCTCAATCATATTGGTCGAACAAGGTGATTAGTCAAACAATCAGAGGTCTCTTAGCAGTGGACGCGTTTAAAAATACATCGAGACAATTGTGAGGCAGATGCATTGCATTAATATTGCTTTGTCTTTGCCTGTTAACCTACACGTAGTAGTGCTTATGACTGTGTAGACTTTAGAGTGGTGGTAGATCAAAAAACAATTGTATTGTTATATAATACTTACATTACTAATCAGCAACTATGTTCTATTTTGAATCAATCAGCAGTTTATTATAAACATAAAAGAAACTACAAAGATGTTGATATTTACGACCCATATAAAATACGCCCCCGAATCTCGGAGGTACGTCAGCAGGGTATATTCTACAGCTATTCTTTTAGTAACCATAAGTTGTGCATAATTTATATAATATACTATATGCTGTGAGGTGTCGGCCTAGAGAATAGCACCAACCCAAACTCTCCCCGCGGGTGTCGTAAAAGGCGACTAAGGGACACAAACCGGGGGGTGGGCAGCAGCGCCCCCTGCAGTACAATTCCACCGAACTGTGATCCCCAACCCGCATGCCCAGCGTGGGGATTATGGGCATTATCCCCTATGATAGCACAACGTGGCGCTCTTTAGTGGAGGGCTATGTCCAGCAGTGGACTAGTATAGCCTGACGACGACGACTATATACACCATTAAAGGTTCCCAATGCAAAAAACCCAAAACTAACAACGCAAGAGTACCAAACATCGAATATTTATCAAAGTAGTCATTCCATACCACGTTATAATTTATGAAGCACCGCATGGATTTAGAAATGGGATCACCCGTGGAGTAATCGTATTCGCCCATGTTTGTGTTACAACAGAGCTACCGAAATAAATCGATATGAAAATTTGTGGGTCAGCAGTACGTAGTTACTGTTAATAATTTCACTATATTAATTGTGTTGTGTTTTGCGTGAGGCGGATGCACATAATTATGTGCAAACTAAAACGAACATACCCATAACAAATAATCCCATATTCCCGAAAAGAGACATCGCCTCTTTCAAGTTGGAGGCAAAAATAATCGTTTGAAGATAACCATGTGAAAGGGTATAACAGAGTTTCTTTGTGAAGCAATAATAGGTCAAGAACCTCGGCAGGTCCGTACGTCTTGTGCATCTCATCTCAACGATACCTGTTTAGGAACTGGTCTCATTCGTGTTGTACTTTAGTAAGTGGACTGCTGCGATCGGGTTACGTAGGTTTCAAACTGCCTACAATAAAATAGACAAAGTAGGTGCAGGTTCAGTTTTTTAACTTTCTGAACATTTATCCAATTAATTTTCCGGATTCCAAAGTTCCAAACAGGATATTCTAAGCGATCGAATCAAGATTTCTAATTTCATCGGGACAGGATGCATTACACGCTTGACTCGTGTTCCTAGAATCTCACGACAGTTTTGGAACGTTTAAACATCGTCGCCTTCCTAGTTCGTCGACCAAATTAGACAGAACTTTCCACTGCCTACGGCGATACTTTTGGAGACACCTTATCTTTTACTTTCATATGAACCAAAAAAGGGAATAGAAAGGTATAATAGCTATATACGTAGAACATATTATGTTACGGATATGGATTTATGACAACTACTACTTGGAACGTTTTATAACTTTAATAATTAATAAATAAACTCTGGAACGACTTTAGGTGTGGTTTTATTTGTAGAATTGTAGTAATATTAACAGAAAACTGGATAAAAACGGATAAACGGAGAAGCAGGTAAAAAGTCAGATCTGGTCAAAGCGTAAAGTAGTAGTGTGAAAAATGAGGGAAATCGAAGAATGAGTGACATACATAATTTAAATATTTGAAAATGATAGATGGAAAAAGAAATAAAAATGGTGTAAAGAGGTTTGCACCGTCACATTACCCGGGGGCACCGGTAAAAAAAAATATTTTTTAGATATATTTATTTAAAAAAAATATCTAAAAAAAATTTTTTTTTTTTATAAAAAAATTGTCAAGTAAAATTATTTAATTTAAAATTTAAAGTCGAGAATCCAAAGTAAGGTCGATGAAGGTCGGGGATGTGGGATGGTAAGTAAATAAATTTAGTTATTCTTAAATATTAAAATAAAATATAAAGGATGGGCGATGAAAAAAATTTAGAGTGTGTGGAGTGATATTTACAATGAATATTTACATTAGGCAGTTCCACTTATATTCATCACCTATCATTCATCCCTAGCATGCATCACCTAGCATTGTCTTCATCTAAAGTGAAGGTGAAGACGTTCATTCAGTATAGACAAAATCTATTTTTATTAATTAGATTTATCCAGAAACTGGCCTAAATTAGTAATAGGCTTATTTAGCCAGTTACCACCCGCTGGTATTCGGTAGTGGTAAGGCTTATTTATTGAGTCACAATCCGCTCTATGAAAGTTATTTACATTTTAACAATATTTATAATATTGGGTACATAGTACCCGACGGGGTAGAATCCGTCGTAGTAGTGCTCTCAAGAGCTATGGTGGGGTAAACACCGTAATGCGTTAGGTAAGTAACGATAAGTAAATTAATTGACCTAGGCTTATTTAACGTGTTGTCGCCGCACCTGATTGAATGTTTGGATTGTTATAAAAAAAATTGGTTAGCAAATGTCCTGGAGGATAGTGGTGTAAGTGTATAGTTAATAAATAAATAGACAAATAGTATGACGCAAATGTGTCCGAAAAGGTAATGTGGTGATTATATTTACAGAAAATTAAAACTATAAAAAGGTGGCGTTGGTAGGTTTTGTACCAGTTGTCAGTTAAATATTTAAAAAGAGTACGGATACTATAAAAAAAGAGGTTAAGAAATTATTTTAGTAATGAGGTAAGGATGGGGTGAGGGTGAGAGTTTTTATTTTATTGCCAAAGAGTTCCTTGTAGGTTTAACCTGTGGAGGTTTTGTTTTGAATTTTGAAAAAATTTATGACAATGAATGGTGTCAGAATTACTGACGTCTAGAAATTTGGTTTGCAAAGATTTTGTAAATAATTATAATTTAAATTTTAATAATATAATATTGTTATCAATAGACTGTATGAGTGCAGTTTCGCCTTACCTTCGAGTCGGCCTCGAAGACCTAGAGGGTAAAGCTAGGCTGTCTACGTGTAATTACCCAGGATACTCTCCTGAGGCAACGTAAGTTAGTAACCAGTCCCACCTGGAATTATAAATTCCAGGTTACCGAGGTCTATGGAACTGCTAGTGAGCAGCCTGTGGTTGTGTAACTGTCTGATAAATGCGTGTAGAAGTTAATGATTGTATACTGTTGGTGTATACTAACTGTGGTATGTTTCGGTTAGGTGGGGTGCAGATAGATAGAATAGGACTTTTATTAGGGCCGAAAAAATTTGTTACTATGGGTGAATCTAGTTAGTGAAGAATGATCAATGAGTAGTTATGATGAATTACCTTGTGGTCCAGAAGTCAAGTCGCACTTTAAAATTAATTTAATATTTTATTTATAAAACACTCAACAACACTTAACAAAAAAAAAATCTTGCAGGTCTTGTGGGTAAAGTTGGGGGCGGCGGAGAAGTCCGACAGAACCCTTGAGCAACGCTGGGGAGCTCCAAGGGATGCGTCTGTGATGTATGAGGTCGTGGGTCGTGGGTATGAAACAGCAGCAGCAGTTCGACGATTGTGCACACGTATAATCGTGGTAATCGTACTCGTATTTGCCTTCGCACTCGCAGCGTAGTCGCGGTGGGTGGGCTTTGTCGTCTCAGCGTATCAAGCCGTGGGGTGACGTTGGGTTTCGTTATTATCGTTGGGCGCCAGTGGAACGTTTTATAACTTTAATAATTAATAAATAAACTCTGGAACGACTTTAGGTGTGGTTTTATTTGTAGAATTGTAGTAATATTAACAGAAAACTGGATAAAAACGGATAAACGGAGAAGCAGGTAAAAAGTCAGATCTGGTCAAAGCGTAAAGTAGTAGTGTGAAAAATGAGGGAAATCGAAGAATGAGTGACATACATAATTTAAATATTTGAAAATGATAGATGAAAAAAGAAATAAAAATGGTGTAAAGAGGTTTGCACCGTCACATACTTAGGCAAATAATTATCTTCTGGTCTCCAATAAACTGTGTTATGTTTATTTTATGGATACTCAATATCTATACCAGAACATTATCTACATCTGTGCTCAATACTTATAAGTTTTTCAACGTTACTCCTAGGTGACATCGTGACCTCTTCGTGGATTAAAGTAATATGAGTAGTTAAAAGAAACGATTGTATGATTTTATTCTATTACAAAAGTCAAAATATCATAACAGTCCTTCCTGCTCGCTTATTGTTTTCGATCACGCACACCAGTGGCCGAGTAGGTACAGCTATGTTGCACCAAATACGGCGCATGCGCATCCAACGGACTCAGGGTCGATGTAACACCCGGCGGAGCGTGCATAGCTGGTGATGTATTAACTACTTTAGTGTGCAGTTGTTTTATTTCATTTAATCGCGTAAATTTTATTAAAGTTCTCTCACACCAATACTACAAAAATGAGACCGAACTTCACCGAACAACCCTGATTACTCTGTTATTTATAAAAAGACGTTTATCTATCATAATTTATAATATGGGTTCAAGAATGATGAAGTTGTATTTATTGTTTTGTACAAATGTATTTATTTATTAATTTTTAATCAATTGTTTAAGTTTCTTTTCATGTTATGCCCTACCTGCATGACACGTTAATTTTTATTTGGTGTGAAGGTGCTATTTGAAAATCAGCGCTGTTTCGAATAGAAACAGCAAACGCTGAAATAGTATCATTGTCACACTTTATTTTATAATTATTGTTATGTAAGCATATTAATGTTTGTGGCAAAATAAATCATTCATTCATTCATTCATTCAAGTTCGGTCACGACTGTTGTAGCTGAGGAGGGCATCGTCTATCGCTATCCAGTGAAGCTGCATTAGCCACACGAGGTTCTGAATAATAAACATTGAAATATGAATGTTGATGACAGAAGCGGGTCCGAAAAATGCATAAGCAACTCCTCACGTATTCCAACCAACAATAACGGTTCCAGCTGATGTAACAATCTCTAACGCGTGACGGGCATTCAATCCGAAAATGAGGATTTGCTCGTATCTATCAACAACAAAATCGTATCTATCGAGGTTGTCTGTTCCACGTTCAGATTCCCGAATGTGAAATAAAAAAGAATAGCTTAAATAATACATTACACTATTTTTATTTTTAATGCACTAACCCGTGCTAAGGAACAAATTTAAAAACCTATTTAGAGGCTAAAAATTTCACCCATGCCGGGATTCGAACCCGCAACCTCTGGCTATCCGTACCAGCGCTCTACCAATTGAGCCAATGGGCGACTCACGGCATCAGTGAAATTTCGAACCTCTTTACAATATTCTCTGTATTACGTACAGGCAGCGACATCTGACTTAAGCAAGTTGCATTACTTACAGCCCCGACTACCTACTTTGCAGTTAGGTTTTAACATCGGAACGATATCACTGTACCCACATGATTACACTATTTTTATTTTTAATGCACTAACCCGTGCTAAGGAACAAATTTAAAAACCTATTTAGAGGCTAAAAATTTCACCCATGCCGGGATTCGAACCCGCAACCTCTGGCTATCCGTACCAGCGCTCTACCAATTGAGCCAATGGGCGACTCACGGCATCAGTGAAATTTCGAACCTCTTTACAATATTCTCTGTATTACGTACAGGCAGCGACATCTGACTTAAGCAAGTTGCATTACTTACAGCCCCGACTACCTACTTTGCAGTTAGGTTTTAACATCGGAACGATATCACTGTACCCACATGATTACACTATTTTTATTTTTAATGCACTAACCCGTGCTAAGGAACAAATTTAAAAACCTATTTAGAGGCTAAAAATTTCACCCATGCCGGGATTCGAACCCGCAACCTCTGGCTATCCGTACCAGCGCTCTACCAATTGAGCCAATGGGCGACTCACGGCATCAGTGAAATTTCGAACCTCTTTACAATATTCTCTGTATTACGTACAGGCAGCGACATCTGACTTAAGCAAGTTGCATTACTTACAGCCCCGACTACCTACTTTGCAGTTAGGTTTTAACATCGGAACGATATCACTGTACCCACATGATTACACTATTTTTATTTTTAATGCACTAACCCGTGCTAAGGAACAAATTTAAAAACCTATTTAGAGGCTAAAAATTTCACCCATGCCGGGATTCGAACCCGCAACCTCTGGCTATCCGTACCAGCGCTCTACCAATTGAGCCAATGGGCGACTCACGGCATCAGTGAAATTTCGAACCTCTTTACAATATTCTCTGTATTACGTACAGGCAGCGACATCTGACTTAAGCAAGTTGCATTACTTACAGCCCCGACTACCTACTTTGCAGTTAGGTTTTAACATCGGAACGATATCACTGTACCCACATGATTACACTATTTTTATTTTTAATGCACTAACCCATTTAACTAAATTTTTAGCCTCTAAATAGGTTTTTAAATTTGTTCCTTAGCACGGGTTAGTGCATTAAAAATAAAAATAGTGTAATCATGTGGGTACAGTGATATCGTTCCGATGTTAAAACCTAACTGCAAAGTAGGTAGTCGGGGCTGTAAGTAATGCAACTTGCTTAAGTCAGATGTCGCTGCCTGTACGTAATACAGAGAATATTGTAAAGAGGTTCGAAATTTCACTGATGCCGTGAGTCGCCCATTGGCTCAATTGGTAGAGCGCTGGTACGGATAGCCAGAGGTTGCGGGTTCGAATCCCGGCATGGGTGAAATTTTTAGCCTCTAAATAGGTTTTTAAATTTGTTCCTTAGCACGGGTTAGTGCATTAAAAATAAAAATAGTGTAATCATGTGGGTACAGTGATATCGTTCCGATGTTAAAACCTAACTGCAAAGTAGGTAGTCGGGGCTGTAAGTAATGCAACTTGCTTAAGTCAGATGTCGCTGCCTGTACGTAATACAGAGAATATTGTAAAGAGGTTCGAAATTTCACTGATGCCGTGAGTCGCCCATTGGCTCAATTGGTAGAGCGCTGGTACGGATAGCCAGAGGTTGCGGGTTCGAATCCCGGCATGGGTGAAATTTTTAGCCTCTAAATAGGTTTTTAAATTTGTTCCTTAGCACGGGTTAGTGCATTAAAAATAAAAATAGTGTAATCATGTGGGTACAGTGATATCGTTCCGATGTTAAAACCTAACTGCAAAGTAGGTAGTCGGGGCTGTAAGTAATGCAACTTGCTTAAGTCAGATGTCGCTGCCTGTACGTAATACAGAGAATATTGTAAAGAGGTTCGAAATTTCACTGATGCCGTGAGTCGCCCATTGGCTCAATTGGTAGAGCGCTGGTACGGATAGCCAGAGGTTGCGGGTTCGAATCCCGGCATGGGTGAAATTTTTAGCCTCTAAATAGGTTTTTAAATTTGTTCCTTAGCACGGGTTAGTGCATTAAAAATAAAAATAGTGTAATCATGTGGGTACAGTGATATCGTTCCGATGTTAAAACCTAACTGCAAAGTAGGTAGTCGGGGCTGTAAGTAATGCAACTTGCTTAAGTCAGATGTCGCTGCCTGTACGTAATACAGAGAATATTGTAAAGAGGTTCGAAATTTCACTGATGCCGTGAGTCGCCCATTGGCTCAATTGGTAGAGCGCTGGTACGGATAGCCAGAGGTTGCGGGTTCGAATCCCGGCATGGGTGAAATTTTTAGCCTCTAAATAGGTTTTTAAATTAAATAATACATACAGACATAACCTTACGCCTGTGTCCCAGAGGGGTAGGCAGAGACCAGTGACTGCCACTTGCCACGATCCTGAGAGATCACCTTCGCTTCATCAACGTTCATAAGTCGTTGCACGCTTAAATAATCAACTATAATTATATAAATAAAATTAGGAAGAACCTTAAGATATTTATAAAATAACATAACGTCACGCCAGTACCCCAGAGGGGTAGGCAGAGACCAGGGACTGCCACTTGCCACGATCATTAACGTTCATTAGTCGTTGCATGCACGCACGCGGGTTCCGGGTACTTTTTATCATCCCCTTGCCAATACATCCCCTATTGAATGGATATTTACTACTTTCAAGTGAGTTCCGGAGTTATTCTAAGGAAGGTAACAGATTGAACAACATTCGATAAGCTAATGACTAGAAATATAAGTGCTGATTGATAAACCAACAATAGTAAAAAAAGGTAATTAGTCACTTTGGACATATTGCATTTTTAGTCGCGACCAAGACGAGGTCGTTCCCAAAAAGGCTCTGGTATGGCAAGTCCAGATATGGTAAGGCCTTGCGAGAATTCGTGGTTGCCGCCAAATTGTCAAGCGCAAGGTTGAAAGGAACTGGCTTTTACACCTACACAGCTTAGCTCATCTGAATACTACATCAATCATTCTTGGAACCTTGATGCGGTTTTTGTAAGTTTTTTTCTTCAGACGTATTCGCAAAAGCCTCCACTTTAGAGTTTCATTCCTATGGTATACTTAGTTTTTGATAAAGAAAATTGGCCACAAAAATTACACCATTCCGGTCACCAAACCACCAAAACCGGCCAAGTGCGTGTCAAGCCACGGGTAGTGTAGGGTTCCGTAGAAGTTGAGTTTTTTGCATGCTTTACGGAAGTAACAACTTCATCAAAATAATTTTTAATGAACTTTGTACGATGTTTTCCTTTGATAAGTTGGTCGCCTATTACTCGCTAACTTGTAAAGCCTACAGAGCTGATGGTTTTCCTTTTAAGTTGTAATTGTGGTGCTTGCCTTTTTCACGTTACTACAATACACCGTTTTGCCGGGAGAGGAGAGACGGGCGGACGGACGGACGACAGACGGACACGGTGAAACTATAAGTTAATGACTATGGAACCCTAAAAACGAAAGTCATCATCAGTCATTTGACGCCCACTGCAGGACATATGCCTCCTTCATGGTTTTTCAAGCTAAGTACTATACTTTCTATACTTGCCAACGAAAGAAACGTAATAAAAGTAACTTTTGAATACGGGGGTTGTCACTAACAGCAAACCCAGGTTTGCTATCACCCGGGTTTTCCCTCAACTCCGTAGGTAAACTCAAGTTGACGTTAATTAGGCAATTTTTTTTCATGCACTAGTTTACGGACAATAAATAATCAGAGACCTTAGGTCGGCTTGTAAACTTCTGACAGTAAGAGCAGTCTTGCAAGCCTCCACCAACCCGGTCTTGGCCCCCGTGGTGGAGTATGCCCTATAACTTCCTTAGGGAAGAGACCCGTGCCCCTCGGTAGAGACATAATGGGTTGATGATGAAATAAAGTAAAATAATTATATAGGTAATAAATAAACCGACTTCAACAAAGACACGTACTAAAAAGTGGCGGAGTATTATTTATGTGCTCAAAAGAATTGGAGTGTTTTCGACATGGGTCATTTCCCAATGTTATATTAATTTCTTTGTTCATTGACTTACGTTTGTTTCGCAGAGGTTTAGATTTTATAAATTATTTGCCAAACTGCGTGGCACATATGAAACCCCGTTTCAAATAACTCTTTTCTACTACAACGGTTGTTATCGAAACCGGTTGACGCGTTAAAGAATTATTCGCCCACACGTGGTAAGGTATAGAAAATTGAGTAGCAGAAATTTCCAAAAATGTTTTGCAGACCTAGCAACAAATTCCAAACAGATCAGCAGAAAAACACAAATTGATCGGCAATGTCCGAATTCATCAGTTTTTAATTAGTCTTGAGTTACCTATACATTATTATATTCTTTTTTTAAATTTTTTTTAAATTGTCCTTAGTACTAACCCGTGCTAAGGTCAATTTTAAGAGGCTAAAAATTCCACCTTTGCCGGGATTCGAACCCGCGACCTCTGGCTAGCGCTCTTTCCAACTGAGCTAATGGGCGAAATTGTCCTTAGCACGGGTTAGTGCATTAAAAAAGAATATAATCATGTGGGTACAGCAATATCATTCCGATGTAAAACCTAACTGCAAAATAGGTGCTTGGTGCTGCAAGTGATTCAAATTACTTCAGCCAGATGTCGCTGCCTGTACGTAATACAGAGAATATTGTAAAGAGGTTCGAAATTTCACTGATGCCGGTGTGTCGCCCATTAGCTCAGTTGGAAAGAGCGCTGGCACGGATAGCCAGAGGTTGCGGGTTCGAATCCCGGCATGGGTGGATTTTTTTGCCTCTAAATAGGTTTTTATAATACCTATACATTGTTGTGTAAAATTTATTTTAATTAGCAGTGGGATAAATATTTTAGTATTTATCCTATTCGACACATAGGTGTTATATTAAGAGAGAAAAGGGAAGGTGTAGCAAAATCGCCATATAAAAATTTACTCCATCTTGCTGAGTTATAGTTTTGCAAATAACCGATTTGGGCGGAAAGTGCCTCACACGGAGACTGGAACTGTATATTTGAAAATGCATACCTTTATCTGAATCCCAGGAAAAACTAATGAAAGTTAACTGGGTAAAGTAGAGTGGGATAATGCTAGGAATTTTGGGATACCACAATAATGCCGAAACTAACTTAGTTCTAAGTTATGACGATGGACGTTGTTAACTAAACTGAATAAATAGATATGTTCCCAATTCCAAAAATAACCATATCTGGCCATTGCTCACCAGTGCCCAGTAAACGATGCGCCGCCGTACCTAATTTATTTTCGGTCGTTTAACCTACATGACTGTGTGCTATAAAATAATAGCTTTATGACTCGGACTCTAGAGTCGCCCGAGCTGGTTTCCTGTAACTGCGTAATACATTGCTTAACGAAAACAACTCCACAAACCGGTGGCAACGTAAAGGTGTAGATAGACACGCTGAACATAGCTTTTCACAAAAAGAGTGTTTATTCGAGTTCGAGTACAAAAGGCGATTACCAATTACTGATGTTTGACTGACCTTCCACCATATCCTTGTTTCAGGATTTCCTCATAGAACGAATTTTAGATTTGAAACTCTATGGTGAAAAGTTAAGGTAGGTGTAGGAAAGCAAACGGGGATTATAAAAATAAACACTTTTTCAGGATAATGCTATATTTACATTTTACACAGCCTTTCTCCCCGTTAGATGTAAACTACAACAATGTGATTTTCATAAAAGATCGTGATACGAATATCGATTTTAGTTCTCGACGACATTTCAAGGGCTACGTGAACAGCAAAACTGGGTAAAGGTGTTCGCAATTGAGCCGAGGTTGCAACTCAAAAAGGCAAGACTGGTGGTATCATAAAGGTACACGTCGGATTCAAGGCATACGACCTAATTGACTTGGAAACAACAGCGCACTCGGTACAGACACTAATAACTCGTACAAACTAGTGATCAATGAATCACGTCACAGTTAAGTGTCAACGCACTTCACTTAGGCATAGAAGTGGCAACGCACTTTACTTGCGCGGGCGCAAGCCGGGAGCGCCACAGACTAAACTCGTAGCTCCAGTTGGGAGGCGAACGCCGATTCTTTGACGAAAATAGCACCCGGCAGCGATGCACCGGGGTACCCTGGCGGCGGCGAAGCGACGAAACTCAACCTCCTTTGTTTTCACTTCGTGACATCACATTGCGTTATTTTCGGTTTGACGATGGCAATTAGCCGCTGGCATTACTTGGCGTTGGATTTCCTCGTAATTAAGTAAGAAAGAATCGTAAGAATTTTGTAGTCTTGATGTATTAGTGGTTACTTTTTTCAGATTATTTAGAGACAACAGTTAATGTCTGAATGGCAGATAGATACTAAAACATTTGAAAGCTACAGTGCTGCCTTTCGGACAAGCGGTAGATGTCGAAAATGAGTTTCTGGTCCTGTGCCAAATGCAGACTGTGTGTTGGCACATTTAGCAATAGATACATGATTTGTGCCTTTACATCTAATAGATTCTACCCTTAACACTAATAAAAATAAGAACAAAGAGGCGAGTGCCAGAAAAGTAATGTAATTTGCCCCCCATGTTCAAAAACCAAATTATCTTCTTTGTACTAGGTCTTAAAAAAGCTATTATCACAAAAAAAACCCTAGTTGACTGCCAAGAAAACCACTGCATTTCAATGTCATAAACAATTCAGGTAGGACTTAAATACTTCTAAATTTGTGCTCATTAGTCTCGTGAACATTGCAAACAGTGCCAAAATAATTTTATTAGAGGACTAGGTTCATACATTGGCAATGGATCGAGTAGGTTGGCACGACAGTGAAGAGGCCTATGCCCAACTCTGGGCTCTATACATGTACTGGATATTTTTATTGTGCCTAAGTTCTCAGGTAATGCAACACTTATTGTATGATGGTGCCACTCATGAATCTCATGATATAAGTTGCATAATGCAGAGTCTACTGAGAGATAATATTCAATTCCGGACTTTGAAAACCGAGAGGTGAATTTGATGTCTATGTCTTCCTGTGCTATCATCACTGCTCCAACAGATGTAGTTGGCAATTAATATAAGATTTTTAATCAGGACTGTTGCTGGTGTGGTCAAGTGGAAATGGGTGCAGCCATTTTCAGAATCACTAGTTCTGATGACATTTTTAGGGAGTCTCAGTTGATATTTTAGGTAGTAACATGTAGATTTCTCATAAAGTTAACATTTGAGTCCACAACCCAAGCAACATTAGACTCTTCAGTACCATGGTTAATTTTAAGGTTGTATGCATAGCCATGGGGACATACAAGGGTTGTTATTGTTGGTACTTAAGTTCATCAGAGAACCACTAAGGAATCTCAGGACACCATCCAGGTTGTGGATCTAGCGTATGTGAAAATGCTGCCGCTACAAAAAAATGTAATGATGACAATGAACAGATTTTAACTATTTAACTTTGTAAGGAATGTGAAAGATTTTGTTTTTTTTTTAGTTATATACATTTAAGACAGAGCCTTGTTAAAATTTGAATAGGTATCAGTGCAAGAGTTTTCAAAGACTTTCGAAATGAGTTGAGAGTTCAGATTTTGATTTGATACCTCCTCCACACATTTCCGAGACAAAGATCTTGACATACTATTAGGGTTCTGTTTATTTTCGGTTGTTTTTCTGCTGTTGTACCTTTTCAGGTAATTTACACGAAAAATGGATGAAAATAGGTAAATTAAATTTTTTTAAACCTATAATCAACCTTCTTACTAACAACGTGAGAAAATCTCAGTGGCTGAGTAAATAAACCTAAGTTTTCACACACCTCAGAACTTCAAATTGCCAATCCGTGGTGGGCACAAGTGTTAAGCCCATACTCTCCCTTCAAGAGAAGTCCTGGCCCTGCAGTGGGCCATAAAATAGACAACTTGAAACGAAGCTGGTTAGTGAACCTTCAAGATAATCAGTTTCGGAGTGAGGAACCTGGTATTGTACACCACATAATCATAATATGGTAAACAAGTGGTAAACATTGTCATTGAAAAGATAATTGTGATCAAATGTGTGATGAAATTGAAAGTTACGGATATAGGCTGTGTGAAAATTTACAAATGGGACGCATCAATGTTAACAAAGATAACCACCAACCGAGAATCCTGAGCAGATGCATTCAATTGGTACAGTGATGATGATACTATGAAATTGTTCGTAACTTGGCTTATCAAACAAAGAGCCAAATGCGCATAAAAAGTGGGTATGTAATATTTCAAACAATTAAAAAAAACGGAATACTTACATAACCAATCGGGAAATTATCGAGGATATCATATTAAATCACATAGAAAAACGCACTCAAAGAAACTTGAAAATAAACATGACAAAACACAACCGCTCAGCAGCAAGAGTCAATCCGCCATGTTGAAAAAATCAACTGATGTTTTGGTCACGTGACCGACGAAAATCAATATGGCGTAACTGTGTTTCAAAATCATTATAAAGTAATTTGGTATCAACAGACATATTAATATTAGGAACGATTTTCGTTTTCTAAACATTTTATATATCGAACCCTATCAAATAAACGAATCAAAAACATAACAGTTTGCTTATGGTTTTGATGTACAATACAAAATATATCAAACGCTATCTACCTTACGATAAGAAAATAAATAGGATAATGCCATCTCTTGGAAAACTCAGACACTAAAACGTAAATCTACGTTTCCAGAAATGAAATTATTAACCGGCCAAATCTAACCGTCGTCCAAACCCTTATCCTTTCACCTAACAAGCAAGCATACGCGAGTCAGTATCGTTACATCAAGTTTCTTATAATGTGGGCAAATGAAAAAGTGGTCTTGAGCTGCTGCGTAGGATTGAACGTTCTCTACGTTTCCAACTAGTAGGATAACAATACGTTACTGCTAAAGTATTTTTTCTGTTTTTCACGTAGTTTCACTTCGCACAACGAAGAGTGTGGCGTGTCGTGCGAGTGTGCTGTGTTTCTTTACGGCTGTGTAGTTTTTTTATAGTGAATAATGTGATTGTGTGGTTCGTTATGGCCTATAAATACCGTGAAGATTTGGTTGGCAAACGATTTCTCTCTGTGAGTGGTGTGACAAAAATTAACGTGAATAAAGTTTCTGAATGGGGATGGAAAGCTGGTGTTATCAGGGCAGCTTCTCTCAAAGATAACAAAAATAAGGAACTTCAGGTAATTTTTGGCTGTATTATTAAGTTAATAATAGCTTTTATTGTAGAGTTTAATTCATTACTTGGAGAAGTTTCTTGGAATACGAACCACAAAGACGTTTTGTGGGTGGCCTTCATAGTTACTAATATATCTTATATTTACTTGGAAGAGTGTGGCTTTTCGGTTCACTTTGCAGAGGTATCTTGGCTTCTCTCCATCATAATCTTCACTACGGCCAAAGTTTAAAATAAAACTATGTAGGTAGGTAAAGAAGGTAGATCTGATACGTACCTACCTACCTATTAGATTCCTATTTGTAGAAAAGTTGGTTGAGTTCCACCTACTGAAGTGCATAATTATGTTACTAATTGTTTTTAGAGCTAATATTTTGTAAGTTGTTAAGAAGATAAGTAAGTACTTGCACTTAACTACCTATCAATCTAAGCTAGTTCAGTCTACAGTAGCTCGTCCCTTTATGTTTTTGTTCATCACCGTGGCCCGCCTAACCTACTGAGCATACATTTTTTAGTGTTTGGCAAGGAGTTTTGCTCTTTATCTCCATGATCGAGCCATCTCTTAACCTCGGAGCTGCAGCGTAGTTTGCGACCCATTTCACACTAGCCGTGTACTGTCTTTATCCTTCCTCAGAATTAAAAAAATAATAATTACTACCTGCTTAGATGTAGATGAAGTTATAGTTACCTATGTAAAGTTATACTTACCCATATAGGTAGGTATTGTGGTGGCGGATGTACCCTACGAATTTTAGGTCACACTTGAAAAGTGGGGGAAAGGGATGCGGAGGGGGTGTCAGCTCGTTACGGCGGAGAGGGAGTAAGCTCGGACCTCGGAAAGGGCTGACTTGAGCCTTGCCTGGGATTTCCAGACCCTTCTCAAATTATACATGTAAAAGTTAGTACACATCTATTCCCATGATTGAGGACTCTTGTCCATACATTTAGCACGTCAATGTAATAAAAACTAGGTAGGTAGGTAAATATGTAGCTTAAAGACACTGCTCTATGTACAACCTACCTATGTCGTAAATTACATAAATCTGTAGGTTGTACATGTACAATCTACGACATAGGTTGGTAAAGATTTATGTAATTTACGACATAGGTTGGTTAGATATAAACAAAAAACAACAGTATTTGCCTAGGCAGGCATATGCTTAGCTTTACTTTATTGTATTTGAGTGGTTTAATTATGACAAAAATGTTGTTTGTGTAGGGCAGTGTCTAAGCTTTTTTTATTAGTTTATTGGTACCTTCAGCCTAGAAAATTTTCGGCTCTAAATTTTTACAACGTAAAGTTTTAGTAAAGGGGTCCTTTTTTAAATTTCGTTGTGTTATATATAACTCAGCGCTCTCTAAAATTCCTTCCTTCCTTCCAAAAGTCCTTCACAACCCCCTGAGGGTCGCGCGTGACCCACCGGTTGAAACACACTGGTATGAGATATTTCTGGGCGTTCCAGGAACTTTCAATACTTTCCACATCCAAATATTTTTTTACAGAACTACATACCTACATACTCTTACTACACTATCATCGTGATTGCAGGGCTAGTGCAACATACTTTTACAAACAACGACAAACACTGGCTGGTTGAATAAACTCGGAGCCCCTAATAAAAAAAATCCGGCTATTTCCCGCCAGCTTTCGTTTTTCACCAAATCGAGTTTGCGTTTCGAAATAGACAGGCAGATGATAGTGCGAGAAGTACAGAGCCAGTGTACATAGCGGGGGTCGTTGAACCCGCTCTCACCAGCGTTCGATGCACCGCGCCGCCGCCCGCCCCGTTGCGTTTTCGAACGAACCCGTGCCGGACCGGTCGAGGTGAACGGTAGTTTAGACTTTCGACCAACCAGCTTCACCTACCTGCTTGACAGTTATTTTGGCGGGACCCGCGAAGAAGGGACTTGAACTACTTAACGCGCTGCGTTCATACAATGCCCGGCAAATAACTCGAGCAAAAATCCGTGAAGTTAGGACGAGTTCGCGATGGACTCTTAAGATTAAGAACCAAACTGCTAATGCAGTTTATCGGCAAGCTCTTCGTAACAATTTTTGTATCCATAAACTTACACAATCTACACAACCAACAGTAACTGTACCGAGAGTAAACGTAAGTACGAAGGATTTGAGTCACATCCTGCGTCCCCCGCCGATGAGATCCGAACCACGCGCAATTAACGTCTTTTGGTCAAGTTATTTGTCAGGCATTATACTTAGGTAGGTCTATGTTGTGTAAACGAAAGCAATAATTAGGTTTCCAACTAGATCTTCCTTTAAGTAATGTTAATTTAGTATCGGTACTAACCAACTGTTACCGTAACCTGCTTTGTCAGTTCTCATTCTCTCTACGGGAGAGCGCCCGGCACAAAGACACGTAGTCTATTTTTAAATAAATATTACAGAGAATAGTCGTCTTTCTACATCTGACTGTAGATGTAGATTATGGACATTACCCCCTATGATAGCACAACGTGACGCTCTTTAGGGGATGCCTATGTCCAGCAATGGACTAGTATCGCCTGACGACGACGACGACGACATAATTATTATAAAATATAGAAATCATGCATTGTACTAGCTTTAATTCCAGACATCATAGTCATCTAAATAATATTTTATGTTATAGTAGCCCTTTTGGCACAATAGCCCACTTGACACATTTTTTGAACCGCTTTTATGGCTAGCTTAATATAGGGATTCAAGGATTTTATTATAGAAACGTATACAATGCCCCATGAAGGATATATTAACTAATCTTTGCCAGCCTTAAATCTTGGGAACGAAAGTTTACGTTTATTTCTAGTATTTACATTGTCTAATGTAAATACTAGAAATCTCTGGTAGGCATACCTACATTTTTAAAGTTACTGACTTTATTCCTGGCATTAACTCCATTCTGGATAATGTGTTACACACAGAGTGGTTTTCCAAGTATCGTGTTTTTATAAATAACACTGTTAGTATCAAGATTCTGTTCCGATCAGTAGTTACGTATACAATAAAATAAGATACTTATGTCTGAAGTAGGAAGTAAAAACTATTTTTCCGGTATACAATAAAGAATATTCTTATCTTATCTTATCTTAAATTAAGGTAGCTAATTATTATAGATTTAGCGACGTCGACATGCCACACCGATACCCACGTTAATAAAGTGTTTCCAACGTCCGTCCTCTAGCGTCGTAGTTTTGTAATGTACCTAGGTTGTACAGTCGCGTGCACTAACATGTAACACCTAAGAACCTTGTCACATTATTCTCTTCTAACCTGATGCATGAGAAATTGATTATTTTGTGTTTGACAAGGTACTGAAATGCATACATGTTAGTGCTCGTGACTGTACATACCTATGTAGAATGGTAGCTGTATTTAATCCGCGACCATACCCACGATAACCTTGGAACGTTATCGCTAGTCATTCCTCGCGGGACCGAGCCTAACAAACCGCCTACCTATATTCACGCAAAAAATCCCAACCTATACACAGTTTGTTTACTACTTTTGATGTTTATTTATAGCATTTTATTTTATACTCTCTGCTGACGCCATAGAGTTAATAATGTAATAAACCGGGTATTAACCCAGCATACCGACGTAGGTAGGCTGTGTGGTGTGTGTTAAACTCGGTCAGCCACCTCTCGGATTCCCGGGCTAGAGGGCAAGGGGGTTGCTGAACCAAGGCCCGGCGTAAAATAAGAGGAGGCAAAAGGACAGGAGAGACTGCTCACTTTGTACGGATCGATATCAGGTCAACCAGACTCAAACAGTTCAGTTTCGTATTTTTGGTGTGCAATAAGGCGAAAAGTATATCAGCTGTTCCATAATTATGTTTCAATGCTTAAGTGGTGACTTATAGTATGGAACAAACAGTCGATTTTTTTAATTCGAAGTTTCCCCTAAGTGTGACTGAAATAGAGAACATGCAAAAAAATTTTTCAATTTAAGGTGGCAACTATTATGAAACTACCCGGGTTAAAGGATAAATTAACGTGTAATTTTTTTTCTTCTCGACTAATACTTTTTATAATGTGACCTGGTGAAAAGTCGTTTAGTAACTTGACAAAAACGCGCCATACAAATCGGACTCGAACTATGACGGCACAACTTGAACGTGACGCTGACGCCTTGTAATGTATGGAGCGTTTATCAACCTACTCTTGTTATCCCGTGAAATCATGTTTTATGCATCTACACCCTTTTTACAAAACGACAAGAAATCAATAAAAACCAATATGTTTTTTTAATATCAGATTAACTCGATTTTTCGCATTTTTTTAAACCGAGGACGCCCGAAAATATAGGTAAATTTCTAAATAACTCTTGATTTTATCTATGCTTAAAGTAGTACAAACAAGAGCGATACCATTTCAATCTAGTCTAGACGCAACATTCCTGTTGGAAAAGTAAAAGTTCATCATACCTATTCATATTCACCAGTCAAATTTTGCCTAACCTAACCTAACGGTTGTACATAAATATTATCCGTATTTATTTTTGTTCGATAGTCGTTCTCTTAATTGTAATGTAATATTAAGTAAGGCGTAGTCTACAGCACCTCCACATTTACAATTTAATTCTAAAGTCGCCCGTAACGTACTCGTTCCTGATCAAGGTGCACAGATGTAAAAATGTATGTTCTTTCGATTGGACCTGAAATGTACAAAACTATTTGCCGTCTTGAGCATGGTAGATCTTAGCTATCTTGGGCCTGTTTCATAGAACTGCAACGATTCGCGGTATATTGCGTAGCAGACCAGTAAAATCTTAAGCCTTAGCACATCTAGGATTGTTTACATGAGATTGCCATTTGTTAAGTCATGTGCGAAAAAGGAATAGAGAATAAGTCCGACTTTATCAAAATTGCTTAGCACAGAAAATTAATGTGGACAAAGATTCTACTTGGTTCCAGGTTAATTAGGTTGCATGGCAATATAATATAATGCGTAAGTAATGTTTTCCGTGTGCCATTTTATCGAACTCTTTTCAGATTATAATGGTAACACGACCCGTTTACATTAATCCCTCCGCGGCCCATGCTCGCTTCACGTCTGGTTCCTTGATTTATTACAGCTTTGTCCTTCCACGTTATTTTTCTTATCACGTCGGTGATACTGATAAACCATTAAGACTTTATTGGCCCAGTATTGGGCCACGCGCACTACAGCTTCCGAGGCCTCTGGCAAGACCTCACGAATGAAGGTAGCGGGCACGAGGGACATGCAGTGAGCTGTCTCATAGTTTGTGGGGAGGCTTTGTAAAAACAATGGTTTAACTTCTCTCCTACGAGTATGTAGCCCATTTACATAGCTTGCTTCTGCATCGGTGACCTGGGTTCTTAACCTATTGAGTGACTTCCACTTTAACCAAACAGCCAGTCCACGTTTTCGTTCTGTCGTTTGGTGACACTTTGTAGACTTTTCGAAACCTGATCTAGCGATACCTATACATAATTATTTTGTTGTCTTGGTTGCACGCAAGATGATCGAAATTGACGTTGACCTTCTTTGCTGACAGTTGTTCTTAATTAATTTTAACGATAGAGCCTACCTCTTCGGAAAACAAGCGTGCTTTTAAAAAAAATATTAAAATACGTGAAGCCACTTCGGAGAGTAGAAACACTGTGACACGAGATTATTTATATATTAGATATAGAAATATCATACGCCGGCTCATAGTACTTTCGGGTCAAAAACAGAGGCAATGACCTCAGGCCCAGCTCTGGTAAAGGCACGTGTCCCCGAAGTAATTTTCGGACGAAAATCGGAGGTTTTCGGCTAAGCAAACATCCGTTCCGGAAAAAAAAACTTCACCAAGTACAGTCAATTAAGCGTTGGAGTGATTTCAAAAATCGAGCAAATTCGAATCGCATTTATGCCGAGCGTTTCGTGCCGTGTTTTCGTTGATTCAATTCGAGACCCTTAACAGGAGGCCGACATGACATGATAAATTTGGCCGGTTTTTATTATTCGTTGTTATACTATAGGGACTGCAATTTAATCACATCAAGTCAGACATTTGTACGCTTACCGTATTTACGATAAAGCAAGAACGAAAAAAAATGTCTTTTTGCACCCCTTGTGTTGGGAACCTCAAATTGGACACTTAAGCCCCAGTTTCTCGATAACTAACAATACAAAGGTTTTTTTTATTCATTTTGTCCACCCGGCAGTTAGTGTCTTGCAATAGTTGCAATTGCAATTTGCCACGACCAAGTTTATCCACGACCGCGATTGCATAATTCATGTTCAACCCAATTTACCATTGGACGAAGTGCGTAACTTCTTTTTGGGTGGCGCGTAGTCCAATGGATTCTATCCAATCAAGTTCTGAAGGCAGTTCAATTCCTTTCCCACTTCTTTTCAAAGAAGCAGCGCGTTTCGGTTTTCATAATTCCTTTGGAGATAAAAGATGAGATTCAGTCTGAATTTATTGTGAATTAGCAGTAAGCAGCTCTATTTATGTTCACTCCTCGTGACGCCTTATGATTTTTCATAAAGATTTTCATCCCTAGGAGAAGTGGACTAGAAACGAGTTCACAGCCGTGCCCGAAATGAAATGCCAATGACCTCCCAGGTACGCTTCGAGGTTAAACAAAAACTAAGCCACCTCGGTTTGCGCAACATTACACCTAGATTTGATGTAATGTTGTAGCATAATGGCACTGACTGTTAATCCAAATCAGTCAAGGTAAATAAAACTGCTCACGACGACACGATGATTGGTTTGACTCGACGTTTGTTCTGTTGCTTATTACATTGTTTATTTATAGCGTTCGACCTTCATAGGTACAGAGTTATGGAAGAACTTCGTAAGGTCGATTCGACACGAAAAAATATCAATCGAAGTCGGGCCCTTCGAATGACAGCCTTCTGAGACTTTTAAAGTCACGTAGCGATGCCAAAAGGTTTTCAGTTTAGTGACTCACGGAGTCTCATTATTAAAATAAGTAATTTCATGAGCATTAATGCATCAAAATGAGTAGACTGCCGAGAAAATATTTTGCTGTTTAAAATGACAGTGATGCGCTGTAACGTTTGTTTTCTTTTTTTAATATCTTTACATAGTAGGTATTTATTTTTGGTTTTGTTATGTCATTATGGCGCATGTAGTGTCTTTATAATAAACTAGATGGTGGCCGCAACTTCGTCTACGCAGGATTGTAGTATTTCGAGGAGCTTATATTAGCGTGGCGTAGAAAAGAACAAAGATTATGACATTAGAATACATATGTATGACATAAATATTTTTGGGTTTCATTTGAAAAAATTTACACAATATCTTTATAAATGGTAGCCTATTTGTTATTCTGATGTATAATCTATATTATTGTAAAGTTTCATTAAAAACAATTCAGTATAGTTTTTACGTGAAAAAGTAACGAACATCTATACTTACTTGCACTTGCGTTTACAATACTAGTAGGATGTTTTTCTTCGTCTTCATAAACGAAAGGAGCCTCCCAACGTTCAGTAGACATTACGTGTTAACCTTTAACACGGACTTAATAGGAGATAACCTTTAATCCTTTCACTCTACTATGTTACATTACTACTTTGCAACCAAAATGTTGTTTTGCTGTCAACGTCTGCCGCATCCTGCTCAACAATCAGCAAATACTTGACGCTGATTGGCAAATAAATCATTTACATCAGCGAACTTCATCTCTATAATATAAAAATGAATCGTTTATGAATTCTTTTTTAGAATATTCCTTGAAGTACATACGAGGATGGTTCTTACGGAGGAAAAAATAAATAAAGAATCGACTTCTAGGCGGTACGATGTTCCCTGGGTCAGCTAGTTCTCTTCTTCTTCTATAATATAAAAACTAATCGCTGAATGTGTTAGTAAGCGCAAATCCCGAGAGCAGTTGAACCGATTTCGGTAATTCTTATTTAAAATATACCTTGAAGTACGAGGATGGTTCTTACGGAGAGAAAAATAAAAAAGAAATAAGAATCGGCTGTTAGGGCGGTATGAAGTTCGCGGGGTCATCTAGTTTATATAAAAATGAATCACTGAATCTGTTGGTAAGCGCAAATCTTGAGACCAGTTGAACCGATTTCGATAATTCTTTTTTTAAAATATTCCTTGAAGTACGAGGATGGTTCTTACGGAGAGAAAAATAAAAAAAACTAAGAGAATCGACTGTTAGGCGGTACGAAGTTCGCTGGGTCAGTTAGTATTAATATAAAATTCTCGTGTCTCAGTGTTGTTATGAAATTCCTCTGAAATGGTTTCACCGATTTTTATGATATTTTTTGTGTATATTTGGTAGATCTGAAAATAGGTCTTAGGCTAATGAATATCGTAAAACCACGTTTGCGGGGTCAGCTAGTACTACATAAAAGGTACATAACATAAGAAAGAACATTATATTTTTAATAGTTTTGATGCGAAATATCTACTAAAGATTATATTATTTTTAATGCACTAACCCGTGCTGAAGACAATTTTAAAAACCTTTAGAGGCTTAAAATTCTACCCATGCCGGTATTCGAACCCGCGACCTCTGGCTATCCGTGCCACGGATAGAAAAAAGCCACTAAGGAAACGAATAGAGATCACGAAAAACTAGCTTTCCTTACGAGAAAGAATTCATGTTACGTTACTGGTGACCACAACAAAACTGAACAAGTCGATCGAGCTATCAAATTGGTAAATTAATTCACCAGTCCCTAACTCAACTTCCTTGACCTGCGTGTGTTTACAATATAAAACAAAATCGGTAGGTATGTAAATGACGCTATTATTTATTTCCAAGGCATTCCTTTCCGCCAGTTTCCTCTACCTTTCGGTGAACGCTAGCTATCTCTAACAACGCTATCTCGAAGCCGATAACCGAACTGCTAAAATTGTGCAACGTTCGCTCGGCTGAGAAAGCGCGACCAGAAAACAACGCGGAGATCATACGCTGTTCGTCGCCAATCAATTCAGCTGAGCGTACAGTGTAAAGTGAATTCTACTCCTTTGTAATAGGGTCGCTGGTGCGTGTTGGTACTAGGTCTAGGGAGGACGGAGGGCCGGAGGATGGGATCTAGGTCGCGGCGGGGCGGGGGGAGCCCTAAGGCTACTTATCAACGAAGCGGATCCGAGGCCACGCGGGAAAGCGCTCTTGTACGTGTATCGTACCAAATTTTCGAGCGCTTTTCGTTGTTTTTCCGGACGTTGGTTGGTACGTACGCCTCTGTTTTGTCGGAACGGAAAAAACTGCCCGGAAAGTGGGCTGCGTCTATTTATGAAAGACTTTTTAGAGTCCGTAATCCGGATAAACTTGAAATGGTCCACACGTACACACCACACTGCCACAATAATATTATATTTGGTCACTTTTATACTTCTTTTCTAGATTCTATCTAGATCTCAGTTTCTGGGCACCGGATTCCTTACCTCATTCTTATCCTTGATGTTTATTGTAATTCTGAATTAGACTTCTGACATTCACTACTGATTCGATTGAGAGCTAAGTCTACTTCCCAACGTAATGTTTTGACCTAATAACTGAGGGCTTGACCTGTGACGTATTGAAAGTTAACTACCGGCAAGAGGAATTTTTACTTCGAGGTTTTCGCCAAGGTTTTATCAAGGTTACGTTTGTTCTGCTCGTGTAATGTAAGTACGGTACATCCATTGGTAATTCCCTTGACCCTGGAGCAAGTATGTTAAGTAGAATGGAAGCCAACTCTGCATTATATATTTTTTCTCTCTAGAACTTATTCTCTTTGTCTTGTTGACAACGATGTGACCTACTTTAGGGTTTTTATTAGTTTCTTAAGGATTTTTTTGTCAGGGCATCTTGAATTCCTTATCAATCGTTCCTAGTTAGGCGGTAAATGGAATGACCTTGATGTATCTCCATGCTTGCTTATGGGACTTGTTATTTTTGTGTGTGTGCGTAGATTTTTATCTACAACAATCTTATAAGAATATCAGTAACAACTGATAGTTCTTTGCAGTACAAAATATTAACTTCCCTGTGTGTTACTGTATCCATCAATCTACATGACGCAACGCAAACTGTTCTTGCTAGTAGTTTTTTTACTAGATTTTTTTGCTTTCTTGGAAATAATGTTATATGTTATCAATTAGTTCTCTATCACCTCATATTGGGATTCCTTTCTATTGCCTTTATTTTTAAAAAGATAAATAGTTTGTAGAGTCATGTACGGTGGCAGATAGAGTATTGTGGCAACGGTGTATACTACAACGTAAGCCACGCATCCAGTCATGCGCCTGACATTACAAGTTGACGACAACATTCGTGTTTGTTTACCTTGATGTCATCGCGTCATTGTATCGACTAGCTTCATTGTGCATAAAGATATAATAAACCTAAAAGGTTCGCCTCGCTATACACTATATACGTGTATCACCACAATTACAGAAGCCTCTGTCTCTAGAATCGCCCACCCCCCCAGGATCAAAATCAACCCAAGCAACAACTCGACCACACCACATATTACACTATTTTTATTTTTATTTTTAATGCACTAACCCGTGCTAAGGAACAAATTTAAAAACCTATTTAGAGGCTAAAAATTTTTCACCCATGCCGGGATTCGAACCCGCAACCTCTGGCTATCCGTACCAGCGCTCTACCAATTGAGCAGAATCCCGGCATGGGTGAAATTTTTAGCCTCTAAATAGGTTTTTCACACCACATATGTTAAAATGGCTTATCCCTGAGGCTTGGTAGGTACTTGTGGTTTACGGAGTGTCGAATCGATCCTTATGTTTTTGTTACAATGCCACACGTAATGAAACTTAATAAAGCTTACATACCTATCTAATTCTTAGGGATCTAGTAGCTGCCGATTGTTTTCTACTATCTATACCTATTAGGTATGTATTTCCTGTCCGTGGCTAATTTAATTTTGGTTACAAATAAATTCATTTCATTTCATACACCCCTTATCTCGTACATTCTTCTTCTTCAGGCTATATTATGTAGTCCACTGCTGGACATAGCCCTCTCCTAATAAGCGCCATAGCGCCCTGTTTTCAGCTTGCCGCATCCAGCATCTGCCGGCAGTTTTTCGCAGATCGTCCCACCTGGTCGGAGGGCGTCCCACACTATGTTTATCTCGTACATTAACAACGTCTTAATCTACTGTTAATAGCTGTCAGTTATGGCTACTGTTAGCAACTAACCGTAGTTAATGTCTAGCGAATGGATGGAGCTCTGACTATCCAAAATGCCATCCCTTAAATTTTAAACTCGGAGCCTACAAACGTATCTTCTTTTCCTCTCTGTTCTGGGACCGGTACTGGTGGGCTAGGTACGATTGCACTAGTTGGTGGATCTCCAATTGAACTGAACTGATATCTATAAAGTCAGCTTCGGTTGACCTGTCTTCGTGAACCACTTTTCCAGCTAAGAAGTGGGCTTTGGTTCTTCTCTGACCTGTATCTCCTGTTGATCCTGTTTGTTTTCCACCACTAATTGACATAAGAGATGACGTTGGGCCATAACTCTGTGGCGCAGCGCTAGCGCATCTGTCTACTATGCAAGAGGTTCCGGGTTTGAACCCCGGCTGGGGACAAAAAAACCCCAGGTCTTGAACTTTTACATGTTTGTGATGTCGCTGTTTCTACCCAGAAACAGCGACATCTCAAATGTATCCTAGTCCACACTAGGATACATGGCTTCTGGCCCCACGGCCAGAAGCCATGTATGTGTCTGTATGTAAATATTATTTATTGTTTGCTAGATGTCAAATGTCATCACTTCAGGTTAAGCTTTCGTGTTTTCATTCACTATATTGTCACGTCGCGGCCAGTGTCAAAACTTCCTCTGTTTTCGAAGCCACAGGCGTGGTCTCTCTGTTAAGCCTCTGTTACGGCGGTGCTTCGCGCAGGGTAACGCGGGTAGGCGGCGGTGACCTCGTTGGAGCCCTGCACCAACCTGCCGCGGCCCCCGGCCCTCCGGAGTGCAAACCTGTTCTGCTACTTCTGCCTGTAGGCAGGTTTGGTACGTCCACACCGTGGAACTAAAGTGGCTTCGCAGCGTCTAAGAAATAAGCATTACCGAATTTGAAAGAAAATTTGCTCTAAGTATAGTTGTACGAGCCCATAATAAATAACTGTAAAAATCATTCTGTTGTAAATATTTCGGATTATTTGATAGCTGAATATAACGCTTATTTGGAAAACTATTTCATGTTTCTCTTGGGTGAAGTAATTATTTCACTTAAGCATAAACTGCCTGTGATCCGATCCCGTTAGATCGTTTATGTGTTCAATTATGAATTTCCCTTCTGAAGTCTGGAAGAAATTAATTTTAGCAATAGGGCCAATTGGACTCTGTATCTCGGCAATTGTATCTTTACATGTTTTATATCTTATGCTCTAGTTTAAACCTACGATAAGGAATATTCTTATCTTATCTTCAATGTGACTCCGAATCACAATCAGGGATAATAGTTCGTTTGCGACTGGCACTCTTACTCAAATCGAACACGCTTCAAAGAAAAGTTAACTTTCAACGATTTGAAAGAAACCCTTGATTTTAAATTGAATGATAAATCAATTATCTTTGAGCTAAAGAAAGAAAGTCAAATGGATGATTAATATGATAATACTCATTAAGGAATACAGATTTGAAACCTGTCAATAAACACATGTCAAGAATCAAGAAATCAAGATTTTTAACGGTTTCCCGGATTTCGCTGATCTAAAGAAGATAAACTCAAATTATAAATCTATCGATGTCCGGGACGTTACGTGGTGGCCTTGGAATAGCAATTTCAAAATTTGAAATTTTATCATTTAAATGCTGGCTATCTAGCAGAACCAATTGGTGATTGCGCCGTCTGCAATAACGGTTCTAAACAAATTAAAAACGATCTTTTTTTTGTCAGAAGTGAAAGTAAGAGATTATATTTAATGGTAGGCGACTGAGAATGTTGTGATTTTGCAATGCTATCTCTACAGATGCGGTGTCGCTAAGTGCACCAAGCACCACGTTTAAGTAAGGTGTAATTTGCATTCATAATCTAAGCACAAATAACAAACATTTACTTCCATTTCACAATACAGCAGAGCAAGTGGTTGCCTTACCAGAATTATTGTTATTACACTATATTGCACACGAAACATTTAACAAGATAATACATAAGCAATAGCATGTACAAATGCAAGCTTACTTCTGAAAGACATTTCTTCCAGCAAACCTTAGAGAGTCAGAGCGGCTGAATATTGAATTGTCCCATCAAATTATTACATTTCAGACAAGGATCCATAGTTGTTAGTAAATTTACAGTGTCAATAAGAAACAAAATTATGACCATTCAGTTCAGAAGTAAAACACTTTCAATTTGAATTCCATCACTGGAGTAGTAAAGCCTCCTGTTAATGTTTTATGAATTCTCTATACATTTTCCTAAACCCTTTGGGTTACTATTCCTTTGAATAGTACTGTAGCAATATTTTGAAATGAAAACCAATCAGTTACTCGATGCCAGCCTAATCAGATATTTTCACCGCTAATTTTCAAGAGAACTCAGTCGAACGGTTTATAATATCATTGATCAATTACACTTTCGGTCTTACGAGGGCCAATTTAATTATTAAATCTGTAATTACGCTTTTTCTTTGTAAAGTCTCTACGTAATCTCCACCATAGACTATTTTAGAAAGTGTTTTTGGAATGTTTTAAGTGATTGTGTTTTCTCATTCATAAATCGATATCGATATCAACCGTTGTATGTCCCCACTACTGGGGCACGGGTCTCTTAAGGTTAAGCCATACTTTACCACGGGGGCCAAGTCCAGGTTGGTGGAGGATTGTAAGACAGTGGCGGGCCTTACTGTCAGAAGTTATCAAGCCACCCATAAGGCCTCTGACATGGCTTAACGACTGCCATTTATAAATAAAAGCGCAATACCTAGTTTTTATCCGATAGGTCGATTGTTTTACGTAGTTTGCGTAATCGCGGGTGATCGACACACTTATTACCTCAATTTATGGACTCTAATGGCTTCAACCGAATGGTTTTGTTTTGCTGTTAACAGCTACGTAAATGAATTTATGTGGTGGCACTTTTCCAAATACCTACTGAGGTGCTTACCCGAAGTATTGCTGCAAAAATTGTTCCAAATAAAATCCATTGTCTTTCTCATAAATTATACCACAAATACATATTGAGAGTGCCTTCTAAGCAAATCCGGAAGAGATTCCGACAGTAAAATTTTGTTATTATTGTTTAGTACTGATACTGACGCTGATCGATTCTTCCTTACGTTACGAATATTGTCGATAAATATCATCACGTCTTGTGCTATCAATAAGGAATTTTTCAAGGTGTGCTCCTCTGACACTCCATAAAAAGCACCAGCTCAGTTCTCAACAATCGATGTACCTATAACTGTAGTATTATTACCGTAATAGGTGCTGAATTGTCTTACATAACTTGTATCGATATCATCAACAACTTGTGTTATGAACTAGAGCGCGCACTTCCTGTTGATGCAATAGCTGATACAACGATACTTTGTGTTGATCTGTCGTTTGTTGCTGGACAAAGACCCTTTAAAGAATCAATCAATTCTTATTTTATGGCTACCCTAGGATTCTGCCAATGTCGAGTTTTGGAGATGGCATCTTTTTTTTTTTTAAAGAACTGTTTTTTTTTTAACCGGTGATGTCGGTGGTTGAGATACCTAGAACAAAACAGCACAAAATAGATATAAATACGTCGCATATCTGTTAATATATTACAATGTAAAAAAAATATGTTTTTATAATCTTATATTGTTATTTTTTATAAAGTTACATAAAATATTAATAAATGGTGTAAACACTAAAGGTAACACAGAACGAAAGTTAGTTGGGAGAGGGAAGTTTGAAGGTAGATAATTATAAAGTGAAGAAGACAGTTTTGGGCAGTTGAAAAAGATATGGTCCAGTGAGCCCTCGTCAAGACCACACTCACATAAGGAGTGGTCCCTCGCCCGTATTTTCGCAAGGAAAACAGGGGTGCAAGCATGACCCAAACGAAGCCGACAAATTGTGGATGTGACTTTTCTATCAGCAACACGGTACTGGAAAAACCATGGCCTGGAGGGAATTTCAGGTTGTATATTTCCATATTGGGAACCTTTGATGCTGAGAGAAGATTTCCACTGGGTATTCCATGAATTATTTAGGTCTTTCATAGCTGTTGTGCGAAGATCATGTGGGTAGATGTGAGAATGAGAGTCTGAGCCAGATTGAACGGCATTTTTAGCGCATGTGTCTACAAATTCGTTACCTTGTATCCCAGTATGACCCGGAATCCAGGCAAGTACAATTTCTATGTTTTGTTGATCACACAAGTAAAGAGCTTCCCTAATTTTAAAGATAATAGGAAATTTATTTTTTGATCGAAATGGGTTGGCAAGGATCGATTGTAAACAGCTGAGAGAGTCGGAAAATATGATGGCTTTTTGGAATGAGTTTTTATGTGCCTGAACAAATAAGATGGCTTCCAAAATTGCCACGGCTTCTCCTGTGAAAACAGATGAGGATGGAGGGCACTTGTAACTGAGTATAACGTTGAATTTTGGAATCCAGATAGCTGCTCCGACGCAACCATCGTCTGTCAATTTGGATGCATCGCAGAACATGGGAACCCACTCTGACCAGTGTTGTGCCATCTTTTCCTTAAACCTACTATCAGCTTCTGGAGAATGTTTGCTAATATCAAAAGAGAGAAGGATTTTGGGTGAGAAAATAAGGGCATCAAAATCTATAGAGAAAAGAGGATGTGTTTCGGATTGGAGTATAGGGGCTTCAAGGCTGCTGAATTTTAAATAACTTTTAACCAAGCAAGGTAGATCCTTATGTGTCCAGTAGCCAGATGAGGAAGTGAATCTAGATAGAGAAGCAAGTGTTTTGAAAAGAGGGTGGTCTAAAAATTGCACAACGTTGCAGAAAAATCTGTCAGATAGATATTGGCGGCGAAGACTAAGGGGAGGATCCAAACACTCTACCTGCAAAGCATTTACAGGAGAGGACTTCATGGCTCCGAGTATAATACGCAAACATTTATATTGGACCTCATCTAATTTTTTGAGAGCCAATTTACTACATGGTTCCAGAAGAAACGAACCATAATCAAAATGGCTACGTATGATTGCGTTGTACACTAATTTAAGGGAGTAGGGGTGAGCACCCCACCATACACCTGCCAAACAACGAAGAGTGTTCAAGCCCTTGTCACATTTTTTTATTATATAATTAAGGTGAGGAATGCCTGTCATTTTTGAGTCTAAAATTACTCCCAAAAACTTCACTTCTTTTTCAACTGGTATAGGTTGACCGTTTATTAAAATATTAATGTCGGGAACATTTCTTTTTCTAGAGAAGGCCACTACGCTGCTCTTCTGAACTGAAAGGTGGAGGCCGTGGTTGGAAAGCCAGTCGTCGAGATAAAGCATCGCAGAGTTAAGACGGTCTGAGGCTTCTTCAAAATCTTTCGAAGGGAAATATAAAGCCACATCATCAGCATATTGCAGAATACTACAAAACGAAGTTACCGACTGTTCCAAGTCATATGTGTACAAACTATACAAAAGCGGACTAAGTACTGATCCTTGCGGAAGACCCTTCCAGACCAATCTAGGGGGTAAAAAACCTTCGTAGTCACGTATGAGGATGGTTCTGGACATCAATAAGCTGCATATAAAGTTAACTATCCTCACTGGGATACTCAGCAGTAACAATTTGTTTCTGAGCACTGGAAGTAGAACATTGTCATATGCAGCAGTGATATCGAGGAAGACCCCTACCACAGATTCATTTTTTGAGAAGGCTAATCGGATCTCTGAAGTGAGTATACTTAGACTGTCCATTGTGCTTGAGCCTTTTCTGAAGCCGTACTGGGAACTAGCCAAGAGTCCCCTCTTCTCCACTAGCCATTCGAGTCGATTCTTAATAAGATGTTCCATGACTTTCGCCAGTGTAGAAGAGAGGGCAATGGGACGGTAACTGGAGGGATCGTTAGGTTTTTTACCCGGTTTTAAAATAGGGACCACTATTTGTGTCTTCCAGATTTCTGGGGGGGACCCTAGAATAAAAAAGTTATTAATCAGATCCAAGAAGTATTGTTTTGTAACATTGCTTGACTGTTTTAGGAAGGAATATGGTATTCCATCCACTCCAGGAGAAGAGTCAACAAGCGAATCCAAAGCGCAAGATAACTCAGCGAAAGAAAAAACCTCATCCATCCTGTGCAACCTAATAGTCGAACAAGGATGGGGGAAGCAATCTCTCGCAGGCGCTGTCGGTGGGGCCAATATCTTAGCAAAACCTTCAAGCCATGTGGAAGGATCGTTGGAATCTATATTGGGAATATTCAGAGAACCACGAAATCTTCTGATACCCTTCCAGACTAAGGCTGATGGAGTCCTAGGAGAAAGATTTTCGCAGAAACTAACCCAACCCTGCTTCTTCTTTTCGGCTAAGAGCCTTTTAGTTTCAGCAGCAATTTTTTGGTAGTTCATAAAATTTTGGTCGGTCATAGCTCTGTTATATAATTTCTCTGCTTCCTTTCTTCTTTTAACTGAGTTAGTGCAATCACAGTCCCACCACGGAGGCGAGGACAAGTTTCTTCTGGGAGTCTTTTTTAAAGGGAAACTGGATTTAGCTGATACGTCAAGGGCCTCAACAAAACTGTTGTATGAAGTAAGAGCATTTTCTGAGGAGATAGAGGGAAGTAACATAGTCCTTTGTTCTGTCAGTGAAGAGAACTTGTCCCAGTCGGCGTTAGTGAGATTATACTTGAGAAGGGGTGAGTATGTTTGCACTGGGATACATTTGGAAGGAAAAGAAACTAAAGACGGGAAGTGGTCGCTGCCGTATGTAGAAGGTAAGACTTGCCAAGTTAAGGCAGAAGCCAGAGATGAGGAGCAGAGTGAAAGGTCAACGGCTGAACGTGGATCTTGGTTGGGAAAGACCCTATGAGTAGGAGAGCCGTCGTTCAGTACACATAGGTTGTAGTGATCCATGAGATCCAAAAGATCGTAGGACACAGAGTCATTTTTGTGACAACCCCAAAGGTTATTATGGCAATTAAGATCGCCCATTATAACTAGGGGACCTGGGATAGATGATAGAATAGAATCAATTTCTTGAATTATAGAAGTAGAGGGGTGAGGGATATAAAGAGATATGAAGGAGGTATCAAGACACCTAACTGCAACTAAGTTAAAATTATCATTGTGGGGAGGAATGTTAAGTTTGGAAAAAGTTATATTTTTTTTAATTAGTAATGCAGCACCTGCATACCCATCATCTCGGTCGTCCCGGAAGCATGCAAAACCTGAAATCCTGAATTGGGATTCCGGCTTAAGCCACATTTCCGAAACAGCCAATATGACGGGTTTATATTTATTAATCAAGTGTATTAAATCAGCTTTTTTATTGTTAATGCTATGACAGTTCCATTGTATTAATTCGATCATTTTTATTATTAAATATTTCAGCGACTTGCGAAAGTTTTTGAGCAACGTTGGGCGGTAATGGGCAATCATCATATTTAAGTAAAATGTTCAGAAGGAGGGACATTAGAATGTCCAGGAGATTTTCATTTTTGGCAGATGAGTCGTCATTATTAAGAGCACACCCATTGCCAAGGGAAGGGGCTGGGGAGCTAGTTATGGAGTGGTGAGTTTGTCTATCATAGCCGCCTACAGCTGCAGGGGCTTTGGGGCTACGTGGGATTTGAACGGTTTTCCTAAATGATGTTGATGATGTTTCATGGAGAGTAGAAGGGGAACCAGAGAGAGGGGAAGAAGATGTTACATATTTGTCTGCCGTTGACACATCCGCAAATGATCTGCGAGTAGGAGGAAACCTAGCTGAGGCCTCCCTGAATGAGATAGCTTCCTGGGACATAATCATCTTTATGTTTTTTTGGCGTGCCTGTTCAGGACATTTATCATCTATAGCTGTGTGGTTGCCAGAACAATGAAGGCAGAGAGGTGTTTTATCACAATTGTCACCATCATGTGGTTGGGCGCACCGAGAGCAACGCGGTTTGGATCTGCATTGGCTCTTGATGTGACCAAAGCGACAGCAGTTTCTGCATTGAATTGTGGGGAAGATGTATGGATCTACCTTAATTGAGTTATAAAAGCAGTAAACATGCGGTGGGAGAACCTGTCCTGAAAATGTCAACACTACTGTCTGGGTGGGTATCCAAGTTGAAGACCCATCCTGATGTATTTTTCTGTTTATACGTCGAGCTTTAATGATCGGGCCACACCCATGTGGGAGTTCCACTGCCTCTACCAATTCCTGCATTGACCACTCACAGGGAATGTGTCTGACAACACCAATACGTGTGACATTGTATGTAGGGATTGATGCCAGATATCTGCCACCTGCCAGAGCTGGGTGTACCAGAAAGCGATTTGCGTCATCTGAACTCTTAAACTCAACTGAAATTCGGTTCCTGCCAACACTTTTCACTCCATCGAGAACTACATTTGTGACTTTATTATAGGATAAGAATTGACCGAATTTAATTGGTCTGATTGATGTACCGGATTTTGGGTCTGACTCTTCCACCGCCACATGAACTATGAAAGGACCTAGGTCAGCTGGACCATACTTCTTCATCTGTGTAAACACAGGGTTGACATAAAGAGAGGTATTTGTTGATGAGTCCTTGTCATATTGAGTCTGGCTGGCAGATGTATCTATTACAGTCTTTTTGGTTGAAATTGGGGTACCAACATCCTCTTGGCTCAATCCACGTTTACGGCAAATTCCAATGTATGATAATGAATCCATGGACTGAGAGAAAAGAGGAGGAGAGGAGTTTAAGTTAGCATTGCAGGAACCGCCGCCCGGGTCGGGCGGCTCCCTAGAACCCATGCAAACAGCACACACTTACCGGTACGGCACAAATACCACCACCAAGTTGTCGAGGAGGCTCAACAAACCAGGAAAACGTAAAATAATTTGGAAGAATTCGTAACACGTGCGATAACCAATACCACAACGAGCAGAAAAAAACCCCTTTAAAGAAGTAATTTTCGTTAGTTTTGTCTTTGCTACGTCACAGAGTTGGCAACACGTTTTTAAAATGGACTCTGTTAGTAGACAGATTTTTTTTTTATTTTTGGCTCGCCTTTCTTCTATTGTAGGCTTGTTTGGACGTTTAGGCAACGGAGTGTTAGTAAATTTCTTTTAGTCTTATTTTTATTTATTAGGCTTTGATCGATCAGGCCCATCAGACCAAATCACAATATGTTTTATTACACTGCTTTACCTAAATATAAGTAGTACATAAAATATACATTTTACTCTTTTTTGAAACAGTCTCAATGCCTCACGAGATTCGACAGTGACAAATTCCACATTCTAACCGATGCTTTACAATCAAATGTAGTGGCAGAATCAAATGTCTTTTTCAGAGAGAAGCTCGCGTTTGTACATGTTATTTCTTATGTAATGTCCTGTTAAATGTGTCGTGTGCAATAACTACTGGAACGGTTTCTGCAAGTCATTCTTCAAGGTGTTTTTACGCGAGCATGCAATGTCGCTCGCACAATTTACAATTTGATGTGATTGTAATTGAATGGTTATATTTTACATTAAACCACTAAATATTTAAGTAACGTTCTCTCACGCTATTTTCTGAGAAGTTCGAAGAGACAACAGTACAGTTAAATACAAAACTCAGCGAAATTCTTAATTCAAAAACTGGCCCTAATTCACTCCGTATGACACGAGCATTGTGTAAAGTGGATCGAGTGACTTTCTCCATGCCGGCCGATGGCAGACAGGCGCGACCAACACCAAGAGAGGAATGTGTGGTATGAGGAAGATTGGAAATAGCTCGTCCCGACCGGGTTCATTTCGTCGTACCCATAGAAAGTCGGGTTCAGATTCATCTGTAGTTTATCAATGCTTTGATTGCCTTTGCGTTTGAAACCTCTTCTGTAGCCATGATTTGAGCATATTGTGATAATTTTATTATATTTTCGTCATCATATAGTTGGGTTCTAGAGTAATTTTTCTACTATTTGTCATATGGTCTGCCGATTTGGCCGTTTCTTCGAATGCGCCTCACGGGCCAAAAGTGTTGATGCAAAAGTGATTTGGTTTTTGTTTACAAACGACATGCGGGATCGCAATGAAACTTTGCCATTAGAGGATAAAAATCGATGTTTGATTGTGCTTAAAACTGGAAATAAACGTAATACAAAAAGGAATATTTTAGCCTCGTCAGTAGTAAAAGTGTTATTAGCTTATAAAATCTTTTTCTTCTGTTATCCTCAGGTGTGAGCGCGATCAAAACTTAATTTGTGTCCTTTAAATGTATTGACAATTTTTCCTTGGATCTGGCAAGTCGCTTGTAAATAAAAAAAACACTATTTTTATATGGGATTGTTCCTTGAGGAAGACACATAATTTTTCCAGCCATATCCTTATCATCATCATCCTCAATTTGACGCCCACTCCAGGTCGTAGGCCTCCCGGGTTTCCAAGCTTCACGGTCTTGTCCTGTCCGCATCCAGCGACTCCCCGCAACCGTAACCAGGTCGTCAGACTACTGGTTGAGGGCTATTTCTATATCTCTAATTATATTGTATTTGTTTATTCGCTGACCTATCAATTATGTCTTCTGTTGTCTTATTTTGTGTTCCGAGCCCAACCCAGCAACCCAGGGCTTTATGCATATTATCCGACGGAACGTTTCGTAATTTGTTCAAAATTATGTAACAGTATGAACTGGAAACTTCCAAGCTTGGTTTATTGCACATGCTTGTTGCAATCGAGGGGAGCGATAGTGCTGTCTAGCGAAAGACTTCCAGACGTTGTAGATACTGGATTTCTGTACAAGGTCGAAGGTGAAATGTTTGCGGATTGGAGAGAGATTGGAGAAGTATGAAATGTTTGCTTAGATAATTTTAATTTCATTTTGCGATCAATAATGTAGTATTCCCATCAAACAAAGGTGTACAAAGATGCGAGTAGAAAGCACGAACTGGCAAACACCTGAGATAGGTAGATAGAGAACACTTTTTTGTACATAAAAATCGAAATTACACAGATATTTCTTAACCTAAGAGTACAGACGGCGATGGACCGGTCTAATACATTCGAGAAGGAAGTAGATGTACAAAAAAAACATAGGAAATAGCTTAGCTCTCTGGACCGAACATCTGAGGCAGATTGCTAGTAGAAACGGGATGAGGATGGCCACAGAAATAACAAGGACAAGTAAACTGCCTTGGGGTAACTTAATACAATTTAGTATTTTATTTCGGAACAAGTAGTTATTAGGTATTAAAGATATTTCTTAAATTAGGTTAGTAAACAGATTTTATTATTATTCTTCTTTAGTCCCTATACTCCTCCGTGGAGTCTCGGGCTGACATAAGGCCTTTCCATTTATCTCTGTTCACGGCTAGGGATGGTAGCTCCAGTCAAGTTATTCCCTTCTCCTTCGTCTCAGAGAAAACGGATCTCTTCCACGTCTGAGACGGGCTTCCGGGTCCTCGGCCTATATTTATTTTTATTACCTATATTTCATTTTACATGGCCTGAGATCCATTGCCTCGATAGCGGTGTCAGTCCTATTTGCAATGACATTGAAGAGTTATGTCTAACAGTGGACGAAATACAATAAAATTTATTTTGCAGAAAGTTACCTTTTACACTGTTTTCTTAAATTTATCCAAGCTAGACTGGGTCTGTAAATATATCAGAGTCCATCAACAATATGTTCTCTATGTAGAATTAAAGAGAACCTGTAGCCTGTAAAACCTGAACTTGCTGAGTACGGGTAAATTGATTGATTGGTGTTCTATTAAGTTAAAAAGTAGAAACACAAGAAGCCCTGGCCTGTCGAAGGCACGCTAACGGACAGTAGACAAGAAATTAACTGTAAATAACTCGTACGGATACAAACACGCACGCTCTGCCATTAAAATTCCAAACGTTGCCGCGTGGATGTTACGGCATAAGCATAAACGAAAGCATTAGCTGCTCGCTATTGTTTTCTTTCATATACAGGGCTCCATAACATAACTCCTTTTTTACTTTAGGGAGACGTTCTACTTAGACCCTTTGGGCTCACAGCTGTTCTTCACTCTTTTGGAAAGAGAAATCTATTGCTTTATCCGTGTAAACGGGTGCTGTTCGTGTTTCTGGCCGCAGCGTTATTGTTAGTCCTACATGTGTGATGTAATGTTTTGGCAATTAAGACATGAATTCACTGAACATGAATTGCGTCTATGTCGGCCATAAATTACTATTTATTCAGGTAAAATCCTACATTCCTTTGGGCGGAGGTAGGCTTTGTCCAGCGGTGGGGTTTGGGTGCGATCTCTTATTAAAAGTTGGAAGTTGCTAGGCGAATTTAGTCTAGACTAAATATTTTTTTATTTATTTAGTATTTAATACCGTTTAAATGTTAGCGGCACATTACTTTTTGACTCCTAAAATCACACTACACAATATATTATAATATTACGAAGGCGAAAGTTTATTGGTGTGTATGTTTGTTACTTCTTCACGTCTAAACGGCTGGAACGATTTTAATAAAGTTTGGTATGGAGTTAGCTGACACCATAACCTCCTAAGCCCTGGAGGTAACAGTTACTTCAAGTCTTCTAAAACTACGTAGATTTTGAAGAACTTTTTATTCTTGTTGTCCAAAAAATGATGAGGAAAATATTGGACCTGGAACAGTAAGTTTTCTGGATTTCCTACTAAATCATTGAGTGTGAAATTGGGTGTGAATTAAGAAAGTTACTCGTGATGTCCTATTTCTAGGACGCTAGGGCTTCAGAGGATAGGTGATTGTGTTGAAGGAAGGTGGAAGTTATTGTTATAACTCGTATAAACAAGGCCTAAAACCGGTATTGGGATCTACAACTTAAATGTAAGTTTGGTACTGCCTACCGAGGCTTTTGATTTAACGCGGCAGTAGTCTATAGTAGTTATGGTTAGTTGAAAATTACAAAAAAAAAAATTTTTACTTAGTAACAAGTTCGGCAGTTAAAACTTAGCTGTACGTACGTAAACAAAAAAGAGTTTAAAAAAATTGGAAAATACAAAAATAAAAATTAACTTTGTAGACTTTTAGTCCGGATTTACTTACGGGTGTTGTTATATCGGAAAAGTCCGACCAGGTTTCGCTCCGATTCGCAGAGCTTAAAACTAAAAGTCCGGACTAAAAGTCTACAATGTGTTGTGCTTACGAAAGTTTTAGTTCAAAAATTAACTTTATTGAACAGACGAAAAATGACATTAGTGTATACCAGTAGCACCCACACTGGGCATAACCAGTGTCAGATTTGGATCATTTAATAAATACTGAGCAGTGAAATAACTAAATGGGCAGTTACGATTGGGCATTTGACAAATCGGAATTAATCGGTAAGAATATCATTTTCCCCTTTTAATTCAAAGGTATTCTTAGAAGTCGGGTCCTTAAAAGTGTTCTTTATTTATAGCATTTTAGTTTCTTTTTACTAACAACTAACCAGACAATCCGCCATTAGGCTTTTTTTGCTTGGCACACTCACGACGGCTATAGAATATAATTCATGTGAATATTCTCGGGCTATATTCTAGTTTTTCCGGCGACCTCGTCCAGCCAGTTAATCAAAGCAGGTTCTTCCGGTTAATCTTCTCAAGATGAACCAGTCTTGTATTAGATTAAACAGTCTTCTACGACAGCTTCATTAGAAAGATACTGTTAAACTACGAACCAATCGAGTGAATAATTCTAAGCCTTAATTTGAGATATCAAAGCGTCCTAATTTCGTACGCTCTCCACAAAATGACGTCGGTCGGTACTATTTGAATTCGTAGGTTTTAATTACAGTCATTTGAAGTCGTTAAAACTGTTGTCTATTGTTAATTTATTGTATGAATTGATTCGTCTCATTGTTTCCTTTCCTATGAACATGGACCGTGAGGGTCTAATAACGAAGAGGTTTTCTATGTATTTGCTGAATCTATTTGATCTGTTAACAATATTACCTATCTGGGGTACGGTAGTGCCTATGCCAACACGTAAGCGTTAGCACAAACACGTTATCCTCAACTTTGTTAAATTGTTTTCTTGGTAAATAAAATCTTTATCTTTATTGCGTGCGCGAGTCCTCACGAACAGATGCTCTATTCAAATACGCTCTATTCCTTGAGCTATGTGGCTCATAATGAAACTGGGCCTCATCATTTAATGCAACGAAGGTCAGAAGCTACAGCATGAGCTAGAAGTTCCAGTAAGTGGCACCATGACCAGCCATGACCACCGGCCTTCGTCAGTGAGCGGAGTTCGCTCAGACCGTCAGCTGTGCTATAGGTGTTTTGCTGATAAATAAGCTTTCATTTACTTGGAAGATCCATTGACACAGCGTGCAGTGTCAAGATCGGAAACATTTGAATCGATAGGAACGAAAAAGTACATAGCTATACCTATATTAAACGGGTCTCATCGCGATTATTTAGTAGGTAAAACGTAATAACCTTATTTCCCGACGTTAATCTATGTTGAGTACCGCGAACCATTAAGAAAAATGACATATCGCCCAACTGCCAGTAATCGCCATAATACTTCATCCGTCTGGCAGTTTCTTTCCCATGCTACAATGAACAACCACTTTCTAGTTATAGAGAGAACAAGAAAATAAATTAAGTAATGAGCAAATCAGCAAACTTATTGATAAATATTACGCTACCAATTAACATCTAAAGAGTCAATCGCTCTATAAAGCTAGGATCCAGACGTTCACTGCCTGCCTTACGCAAACAGATGTAAAGGTCACGCCTAGACAAAAGACCTATAACAAAGCTACTTCAAAGGTTTCTCCGCAGCCCAGTCTTGGAGTTTTGCAACATTCCCCGACGAGTTTTTAAATTGTTGGCTGCGTTTTCTTTCGCCTTTGATGAATTTGTGATAACCGTAATTATTCTGTCTGCCTGTTTTTAAGAAACACTTGAGAGCCTCCTTGAGCGAGAAAATTCCGTACAAACCTAGTTTGGTAATTATTTTAAAACGACTTATCGGATCGCGATGAAGCTTTGCCGATATGATTTGACTATACCTACAAATAGAGGTTTGCACTCTGGGCAATTGCGAATAAGAATAAAACAAGATAGATGTAGAGGCGATATTGAAAAACAAATTAGGGCTCTACGTGCTAAACTATACAATGCCCAGTAACAATGATTGTCGAATTGACCAATTGAATTCGAAAATAATAATAAATTTATAGGTAATGAATGAGCCTTTGCATTTACGTTACGTGATGATTTATACAGCGTCCAGTGGCACCTTCACTTACATTAAATTGGTGAATGTACCTCTCGGACGCTGCAGTGCCTGGGACATTGTTTGGGACATTCAGATGGAGTAGGCTTGCCCAGCACTTATAATACCAGTCTAACTGCTTAGTCCACATATCTAAAGTACTAACAGCTCAATTGACGTCGCCTAAAGAAAATCTTATCGACTACAGTTCTTTCATTGTAATAAACTTACGGCCTTATATATAAAAACAAGATACCTTTCAAGCACTTCTCAGAGGTAATTTAATCAATGGTTAAGTCTTTCCTTGTAAAATTTCCACCACAGACTTTTTTAACCGCCGTTTATCAAGTGTTTCAAGGAATCGTGTTTTTAGAAATGATACCGGTCGTTCCTTAATTAAAATACAAAATATAATAGACTTGTTAATCTTTGCCACAGCTTGCATTCTACGTGGACAAACGTGGCATTGTGCAACGCTAACAAGTAACAAAACATTTCCATAAGCTGACGACGTTACTCGTATGTCTATTGTTTCTAGCTGATAAGGGCAAGAGTGGTTTTATTGTTATCGTCTACTATCAAGAGTAGCTACTTACGTTTATGAGAGCAGTCTTGATTAAACTTCAACTTTTCGAATATTGGAAACACATTCCAGTGTGGCTTAGCTCTTGAAGGAATCAATTTCAACTAATGAAAAAAAAATCTGTGATAACAACGACGGGAGCTGTCAATGTCATTGTCATCACAGATTTTTTTTTTCATTAGTAGCGAAGGAATGTGTCTGTTAAGCCGTACCGAGCCCAGAACGACGAATGGAAAAGCATTAAGATTATTTCAAAATTAACTACGAGGCCAAAAAAATTGAAACTTTTTTCTCGCGTTAAGGAAGGTTATCACAAAAAAAAAATCAAGCACTTCTGATATTTTCTTCCATTCCCTATTGTGGCCACCAAATCCTGTCGGAATCCTCACGTTTTCCACTCTGCAATTTGTATGGGATTTGACAGTTGACATTGGAATCGCTCAGGATTTGGTGCGTGTAATATAGGAACAGACATAGCAACCGATGTAATATAGCAACCGAATCTGTTCCTATAGTACATGTACCAAATGCATGTTCGTTCGTTATCAATCCTTATATGTCCCCACTGCTGGGGCACGGGTCTCTTCCTGCATCGCAGGTAGGCTAGGCCATACTCCACCACGGGGGCCAAGTCCGGGATGGTGGAGGATTGTGAGACAGTGGCGGGCCTCACTGTCAGAAGTTATCAAGCCGCCCATAAGTCCTCTGACATGGCTTAACGACTGCCATTATGACAGCCGGCACCAACGGCTTAACGTGTTTTGCGAAGCACGGAAATTTCATAAAACTGCAATTCGTAGTTTATGATGATTGATGACAGTTCGAGGTGCTACATTAATCTTGTTAATCGACTTTGCAATGTACATTGAATTGTTTGTAGTAAACCATGAATTGTAGTTAAGATAAAATAGGCCCCAGGAGTAAATGTATGTTTTATTAATATAAAAGAGAACACGTTACGTGTTATAATAAGGCCCCACAATACCAATATATATATATTATTTTTTTATTTATTTATTTCTTCACAAATTATATGTTTAAGAGTACAGTAAGTGCCTGAACACTTCACTAGGCAAGCCCGTGCTGAAGTGATCAGATTCCATTATCGATTGCTGTGTAGGTAAGAAGAGGCAGTGCTACATAAACATATAAAACACATCAACAAACAGCACACCATAGATTAGACCAACTGACATATAATACGTAAACACATACTATATTATCAAATAACATAATATTACATAAATGCTATACATAGAATATTATTATATAATAAAATAATAATAGCTAAAATACATTATACTTATCATGTTACTAAATCCATTACTAGCTTTACCGCATCTGTAATACCCATGTTACAAATCCAAGATTTAAGTCTCTCATTACTCCTCCGCAGACACACCTTTATATCCTCTGGTACTTTATTGTATAATCTGGGTCCTAGCCAGAAATTAAATCTCTGACCAAAGCTTGTTTGCACCCTGTCAAGCATTAAATGCTGCTTATGCGCTGCCCTTGTGACAGTTTCTTGTCTGACATTATGTAGTTCCTTGTGAGAGTGAAAGTATTGCGATAACCTTAGCATGTACTGTTGGCGAATGTTTAAGATTTGTGTTTCTTTATAAAGGTCTTCATTGTGGAATCGAGCAGGTTTCCCATAAATTACTCTTATAATCTTATAATATATATATATATATATATATATATATATATATATATATATATATATATATATATATATATATATATATATATATATATATATATATATATAATACTTTACTGCATTTCGTGTTCTCACATTATGATTTCATTTAGAATAAGTCGTTTCTAAATTCACTTCACCAGTTTCGTTTCGTTGGTAGTCAAATGCATAAATATCTTTAGCCTCAGCCGTTATTATTCTATTGTATTGTAATGTTTATTAATTGATTTGCATCGCTTACAATCGCAGGTTCATCTCCATATTGAAAAGTGCGTGAACTTATCGAAATGTCAATAGCCTCGTTTAACGTATTTTTAGACTTCTGTGCCCGAATTGTGCCATCGGGACCCTATTACTCTACCTCCGCTGTCTGGCTGTGAAACTTTAATAGGTAGCCAGTTTTCACAGAAATTGTGTTATTATAGCGAGTTCGATATCAACCCTTCGACTTCCCCACTGCTGGGGCACGGATCTCTTCCTGCATCGCAGGAAGGTCATACGCTACCACAGGGGCCAAGTCCGAGTTGGTGGAGGATTGTGGAAGAAGCCTCGGACATAGCCTAACGACTGCCGTTACATGTCAGCCGTCGACGGATAGCGGATTATTTACCAAATAATAAAATTGAAATAAAAAGGGATCTCCATACAACTGATGTGTATTTTCGCCGTTTTTTATTTATGCTCTATCGTAAAATGGAAATACATACAGGCATCAGACTTCGCGTGATTGTGTGACTTTACACTCCAACGAGGTCAGTCACTATATAATTTATTAATTGTACTATATCTATTTAATATTACTTCTACCACTGCACGTATCCAATTATACACCAACCAAAATAGGTAAATTTTTATTATATTATGGAAGGAGGTGGTACGGAACCTCGGTGCGAAAGTCCGACTCGCACTTGGCCGGTTTTTTTATCTTATCGTGTTAATTGTTTACTTTGTCAATATGATGGACTTTGTTACCTACATTGTTACATAGAGCTGTGACTTTCTGTCGGCCTCACGAGAGGTCATGGGCTCAAAGCCTGGCATATACCACTCGTCAACTGTAAAGCAATCAATCGTGAGGAAACCTTACTGTCTGAGGTATTTATATACCTCAGCGCTTGCTAAGTACAATTGTACAGTGACCCAACTATGATGCTGTTAATAGTATGCAATAAAGAGTCATCATAAATGTGGAAGTAATAATAATAACTTCCAAACATCCCAAACTAGGATACCCTGTGCTATGGTAACCAGGCAAGGACATCACCACCACGGTATTTGTACAAATACAAATGTACAAATCTTAGGTCTAATGAACAAGAGATGCGGCTTAAAATTTCGTTAAAATTTTTAACCCCGTCTTCGCTTACCATCAGGTGTGACTGGAGCAAGTGTAACCTGGCCTACTTAAAAAACAAAAAACCTCGGTGGCTACGCCTTTAAGGAAATTTTAAAAACCTATTTAGAGGCCAAAAATTCCACGCACGCCGAGATTCGAACCCGCGACCTCTGGCTATCCGTGCCAGTGCTCTTTCAAACTGAGCTAATGGGCGACTCACCGGCATCAGTGAAATTTCGAACCTCTTTACACTATTCTCTGTATTACGTACAGGCAGCGACATCTGGCTTAAGTAAATTGCATCACTTGCAGCCCCGAGTACATACTTTGCAGTTAGGTTTTTACATCGGAATGATCACTTTAAGGAAATGTTTGCACTTAGGGGTGCAATAAAAATCATAACTTTTTTGTTGTTCGTTTGTTTTTTTTCAAAAAGGAAATATCAATAATCTTAATGTGTGTGATTAATATGAATCTGCAGTAGGCTAGTAGTAGCGACATTCTTGTACCCTCACCGTACCTACAAACTAGTTTGGTCGGACAGTCTGACAAATTGACACCAACAATGCCGCAACAATGGCCAACGTTGCCACAGATCAGTTAAAATTCAACAAAGTTTTCCAACTTTGAGAGGAATTAACTGTCTAGGGATTTTTATTTATACAAATACTACCTAGTGTTGATACTAGTTTCGCGTTCACAAGCTCGCGTTTTAGCGCCACAGAGAAATTTCGACTTCGATCCGCCACGCGCGGGGTTAGTGACCCCGGCCACTGAGGCGAGAAGCCGCGCGTATTAGGTACATTAGGCATCAGAGCAACCCTTACATTTTAGTTCAAATTTACCCGTAACCACGGATGACATCCGTGCCCGTAACTTACCGAGTAGAGGGCACGTGTGTAAAGGTTGAGGTGCAGTCGATTCAACCTACAGAGATTTTATGCAGCGAGAGACCTTTTTTTCTGAGTTCCTTTCATCTGACATTTGTTCGGACACCTACAAAGAGCACCAATTATGAGAAGTAATTATTGAATCATCGATTTTAAAGTTTCTACAATTTACGTGGATTTTTTCTTAATTTTTGGCGTGTTTCTATTCTGTTTCTGATCAAAATAAGTGTTTTTCCTTTTCGCGCTTTAGCCGCGATATTTATCCTTTGTATCGATCGAAGAACTCTCCTATTAGACCGTAATAGCTACTCAAGATGTTTTTATTTGCACAATTAAGTGCCAACGTCAGTTTGTAGCATGTGTTCCAAAGAGCGCGGATGCCATTTCTCCTCCATTTATTTACCAACTTGTTCATTACACTTTCCTTACAAATAAATTCATGGGCTGACCTTAAGGCTTTGTCTCCACCGTTATTCACAATGACTTTGCCAGGACCTAACGGTGATCAAGGTGATATCATCGTGCAAATGCCACTTTGACAGTTGGCGTCAGTGTTGCCAGATACGAAACCTGACAATGCGGTACCTGTACTTTAAAAAAGTGGATTTTCAGCAAAAAAAATTTTTATCATTATATGATATTATACAATACCGATTGTTTTTTGTCCGTTTATATGTTTCATATGTTTATTCATACTAGGATATCATAATTTAATCAAGTCGAAATTTCGCGCGCGCCTCTTGCTTTGCTGTTGTGAATGGACTAGAGTACCATTATAATAAGTGGCCTGCTGCATAGACTACACTATATGCATCACAGATTATTGCACCAAATGGAAACCGACTTGTTGGAAGTTGAATGAACATGACATTGAACCAATTTCGAAAAAAGCGAAACCGTGTTAGTAAAATGCGGAAAGCGGATCCACTTTCAGAAAAGCGGAAAAAAAGCGGAAATGCGGTGCATCTGGCAACACTGGTTGGCGTTAAGGCTGCGAGCATTGTTATGTTAATGCTTCATCATCATCATCAACCGATTATGTCCCCACCGAGGGGCACGGGTCTCTTCCCTAAGGAAGGTAAAACCTTAACCAAAAGCTTATTTAGAAAAAGAAGTTACAAAAAAATTATATTTCTTGTTTACTGTAACCACTTACCTACTAATAAAATATACATTTTTCCCATTACATAAAAGTAGGATTACCCTAGGTATTTATGGAAACATTTATCTTGTAAACACAGCCTTACTAAAAACGCCATGGTTTTAAATTGCCCCGCCCTAAAAAACCAAACCAAAACGTACACTAATACGTAGTTTTCGCTAAAAATAAACCTGAAAACGTCGTGGCCGCTTTCCAGAGCAGGCAGGCAGGCCTGGCGTAAACACAAAAAAGATAATATAGGGCAGCCCTGCCAGCCTGACAGTGCCAGCCTATACCTATAGGCAGCTGTATCTTTACCCCTATTACAAATACCTAGTGCCGGGGCGGCATTCAATTCACAAAACTAGGTCAAAACGTGCTAGGGGATGAAGTGGGACGCGTACTACGCTACGGTTGTATTTCGTGGGGAGGGGCCTTAGGGAGGGTCGCTTGCCCCGCACAAACACATAGCTGTAGAAGGTATGTTTTTCTGGGCCTACTGATGCCTTCATACCGAAGGACTATACCACACTCGCGCCCGTGGCCTAGTGGAACCGAGTGATTGGAATCAATCACTAGGGTTAAGCAGCAACAGACGCGTTTAGATGCTGGATGGGTGACCATCGCGTTCCTACCGCTAGTAGCATTGTTTCCGAGCGCTTTCGTGCTTTTTAAGGCACGTCGAGCCGTTGATGCCGGCTGTCATGTAATGGCATGGCCTTATGGGCGGCTTGATAACTTCTGACGGTAAGGCCCGCCACTGTCTTATAATTCTCCACCAAGCCGGACTTGGCCCCCGTGGTGGAGTATGGCCTAACCTTCCTGCGATGCAGGAAGAGACCCGTGCGCCACCAGTGGGGTCGTAAAAAGGGTTGATATTCGGAGCCGACACATATTTTTGACAAAATAATTAGGGGAAAAATTAAGTGCGAGTGCTTACCGCACCTATGGATTGGTATGACAAACTTCACAAATATCCTCAGAGTACTTGAAGGCCTATGAAATGAACGGAAGCGTACCATCCATCAAGTAGAATTAGCAGCATAAGAGTGGCCTGGCCCGCTCTACAGCCATTTAAGCATCTTCTTTTTGTCCATAGTCCCTGTGTGAGCATCTATGTGAGATACACTCTAGCGTTATTTATTTGACTCAAAATAAGCGACAAAATCAAGTAAGTTAATTAGTATTTAAGTCAATAATCTGTAGTGCTTACGAAAGTTTTAGTTCAAAATAAGCAAAAAAAAAAATCGAACATTTTTCATTTTAGACTTCAGCTTTTACTGTAAGAAAATTAATATTTTTATTTTATTTTTTCGTCTCAAATTCTAGTACTATTTTTGGCTGGTCTTTGAATGAGTGTTTGTCAATGACACTCGCTAATTAAATACATTTATTCAACGGTGATTCCTTACGTCCACTCTTCTCGGCTGTCGCAGTTCATTGAAATTTTGATTTGCGTGTGTGCGTTCTGCTGCGCCACTTCACGCCAACCGCCCTAGCGGTCATTTTCATCAAGAGTTAACATTTATTTTCCGCTACGTATTGCCCCAGGTATTCCGGTCCTAAGGCCGGACTAACTTCTTCTACTTCTGACTTGCGATTGCGCCCTTACACCTCCCTGTGCTCTTTGGGGAGGCTTCCAGAAGAAGAAAAAATTTATTCATTTATCGCCACATGGACATATCTTCTTCTTCTTTTGATGACATCTCCTATTAGAGGAGGGCTGTTATTGTAGCTATTTTGTCCCGTGATATTGCGGCTCGGAAATGTGGACACGGACATGACCATATACAACACGTAAAATACAAAGAAGAACATTAAAATAAAAAACACGGCTGCAGAACACAATAAGGGGCTACGAGCCATGTCCATGTGGCGGTAAGGTTTATTGCCCACGACACTGATTTTCAGCAAGGGTCTGGTCCAGTGATTCCCGGTTCATTGCATCGTGACTTTCAAAGTGTAATAATGCAATACAATACAATACGATACAATACATAGCATACTATACAGCGATACAATGCAATGAAATGTTAGGTGGTTAGAGAAATGTTAGGTAGTTACGAGTAGATTAAGGAATAATTAATATTTACTGTGTAAATGTTAGTTGCACCTACGTTTATGATGAAATAAAGGAATTTGAAATGAATGAATGAATACAATGTAATACGTAATACGATCTCGAGTTATACAAGAAAAGGATAAGAGGAGGTATCAGCGCAAGCTTCCCTACTTAAGAATCGATATCCCACGCAACCTGCGGGTGCGTGGTCTATTCCCTATTGATTGGTTCCCGAACAAAACAAAACATAACCTCACACCTGTATCCCAGAGGGGTAGGCAGAGACCAGGAACTGCCACTTGCCACGATCCTGACAGATCACCTTTGCTTCATTAACGTTCATAAGTCGTTGCATGCACGCACGCCGGTTCCGGGTACTTTTTATCTTCCCCTTTGCTAATACCTACATCCCCTATTTGGTCGATGTATGTCCGTCTGGGACGTCCCTTACCAGCCCTTCTACTGACATTCGCAATATATATTTGTTTCGTCAATCTTTCTTCCTTCATCCTCTCCACATGTCCAAACCAACGCAACATTCCTTTCTCAATTCCCGAACTGAACCAATTTACCTTGTGTAGGGCTCGAACTGTCTTTTCACACAATCCACTTTCTACAAATGTTAATAATCTATTGTTAATATTGTACTTGTCTCTTCTTATCATCTCCACCTAGTTCCCGTGCAAGCGCGACATTACCTTCTGTACTGCATATTCGTTCGCTATCCCCTGCCCTCTCCTGAGGGAACCACTGTGTTTGAATTATTGAAATTTTAATGAGGTCACACTTGGGGAACATTGCCGAGATACCGCGTGCTAAAAATGGCGCGTTGGTGGAGAATTTTTAACTTTAGTACCAGTTTGGGGCTACATTGAATCAGTCACATGTCAGATTTGAGCGATTGTAACCAATTTATTGGCTACTAGCTGACCCAGCGAACTTCGTACCGCCTAACTGTCGATACTGTGAGAACTGTTTTTTTATTTTTCTCTCCGTAAGAACCATCCTCGTACTTCAAGAAATATTCTAAAATAAGAATTAGCGAAATCGGTTCAGCTGCTCCCGAGATTTGCGCATACTAACACATTTGGGGATTCATTTTTATATTACATGCAATAAAGAATATTCCATCTATCTATCTATCTATGTTTGCTACGGGTATGGTACATGATATTATTATTTGATACATTATTATATACGTCCGTATTGCTATTATTTATAGTGCGACATACCGAGCCTGGTACACTCGAGAGATGCGTAGGTACTGACTGAAAACCAGAGCTGAGAGCTCACCCTCAGCCAAATGCTGAATCAGCTGCCTTTTGCAGCACGGAAACACTCATAAATTTAAACTGCATAAATTCTGTTTTCGTTAAATTTCTTTCGTATTTGTTGTGTTTTGTGGGTATGACTGTTGATGCAATAAATGTTTCTCTTTCCCTTACTTTCTAACTGTCAAATTCCCTAGGTGTTGCTATCGCAAATCGAGATGTAACTGGCTGCGATCTCATAAAAAGACCTTATGGATTGTTGCATACTAAGTGGTTTTGTCTCTCTAGGTTTTCTTTGTGAAATAAGGAGTATTCTGTACACACAAGAAAATAATTACAGTTACGAAGGAAGAGGTACAATTGGCGGTTATTGCTGATATTAATTTCCTCCAGGCAACCCTATATTGGAAAGATTGCCAAAGGATAAATTTAAATTCAGAAATTGTAACTACTACAGCGTTATCCCTATCTTATTTTACGTTAGCAACCTAGAGAAGACAACTTATAGTTCATTTTATGATTAATTAGCTATCATTGTTATGTTTTTACCCAGAGAGAGTTGCGTATTGATTCTATTCTTTTGTTATCGATTGTTGCTCTCGTGATTTCATAAGTGATTCCATCAGCATTGAACTACTCAGCTACATCCATAATAATATTTGAAATGGTACATAATACATTGAATATTGAGAAGGCTACTTGGGGTAGGTTTTGTAATAATTTCTGACTGTTATTGATCTCCGATCGAAGTTCGAGCTCCAGTGAAAGCGAAACAATGTCAAGTGTAGCATAATGTCGAAGGAAAATGTTTTATTTATTCGAATAAAATCGACACATTTCAATACATTGTTGGTCACGCTGAATTATTCAAGTCGCCAACCCGGGAGCTTTCAATGAAATGTGGCCTGTATTCCTATAAGCATAACACCTTCATAACTTTGGATCAGTGTCATACAGTAAAGAATTTATCGTGCAACGTAACACGTTTACGCTCAAATTAACAGCTAACCGCCAGTAAGGCACTTTCGAATGTGTCCGCAAAACGCCGGAATGTTCTCACTCTCGGTGCAGTAAAAACTACTCTTAATTTTATTAAGTAAGGCCAAGTAAGTTAAATAATTCGCTTTTTCAGCGTTTTCGGGTTTGACTTTAACGACCAAGAAACCCATTGATTACCTCTTAAGTCACCAGCGCTGCGATTGAAAGAGAAGAAAGACTGTGCGAAATAATACGCATCATATTTAACAGTCTTAAGGCCTACGCAGACGAGGGACTATCCCCCGAATACTTTTTTGTCCGTCGATATAAATCTCTCATAAATTGTATCGAATAACGCACACGGAGGACTAAAAGTACCCCGTACAAAACGTCCCTCAAGCTACCGAGGACATCAAGAGACCGGACTGGACAAAAGTTCGGTGTTTTCTTTTAAAACGCCTTTTCTTTTTAACCTGATGTAAATTACAACACAACGTAATCTCAGAATATTTGCTTCCATAGCGTACTTCCATCACTCAATTTCCGGGGAACAAATGACCGCACAACGTAGGCGTTGAGTCCGCGACAAGTAGTCGGAGGACATTTTTTACAGACAAGGGACTTTTGTCCCCAATAGACAAAAGTCCCTCTTCTGCGCAGGCCCTTGCAACAAGTGATAAAAAATAATAATGATGCGGCCTGTATAGGTACGTCCCACTGTAGGACAAAGGCCTTCTCTTAGACAGAGAGACTGGCCTCGTATCTGGAGATTGGAATTTCAAGCGCTAAGGTATGTGAACACCTTCAGACGTTCAGGTTTCCTCGCGATGTTTTCCTTCAATGTACGTAACGTACAAACGTACGTAATAAAACAAAGTCATATTTAGTAATTTTTCAGAACCCCCTTACGAGCCTCATTTGATTAATGGACGAACTCTTTTGAAGGATAGTCAGTTCAAAACACACATGATTTGTTAGATGTTATACACAAATTGTATGTTATCAGGGTTTTCTCACTGAGCTAGCAAGAAATTTAGCGTAAAATTAGTTCCAATAATCAGCCGGTCGTACTTATTCACTTTAGAAATATGCAGTTTATGTGGTGTGTCTGTGTTACTCAGAAGTAGGCAAGTGAAGCTCGACCGATTTCACGTTTTCATAGTCGATAGACCGTTAAATATGTGTGAAGTGAGACAGCTAGCTAATACACAACATTTCACCTTTTATATGTAGCATATAATATGCACCATTGCGGGGCACAGGCCGTCTCTCAGGTAGAGAGAGAGAGAGAGAAAGGGCTTAATTACCATGCGTGCCCACAACAGATTGGCAATTTGAAGCGCTGAAATAGTTGAACACCTCAGACACTCGGGTTTCCTCATGATGTTTTCCTTCACAAGCGAGTGGTATTGCTACTATAACTTCACAGATGTCATTGTTGTCAGATGTCATGGAATCAAAGTCATTGCAAAGTACGTATAGATGCCGGGATTCGAACTTATGACCACCCGACCTCATTTAGGTAAAGGCAAAACTGAAACCCAAAACTTCTTAGCTCCTGAGAAGTTAGATGTTTTGTTGGGTTCTCTGCCTTTTTGCAAAAACATTTTCGGCCGATTATCATTTGGCAACTAACGTTTCAAATAATATTATTTCGCGGAATAATCATTTGCCAACTATTCTTATATTTTTTTTTTTATTTCCCAACCTCGTAGTTGCCAACTGTTTGTTTGGTTTGCTTTTTATAATAAAATCTTTCAAAATGCCAACTAGCGTAGCGTATATTTAAGTAGCGTATATTTTACGCGTAATATTCATTCGGTCGGCCAAAATTTTTCTGCAAAAAGGCAGAGAACCTTCGGTCTTATATGTTCAACCTAACACGCTCCTTCGCGCTCCGCTACGCTATGCGCTTCGTCGCACCTATATTTTTTTCGCAGATTGAGTCTCGTCGGCCACCCCCCTAGCCAGTAATATTTCCATTCCCAGTAATATTTTTCTTAAATAAAAAAAATTAAAAATGTATGAAAAGGGAACTTACACTGACGAAACTTTATTCATCTAATAGTTGTTTGCCTAGTAAAAGACTTGACAAATAATAAATTCCCAAAATGTTTTGTGTCATTATAATAATCAGCTTAACAATAATCCTACCAAATGAAACATTGCGATACAAAAATTTGTATATCGTTTGTTGTCAACGTAAAAAATAGGTGAAACGTTGGTTGGCAAGTGATAATCAGCGTAACAATTTTCTGCGAAAAGGCAGGACACCGTTTTGTTGATAGAAGATGTTATAAACTTTTTATATCAATCGAAAATGCTAACTGTGGATGTCTCGTTAACTAGCTTTCATTAATTTTCTACTGAACGCTGACCGGGCTGTCGATATCAACCCTTGATGCCCCCACTGCTGGGCACGGGTCTCTTCCTGCATCACAGGAAGGTTAGGCTATACTCCACCACGGGGGCGAAGTCCGGGTTGGTGGAGGATTGTAAGACAGTGGCGGGCCTTACTGTCAGAAGTTATCAAGCCGCCCATAAGGCCTCTGACATGACTTAACAACTGCCATTACAAGACATTATTACAGTCAAGAAAGATAATAATTCGAATAATTTCGTTTCATCGATGTGCTCTACGCTCGCTTGGAATTATCACGATTAATTCCTTTTTCTTTTATTTTCCCATTCATTCATTACGCAATTTTTGTTGAAGTAAATTGTCTGGTTCTATTAAGAAATTGAGTTGTAAGGTAGTTGTAGGTAGGCAGTAGAGGTACCTAAACAACCTCGTTCTTACGAGTACGTTACGCAATGTTTACTTTCTATTTTCCGCCAGCACGTGCTGAGTAAACTTGGCGTTAAAATCTCACTGAGAAATGAGAGAAAATTTATCACACAATCGATCGAAAAATACTATAAGTGAGGGGTATTTTATAGAACGATTATTTTAACATAGTGTTAGGGCCAGTTTCTGAACTGAGGATTTCGCTAAGTAAATAGGTACTTAACTGTCGTGCTGTCTCTCCGATTTCCTGAGAAAATAGTAAATAGTCCTATTTACTTAGTAAACTTTCAGGGTATACTAGTGTGGGGCCAGAAGCAATGTATGTTCCTGTATGTAAATGTTATGTTAGTTAGCCACGATTGTGTCCTACTGCTGGGCAAAGGCCTCCCCTTTCGCTTTCCACTCCTCCCTGTGCATGAGGCGACCAATTTAAAATAGAAAATCTTAAATTCTGTAAAGTCCTTCAACGAAAACCTACACTGCACGTGGCCCGACACGCTCTTAACCGCTTTTTAGTCTACGTGAAACAGGGGATTCGCCATTCAACGCTGTAGAATTATCCATACATTGCTCGAGTTCACAGGACCGACAATCAGGGAACTTTTCCACGTCAAAAACGGCCCTACGTCGGTGCGCATAACCCGATCCCTCCCAGCTGTTGCCGCGCGTGCGTTGACCGCTAGGAATGCTGCGCGCACGCATCGCAAGTTCCTTGTTCCGCTCACACGCACATCGGGCTGCGACGGGGTTTCTAATGACTTGTCTGAGTTTCTGGGTTATTAGAAGCTAATCCCTGGTTCCTCGTATATACTACAGCTACTGTTAACAGCTGTAGGATTTATGTTTGTACGCATTTGACCAGCATCTTTATAAACGAGTTTGAATTCAATACAAGACATCTACAGTATATTTATTCTTACTTGTCCAATTTAGTAAACAAGATACTAACCTTAAAATTGAGATTAGATGCCTAAACTAGACATTTTCTCACAAATTCATGAACTATCATGAACTATGTTTATAAAATTGGCAGCGTGTTAGCTAAAAGAGTGTTCCAAGTTTTTCATTTATGGAAATACGGCAGTTTTGGACTAAAAAGTCACAGTTTAAGGGTAGAATCTTGTTTACTAAATTGGACAAGTAAGAATAAATAGACTGTAATTTGTAGGGTTCGCAAGGTACAATCATGTGTGTTTAGATGAAATGCATGCATCGTAAGCGAATACGAAGCTATCGCTATAAATATTTTCTTATGTGTTGTAATTATATTGGTCAAACATTTGTTATGTTTATCTGTGGTTATACCGAGAGCTAAGATCAGGCCAAGAAATTCTGGAGTTATGTCACGGTATAGGAACTTCAAAAACAAAACGCTTCTCCGAATCAGCGAAATATTAAATGAAAGACGTCTGATCTCTCAGAAGCACAAAGAGTTGAATTATTTGTACCAAAAAATGTCTGGTTGGCAAAGTATATCCCTATATTTAGTTTTCATAAATACCCCTCACGCAAAAGTAATTATTTTTAAAAAAGCGTATCGCTGTAGCCATTAGGAACCTAAAGAAAACATAACATGACCTCACGCCTCTTTCCCAGAGGGGTAAGCAGAGACCAGGGACTGCCACGATCCTGACAGATCACCTTCGATTCATCAACGTTCATTAGTCGTATAGTAACTAAATAAAGAAGAAGAAGAAGTATATTTATTTACGAACACAATACTAAAAACGAACATACCGAAACCGACTTATAACAATGAAATTAAATTCGAACACAATTAAAATAAAAATAGAAACAATTATACGTAAAAAATTAAAATAAAAACAACAATTATAAACATTCAAACAACAGTAATAACAGATATTGGTTTTCAGTATCGAGTCCCTAAAGTGGACTCGACTCAGCATGTGTTGCGGGAGTGTTACCTACCCACAACTCTGTTATTCTGTCGAGACCACGTTGCGGTTAGTTAGATTCGCGATTAGATTTTATAAAGTGCCATTATAAAATCTATAACAGGAGAGCCGAGCGTGAAAAAGTGTTACTTTCAATGAAGGTACTAAAAGTAATAAATGTCAATTTTTCGCTAACTCAATCTCACTTGAATTTACCATCTGTTATTCAGTTCTGTGTCGTCGACCTCTAAAATACAGTCAGTGTCACCGACGCACCTGTCTTTCTCGTTCGATTTTCGCACTTATATCAAGACCTCTAAGAACCGTCGTGACCGGGTGCCAACCACAGCGTACATCCTGTCGCGTGGAGAAAAGAGGGGGTGGTAAGGGTGGAAAAGGGGGCCAGCCATGAGAGTGCCTCTTTTGTCCCGCTGTCCCTCAGGATACCCCGGTTTTATCAAAGTCGGAGAAGAGTTCTGAGTCGCACTCATTATCCATTTCTGTGCTGTACCTAGGTATTAAGCTTCAAGAGAATGGGTGCAGACTGAAAATCAGCGCTGTCATAATCCCACCAAATATTATGCGCAGCACATGCTGATGCCCCTTCGGCCGCGTATGATACCAGAGTTTGGTAACCAGTATCATACGAAGAAAAAATGATCGTCCACGGATACTGGTATCCAAGTGATAGGGATTTTTCGTTTTATGTAACCAAGTATCAGCTCAGGAAAATATCAAACAATTACAAGTGAGTACTTAATATTTCCTCGTATGATACTGATAAGCATGTCATGTAGGTAAAAAAAGGGTAAAAAAAATTCATGTAGCCAGGTGTGCTGGCCTTGCACGTTTACCCAAAGCCTATATTAGAAAGGGGTATGAATATGTTATGTCAAAGAGTCCGTCTGGAGAAGAGATAACAAAATTTAACAAATATTTCAATAACCAATGGATGGCAAAGACTGACTTCGAAAAAATTTGCTGTTGTTCATCATCTAAAATACGTACTACCAATAATATAGAAGGTTGGCACAGTCGCCTTAATAGCTATATTGGACGCAAAAGACCGGCATTGGCTCAACTCTTAGATATTTTAAGGAAAGAAACCACCGTTATGGATATATACAAGAGAAAATCGAAACTAAGCCGAGAGTTCAAAGAAATTGATGAAGAAATAAATGACGCCATATCTGAGGTAAATGTAAACGAAATTAGTGTTGGACATTGTATCGAAATCATTTCACCATTTTATTCCAATAGGTTGTAGGTAATAAACGATTCACAGTTGAACTATTTCCTTGTTTTCTTGTATGTTTTCAATAAAGCGACGGTTTTACAATAAGCGTAGGTACAGAATGCGATCTTCAAAGTTTTGCCGAGTTGGTTTCATAGGCAGAATGTTATATTCCTTACTGGATACTGGTTACCAAACATGATGAAGGGTATCAGAAAAGTAATATATCCTATCACTTGGATACCAGTATCCGTGGACGATCATTTTTTCTTCGTATGATACTGGTTACCAAACTCTGGTATCATACGCGGCCGAAGGGGCTGATGCATCTCGATCCCTTTGTTTGCCCACCTTTCTTTTTTATATTATTGTGTGATGGCAACAATGAAAGAATATCTTTTGGAGGTTGTAAAAAAATAAATGTTCGTATTATTTATTTATACCTACTTATATTGCTTACTTACATTGAAAAAATCGTACAAGTTGGCGGGATTAATGCTAGAAGCAGGTTATACCAGACAACCGTAGGATAAAGACAAATGAGATTGACATAGTTAGCAGGTCGGTTTGGTTTAGTTTTGGAAAGCATCAAATAAAAGACTGTTTAGAAACTAAAGGTGATCCGGGCAATCTGCCATTGTTTTCTAAGTGGTAGAAAAGCCAGTAAAAAAGCACCCACCCAGGTAATTTTCCAATGATTCCGATATTGACATGTCATGCCGCACAATAGACGATAAATCCCATTGGTGACACGTGTTTTGAGCATAGCAGCACGTCCATTGTAATTGCACAATACGAGTAGTAAAGCAATGCCATTTATGCCATCAATTAAAATCTATTGAGAAATTGCTACAGCATTGTGTATTTTTCTAGAAATCGCTGAAGCGCGTATTGGTTTTACCAGAAGCCAGAAACCAAACCTTGTATCTGGTAAAGCCATTCCACTTTTGCCAGCAGCATCAGCATTACAGGTACAAAGAATGAAAGTAAACTTAACACTTTGTGGTGCCCTTACAGACGCGATTGGATTGACCTTGAAAATAGGCGCGAAGACAGTACTACGTAATCAAACATTTAACGATATTAGGGGAAAGTACCTACATGTTAAAAGGATATAAAACACTGATTTCGTTTTATAAAAAAAGAGATTACCAAAATTTTCAATAACATCAAAGATATAATCCTGCTTTCAGCCATTTTGACTGAAACACTCTTCCCCCCGCGAGACGTCACGTTTAGGTTAACATAAACTTCCCCGTGCTTTGTTATGACTATATGTGACTAGTAATTACGATGTTTGTTTACCTGGGCGTGACGTCAGATTCGACGCCATGACACTGCTAGCTGTTCCCACAGATAGAAAAATGGCTTTAACTTTCGTTAAACTTTAGTTTAATACTGAAATAACCTCCTAAGCCCTGGCGTCCTAAAAATAGGACATCACGAATAACTTTCTTAATTCACACCCAATGATTAAGTAGGAAGTGCGGAAAACTTAAGGTTCCAGGTCCAATATTTTCCTCATCATTTTTTGGACAACAAGAAGAAAAAGTTCTTCATAATCTACGTAGTTTTAGAAGACTTGAAGTAAGTGTTACCTCCAGGCTCCAGGAGAGGTTTTTTTGTAAATAATATATGTGTCCCTTATGGAAGAAGATTTAAAAAACTTTCGTCATGCCTATTCCCAGCGTTGGGCTTGGAGAATTCTATTGAGTACATCTAAAAATCATGGTTGATTTTGCTGACGCTACCTATACGCTATAACTCGATATAGACAGCATAACCAATGTAAACCAGTGGAAACTAGTCGCATCCAATTCAGAGCTATATTTTGGGGTATGTAGCGTCAGCAAAATCAACTATGATTTGACTCGCTTGAGAACTAGGCATGTGTAGAGAGATCTTGATGACACAAATCACCTCAATCAAGTCACGACTTACGATTACAAGTCAAAGTATGTATCATTCTATTTACGACTAAATTCTCTTCCTCATTCCAAATATGTTACTCACTGATCTCTGGGAGCTAAGGAGTTAGCTCTGTAATCTAGACGGGACAGAAAGAACTTTCTAGAACTGTAAGTAATCGAAAGTTTAAGATATACGGCCTAAAGCCTATGACGTCCCACTGCATGGTACAGTTTTTTTCTAGGAGAGTGTATGAGCGTGCCCACCGCGGATTAGCAATTTCAAGGAAAGAGGTAGTTATATAAATACCTCAGAGTTTCTCAGGATGGTTTCTTCCACAGTTAGCTAGTAGTATTGCTACGATAACTTCACAAATATACGTAACTTAGTTAACAAAGTCATTGGTACATTCCGGGATTCGAAGCAACGACCTCATAAATGTGAGGCCAGCGTTCTACTGCTCCGCTACCATGCTAAGATAAGAAAAAAACAACATCGGTAAACGAAATGATGGGTGATTGGATAGTTTGCTCAACACTACTAAGGGTATATGTAGTCGTATCTACACGTAGAGTTATTTTGAAGGTAATATCTTCCAAAATTGATGTGCTATTGTCGATTGTAAAACAGCCATAAATAGTGAAGTGTGTGCAAATTAACATAACATGACCTTACGCCCTGTAACCAGAGGGGTAGGCCAGGGCCTGCCATTACAGAAAAATAGCAAAAAATACATTTACATAAATTTTTGTCAGAGAACACATTTTTAGATATTACTTACATAATATTATTGCTGTGGTGACACGGACGGAACTCGCAATGTGCGAATCCAATTCGTACTTGGCCTTTTTTCTACTTTTCATCGACGATTTGCTTCCATCCAAGCACAGATCACCCCCATCCAAGTGATCAAGGCAAAGCGTGTCACTATACATAGCATGACAGCGGGTTGCTAATTTTGTACCAGAGAGTCGCGATATTTTGAATATGCGAATCCCATCGTCATAGTACAGTACAGTCGACAGCAGGTCAAGCTATACAGTTTTGTTGCAAAGTCGTCCGTAACGTAACTGATCAGAGTGCTCGTATGTATAGGTTGACGTGTTGTCGACTATATTCTTTTTAATGCACTAACCCGTGCTAAGGACAATTTTTAAAAACCTATTTAGCCTAAGCCAGAGTGCTTAGTGCGAGTTTTTTAACTACTCGATCGCGTTAACGTAAACTCATATTTCTATGGCATCGAGGAAGCGCCACCTAGCGACAAGTATGGAAATTAAAATTGCTGAGTGCGAGTTGTAATGGTTTACGTTGAAAAGTGAACACGTTTACCAGCAAAAACACGAATAAACGCGAGTGCGAGTTGTACTGTGACAGCGTTTTGCCAGTTCGAACGGTTAACTTACTCATACTCCCTACTCAATGCTCGATTAACGCGGTAGTAAAGTTATTCGATTAGATCTGTCAAACTCGCACTAAGCACTCTGTACGTAATACAGAGAGTATTGTCTATTATCTAATCTGTGGTATTGTAAAGAGGTTCGAAATTTCACTGATTAGCTCAGTTGGAAAGAGCGTTGGCACGGATAGCCAGAGGTCACGGGTTCGAATCCCGGCATGGGTGGAATTTTTAGCCGCTAAATAGGTGTTGTCGACTGTACTATTCTGGAAGGGAAGGGTCTGTGGTCATAGTACAACATTTAAAGCGCGCTCCAAAAACATCTCTCGCGGCTGTTATCGTTATCGCTTTGGGTGGCAAGCCTTGGCGAGCGAGCTCATTGAATATGGATTCCAAGGTCGGTCAGTGGCAGTAAGGTCAGCCCGCTCCTCGCCTCCGAACAATTGCGTGGCGCAACTGTTTCACACGACTCCGTTCAAATAAAATGTGTGTTGTATAGGAAGGAGCGTGTTACGCTGACAATTTTATGTTATCGCAGGTCACGCAACACCGTACCAGATTTCTTATTTATTTATTAGGTTTGACGACGGAAAGATTGACGACACAAATATATAATATTGCGAATGTGAGTGGAAGGGCTGGTAAAAGGCGTCCCAGGCGGACATACATCGACCAAGTAGGGGATGTATTAGCAAAGGGGAAGATAAAAAGTACCCGGAACCGGCGTGCGTGCATGCAACGACTTATGAACGTTGATGAAGCGAAGGTGATCTGTCAGGATCGTGGCGAGTGGCAGTCCCTGGTCTCTGCCTACGCCTCTGGGATACAGGCGTGAGGTTTTGTATATATGTTATGTTATTATTAGGTTTATTCGTGGTGTCTGAGGTGTTCAAATACCTCGGCGCTTGAAATTGCCAATCCGCGGTGGGCAGGCGTGGTAATTAAGCCCATACTCTGTCTCTGAGAGAGGGCCTGTGCCTTGCAGTGAGACGTTTATAGGTCAAATAGAAAATAAATTAGGTGTACAAAACATATGTTACAGATCAGCCTTACTCTGGCATGGCCGGAGAAATTTTGTTATTAGTACAACACTTTTAATGAACATAGAGACTTTATTTTATTTATTTGGCTTACAAAATAGTCCACAACCATTACGCGATATAATTATAAGTCTATACTATGATATATGTACTAAGTTGTAGTCTAAAGCACAACATCGACTTCAGCCCTTGTATGCCCTTACTACTGGGGCACAGGTCTCTTCCTGCATTGCGATCCTCCACCAACCCGGACTTGGCCCCCGTGGTGGAGTCACCTTCCCGCAGGAAGGTTAGGCCATACTCCACCACGGGGGCCAAGTCCGGGTTGGTGGAGGATTGTAAGACAGTGGCGGGCCTAACTGTCAGAAGTTATCAAACCGCCCATGAGGCCACTGACAAGGCTTAACGTGCCTTGCGAAGCACGGAAGCGTTCGGAAAAATGCCACTAGCGGTAGTCACGGGACGGTCGACCATCCTGCACCTGACCGCGCCTGTTGTTGCTTAACACAAGTGATTGATTCCAATCGCTTGGTACAGCTAGGGCATGACCGCTTTACACAACATCGCCACATATAATTTTGAGTATCACAGGGCCTGTTTCTAAATTGTGAATTTCACTAAGTAAATACTCAAGTAACTTTCTTTCACGCTCTTTGCTGAGAAATTCGAAAAGACAGCACTACAGTTAACTATTTACTCTTAGGTTAAGAAATATCTGTGTAATTTCCATTTTTATGTACAAGTGTTCTCTATCTATCTATTTACGTAGCGAAGTTCTCAATTCAGAAACTGGCCCTTAATAAAGTAGTGCGCATTGATTTTGTAACTTTTCTCGTATGTACATTGTACATCTGTGCGAAAGCGAAATGTTTACTTAGCTCTACCATATAGATATGAGGCGTCATAAGTATTACACATAGTACCGCATTTCAGTTGATGTCTGATACGTGACAGTGATATTGAAGCACATAATTTTAAGACAAAGTCCAGCAGATACTTTGTTTTTGCACACATATCTATACGTGAAAGTTACATAACCAAGAAGACGCTCGAGGACCATTTCCCTCTCGCTCTTACAATGTTTATGTCTACATTGTGTGAGTAGTGTGACCTATAGACAAATAGTATGTCGGTCACTTCGTTTAATAACAGTGCCGGTATACGATCAGCTTCATTTCGTTGCCTATGTTTATTTTGATCTGAGATTTCCGCACTTAGATAGATAGAGAACACTTTAGTGTACATAAAAATGGAAATTACACAGATATTTCTTAACCTAAGAGTACAGACTGCGGCCTTGACACTAAAAGATATCTCTTCCAGACAACCTTTGGATGCACGGATGGACTATATTGACTTAGCCTCATAGTTGGGTCGTGTACATAGCAACCGCTGAGGTATGTTAACACTTAGACAGTGGGGTTTCCTCACGATGTTTTGTTTCACGGTTAATAACTTCACAAATTTACATAACTTAGAAAACAAAGTCATTGGTACATGCTGGGATTTGAACTCACTGCCTCCCGATTGAGAAGCAGTCGTTCTACCGCTCTGTCACAGCTCGTTGCTTACTTACCCGACGGTTTTTCGCACTTATGCATGTGTATTTACGATCCTTTGTGGCCGTGTCGAAAGGAATAATATGGCGACGCGAGTGGCTATGTGACATCACAAAGGAAAAATTTAATAAAGAGGACAATAAATAAACCTATTTAAAAAGAAAGCGATTGCTAAGTAGTAGTAGTTAAACCCCATTTCTTATCATAATTCCCGAATCACTTACTTGAAGAGTCAGACCAGGGAGCCAATTATCACTTCATTAGCAAATAATTCTTATACGATTCAAGTCTTATGTATGACTTAAATTCTACATAAAAAGTGGAGCGACAGCCAAAATCTGTAATCTGAACGCCCTGCTACATTGAGTTATCTTACCTTACTTTTATGCGACAAATGTCTAAGCCCTCGAATATTTTGCGTCTACGCTTTCAATTCGCATGGGCGAGAATCGGCCCCCAGGTTTCGCTTGGAGACCTTACCCATGTTGAGTAGAGAACGATCCCGTATCGTCGCGTTTAGTTTTTTTTGTTTCATTAAGACCTATGTAAAATGTCAATTTCTCTAAAAACCTATTTAGAGGTTAAAAATTCCACCCATGCCGGGATTCGAACCCGCGACCTGTGCATATCCGTGCCAGCGCTCTTTCCAACTGAGCTAATGGGCGACTCACCGGCATCAGTGAAATTTCGAACTTCTTTACAATATTCTCTGTATTACGTACATTTAGCCTTTAAATAGGTTTTTAAAATTGTCCTTAGCACGGGTTAGTGCATTAAAAAGAATATTGACAATTTCTCTGTCAAGCCCGAAATGTCTCAACGCTAACTTGGCAACCGCGACTGAGATGGAGTCGAGCGAGCCTTGTCTATAAAACTATTAACATGGCGGCGGCGTCGTCGAGATAATTTCGGCCGAGTTGGACCCTAATTTTGACATAATGTGATCAACACATGTCTGCTACCCCGGAGGTGACGACAAGGCCTCGAGAGCATTGGTGGCACTTTCGACACGGCAAGTACTCCTAAGTCTCTCACTCGACGTCGAAAGAGAGTCAAAACATGCTAAGCGTACTGATCTTCTTCTTCTTCTTCAGGCTATATTACGTAGTCCACTGCTGGACATAGCCCCGTACTGTTCGGACTCTTCTAAATTCAAGTAAGTGATTCCAGAATTAAGTTAAAAATGTGTAGTACGAAAGTTGTAGTTAAAAAAAAACAATTTTGCGCATGGCGAGAGAATCTCACCCCAAAATATTAAACGACTTACACTACGATCTTTATGAGCGTAATGCAAACCATAAAGAACATTCCCACTCCTCCAGGAGTCTAATAGAATGAAACAACCAACCACGGCAGCCTTTACTGACACCCAGGGATTAATCCAGTGAATTAAATTATTGCTGAACTAGGGGTTAAAAAGGGGGAAGAATTATGTCCCTCCAAGGTCCCGAGGCTGCTTGCACTTACAGTAATGTATGCAACCCCCCTTTTGGTCTGAGTGTTCTTTAAGTCTTAGCTTAGAATTTATGGGCTTGTTTGTGACTGCGCGCTATTTCTTGATTGCATAGGGTTTATGTCGCGGGAGTTGTTAAAGCATATTATATATTTTAATATTTTAAATTGGCATGGAGCAATCTTAATTTATGTCAATGTATTTTCAAGTAATGTCAGTTTGTTTGGGAAATAATTGCTGTAGTAGTCGCTCATACTTCAAGGAAATTCTAAAAAAGAATTAGCGAAATCGGTTTAGCTGCACAACACATTCAGCGATTAATTTTTATATTATAGATTTACTGTAAATTCAGGCTATTTGTGGGCTACAGTGAATAAGCGAGCGAAATCAACTGGCCGGATTAAATTTTCCACTTATGTTTTTTCTAAAATACGAAATTCCTAAAACGCCCCAATTAGGTTTCGTGTTTAATAATCATTTTTCTTATTTGAACTGATTTTGTTATACGAGTTTTTTTATCAGATAGATATATTTTATATGAATCCTTCAGTGTTTAAATAATTTTATTCAATTCGAGCTTTACCGCTTTACCAATGCAATAACCTGCTGTAAGTTATTGTCTTACAATTTGCATTGTTTTATATGGTATAACTTGCTGTTAAAAAAACAAATGCTTACAATCACTTTTGAAATTAGCAAAAACAAGTTGGAAAATTGGCGTTTTTTTATTTACTTAACTCTAACTGACACGTTTGAAAAATGAGATTAAGCGTTATTTAGGTACTGGGCAATTTTTTAGTAGATCTATTTACCCTGTATAAGGGCACGACATGCGAGAACATTCTCGACGAAAACTCTCCCCGGCCCATCTCTCGTCGGGAAATTTTATTCATGGAGGAAGCACTGAAATGAGTTAAAATACTGTCAGAATGTCACAAGACTGGCTCGTTTGCAGTTTATCATTTATTCACGTCCTAGCGATATAGATTGTTCTTTTCCCGCTGCAAAGTCTAGACCAGAACAAAGACTATATGGCACTTACCTACGTTTTCCTTGGCCTCGATTTAGTGAGTCACCCGATGTAGGAGCCTTACCAGTATCAGACCCGAGAACAAATACGTCCTATTCTCCTTCAATAAACGCTTTCGCATTTAATAATTGCTATTGCAATACTTGCATTGGACTGATATTTCGTCATACTTCTTCTTAGCGTGTCGATGGCAAACAATTTTTTTTTATCAACTAACTCTTACTAGACTGTTGCGGCTCAGAGCCAATTCTCACTTAATTTGCAAATAATTCGTATATGAGTCGTATATACGAATATATGTAGGCTTATGACTTGAATTCTACATAAAATGTCGAGCGACAGCCAAAATCTGTATTCAGAACGCCATGCTAGATTGAATTCGAATGAGAAAATTAATGTCTAATGCTCTGTCGAGTTATCTTATTTCCATCTTTCCATCGTAAAGTTGTCTGGAAGAAATTGCTTTTAGCAATAAGGCCGCCAATTGTACTATGTATATTTGCAATTGTTTTGTATTTGTTGTTTTTCCAGTGTACAATAAAGAATATTCTTATCTTATCTTATTTTTTTGCGACAAATTACTAAGCCTTCGAATATTTTGCGTCTACGCTTTCAATTCGCATGGACGAGAATCGCCTCTCTGAACTTTGCGACGCTGACTGCTTTATCATTTACAATGCGTGCATGCACCGACTTATGAACATTGATGAAGCGAAGGTGATCTGTCAGGATCGTGGCAAGTGGCAGTCCCTAGTCTCTGCCTACCCCTCTAGGATACAGGCGTGAGGTTATGTATGTATGTTCTACACCTCATACGGCATCGAATTTGCTCTGCACTTACCGGATATAATTTGACTTTTTCGTATCTTAGAGTACTCTTTGGCAAATTCAGACAAAGGCCGAGTCTGCGCGTCTGTTCCAACGTTCCAACGAAGGGCTGAGCCGTAGACTAGAGGTCTAACAAGATGTTCTTTGTTAGACCCCTAGTCTACGTCTACGTCTAGTAGGTATTTTACTAGGAGAAAGAGTCTTCCTCATTCCTCATCGCGCCATCATTGAGTCGTTATAGCAACAAACGAGTACTTCCTTATTGTAAGTTCTCTTCTATGAACGTCAAGGTTCTATGATTATTTCTACAGCATAGCACATTGGTACGCGCAAAGTGTGTGTGAGAATTATGCGTCGCGTCGTAACTAACGTATGAATTAACTTGTAATTTGCTTAGGACGCCCTTGATTTAATCGCGCCTTTGGTAACGTAGCATAACATGCTTAAACGGTGCCTCCAGATGCTATGTACCATTAAAGCATAACTTAATATACTTTCGGTTTTACAGAAAAAAATATTTCAGTAAAACTACGCACAGCAACGTTGCGTAAAATGACGTGAGGATTTAATAGGTACACTAAAATCCTAATCCTCTAATCCTTCCTGTTACTTCATGACTGAATTGAAATAAACAATGACCTCCACACAACACAATAACTTTTTTCTTGTCTAAACTAGAATACAATGTCACCATGTGCCTTGGTAACCAGATAAGAACATCACAAACATCAGAGGTTGTCTGGAAGAGATCACTTTTAGTGATAAGGCCGCCGTCTGTACTCTTAGGTTGAGAAATATCTGTGTAATTTCCATTTTTATGTACAATAAAGTGTTCTCTATCTCTATCTATCTAACATGGAAACGAATTGTATACCAACCAGATGAGTCTTCAGTCCACAGATCGTTATAGTTTCTCTAGGCACTTGTTAACAAACAACCTCTGGGTTTGCAGTCATTATTTATAATAGCAACGGAACGCCAAGGCTTCTGAACTGGGTCGATCGGGCCGCAACGAGATTACGAACTGAAGTATTCAAATCTCATTACGCTGATGAGGAGTCGAGCGTTCAATTGTGTAAAAGAGTTCTGTCAGTGTCAGTTGCCAGACCACCATCGGTATGAACCCTTTGTATCGCCCCACTGCTGGGGGCGTGGGGTGGGCAGCAGCGCCCCCTGCAGTACAATTCCACCGAACTGCGATCCCCAACCCGCATGCCCAGCGTGGGGATTATGGGCATTACCCCTTATGATAGCTCAACGTGGCGCTCTTTAGGTGAGGGCTATGTCCAGCAGTGGACTAGTATAGCCTGGCGACGACGACGACGACGACTGCTGGGGCACGGGTCTCTTCCTGCAACGCAGGAAGGTTTGGTTAGGTTCATGCTATATTCAACCACGAGGGCCAAGTCCGGGTTGGTGGAGGACTGTAAGACAGTGGCAGGCCTTATTGTCAGAAGTTATCAAGCCGCCCATAAGGCGTCTGACATGGCTTAACGACTGCCATTACATGACAGCCGGCACCAACGACTTAAAGTGTCTTGCAAAGCAAGTAAGCGCTCAAAAAAATGCCTCTACCAGTAGTCACGTGACGGTCACCCTGACCGCGCCTGTTGTTGGTTAACCCGAGTGATTGATTCCAAATTATATCCAGATCCGTTTGGCCGCTCTGGCATGATTGAGTAACAGACATCCATCCAGCCAAACTTCTGCATTTAATGAGTTGTAAAATAGGTATCGGAAAATAGTTTTTCTATCTTTTTTAACGTCTTAAAGACCCGGTCATAGTATCACAAGCAGTGGCGTTTCCGAATTTTACGTGAGCTACGTACATTTCTTGTGGTTTTGGCGTTTGTTCTCATATCAAGGTATTCTAGCCGAGACCTTTGGAAATTCTAAGAATAGATTTCTTCCCTTCATGCCTAAGCGCAATTTTCTTCCATTTGGTGTATTTATAAAAGAAAAGCCGGGTCCTTTTGTCGGAAATTTTGCTCCGAAATTTACTTTACCACGAATGTCGCGACTTTGCGAAACGTGTGCTCATGTCAGCGCCTTAGAGTATAAAGTATTACTTTTTACAGATCTGCACACAGATGTATACGTGAAAAGTGACATAATCAAGGCGGGACGTCGTCGTCTTTGTAACTTAGATCAGCAGAAAAGGTTGTTCTTCAAGATAGGTACAGATATATCTTGGATAAAAACAAATTCATTTACATATAACTCTCCACGATACATATTCCACTATCTATCTTTACTTTACAGCCGATGTAAAACGCCACTACTGGGAAAGATTCCTTCATTCATATGCCAAGCTATTAAGGCGCTTCGGTTTGCCTACTAGCGCCACCAATGGAAAAAAATCATAACAACTATTTTTAGAACCTACAGTCAAGAACCTAGAATCAACAACCAAGGACTTCAATCACTTTCCGTTAAAATCGGCCGTTTTTAGCGGAAATCGATTAAAGTTCTAGTATATTGATCCTAAAACAGAGAAATGGACCAAAAGGATCACAGAATATTACCCAAGAGATGGGATAAGGAGGAGAGGAAGACCACACAAACGATGGGAGGATGATTTGCCATCGAACTTCCGAAGAGCAGCATTGGATAGGGCGACATGGAAAAACATGGAGGAGGCCTATGTCGAGAGACAACTTGACGAGTTTCAGTGCTAGTGACAATATGAACTGTTTAAAACTAGTTTTATAGTAAGCAAAAGTCAAGAAATAAAGGCTTATATTATTATTATATAGATCCTAGGTTCTAAAAATTGTTGTCACAGTTGTGGTCGGGGTCGGGGTGCTCCCCGAATCACCTTAATAAATTTTCGCGTGGCTGATTTTTCATTCCTACTTCTTTTGTGTTGTTGTGAAGTACCAGCAAGGAAAGACAGCCTCAGACAAACCATTCATCTCACCATCAAACAGCATTACCTACCTAGTGTTTTATTACGGTCTCCCACCCGGCGGCTCTTTCATCCGCCATCTTGTGAAACTAGGTCACTGAGGACTGAAGAGTTTCGTTCCTACTTGTGGCTATAAATAGTACAGTCGGCGATAGTTCTACGCTGCCACAGTAGCTCTTATCTCGCGCGGTATAAGTGTAAGTGTCGGTTAAGAAGTGGGTGGCTCCTGGTTGCTGACAGACCTCGTTCATTCTGCGGTCTGAAACAGATGTTCCCCCGCGTGGGTTCGTTTTAGTACAGTATTGTGTAATCTGGATAATTCAACTTCAACAGAACATTGTCAGGTAATGAATCTGACTATACTCCATTTATACGTCTTTTTATCGAAATACACACTTTTTAAATCAATATCTTTACACTTCACCAATTCATTCTGAAATGTAATTTCATGAAATTCAAGTATAAAATGTATAAATATTTTTATTTATAGTGTGTATTGTAGCGATAGGACCGCCAATTGTATAATATTACTTAGATTTAAGAAATCATGGTTGTATTCTTTTGTGGCGAGCACATGTCAAGTCTGCGCGCGCACTACAAACTCCAACATTCCTGCATCGCGCAATCAAAGTGTTTCAATGACATATCATAAATATAATGTCCGACTAACAATAGTTGGACCGGCCGTCCCCAGGCATACGATCTGCCTGGCGGGAAATTTCCCTTTATAGTGGAAGAGCACGATCACCCGCTCTTCCCTATAGTGGTGACCCCTGACAGAACATAGTCAACCTTCCTTCGCTCTCGCAGCACTCCACATACATTAGTCTAAAAGCAAGGCCAGCATTCTTCCCTCTCACTTCATCAGTTCCACTACAGTCAACGCACCGACTACTGGGACTGATCTTCCTCCAACCTCTCGGCACGGCAGCCACACATCAACAGCACACGTTGCCAGTGGTACAGCAGCCTTCACCGGTTCCTACCACATGCGCGGTCTCCATGGTACTGTCGCCGGTGAAGTGACTGTTAGCCGCCGAACACCCTCAACCGCTAGTCGACTCACTGACTCAGCGTCACCTGGCACTTGCAGGCTTTAGAGCACAGACTTCGATACCTATCAGACCTAGCTATGCGTAGCTACGGTCTTGAAGGGGAGTGATGTGGCGAGCACATGTCAAGTCTGCGCGCGCACTACAAACTCCAACATTCCTGCATCGCGCAATCAAAGTGTTTCAATGACATATCATAAATATAATGTCCGATTAACAATAGTTGGACCGGCCGTCCCCAGGCATACGATCTGCCTGGCGGGAAATTTCCCTTTATAGTGGAAGAGCACGATCACCCGCTCTTCCCTATACTTTTTTCTGGTTGTGCAATAAAGTGATCTCTATCTATCTAGCTATCTAGATAAAAAGACGTATTAAGAGTGTTTACATGTTTTAAAGTACCTAAACAAATGGACTATAGGGCTTCGATTTTCTTACCCCCCGGTTTCTCACATAGGCGATATACTCGTAGTTGCTTCATCTTGCTTTTTGAGTTTGAGTCATCCATTAAGTATTTCGAAGTTGTGAGGTAATGAATCTGAGTAAGGCCTCCATTTTCTTACCCCCGGTAGCTCGTATAGGCGATATTATAGTTGCTTCATCTTGCTTTATGATTACGAGCAATGTGTAGTCCACTTGGCAATGATTTTTTATTGCTCTGGTGTCATCCATTATTTTCAAGTGGCCTTCGTATCTATGCCTTTGTGACTTACAGAACTATACGATATTTTTTTATTACGTTACTATATTATGTATTACTTATTCGAACCGCCCAACGTATAAAGGCAAGATTAGGGTAGGGTAAGAAGGCACGGTCACGTGTACTAACATGTATAGACTTCAGTACCTTGTCAAAGTCAAAATAGTCAATTTCTCATACATCAGGCTAAAATAGATTAATGTGACAAGGTTCTAAACTGTTTGTGCACGACTGTACATCCCCAACTTGGATATCCTGTGCTATAGTGACCGAGCAAGGACATCACAAACAAAAAAACACACCCAGATGAGTTCATTTGTATAAATATACGACTGTCCCCAGTGGGCATCGAATCCACAACCTCTGGCATGGTAATCAGACGTGATACCGATAGATCAACGAGGCAGTCAAAGTAAATTATTAGATTATAAGAATAACAGTTTGTTTGCTAAGATTGATTCGATTACTTCCTAAAAATAAGGAATATTAACTGATTATATTCATATATCTCTACCTTACGGGCGGCTTGATAACTTCTGACAGTACGCCACTGTCTTACAATCCTCCACCAACCCGGACTTGGCCCCCGTGGTGGAGTATGGCCTAACCTTCCTGCGATGCAGGAAGAGACCCGTGCCCCAGCAGTGGGGACATAATTACAAGGGTTGATAACGATCTCTACCTTTATCGGTTCATCATGGGTGTGATTTACGTGCATTATTTCCGAGTGCTTAGTGCGAGTTTGACAGATCCCATCGAATAACTTTACTACCGCGTTAATCGAGCACCTGAGTAGTGAGTATGAGTAAGTTAACCGTTCGAACTGGCAAAACGCTGTCACATTACAACTCGCACTCGCGTTTATTCGTGTTTTGACTGGTAAACGTGTTCACTTCTCAACGTAAACCATTACAACTCGCACTCAGCAATTTTAATTTCCGTACTTGTCGCTAGGTGGCGCTTCCTCGATGCCATAGAAATATGAGTTTACGTTAACGCGATCGAGTAGTTAAAAACTCGCACTAAGCACTCCGAAATCTACTTCTACTATGTTATTTTGACCCTAAAGATCTCCCAAGGACGCTTGATCTGACCTCCGATTAAAGATTGTCGACCCGGACTAGCGACTCGACACTAATGGAAAAAAATATAAGTACTCTTTTGTAATACATTTTTGCAAAAAGTTAACATCATAAATCTCATTAATTATTCAGTTAAAACAGGATTAACTAAAAAAAATCAAGTATCTAAGGATACTTGATTTTTTTTTGTCAAATCAAGTAAGTAAATACGGATTCAAGTGAATATAGTGTAAGTACTCCGTGCTTACGAAAGTTCTAGTTCTTAAATCATGGCATGATTTTGATAGCTATTTTTAAAACCTACGGAATTAAATCCATTTCCGCCAAAATTGGCCTTTAACAAAGTCCTCTGATTTTTTTTGTACAATAAAATATTTTTTATAATTTCTATTTCCATTGGTGGTGTTTTGTAGGTACAATGAAATATTTTTTTAATTTCTATTTCCATTGGTGGTGGGGCTAGTCAGCTTGGGGTCTCCTCCTCCAAACTTCCAGCCGGAAATGGACCCTGCGAAGGTAGTTCGTTCACAAACCTACGGGCAAAGCACAGAAACGTGCATTCGTGCGCTAACAATTTAATTTGTTTACGAAACTGAAGCGCGGGTGCGGGTGTTTCTAAATCCGATGCAGCCAGACCACACGCCAATTCGACTATTCCAGGCCCAGTCACTGTTCCCTATCTCCGACATCAAAGTATCCGGCTCGAAAGACCAGTTTCGAGCTGACTTGTTCATTCTTAGTTCGAATTTTACGTGCGTTGCCGTAAATTACAGGCAGGCTATCATTGGCGTGACTTCAGGTTATTTATTTATGGTCTCGCTGGCCCCGCCTTTTACCTACATACTAAAGTATAAGGAATCAATTTATCTACTAAAGCAGTAATAACTACTCTGCGGCGAATCTACTAAGCCTTTGTGTTGCCAACGGTAGGTAGTTAGATGAAAGGCAGCCAGCTATTCTTTTCTGAGATAATGGATTTGTTATTGTTTCCGTCTCAGTCCGATCGATTTGTCCCTCCTTTTCTCTCTTTACGCTAGCATAGCATGTGCAACTTGGGCGGGGTTGTGGTAGTAAAACCGACAGTTTTGAAACTACGAGTGGTGCCACCTAGTAGTGTAAAATGTGAACTAATTAGACACTAACCGTACGAAAATGCCTCGCGCCGTACTTTGCTAAAACTCTTGATCTCTAGGCAATTCGGTACTCTTTCGACAGATGGCGCTAGTAGTATTATTTCTGATGGCTGTTTCTGAAACAGTCCTCAGAAATAAGAAACAGTCCTCAGAAATAATACTGATCAACTGCATTTCTTTGTCAAAATGGTCAGATTTTTATTCTAATGTAAATTTTCCTTTGTTACAGGTTTTAGTGGAATATGATGGGGTAGACTGGCAACGACGCGAATGGGTCGCAGTTTACTCGCGGAGGACGTTTCGTGTTTTTTTAGTGGAAAGGACTTTAGTTTGGGCTCCAAGAACTTTCGAGGGGTCTGAAGTGAAATGGCCTGCCTTGGTAAGATAATATTATTTTATTTTGTTTTACCTACCTGCAACCATAGGCGAACTTGTAAGTAGTTCGTCTATGCTGCAAGCTATGTACCTATTCAAAGTTACGCAGGATAGTCTTCGCAATTCTAGTTTGCGCAATTTCGTTAACAAAGTATAGATGGCGCTACTCGTATTGAGTTTCAAAGTTATGTTAGCGTTTCATCTAGTTTCATCTGTGATTTAGTGCTTTACCCGGGAATTATTCTGCCGTCCTACCTAACCATAATGACAGTAAGTGCTTGCAAGTCACTTTTGAGACAAAAGCGTCAATTTTTTTTTTGTTTCTTTGTGAATAAGTCTGTGATGAAGGCACAGCACAATTAAACCGATGAAGGGGTACGGTGGGGCTGATATTGTCCCACTAGGACAAAAGTCCCGAATTAAATAAAGATGCTAAACAGCCAGCGGCCACACAGAAGGGGGGCGGAAAAGATGCAAGAGATTTTTCACACAAAATGTAGGTACTAAAGTCACGAGGACGTGTCGAAGGTCACACAGACAAGACGGGGCAAGGGCGCGATTTTCCCAATCAATCCAAAATGTCACACTAGTGACTATGGCTAATTTTGTTTACCCGTAATATCCGTAGTCATACCACTGTAACAAAATAAAATATGGTGTATTTTTTTTAATCGTAGGTACTGTGTCCAAAAACGGTAGGTAATATTGATTGTAATCGTTGTTAAATAATTCCATTTGTTTTTGTTACGTAGGTACTTGTATTTTTGTTCTATTAATAATTTACGTGTCCAAATCGAGGCCGGCCTAGAAGACGGTGGAGAGATGATCTCGACAACCATCTGCCGGGCTGGTCTAAGGTGGCTCAGGGGCATTATTACGTGAGTGTCAACTGAGTCGAGTGAAATTGATTTTTACTTTTTTTAAGCTACTTCGGCTGTCAAATGCATAAATTTTTTGACACTTAGGAGTTGTCTAAATGCTTCACTCGATATAGTGGAGTGCTACGTAATAGGAGGGCAGTAGGTACAGAAAAGTCTGGATTGAATTGGGGGAGCCTTTGCCCAGCAGTGGGACACAACATAGAGGCTACGTAAAAAAAATTACGTCTTGGGATTATTAAAATTAACCGTAGCCAGATTAGTGTGACCCATTGTCCAAAAGAAGGGACCATTGTGGCCGTTGGCTGATATGAGTATTGCGGTTGTTACCTGTAATTCGTTAGGATATTTATTAGAGAATGGCAGACAATAAGCTAAGTAATTATTTATACTGTGTTTATATCTAGCTCCGGTGTATACCTAATTGAACTTCCTTGTAGTTAGGCTTAATAAAGTAGCCTTTTCTGGTGGAAATTATCAATTTCCGTCAAACAGGCTAATAGAGATATTGTACTCTGATAACAAATGTGCTATTAACTCAATTTTGTGCAAAGTTAGCAGTTGCTGTTGTTATGGTTACGACGACAGCATTATAAATCAGCTAAGCTTGAGACTTCGCATAATTTTCAGTTAAAAATTACCATAATATTTAATAATCTATCTGTGTGTGGAATTGCATCCAAAGTCGTTCAGCACTTTGGTGATAGAGGGACAAACAAACATGTAAATATAAACCTACTTCAAAATGATTTGCATCTCATGTGCTACAGATGCGGACAAATATCTTAAAAAAAATTATGTAGCCATTTCTTAGGGCTCTTTAGGGAGAGATTTTTTTCGGCCACGCGATGGGTTGGAAATTCGGTTTCTGCAACCCGCTCTGTACTTTCTTTCCCTCTTTCCGCCCAAGATATTTGCCGGAATATTCAAGTACTGTAGTTAGTTGAAATTGACGCTGTGCAACAGCCTCCAGTTTTACAATGAAGTTGGTGTTGAGGTCATCATCATCAGCCCACCGCTGCCCACTGTTAGTTATAGGCATCCTTCCCTAAATACCATCTCTCAGGATCCTATGTCGGCTGCATCTACGGAACCTCTGCCCACTGATTCTTGCCCTGTGGTGGTGATGACGATGATCCCTATTCCAGACCTTCACCCCGCTGGCTGCAGACCTGACTCTGCCAACGAGCGCTCAGCCCGTGGAGTTCTTGCACGACCGGCTCGTGCAATACATGGACTATTCCAGTCTCCAGCCCTTCCAGGTCAGTTTACTTATAATTTAGATATGCATTCATATATTGCCGAATTATTATTTAGTAATAATACTGGGTTGCGGGTCAGAGATGGATCAGATTAGCACAGGATCGTGAGGAATGGCGCAATAAAAAGTAGGGCATATGCCCAGCGGTGGGTTGATGTGGGCTGATTATAGATATAGAATAATAATAATAACTTTCTCACACAATCACTATTGTCCCTGATTCCAATCGGGAATATCCTGAGCTATAGTAACCTAACTGCAAAGTAGGTACTCGGGGCTGCAAATGAAGCAAATTACTTCAGCCAGATGTCGCTGCCTGTACGTAATACAGTGAATATTGTAAAGAGGTTCGAAATTTCACTGATGCCGGTGAGTCGCCCATTGGCTCAGTTGGAAAAAGCGCTGGCACGGATAGCCAGAGGTCGCGGGTTCGAATCCCGGCATGGGTGGAATTTTTAGCCTCTAAATAGGTTTTTAAAATTGTCCTTAGCACGGGTTAGTGCATTAAAAGGAATATAACTATGGTAACCAGGCAAGGTCATCACAAACATGGAAAAACACCGAGACTGCGGCCGAAGCCCTCTGTGGCGCAGCGGTAGCGCATCTGCCTACCTAGCAAGTGGTCCCGGGTTCAAAACCCGGCTGGGAATAACAAAAATACCCCAGGTCTTGGATGATTACACGTTTGTGATGTCGTTGTTTCTGGTTCCGACGACAGAGGGTAACCTAGTGTTGGGCCAGAAGCAATATATGTGCCTGTATGTAAATGTTATGTTATATTATATTATTTGTACAAATGGACGGCGGCCATCAGTGTGAATCGAACCCACGACCTGCATGGTAATCAGACGTGATACCGCTCGATGTCAACATGTACCTAAACATTATTATTGTCATTGCCATTTCTGATTTTGCGCCCAAGTTTGTAGGAAACGTGGATTAGTGAACCGATTACAATTTACACCGGTATTTTCCAATAATTTTCTAAAAAACCGCTTTCTTAAGGTTTACCAAAAATCCTCATGATATATTTATGTAAAGGGATAAAAGTGTATTAGTAAAATAAATTAGAGTAGATATGTCAGTTATGTAATTAAATATCAATACTGATACATAGAACAATGGAAACCTGTTTTAAAGGGGGGTACCGACCGTTACCAATATAGTGCAAAAACATGTCAAAGATATCATCTAACAGCCTGCTCAAAAATATCAAATCTCCGATTAAAATTTACTGTTGCTACAGGTACACAAAATGTCAATTGAATTTCATTACCTTCGTCTAACACTCTTGCAGAATGTAAGTTTCATATAAAAAATCAGTATTATTAATTTTCACTTGGCCGTCGTTCACACCTTGGAAATTACGCTACAAAAAGTAATCGATTAATTATAGAAATAACCGGTTTCTGTTGCTTTCAATAAAAACGGTTTTACCGGTGTTCTTAAACCGGTTCACTTCACTAACGTAAATGGTCTCCCTATAGTTGCAAGATCGCCCGTACCGTAACCGAGTAGAGTGCACGCGTGTAAAGGTTGATGTGCTGTCGACTGTATCGCCTTTTCCGCTAAATTCAAGCGTTAATGTAATTTGATATCGATCTGACATCCATTACCAAATCCATGACTCAGCTGTTTGTATGTTACAGAAGAATTTATAGCACTTTTCTGTAATGAATGACTCACGCCTTCACGCCAACATAATTTATCTCTGCTAACAATAAACCCATTATTAATTAAAGTACGTCGTAAACACAGGTATTAGGTTGTATTGTAGCATTGTTATAAATGCCATAACCTATAGAGAATTTAATGTAGCATTTAAGATCGTGAGGAAACCTGAGTGCCGGAATTGTTCTCAAACCAAAGCGCTTGAAATTCCCAATTTGCGCTTAGCCATGCCATCACCCGCTTAAAAATCGGAACTTTTGCCGGTAAAAGTAAAAAGGTTTTTATACGAAAACAAAGCCGGTCTTTCTCAAATAAAGGTATGGGCTAAGTATCGCAAAAAAATATTTATAATGTCCGTAATTTTATTTTTATCATGGATATACCAAGTTTTTTTTACAATCAATAGAAAGGTTAGAATGTACGAGTGACATGTTTCGCCTGTAACAGCATGTCTAATAACCACAGTAGGCTGTTCTTACTTGGAGCACCTGGCTCGCACAATTCTACTTACCTGGCTCGTAACTATTATAATAAAATTAGCAAACATTTGATAAATGTGGTCTGAGAGATTGATGCATAACCTGCACCAAATGCTGAGACATAACCTATATATTGGTACAGTCCACAGCATATTAATCCTTACATTTTACATAGGTGCAAAGTTGTCCGTAACGTCACTAAGTACAGTGCATATTCAAGCTTTAGTGTATAGCTTGATGTGCCGACCGTACTATGGAGGGTAATAAATTAAAAAGCAGTTCGAAGATGGACGTCCTAAAATATTTTTCACTTACCTACCTCCTCAGTAGCAGACCATGGAGGTTAATGGCCTGGTAAGCTAAAAAGGAGTTCAAAGAAGGAGGTCTTATAATATTCTTCACCTTCTTGTCCACAGTACTGTTCTATGGAGGTTAGTCTGGTAAACTAAAATGTAAGGAGGTCCTATATTATTTTTTAACTTACCTCCTTACCAAAAGTACCTATTATGGAGGTTAGTAGCCTGGTAAAAAAAAGGAGTTTTAGGAAGGATATCCTAAAATCTTTTTCACTTAACTCCTTCGTACTATAAATTATACAAAAATACTCAATAATACAAAAGTATCAAAACATCATGTCTTTGAAAGTTGGATTTAACTTTCACTCATTCAGTTTATTACGAGATAACTCTGCGTGTTCGAGATAAAACGCGTCTATAAAGTTTATGGCTGTTATAAAATAAGTAAGATTTGTCCGGATAGTTAAATTGTTTATTGAGATATTTTGATATTCGATAGCCGGGAGTCATGGGCTCTAGCTAAGTACTTTGAGAGCAATGAATAAAGGCACTGCGGATCTCCTTGATACCAGCAATAACGGTATGCTAAAAATACAATTACTAGGCAAAGAATAAGGTGTTTACATACATCTGCGCTTGAAATTGACAATCCGCGGTGGGCACGCTTATTAATTAAGCCCGTACTCTCTTTCTCTCTCTCTGTGATAAGGCCTGCTCCCTGCAGTGTTGCGTATATAGGTAAAATAAAAATAATCTACTACTAATTGTTTTTTTTCTCTTAAAGTGAGTTAGAAATAATTAGTTTCGATTTCAATAATGAAAAAAGTTTGTTACGATGTTACAAGGTGGTCCCTGCCTACCTATCCCTTTCGGGATACTGGCGTGAGTTGGCGTGTTATTAGGAATGATGATCATTGGGCACTTAGTGCAACGGTACCTTAAGGCTTAGCACGCATGACGATTTTTTCTGAAATCTGTAAGATATGGAAAATGTAATAAGGTGCAAGCACTTGCGAAAAACAAGTCGCGTGAGAATAGTGCTAAGTAGAATTAAGTTCGTCTGTGTGCATAATTTTTATGCAATTTAGAATTTTAATAATAATAGTGACATATATTCAGGTTTGTTTTGTTAGTATTTAGATTTAGTTTATAATTAGTAAGTAATACATATTAAGAAATGATGTAAATAAGTATAGTAAATAAAATTATGTGTGGTAAAAAAAATAGTTCTCCAACCAAATCGGTACGCGATTTAAAATTCGTGTGAAAAAAATCGCGGCGACTTTATTCCCAATGCGTGCTAAGCCCATCTTTTAAGTCAATATCAATGTATGAAATTTGCAAAGAATGATGGCAAGTGGCAGTCCTTGACTTTTAGGTACAGGGCCGCCAAATGTGCTATATACCTTTGTAAATATTTTGTATTTGTTTTTTTCAATTTACAGTAATAGTAGGTTGTATGACTAGGGAATGAAACGATCCATTTTAGGTGAGAAGTGCATAAAGCTACTCTCAAGACATGAGGTGTTTTATGGTTCCTACTTTACAATCATTGAAAATAAAATAAGTACATATCTGTTGATTTTTTTTATTGAAAGTCAAAAGTAGAGTGTAAGAATATTTTCGGGGCTTAATCGCGTAGTAATTTATTGCTATTTTACCTAAATTATTTTATTTTACTGTCGCAAACGTGGGATCCGGTCATCAAGATGTGTTCGAGTGGAAAAAGTCGCATGGCTTATCGTCCGACATCGTCAGTGTAGTGTGTCGCAACCCTTTGTGATAGCTGATTGAGGGTAGTTCGAAACCTCATCAGCCGAAGATGCGAACGGGTTCCAGCCATCAGTCTTCTTGTGACCGTAACGTCGTCGAAACGTCGAGGTAAAATAGAAATAAATTACTACGCGATTAAGCCCCGAAAATATTCTAACCATGTGTACCGTAACCATGTGTCGCGAATGTTTAAAATATGTTAAAAGTAGTGAAGTGAAACCCATTTTAACCTCGATGTGCCAGTCCACCCGAGCCGAAAGGCATACACTTTACTTTTTTCTTCGAATAAATAAAACAACAGGTAATAGTTACAAATAATTGTATAGTAGGAACCATAAAACACCTTATGTCTTGAGAAATGAATGACGTTTTCTGATTGATTGAATTTAATATTCTGTATTCTAATTGGTTGGTACCAAATACGAAGTCTTTCTTACAGACTTAAATAATTCACACAATAATTCACGACATTCATCTTTTATTGGTACGTAGACTGTGGTCTACGTACCAATAAAAGATGAATGTCGTAATTAGCTGGGGTAAAGTATTTTGATAATCAAAAATATGTATACTTATTTTAAATACCTATTTAGACGCAAAAAATTCCACCCATGCCGGAACTCGAACCCGCGACCTGTGGCTAACCGTCTGGCACGGTTAGCCAGAGCTCGCAAGTTTGAGTCCCGGCATGGGTGGAATTTCGCACGTAAATATTATACACGTTACATAAAGAAAAATGGCCGTAACAGCGTGTCACATTGTTATTCATCCGGTTAAATTAGTAATGACAGCATCGTACTAAAATCATGTGCATTGTCTCGCTTTGAGTGAGCAAACTAACCATCTAGGTAATACTTTAATAATACTAAGGTGTAATTAATTAAAGTGCTCTATTAGATCTCATCCTAGTATTGCGTACCACTGCACCGCAATGTTTACTTCGTTTCTCCCTACGGCCATTTTGATACAGGATACGCTTTCTGGGAAAACCGTTTCAGGCGAAATGGCGCTTTCACAACCCTATCCCTTTGTTAGCTCGGCACACAAAGCTTTGTAAAGGAAATAATGTAGGAAATGAGAAGTACAGGTTTTTCATAAATGTACCTATCGCCTACATCAATTAGTTTCAAAGGTAAAGACCACAGAACATTATGTTCTGTGGTAAAGACACAGCGTTCTAAAAACGAAACGTCAAAAAAAAAGGACAAAAATGAAATGACAGGGATAAGTAGGTAGGTACTTTTTTTTTTTTTAGTTCGTCCCGCAAGGAACCGGCTAAGGTCTTAGACCATGCTGCCACGTCTTTGGTTTTTGTTCTTCATTATGAGTTTTTGGGAGGTTAGTCTTCAGTATAATATATTTTTCATGCTGCCATGTCTTTGGTTTCTATTCTTCATTATGAATTTTTGGGAAGTTAAAGTCTTCAGTAATATATTTTTCATGCTGCCACGTCTTTGGTTTCTGTTCTTCATTATGATAGGTAGGTACTTAATAAAAACAAATGCCTTTTTTATAAAAAAATATCGTTCCAAATTCGAAACTCCAAACGCAAAATTCTCGTTTGACAACGAACGAAGCAAGAAGGAACGCATACGCGACCCAATTTTACCGCAGCAGACGCATCGAGTGTTTATCCAAATTTTCCGAACAGTCCCGGGCGGGGGGCGCGCGAGGGGGGCGGAGATCAAGGACGGCATGTCTGGAACACGAGCGGGGGGGTGTTTTCCCGGGAGACGGGGGGTGCCGGGGGGAGCGGCAGCATGTTTTGATACTCGCAGTCCGTATTATTGATTTTCCACGCCCCGGCGTTCCCCCCTTTATGATATCTAGCAGGTGGAGCTGCTGTCGTGGTCTAGAGCTATTTTCGTTCAGCCAGGCTGCCTCGTAGAATAATAATTATGAGTGAATACCCCCCTTGGCCTCTACGGTCGGTGTTTTGGGACTGCTGCGTGTTTTCCTCCGTCTTCGTTTTACGACAGTTCCTAAGATTTACAAAATCTTTGAGTAGGTACCTAGGGAAACAAGACACACCATTCAGTCAAGTGTAGCTCTAATTATTTAATTTTATTTTTGTACTTTGTGACAAATTCAAAGCGCTCTTTGTTACGAATTTCAAAATGCAGTTCGAAACAAAACAGCAACTTGACTGCGTACTTAAGAGCGTGCTCTGTCCTCAGATTGAGGTCTTTATTTACTTTGATTATCGCCAATCCGGACGGTTGTTCTGGCCAGCTAATATAGAGGCATCGTTACATCGTAGGCTAGTAGTACACCTACTAGTTTCCAGCTTTTTTTCTCGGGTAGTAAAAAGACTAAGAAGGAAAGGATACCATAGAAAAGATATACTGCTAGACATTATTTAGCGTCTGTGGCAACGTCTACAAACTTGCGGTCGTCCTCATAAAACTCGATTCCTCTAAAGCACCTTTTAGAGTTATTTAATTAAATCTGAGGTCACGTTTTTACTTGTAAACTTTAGTATTTTAAGGAATCGTGTTTTTATAAATAAGATCGTTACATTGCTGTATTAATAAAGCGACCTTGCTTCCGAATTCGAAACAAAAGTTCATTGCGCACTCGAAGCATGTTAGAGGTAAGATTGGGCAACATTTTCTGAGTTACAGTTTTAGCCCTTTATAACGTTTAAGGAAAACAAGCAATTACGAACTAAAGGTGCGAACACCGACAGGGAAAACCTTCTTAGGAAATCTGTAAATTTCCTTTTATTTCGGGAAAAGAAATCCAATTAAATTCTTATTTTAGGTGGTATACTTATTTTGACATCCGTGACTTAAGCTTGTTGCTTGGTTACTTTTTTCAGGAGAAGTTATTGTTTTTTGTTTAATATCTTCGAAGTGAAACAATAAGTAGGTAATCAGGAACTGATTAAAATAGTCTGGCGTGGAGATATTATAAAGAAAATAAGTAGGTAACAACAGAATAAATAAAACGCCTCTAGGAGTGCTTTAGTAGAATCGTCTTTTTATAAGTAGGTAAGTCTTCTATTCATTCTTCGGTGTTAAATAGAGCCTAAAACTGTTCAAAGCTTGAAATACTGAATAATGTTATTGTATTCACCACATCCGATTAAATTGTACATTTTATTAACCAAGAAAGCTATCGAATGTGTAATATCTCAACAGTACTGTCACCTTCGCAGCTGGAACACTCGCCTCGTACATGAGGCGATAGAGCGAAATCGGGGGTCGAAGGTCTTCACCAAGACACTGGGGAGGAGTCATCTGACAAAGTTGGCTACCTCGAATGGTGAAACCGTCACATCAGTCCCGGGGATACTCGCTGAAATTGAGGACTTCTACGGACATCTGTATGCCTCGCACGCACCGAAGCCTCCACCTGACGCGAGAGACCCTAGAGCCCCACTTACCCGCCACTTCACTGACGATTTCCCAGACGTAGATGTCGACGAAATCGAGGCGGCTCTCAAACAGCTTAGTAATGGGAAGGCTGCCGGTGAAGATGGAGTAGCCTCTGAGCTCCTCAAGGCTGGGGGTGAACCTGTTCTTGGGGAGTTGAGGAGGCTCTTCAACTCTGGAGCAGAGGTGTAGTGGTGTATTGTTTTTCAAGAAAGGAGACAAAACGCTCCTTAAAAACTATAGGCCGATCGCGCTTCTGAGCCACGTCTATAAGCTGTTCTCGAGAGTCGTCACGAATCGTCTAGCATCAAGATTTGACGCCTTTCAGCCACCCGAACAGGCTGGGTTTCGTAAAGGCTATAGCACCGTGGACCACATCCATACTGTTCGGCAGGTTATACAGAAGTCCGAAGAGTATAACCAACCGCTGTGTCTGGCGTTTGTGGACTACGAGAAGGCCTTCGACTCCATCGAAACCTGGGCTGTTCTGGAGTCTTTGCAGCGATGCCAAGTCGACTGGCGGTACGTGGAGGTGCTTAGGAGTCTCTACCAAGTGGCGACGATGTCCGTGAAAGTGCAGAACCACCAAACAAGACCCATCCAGTTGCTCAGAGGTGTAAGACAGGGTGACGTTATTTCCCCGAAACTCTTCACCAATGCTCTGGAGGATGTTTTCAAGACCCTGTGGTGGAATGGCATGGGCATCAATGTTAATGGTAAATATCTCACACACCTCCGCTTTGCTGACGACATAGTCTTAATGGCAGAATCGCTGCAAGACCTACAGAAAATGCTGTCTGGTCTTAATGCTGCCTCGAGACGCGTTGGGCTTGGGATGAACTTGGACAAGACTAAGGTCATGTTCAACGAGCACATCGTCCCTGAGCCCGTTCTCGTCGAAGGTGTAGCCCTTGAAGTTGTCCAAGAGTACGTCTACCTAGGACAAAAGTTCCAGCTGGGTAGAGACAACTTTGAGGGTGAAATCACCAGAAGAGTGCAGCTTGGCTGGGCAGCGTTTGGAAAGTTGCGTCACATCTTCGAGTCACCCTTGCCACAATGCCTGAAGACCAAGGTATTCAATCAATGCGTCCTGCCGGTCATGACATACGGAGCCGAGACGTGGAACCTGACAGTGAAACTAGCCCACCGATTGCATGTCACTCAGCGAGCTATGGAAAGGTGTATGCTCGGAATCTCGTTAAGGGACAAAGTCCGGAACGAGATCATCCGACAAAAAACCAAAGTCACTGACGTAGTTCAGAAGTGTAGCAGGCTGAAGTGGCAGTGGGCTGGTCACATCTGTCGCAGAACCGATGATCGTTGGAGCAGACGGGTTCTCGAATGGAGACCACGACTCGGCAAGCGTAGTGTAGGACGCCCTCCGGCCAGATGGACCGACGACCTCAAAAAGGTGGCTGGTGGTGACTGGATGGCGAAAACGGGAGATCGGGTCTTGTGGCGCACCCTGGGGGAGGCTTATGTCCAGCAGTGGACTGCAATAGGCTGAAATGATGACTGTCACGTGACTCTATGCCACTACAACAGTAACACGTCTTGACACTACTCTACTAGTACAATAACTTGACTTGACACTACGCCACGCCAGTACAACAACAATATGACGTGTCACTACGCCACTAGAACAATAACTCGACGTGACACTACACCCCTACAAAAATAACTTGACGTGACACTACGCCACTAGAACAATAACTTGACGTGACACTACACCCCTACAAAAATAACTTGACGTGACACTACGCCACTAGAACAATAACTCGACGTGACACTACACCCCTACAAAAATAACTTGACGTGACACTACGCCACTAGAACAATAACTCGACGTGTCACTACACCCCTACAAAAATAACTTGACGTGACACTACGCCACTAGAACAATAACTCGACGTGACACTACACCTCTACAAAAATAACTTGACGTGACACTACTCCACTAGAACAATAACTCGACGTGACACTACACCCCTACAAAAATAACTTGACGTGACACTACGCCACTAGAACAATAACTGCAACATAGTGAAGCAGACCAGGATGGTAGTCGGCCATAAGTATGTTAAGTAACTTGTTGCAAAACTACTGCAAAATTTCGCTAACAAAACAATATTAAAAGGTCTACTAAAGCACATTTGAAGGCAGTCAATTAGCCACGCCGCAGAACTTCACAGTTACATTACAACACTCCGGTCCCTAAACTTTATTTTGTCAGCGTGCACGCAACGTAATTCAAACGGTTTTCAGCGAAATTTAAACGAGTAAAGTTTGCTCCAGACTCGCTGCCTCCTTTATCCACCTCCCGGACCCCTCTCGGGGTGGAAAGGGGGTGGCGACATTGATATAGGCATGTGCTCCACTCGGGGGCACGTTTGGACGCGGTTTCTTCGGGAGATCGAGTTAGATATTAGCTGTAACGTTTTATTTGATGCCTGCTTGCCGACAGAGGATTTATCGATTGGACAGAAGCTGCGGCTTCACTTCGGACTGCGAAGAAAAACTCCTGCCGCCAATGTTAAGTTTGTTAGGAATTATTGAAAATGGCAATACTGGAAGGAATTGTTATTGGTTAAAGATATGTTATGGCGCCGAATCTGTTGTTATTCAATGACAAGTACCGTGTTATATGTAAATATATCTGAAACTGTGAAATCTTACCCCAAGATAAGTCTTGGGGTAAGACTTATCTCAAGTCTTACCCCAAGTTTGATTCTTTTTTACACGTTTCTTTTTAAAGTGAAAAATCGGGTAAAGATTAGGATATTGATTAGATGTAAAAACCTGTAGCAAGTTATTGGTCGTGAACAGTATATTATTTAGTTTAGTTCTACTTTAGTCTCGGTGTGAACTATTAAGAAATTTATTGGGTTTGATATTTTTTTTATTTATGATGTGAATGATATGATATGACCTTCAGCAACCAGACGACTTGATAGGCATTGTTGCTTTCCGTATTTTTACAATTTCTTTCAACGGTATGTTTACATGTAGACCAAGTATACATATATGTTAAGGATTAGTCTCGCCCCGCCTCCTACTGAAAATGAGTGGGTCGTGAAAATATGTCTTGACCTTAAAGTAACAAAAGGAAACCATTGTTATTTTCAAGGTCAGATCAGAGTAGGTTAATAACACACAATACCATATCCCGATTCACAGTTTGAAAGTACACATTTTCTACACAGTTTTTTTTTGAGAATCTGTGGTGGTGAGAGTGCAGGAAAGTAAAGTGTAGTTAGTTGATAGAGACGTCTGTAAGATACTATTTAATAAAATACGATATTCTTGTACTTCTTCTTAGACTCTACCAAAACAAATTCAGTTTCAACGGTTTGTTTACTAAATAGCCGACTGCGTTATCAGTCCATGTACTATTTCTATAAATCTTGTATTACGTACAGGCAACGACATCTGGCTGAAGTCGTTGCCTGTACGTAATACAGAGAATATTGTAAAGAGGTTCGAAATTTCACTGATGCCGGTGAGTCGCCCATTAGCTCAGTTGGAAAGAGCGCTGGCACGGATAGCCATAGGTCGCGGGTTCGTGTCACGGCATGGGTGGAATTTTTAGCCTCTAAATAGGTTTTTAAATTTGTCCTTAGCACGGGCTAGTGCATTAAAAATAATATAAAAGACAAAGAAACTCCCCTTTACTTCAATTGTCAGCCCCAAAAGTTTTTCTGCGTTTATTGTATCGCTATGGTGATGTAATAGGTGTTTCTCGATAGCTTCATTGCTCCAAAGAGACCGAAGGACGACAAACAATCGCATCGCTGTTTGTTCCTTGCCAAGAAAATGACAAAGCGTTACTAAAGTCGCCAGAACTTCTACAATCGCTTGTGGGGAATGGGAGAGATAAAATAAAACGGAAGTTATTATACAGCCTGGCGCTGCTGGAAGGTGAAACGTAGTGTATTAATCATCTCAGTTATGTACAAAGAACTTTAATTATAAGATCAATACTGAATTTGCCAATAAAATATCAGCTGTAGTTGTAAATTAAACGCGTCTAACCTTTGTTGCCATGGTAACAGGTCACATGGTTACCTTAAATCTTCTCTCTCTCTTTCTCTCACATTCTTTTTCCACTCAAATTTTCTCATGGTGTTTTCCATCAGGTTGGCCAGTGGTACTGCTATACCTAATACAAGTTCATACCTGTACGAAACTTAAAAAACAAAGTCAGCACCTCCATGCGCCGGAGTTCGAACCCACGACCTCTTGAATGTGAGGCAAGAAACAAGCGTTCTACCTACTTACTACCCACCAACCGCAACCGCGCTATCACTATCTCCACAGCAGAGCTGAAGAGAGGAAATTAGGAGAGCGTTGGCAGTGTATCGAGCGGAAATGCTTCCCTCCCAAGTAAATAGAACAGCTATATTAGCAGCTAACGTCGCCTTGCCGAAGTGTTATGTAACTATAGTGGACTTAAGATTACATGAACTCGCATCTGTCTTCCAGGGGGCTAGGCAGAGACTGGGATATCACCATTCATCAACATTCATGCGTCGTTGCCTGCGCGCACACAGGCTTATTATATACTTATGACTAACTTTTATTACGTTCCCCACAACTTCAAGAACAAACAACAACGTCCTATTAGGCTGGAGTTACTACATCTTAGTGACGTCGAATTGAGAACCTCATTTTTTGAAGAAGGTGAAAACTAATTAGATTATTTTATAAACACTAGCCCGGGTAGTACGACGACTTAAAAGTTAAAATACGCAACTTTGCGTGACGACAGTATTAAATAATCAAAGATTTAACGACATTAGGGGAAAGTTGACAAAAAAGATTTAACGATATTAAAAGGATTTAAAACACTGATATAGTTTTATAAAAGAAAAAGAGGTTACCAATATTTTCAATAAAATAAAAGATTATAATGCTGCTGTCAGCCATTTTGACTGAAACACCCATCACACCGCGTGACGTCACGCTTAGTGATTACATTTCACACTAGTGATTACATTTTTTTTACACGGGCATGACGTCAGATTCGACGCCATGACACTGCGAGCTGTTTTCACACAGATTTAAAATAATTTTAAATAATGGCGTTCGTAACCTTCGATGTTTACTGGCACTACTTAGCTGGAAGAAAATACTATCTAGTATTCAGCTCGCCTTTGTACAAATTTGTTTTAGTGCAATAAAGAAATTTCATTCATTCATTCAATCATTCAATCATTACTGAAATATAGTTTTTTTTGTAAAGAAGAAATGTGCCCCCACGTTGTGTAAGAGGATTTAAAAATCTTTCGTCATGCCTATTGCATGAACATGGCGATTCAATTTCGTTGCTGCTTCATGTCTACGCGCGCACATACCTACTCGTACATCGAACCTTCTAGCTAGGCGTCAATGGTATGAAAAGACGGCCCATGTGACCCGACCACGTATCTGTCATGGTACTATAATGGACTAACAGAATCAAGGCCCAGTACTGTAATTGTGAAATTCTGATATTTTAGTGCCACAAAATGCGTGACTCGTGCCAACGTATTACCCATGCAGGAACAAACAAACAAACAAAGAAACAAAGAAACAAACAAACAAACAAACAAACAAACAAACAAACAAACAAACAAACAAACAAACATAAAATATTCATCAAGATACTGTACAATCCGAACATTTTGTAAAACATCAACACCAGGTGGCCGTGTCCGTGACCGTTTTATTGCATGTTTTGAAAAGATTGCGAGAACAAACAACTTCTGTTCTATCCATACAATATTCTTGTTTACTAATAAATCTACGTTTGTATAGGATACATATCCATACGATTGTTCACATATCCGAATAGCAACCAGGTGGTTAGGTACTATTCGGATATGTTCAGATTTTTGTTCGAAAATCGAAAACTAGGTGCACGGTATCGATCGAAGGTATTTTTACCATAGTAAATACTATAGTATTTTTTGCCTCATACAAGGCATGTCAGAGGCCTTATGGGCGGATTGATATCTTCCGACAGTAAGGCCCGCCACTGTCTTACAATCCTCCACCAACCCGGACTTGGCCCCCGTGGCGGAGTATGGCCAACCTTATCGCGATGCAGGAAGTGACCCGTGCCCCAGCATTGGGGACATACAAAGGGTTCATATCAACATACATAGTTAAACGTTAAACGGGTTTAATCGCGATTATATATTGGGCAAAATTGCCACAATTTCTGCGTTGCTTTGAACAAAATATTCTGACTTTGACTTAAGTTTTTAGTGCCTCCAACCCAACAACCTCTCCGTGGAGAAGGTCGCCAGTCAGCTCTGCTATCTAAACATACACAAAACAGCAAGTCATCTTCCAATCGTGATTTTAATAAACAAAACGCTCGCACGAGATATCAAAAGCCAATAAAAGAAACGAAAACAAACATTGTTTCCTACCAAAGAGTTACGTTGGGAAATGAATTCGCTGACTCACTTGCAGCTAGGGTTGCCAGATCAGAAAATCGAAATACCAGTATCTGAATAATAAATACTTATAGAAAATTGATTTGTCTGGAGAAATAACTACTTAAACGTGCAACGCATTCAGGCAATCTGCCTTCAGGTTTATCTAATCAACGCATCCAGGCTATCTGCCTCCAGGGTTATTTTCCGTTATCAACGCATTCAGGCTATCTGCCTTTTTACCCTTATCAACGCATTCAGGCTATCTGGCTTTAGGGTTATGTACCCTTATCAACGCATTCAGGCTATCTGCCTTCATGGTTATAATTTAAACCCTTATCAACGCATTCAGGCTATCTGCCTTTAGGGTTATTTACCCTTATCAACGCATTCAGGCTATCTGCCTTCATGGTTATAATTTATACCCTTATCAACGCATTCAGGCTATCTGCCTTAAGATTATCTATCCAAATATCAATGCCTTCAGGCTCTCTGCTTTCAGGGCGAACGGTGTAACGGTGCAAACCTCTTTCACCACTTTGTATATTTCTTTTCTGTCTATCATTTTCAAAATTTTAAATTACGTCACCCATTTTTGAGTTTTCCCTCATTTTTAGCATTACTACTTTACATCTTGACTAGGTACACCTGACTATTTTTACCTGCTTATTCTGTTGTATCCAGTTTTCTGTCTTTTATTATAAATAAAATAAATAAAACATACTATAAATAAAGCACAAAGTTGAAGTCGTTCCAGTTTTATTATTTATTAAAAGATATACAACATTGAAGCCTTATCAACGCATACAGGCTGTCTGTCTTAGTGTTATCTATCCAGATAAATACGTGTAGGCTATCCGCCAGGAAGGCCCTAATAAAAATGTAATATTATTAGTATAACATACAATTTTGGGCGTAATCTACTTTCACTAGGCTGTAGACTTGAAATTTAATAGTTTGTAAAGTAACTGAAAGCTATGAAACTGACGAGTCCCTCGACGACTCAAAAGAACTATAGAAAGCTTTCACTACCTAAGTCACAAATAGCTGTGTATGTCGGGAGAGTTAGTACCTATTATACTTTACTGCATAATACTGGAAATTTTACGTAACATACATGCACAGGGGATTTTATCACTGTCAAAATTTGCATTGTATCGAAAATCAGGAAATCCAATTATGTCTGGAGAATTCAGATAGATGATCGCGGCTATCCGACAACCCTATTCACAACGAAGCGTGGCGAAGCGAAGCGTGACAGGGCTCGCTTCGCCCGCTTCGCTAGCCGACATGGAAACGGCCTTTGAATTGAAACTGTTACGTGCGTGCCCCTTTTCTTTTCGTTGTAATGAATGCCTTGTAAGCACGATAAGGGATGGGATACTATACGGGCATGGATTACAATTAATTAGGTCTTGAATTAACGGGATTAACATACACATCCACATTTAATGAAGGAAAAGTACTAAATTGGTGGGCTTATTTTTGCAAATGGCCGGTGACAGGGAGGAGTTCAGAGCTAAAGGGGAGGCCGTTGCCTAGCAGTGGGACACTAATGCGGCTAATTGGAAAAAATATAAGAATATTCTGTGCTGAAGAAACAGCGCTAATTTTCAAATAGCAACTCCACACCAAATGAGAAATAATGTTTCATGCAGATAAACATGAAAATAATCTTAAACAACTGATTAAAATCTAATAAATACATACATTTGTTTAAATTTGAGAATATTACAGAAATTTTAATTAAATAAAGTTATAGTCAATTTAAGCATTTGTTATACTTATTATTGCTGTGGTAGAAAACAATTTTTTTACAAAACTGTTAGAATTGATTAAGCAATTGTTTACTTATCCGATAACAGTCCATAACAATGCCTCAGTAACATTGATTTAAAAAATATATATTATAAAATAGTAATAATGGCAGCACTATTTATTATTATTCTGGTGTTCATCAATACGAACGCCGGGAAATTTATGTTTAAAAGAGATTGACGTTACTAATTAGCGCAAAGGTCGTTCCATTTTTTGTTTTATACACATATTTTTGTGGCTGCATGTTGCAAATTTAAAGCCTGCAACAACCTGTGTTCTGTCGTATCACCAACCTATCCCCAAATCGACTGCCTGATTAATATCATATTAATCAGGCAGATCAATCAGGCAGTCGATATGCATATTAATAATATGCATATCTATGTCTAATGACGACCTCTGTGGCGCAACGGTAACGCATCTGCTTACCATGCAAGAGGTCCCGTGTTCGAATCCCGGCTGGGAACAAAAAAAACCCCAGGTCTTGGATGTTTACATGATTGTGATGTTCTTGTTTCTGGTTCCCATGACACAGGGTATCCTAGTGTGGGGCCAGAAGCAATGTATGTGCCGGTATGTAAATGTTATGTTATGTAAGCGTTCTAGTATTTATGGTCTCTGTGCTAAGCGCGGAAAGACGACAGACGGTCATGGCGAAACTACAAGGAAGTACAAAAAGGAATATCTATACCTGCAATGTCATAAACACTGCTGTGTGGTGTCGGCCTAGAGAATAGCACCCACCCAATTCTTCCCGCGAGTGTCTTAAAAGGCGACTAAGGGACACAAACCGGGGGTTGGGCAGCAGCGCCCCCTGCAGTACAATTCCACCAAACTGCGATCCCCAACCCGCACGCCCAGCGTGGGGATTATGGGCATTACCCCCTATGATAGCACAACGTGGCGCTCTTTAGGGGAGGGCTATGTCCAGCAGTGGACTAGTTTAGCCTGACGACGAATGTCATAAACACCTACTTTTCCTATTTTAGCATAGTTGATGAAAATGTAAGTATGTCTAACATTTAAAGGATTTAATCTCTATTAATCGAGGACCGCATTAAAAAAAATTGAAAGACACAATTTGGCACAGTGCATTATGAAGCCCTTTCATCACTCGAGGGTTCCTTATGGACTTCGGAACCCTAAAAAGTAAATACGTAATACAGAGAATATTGTAAAGAGGTTCGAAATTTCACTGATGCCGGTGAGTCGCCCATTAGCTCAGTTGGAAAGAGCACTGGCACGGATAGCCAGAGTTCGCGGGTTCGAATCCCGGCATGGGTGGAATTTTTAGCCTCTAAATAGGTTTTTAAAATTGTCCTTAGCACGGTGTGTGCATTAAAAAAACCTAAAAAGTAAGTTGGTAAATTCAGGATTTCTTCACCTTTGTGCTGAAACCACAATACTTTAAGTGCACATCAGCACAATTTAACAACCTCTGTCAGTACTTTGCTCGCTCGTAATTCATTTTATGATTTTCTCATTCAGATGACCTGAAAAAGAGATGTGTTGAGTAGGTAATTGACGGTTCACCTTGTGACTGAAATGTCGTTGATTTCTGATAAGTAAACATTTACATTTTTGTTGCATTGTCACCCGTAACAAAATTGTACAGGGAACATGTTTATTAGTTAGACCTAAGATTTCCGCACTTACCCTCATAGTTGGGTCATTATACGTAGCAAGCGCGGAGGTATGTTAACACTTCAGACACTAGGGTTTTCTCACGATGGTTTCTGTCACAGTTTGCTAGTGGTATCTATAACTTTACAAATGTACATAAATTATAAAATATAATTATTGACGGCCTAAGTGGCGCAGCAGTAGCGCATCTGCCTACCATGCAAGAGGTCCCGGGTTCGATCCCCGGCTGGGGAAAAAAAGAAAAACCCCAGGTCTCGGATGTTTACATGTTTGTGATGTTCTTGTTTCTGGTTCACACGACACAGGCTATCCTAGTGTGGGGCCAGAAGCAATGTATGTGCTGTATGTAAATGTAATGTTATGTTATGCCGGGATTGGAACCCATGACCTCCCGATTGAGAAGCCGACGTTCTGCCATTCCGCTACCATCACTTTCTCAGGGAACATGATGTAAAGGCTGCTGTGCTGTCGACTGTTTGACCTATAGAAGGGCCCTCAAAGTAACGAAGCACGTAAGGTAGACTTTACAGCAAAATGTGAAAGTACAGTTTAAGCGCAGCTCAACTTCCCTGCAATCAGACAGAAAGTTACAAAATATACCATAACGTCGTAAACGAATAGAGAGCACGTTCTCATTATCATTATTACTAACGTTTATTGCAAGTGTATTTTCTACCAGTCGACCGCAGGACGTGGAAGAAAAATTGGTAGGCGTGCAAAGAAAAAGAAGCACACGGGAAAAGAGGGAATATACTTACATAAGGTATAAGGTACGTGTAAAGGTTGATGTGCCTCGAATGTGTAGCCAATAAGATCCATACGTTCTGTCACGCTCTTTGCTGAGAAATTCGGAGAGGCAGCACAAGCGAATAGTTAAGTATTTACTTAGCGAAATTCTGAATTCAGCAACTGGCCTTAAATCAGTCGACTGTACTCATAAAACTGGCTGAACTAAACTAAACATAATAGTGTATAGGTGGGGGGGGCGAGAAGGGGGAGGGAGAGCCCAGTTCAACGCACCGCACTGTAAGCCCGCCAGTGTGCGAGGGAGACAGACAAACTGCACCAGTGTGCGTCCGTAACATTGACATAAATTCGCCCGCGCGTTTTGTAGGTACGCAATTTACTATTTACATCGTATTTTGTTCGCCGCGGCTTATCGTAACATGCATTCTGTTTACATAAATCTGTATTGGACTAGAGTGCTATAAATCGAGCGTGTTGTAGAGTAACAATACCGTTGAATTGCGAAAGCACCAGACTAAAGGCCCCTCTTCATGTGGGCCCAGTTTCTGGTACGCTATCAAACAATCTGTTAACATTGTCAGTTAGCCAAATTGTAAACGAAAAAACAGTACCTAGTAATAAATTCGCCCGCGCGTTTTTTAATTTACTATTTACGTCGTATTTTGTTCGCCGCGGTTTATCGTAACATGCATTCTGTTTACATAGTATTGGATTAAAGTGCTATAAATCCGGCGTGTTGTAGAGCTACAATACTGGTAAATGGCGAAAGCTCCAGCCTAAAGGCCCCGCTTCATGTGGGCCCAGTTTCTTGTACACTAACAATCTGTTAACATGCCAAATTGCACACAAAAAAACAGTAGTAATAAATTCGCCCGCGCGTTTTTTAATTTACTATTTACGTCGTATTTTCTTCGCCGCAGTTTATCGTAACATGCATTCTGTTTACATAAATCTGTATTGGACTGGGAGCGATTATACTGGTGAATGGTGAAAGTCCAGCTTAAGGCCCCCTTTATATGTGTGTCCAGTTTCAACACTAATATCTGTTAACAGATATTAGCAAAATTGCATACAAAAAAACATAAGTGCACGGATAGCCAGAGGTCGCGGGTTCTCGTCCCGGCATCAGTGGATTTTTAGCGTCTAAATAGGTTTTTAATATAAGTGCATACTATCAATAAACTATTTATACATATTATGTTGGCCTAATTAATTGTAAGCGAACTGTAAACTATATTTAGTTAAAAATAAATAATTAGTTCAAACTATATTTAGAATAAAACAAATAAGTCATTAATAGTATATCAAGTGTTGCCTAAAGTAGGTTAGTTTGAGTATCCACAAAAGTTTTAACAACACTAATAGTCATGATCATCAACCCATTATGTCCCCACCGAGGGGAACGGGTCTCTTCCTAAGGAAGGTATAGACCATACCATACACGGGGGCCAAGTCCGGATTGGTGGAGGCTTGCAAGACTAGTAGCTTGTCTTACTGCGCCCCTAAGGCCTTGGCTTAACGACTGAAATCTATCGACGGCAGCCGGCACCAACTGCTTAACATGCCTTGCGAAGCACGGAATCGCTCGGAAAAATGCCACGACAGTTTACCTATCCATGCACTGAATGCACCCTGTGTTGCTTAACCTTCGTGATCGTTTAAGATCAATTAGTATCCTTCTCCTTACCTTACCTTAGCACATGGTATCCTAGTTTAGGACCATGACAACTGACTATTTTGTGTGGAAGTTATTATTACTTTCTTTTTTTTCTTTTTTGTCGGCCTCTGTGGCGCAGCGGTAGCGCATCTGCTTACCATGCAAGAGATCCCGGGTTCGATCCCCGGTTGGGGCCAAAAGAAAACCCCAGGTCTTGGATGTTTACATGTTTGTGATGTCGTTGTTTCTGGTTCCCACGACACAGGGTATCCTAGTCTGGGCCAGAGGCCATGTATGTGCCTGTATGTAAATGTTATGTTATGTTTTAAGATTGAATATTTCAAATCTGCTTCTTAAGTTACGTTATTAAGTTTCTAAATTCGGGTAGATATTGCATGGACCCCATTTCACGGCATTACTTATTCATGGTTTACTATCACAATTCGATGTCCATAGCCGATTAACTCGCAAATTAACAAGTAGGAAGACTAATACATAATTGTAGGTACTTATCGGTTGCGCAACGTACATCGAAAACAATAAATCATAGTTGCACTGTTTGAAGCATTTTAGATACCTTAATGACTTGCCCTGTTTAATACAGGTTTTCAAGCTTGGGAATCAGAAGACTTACTAACATACCCCCTTATTCATAAGTCTGCTAACTTAAAGCATTGCTAATTGTCACTCTGTCCTCTTCTATTGACCTAAGTCAGAATGAAAAAGAACACTCTTTAGCAGCTGTTTTAAGTTAGCAGACCATTATGAATAAGGGGGTTAGTTCTTAGGCAGCCGTCTACTTTGTGTATATTTAAACCTTTTTGTCTGTGGCTTAAGCTATTATTATACGTTATTGCACACAAAAATTTCAAAGGACACTGCATAATAAATAACAAGTACAAAGTTAAGTCTGTCCGCATCATCGTGGGTTAGCTGAAAGAAAATACTATCTAGTATTAAGCTCGCCTTGTACAAAAATATGTTTTTAGTGCAATAAAGAATTTTCATTCATTAATTCAAATCCTTATTCCATTATATTGAAAATTAAAAAGTCATACATACATACATACATTTATTTGTATTTATTTAGGCTTACGATAAAGGTATAGATTAAGTGGAATCGGACCTGTCGTGCCCGGATATTCCGTCATGCCCGCAGCGGGTATCAAACTTGGGTCTCTCCCCTTCGAGTCCCTGGGCCGAGTGGAGGTGCCACAAACTGCTGTACATCATCTCATTACGTGATAGAGGCGAAGGCCAAAGTTATTATTCTATTTGAGGCGAGACTTTTTAGGTACATCCACCTACTATGTATTTAGTCTGGTTGCCATAGCAGCAGCTAATACCCTTGCTTGAGAACACCCACAGCTTCCATAACACTCATCGTGGGTTTGTATGACTACCTATGTTATGAATTCGAAAAATCTTCCCTCTTTCCGGAGACATTACGTGGGTGTCTTTAAAACTAGGGTCAACTGGTATTTAACAGGTAAGCTCGTAAGCCCCGTCTCCGCTTTCCATCAGGTGTGACTGGGGTCAAATGCCAACCTGTCTTGCTTAAAAATAATTGTAGATCACTATATAAAAACTTCTTGTTCGTATCGGTAGGATGGGATTTTGTTATACCCTACAAATGTATAATTTAACCGTAGCACTCATCGAAAAGGTCAATATAGGAGGTGTGTACCAGCTTATAGGAGAACAGCTGATATTTTTCGCGATTATGAAGTTTCCCCATAGGAAACCCCCCCAAAGTAAACCAACCCGGACTTGGCCCCCGTGGTGGAGTATGGCCTAACCTTCCTGCGGTGCAGGAAGAGACCCGTGCCCCAACAGTGGGGACATACAAGGGTTGATATCGAAGAAACCCCCTGTTTGTATTGATAGGATAGGATTTTGTTACACCCTGCAAATAACAACTTTTATAAAGACACTTTCATTGAAAAGCTTTATATTGGACTCAGTATAAAGCTCAGGAGTGGGCTGTAGGCCTACGAAGATTATTCCCTTTTTTATTTAGATGATAATGATGAATAATTCCTTATGCTCAACGTTTTTATTAATAATAGCTGACCCAGCAAACTTCGTACCGCCTAACAGTCGATACTTTATTTTTTTTTATTTTTCTCTCCGTAAGAACCATCCTCGTACTTCAAGGAATATTCTAAAAAAAGAATTAGCGAAATCGGTTCAGCTGCTCTCGAGATTTGCGCCTACCAACACATTCAGCTAATAATTTTTATATTATAAGATATCAAGTATCACATGATATTTTACACCGTTCTTGTCATTTAGTTATGGAAAAGCTTTGCCTGCTGTTAAAGGTAGTAGTTTAGTAGTTATATTATTTTTAATGCACCAACCCGTGCTAAGGACAATTTTTAAAATCTGTTTAGAGGCTAAAAAATCCACCCATGCCGTAATACAGAGAGTATTGTAAAGAGGTTCGAAATTTCACTGATGCCGGTAAGTCGCCCATTATCTCAGTTGGGAGAGCGCTGGCACGGTTAGCCAGAGGTCGCGTATAATAGTTACCACCAATGTTAGTATTTAAGATATCGTTATGGACAACTAGATGTTTTTTTTTTATGTAGGCTATAAACGTCTCACTGCAGGATATACGGCTTCTCTCAGAGAGAGAAAGAGAGAGAGCGTGGGATTAATAAGCACACGGGCCCACAGCGGATTGTCAAGCGCTGTATTATCTAACCTTAACCTAACCAGTAGAAATCTTCCGCCCATGTAGCAATGTATCAGTTTATTACGTATACGTACTCTTGTCTATATTACGAGTATTTCTTCTCGGAAAATTCTCCTATTTGAGGTTGCCTGGAAGAAATTGGTATTGGCAATAAGGCCGCCAATTGTATTTTATCTTTTGTATCTGTGGTTTCTGTAACTATTTTTCCGGTATACAATAAAGAATATTCTTATCTTATCTTTTTCACGTCGCAAACATTGCTTCCTCGTTCTCAGGAGTGGGACGCCCACCTCGCCGGCTCGAACGTCACGGAGGAGCTCGTCTCCTCGCTGGCTGCTGAGGCGGCCGACTGGAGGACCACGCAGGACGGCCAGAGGATCCTGACCACCACGCCCTCGGTCCTGGGCGGCTGCCGCGCCCAGGTCTACGGGGCCGCTGGAGCCAGGCGCTGGTACACAGCGGTGATCGTCGGGTTCAATGAGAATACCGGGGTAAGCTGGTGGAACTTTGACGTTTGGTGTTGTTATGGGTATGGGCGGTGGATGCCCTATGCACAATACCCTTGGTTTTGGCCAGTACCCGCCTGCATTTGTAAGGGAAAACTTGAGATGAAGAACACTTTATTGCACGTAAAAATGGAAATTACACAGATGTTATACTGCGGTCATCATCAGATACACTGGGAAAACTTAGGTTAGCTAATCAGCCGATTATCGGTAAGCTTATAGAAGTATTTTTGCTCAATGTACTCGATTATAATAATAATAATAACGTCCACACGACACAAGCACTTGACCTGGTTCCAAACTAGGATACCCTGTACTATGGTAACCAGGCAAGAACGTCACAAACATGTAAATACACCCAGATTGAGGCCACTTGTACAAATGTACCTACGGCGGCACCACGACCCACGACCTCTGTCTTTGGTACCCAAGTGCCTTAACGGCTGACGACTAACGAGGCATTATGATGAACCTATCCACATTATAGTGTACTACAACCAAGACTTATATAAATATAATTTAATATAATCACTTGCATGTATGTATAGTGTTCCTCGGCAATGTCCGTCCTTTTCCTTTGTAACATTTATTTTTAATATAGAGCAACCTCTGGAACCATTATTATAATGTTATATGAAAGATTTTAGCCTCCAGAACAAGAAAAATTTCCTATGAAATAAACAGTAAAATTTTTTTTTACTTACGTTTTTGTTAGACAAAATGATCTGCTAGATTTCTACATCTATACGTATGTACCTATACCTACCGCAGGTGCCTTGACCTGGTCCTAAACTAGGATACCTTAGTTAGAATATTTTCGGGGCTTAATCGCGTAGTAAATTAAGGATACCTTGTACTAAGGTAACCATGTCTACGTCTATTCTTAGGATTTTTTGCCCAAGCAGTAAAAACGAAGACATACAAAATTATTAAAGTAATAATGTTAATGAGAATTATCATGACTGAAACAGGTTTCAAAGTAATTAATTAGCGCAAATTCAAACCTCCAACCACGCAATCAAATTCGGTCTATTAAACCTAACTTTATAGACTAATCAAAGTTTAATAATCCTTGTTATTAGTGTATGCTGTAAAGGTTAATCCAATATTCCATCGCTCGCTACCATTGAAATCGACTTATTAAAGTAAATTCAAATTAGTTCTCGGATAAGATAACTGTTCCCGCATTCTACTCGTCTACGGATGATAGTGCAGGAAGCTCTGGAAACCTGTTCCATTACTTGCCTTTAAGATCACTGTAAAATCTGGCGTCTCCTATTTCCATTCTCTAAGTTTGCCAGGACGGGTCACCAGAAAAAACTAGTGGTCGGTGATACTGCTACAATGTCATTAACTCCTCGGGATAAAGCCCTGCTAGCGTAAAAGGCTTCATACCAAATAAGAAAACCAGTTACACCACCTGGATAACTAACTACACTTCACCGTAGTGCTATAAAGCTCAACATTAGCTTTTTGACTTGAATTCAAACCTTCTGAATCTAATGAAATCTTATTAGGTTTACGTATGGCAAATGATGTATTTGGTTTAACATGATTTGAGAAAAGATGGTCACAGTGGAGTTTTTTTTCCGCTGCCTTTTTCTCCACTACAATACGGCCCGAAGGCAGCGGCTTACATTTTACATTGTACATTGACATTCAGCAAAGAGAATGTAAATTCTTTACGTTGGAATAAATTGATTTAAATTTGAAATTCGATGAATGTCTTACGTTTTGACCCAGGGTTGTTTAGGAAAATCAAGTGACACAAATGTACGATAGACGTCATTACAGCAGTTACATATTTCGTCATATCGTAATCGTCTTGAACATCTATACTCGGCTCGATTTTTCTTTTTCTGGAGAAGTGGGATCCCTTGATTGCCTGTTTCTGTTGAATGGGCTTAAGCCCATTCTCTTTCTCTCTCTGATTGAAGGTCTGTGCACTACAGCCCTAGGGCCTTCAATAATTCAGCATATACAGACTGTTACTACAGATTATTTATTGTTTTCAGTGGTTATGTTTGCCTGTTTAGAAATTTTACCAAAAAAAAATCCGTAGATTCTTTTTAATAGTAATCTTTAAAAGAGACTCTTTAATAGTAATCTTTAATTGTGCGATCGGGCAGCATCCGAATAAAATTTAGCATGTTATAAAATTTTGCCTTTTTGGTACAATATAACATAACATTGACATACAGGCACATTGCATCTGGTATATTCTAATACTGTGACGGCAATTAGACTGACAGGAATTCTGAGTGTCCATGCAATGAAGATGTCCATGTAGCAATAAAGATGTAGGTAGAAATATATTATAGGGCTTAGACCAATTTCTTTGTACTTTGTGAAATGTGTAAACTATCAATAGTCTTTCCGATGCACCTTAGTTCGAAACTCTATAGACACAAAACTTATTAAAATTTCCAACATGTCAAACGCTTCCAAGTTAACAGCAAAGTACTCCAATCCGTCTACAACTTTTCCAAAGTAATTATAGTTAAAAAAGTTGGGACGTTAAACAAATTTATACTTCGAATTAGCGAGTGGAGAAGTTTGTGAGGCTAAAGTTAGTCCGCGTCTTGAAACGTTAAAGTTCTGAGTTGCCCCCTTCGTTCTCTCCCCCCTTTTCTGAAGTTACTTTCGGCCAACTTTATATCTTTGTTTCCTCGCATCTTCGCAGTTTGGCTCCCGAACTTTTCCAGCTGTGTTTGACAGCGTTTTTCGGATTCCTTTGCGGAATCAATTTCGAATGGTTTTGCTTGTTCTCTACGGAATTAGTTCTTAATTATTGCATATATGGGCTTAACTAGGCAAAAAAATGTAAATTAATACGTCATGCCAGGCAGACATGACTTACACTCTCCGTGAAAAAAGTCTGTTGTAGTTGATTACCTAATCAACTGTGTTCAGGCAGATTATAGATAACGGCTAGTATAAGATCAGGATAACAAAAACAATAATCTTCCCATACATTTACAGAAAATGAAATTACACGATATAATACTAATTACACGATATAGGTACTGTAACGATACTTCTTTATAATAGTCGGCCGATGCAGCCCTGCAGTCAAGTACGTTTTGTTTTCAGTGTCAGTCGTCAGATATTAAAAAATATATAATTATAATTAATAGCCTATTTTGATAGTTAGCGCGGTACAGTATCGGAAACCACCTTACAGTTTTTACGATCCATGTATTGTCACGACGCCACCCACTCATTCCTACCTAAAATCTGGAAGGTCTATCTAATCAAAATGTAATTATAAAATAATTCTGTATAAACGCCTCAACATTACCCAAAGGAATCAAAAGCTCTTACAGTACTTGGTGTATTAGGATTTCCAGTGGAAACACATGCGTCGAAAAGGCTACTGTGCGGTCTGTGAACCACTCATACTGCAATTATAAAGGATACTGTAATTTCATCAGTTATCTTGATCATACACCTAGCTCTGGTGGCACCCACCCTATAGAAATCCCTAGTAATTCGCCCCTTTCATGTGTTATTTTATCTAAAAGTCTAGTGTAGGTGTTTTGGAAGACAATTACGGTGGCGGGAACTATGCAAGAAGTTATTCGGAAGTATTTCAATTAGCCAACCTTGTGATTATGTATGTATTTATATATCAAAGAAATATTATTAGGACCAACTTTGCACCACTTCTTAAATATTGTTTATGAAGCCATTTCAATTGAATGTTGTACGAAGAACTTTCGTTGAACGCTGCTTGTGTGTGCCATTGCATGATGTATAAGTTGTATCTCAATCCGGCCTAAAATCGCTCAAAGTCGCTCGGCAAATATGTATGTATATATTATTTCGATAACAACCATTGTATGTCCCCACTGCTGGGGCAGGGGTCTCTTCCTGCTTCGCTGGAAGGTTAGGCGATACTTCACCACGGGGGCCAAGTCCGGGTTGGTGAAGGATATTTAAAAACCTATTTAGATGCTAAAAATTTCACCCATGCCGGGATACGAACCCGCAACCTCTGGCTATCCGTGCCAGAAAAAAAAAATTTTTAGCCTCTAAATAGGTTTTTAAATTTGTCCTTAGCACGGGTTAGTGCATTAAAAATAAAAATAGTATAATGGTGAAGGATATATTATTTATATTACCATTTATCTAGTTCAAATCTAGAGTAAAACCATGTCCTACACGTCTGTTCACTGGCTGCTCTATCTAAACTCCGATAAAACCTTTCCTGGTGCGATGCAGGAATCTGTAGACAAGATGCGTATTCAATGAGGTCCTTGTTCGGCAGGAGCTGACGGTGACAGATGACACTGTGCTTGAGGAGCACAGCGAGGACCCTTCGCTGGTGCAGATGAAACTACTTGGAGACGGAGGTGAGCATCCTCTCTTAAGCCTTATCTTTGGTATTCGTGGTTCTCGGTTCGAATCCAGCAACGTACAAATAACGTTTTTTTTAATTACATTCGGGTTCGAATTCCGGCATGTACCATCGCGCATTTTGTTTTCTAAGTTACGTAAATTTCTGAAGTTATAGTGGCAATACTACTCGCTGACGGTTAGGGAAAACATCGTGAGGAAAACTGAGTCAACCCTTGTATGTCCCCACTGTTGGGGCACGGGTCTCTTCCTGCATCGCAGGAAGGTTAGGCCATACTCCACCACGTGGGCCAAGTCCGGGTTGGTACCAAGTCCGGGTTGGTGCCAAGTCCGGGTTGGTGCCAAGTCCGGGCTGGCGCCGAGGTCAAACACCTTGACGCGTGAAATTGCCTATACGCGCTGGGAACGCGTGCTAATTAAGCCAATAGGTACTCTTTTTTGAGAGAATACCTGTGCCCTGCTGTGTGACGTATATAGGCTACAAAAAAAAATCGTGTAATCTAATAACTCTAAGTACCTAGATTATCTGTGCTGAAGAAAAACTTTCGTAGGCACAACATATTGTAGACTTTTAGTCCGGATCTACTTACGGGTGTTGTTATATCGGAAGAGTCCGACCAGGTTTCGCTCCGATTCGCAGAGCTTAATCATGGTGAGCAGAGACGGAGCTCGCGTCGTCGGTTGCTCGGCTCTTCCGATATAACAACACCCGTAAGTAGATCCGGACTAAAAGTCTACAAAAACTTAAATCATTATTTAAATGTAAAGTACATAAACTAATGCTTTGCTTCGGAGGGGCGAAGGACAGATCAGGAGTTTTCACTTAATGTTTTTATCTATCTAACTTCATTAATTATGACATTTCATCTTGAAAAAACGTAATTTTAAACATACTTTATTGATTTTTTCTTAGACCTGCCGAAGAAGTTCTTGAAAGATTCCCTTGTAACACTATAATATTTTCTATAATAAAGGAGTATTTTGTTTTGGTTTCCAGTTATCGAGTCGATAATGAGGGGTGAGGTGGTAGGCGTCATGCCACGTCGCTCGAGATCCAGCCTACAGGTAAATATAGAACTTAATACCTATCTACGTCATACCTATCTACCTATCAGTGTTACTGACACCGCAAACGTTTTTTTTTTGCAAAATTAATTTGCCTACGACATTTTCTCAGACCTTTCAGAAACTCTCAAAAAGTTTCATAAAAATCGATGAAGCGGTTTCACATGAGCTCGATAACGACATTAAAAATAAAATTAATTACGGGATAACTGAAATGTATTTAAAATGTCCGTAATCTATGTAACTCTCAGGCCACATTGATAAAAAGTATATTTACTCAGTTTATTATTATCACTAAAATGTTCGAATGTACGACCAATAGAGGATGCACGATGTAAGAGCAGCCTTAAACATTATCGCAAAAAATATGTCTTAAGCTATAAAATTATTTCATGAAATTAATAACTTCCATACAACAAACACACTTCCACACTTCCCCCTATTTATGTACAATAAAGTGTTCTCTATCTACAATCTGCATATTTATCTATCTAACACAAGCTCTTGTTCTGATCTTCAACTGCGATGCCCTGTGTTATGTAGGTGTATAGAACTCACAACTAGACCATTAAGGTTGTGACGGTGCAAACCTCTTTACACCATTTTTATTTCTTTTTCCATCTATCATTTTCAAATATTTAAATTATGTATGTCACTCATTCTTCGATTTCCCTCATTTTTCAATCACTACGACTTTACCCTTTGACCAGATTACCTGCTTATCCTTTTTTATCCAGTTTTTTCTGTTTTATTAAAATATTATACTAAATCTACAAATAAAACCACATCTGAAGTCGTTCCGGAGTTTATTTATTAATTATAAAAGTTATAAAACGTTCCACTGGCGCCCAACGTGGGGCGCCCGTAAAACGCAAGCAGTAAGCAGACACAGATTAATTAATTTGAATATAAATTCTGTCGGTATTTATTTTTTTAGTAGTACCTCTATAAGTACTGTCACACCACCCTTTCGTTCTAGAGGTCGTGGGTTCCAATCCCGGCATGTAACAATAAGTTTGTTTTATAAGTTATGTACATTACGAGCAATACCACTCGCTACTGTGAAGGAAAACTTCGTGAGGAAACCAGAGTGTTAACATACCTCAGCGTTTGAAATTGCCATCCGCTGTGGCAAGCGTCTTAGTTAAGCCCATATTCTCTCTCTGAGAGAGGGCATGTGCCCCAGGGAAGTGTATAGGCTACATAAACAAACTAAATAAACAGTATAACTAAGGGAAATGTAATAGATGATAAGAACTTATTATACTAGGTACCTACCTACCTACTTTACTTAGTGTTTCGTACAACGCTTGCAGTGTTATTGAATAATATTCTACGTAGTAACTGGAAGGAAAATCATTATTTATGAAAACGAGATGGAAGAGGAACAAATTGAAAATAATGAAGTAAGCTTAGCGAATTTCTTTGTAATATATTTCGATATAAAACGCACCGAACAGACTAAAAGGACAGTAAATTAATAATACCTTGTAAAAAACAAAACTTGACTGCTAAAAAGTCTTTCTATGAGATAAGACTATTCGTTATACCGGAAAACTAGTTACAGAAACAGCAAAATACAAAAAATACCCATCCTGCACCTGATCCTGAAAAAATAGCATCCTGCGTCTGTTGTTGCTTAACTCAATTAATTGATTCCAATCACTCACGTCCCCTAGGCCACGAGCGCCTTATTTGTAATTAAATAATTAAAAAAATAATAGGAATCCGAAGTTCGTGAAAAGCTCGGAAATCTGGGAGACTCGATTCAATAAGTACAATAAGTACCTACAAAATTTTTGAACTAAAACTTTCGTAAGCACAACACATTGTAACCTGGTCGGACTCTTCCGATATAACAATACCCGTAAGTAGATCCGGACTAAAAGCCTACAACCTACAAAATTGTCAGGTTTTTAACTGTTGTTTCCTTTGTGTCGTATGTTAGAATGTTAGATTGTAACTACGAGTACCTCATTGGAGGACCGGACTGTCCCTGGGGCGCAGCATTCAAAATGGAATTGTCTACGCTTGGAACTAGTTACAGTACTAGGTCCTTACTTGGTGTAACAATATAGGGAAAGCAGAAGGACTGAAGACTAAAGGACTATCTATACCAACGTATTGATGACATACGGGCGCAACGATACAAACTAAAATAAACCTTAAATCAATATTGGGTTAGAGAATACGATAGATTGTACTCTTTTTAACTTCGTAAGTATTATTGGAGGTCGTGTGAAGTTAAATCGAGTAATTACATCGGTCCGTTGCTGCTTAAAAGAAAGACAAACCCACAAACCCACACTTTTGTATTTGGCTGCATGCACGACAGTAGCGCCCTCGCTCGACCGAATATTTTCGTCTAAATTAAATATGTTTCTGTTACATAAGCCTTCTTTAGTTTGAAACAAGGACAGACAGACAGTAACCGAAATTATTAACAAAAAACAAAATAGATTGTTCAACATTTCCGAAATGTGAAATGACAATAGTAATACAGAAATATGACTATATTTCTGCCCAAGCGTGCGCTGCGCCTGTTTTGTCTGCTCCCACCAGTCACTTCTAGCCAAGGTTACTAAGTAAATCGCAGTGGAACAAACCCCCATATTTATCCAAAGTTGTACTCGTTAACACAAACAAGTTTTCCTAGGGTGACCACTTCAAAATACCAAAAAAAGATATAGGGTATTTTCAACAAAACAAAATATGTGAATCACCTATGTGATTTATTGGAAGTGGACTGGGAACCCATTAAGTTTGTTGATATGCAAAACATATCAATGCTATCACATCACATCAATCAAGCTAATATTATAAAGGCGAAAGTTTGTTGCTTCTTCACGTCTAACCGGCTGGAGCGACTTTAATAAAGTTTGCTATGGAGTTAACTGACACCCCGGATTAACACATAGGCTACGTTTTACTGCGGGAAAATATTTTATTCCCATGGGAAAATCGATAAACCGCAGGCACCGCCGCGGGGTACAGCTAGTGTATAATATAAAAATGAAACGCTGAATGTGTTGCTAAGCGCAAATTTCAAGAGCAGCTGAGATGATTTCACTTACTTATTATTTTTTTAGGGTATTCTTGAAAGTACAAGGATGATTCTTACGGAGAGAAAAAAAATTATAATATTAGGCGGTACGAAGCTCGCTGGGTCAGCTAGTTACTATTAGGTAAATCTCACTCTCTGTGGCATTAGAATTTATGTTTTCATAAGCCGTAGTGGGGACATACAAGGGTTGATATCGATGGATGACGGACGACTTCCAATTCTCCATCCACAATGACGATTCGGTTCCGCCCTGTACAAATTACTCTAGCCATTTCGTTCTCGCCAATCTCCGGCTATGGATCTTCTGAGCACCTTTCTGGTAAGGTGGAGCTCATTTGAATAACGGAATGGAAATAGCACAACACACGAACTTGCTCGCAGCTTACCACACGAGCAGTTGAACCTCGTATTGTTTTAAAGTAGTGTTTGTCGGTACTGAATGTTTGAGTTCAAATTCAAGTGTGTTAGTTCGAAGTTATTACACATAGATTCGCCCACTTTGGTTGAATTAATGCCACTAGAGATGTACTTGGTTCTCTAAGTTAGAACCGAATCTCCTATTTTTTGATAACTTTTTTTTATATAGCGTTATGTAACCTGTCAACAATTGCTCTAGTAAGTTTAATCAGATCTCAGTGCAGATACACAACTAATGTAACTAAACAAACTTATAATATTTGTCTTTTTAATTGGCTCTTTTGCTATGCATTTTATTAAGCATTTTGCTGGACACTAAAGAAGCAGTTTTCAGGTTTTTCGTCGGTACTACGTAAGTCGTTCCTTGGGAGATAGTATGAAACTATTACGGATGATATCTGAATACCTAGTGATACTCAGGTTTCCTCACGATATTATTCCTCACGTGTAGCAGGCATAGCTGCAATAAATTGTACAATAATGTAAATATTGTACAATAGATTCAAATTAAATACTAGTCGGTGATTAATTCCTGTGGGCAAACTCTCAAAAATAATATTAGATGCATGAAAATAGTATATGTACTACATAATTCCCCACCAAAGCAGGTTTGTGAAGCATTCCGAAGCCGATTTGTGGCATAGGATAACCTTCCTCGAAAATATCAATTTCCACTGCTATTTCAATCTCAAATGCGGAATCGGTTTCCAGAATACCGTAAAATAGAGATGCTGTAATACCTTTCTGATGTACGAGCAATTATTCATTCGATCCGCATACGTGGAGCGGCGGAGGACGGAATCAAGCGGATCGGATATTCGTGCTAAATTCAACTACTTGGAAACAACATCAGAGGAATTAAGAATAAATATTTGATATCAATGTACTTTATAATACAGGTTTTTAACTATAACCTCTGATCTTTGAAAGAAATAGCTATCAGAGTAGGTAGGGTAGTGTGGGGCCAGAAGTAACGTATGTGCCTGTATGTAAAGAGAACCGTGAGGAAGAGACCCGTGCCCCAGCAGTGGGGACATACAAGGGTTGATATCGAGGTAACTATTTATTCTAACAAAATTGCTTCCATTACAAAAGTATAGTTAGGGATCAAATCCAGTTCTTCCGCATCACGATCTCAACACCATACGACTGAGCTACCAGCACGTGATACTTACTTATGTGCATGCAAAGTCATACGATGAACGTTGATGGAGCGAATCGTGGCAAGTGGCAGTCCCTGGTCTCCGCCTGCCCCTCTGGGATACAGGCGTGAAGATATGTTATGTTACGAATTCCCCATCTTTACGTGCAGTGCATGCAACTCGCACAGTCCTCCATAAGTAGCTACTGCGAAACCATTTGCACGCGAAAAGCTTGCTCTTGCTTGACAAGTTAAGTATGTACCCCACCTACTCCTCTATTAGATCATGCAGACCTCCAAGGTTCCGGGATAACATGAATGTTACGTCTACACCATCGTAACATTTTATAGTGATTTTAATAAAAATACTATAGTATACCTACATGTTTTTGATAAATGTGGTCAGGTAGTTTAATTGATAATAAAGTTACGGTCATTTTAAATACATTTATACATTTTTGTGTTCTTATATTTAGAATTGGACAAAGAAAAGTTGTTTCCTTAATTATTATTAAGTTTAGTGTCAAATTTTCTCAATCAAAAACTAGGTACAGGATGAAGGAATATGACTTGAATGTTCGTAATTTTATAATCTATCAACCCTTAGAACTCATCTTTTTTTTTGTTTTTTTTTTTTTCATTATTAAAAATATTAGAAGGTATGAGCGAAACAGCATGCCAGACTTAATATTTACTGTGGAATATTTCTAAACATAAGTTAAAAAGTCAAAAAAATATTGTTCTCTATACAACAAAAAGCAAATGAAAAATATCACAGGGCACATAATAATGAATTTAAAAGTAAAACGATCGCGGCCAAATAGGCTTCATAAGTTAATAAATAATAGGCGACCAACTTCAATAAAGAAAACTTTGTAAAAATTCCTATAGCAACACTTTGAATAATGTTTAGTTAAAGCCAACGAGCAAACTTTAGATCGAAACGTACTGACATAGCCAAGGTGATAGCCCTTAAGAAGTGGAAATGGGCAGCCCGTAATAGCTCGACCAACGAGGCAGAATTAAAAACTTTAAACAAAAAATGCTTTTTATTAAATTTAAATGATTTCTAAACGTTTTGTACGGTGTAGACGCATAAAAACAGGAATTTACATTATGTGAAAGTTATCAATAATTTACAAGGTTAGCAAAATAATTAAAAAAGTACCACGCACCATCACTTTGCAGTAAAGGTCAAAATAATAATAATAATCAAATCAATTTATTTTAACGTAAAGAATTTACATTCTGTTGGCTGAATGCCAATGTACTTACAATGCAAAATGTAAGCCGCTGGCCTGGCCTGGCGCTAGCCCTTTGGGCCGTATTGTATAGTAGAGAAAAAGGCAGCGGAAAAAAAACTCCACTCTGACCATCTTTTCTAAAGTTATCTTAAACCAAGTACATCAGTCGCTACCTATACGTATACCTAATAAGATTTCATGATTGCCATTAACAACCCTAAATGCCAAATATTGTGACGTTACTACTCCCGTTTTCCATTGTTGTCGTTTCCCTTGAACAAGAACATCCTTGCAGAAAACTACATTGACAAAGGAGCAGGGACAAGGATTTTGCGCGTTGACCTATTTAAAGTTCCGACAAAGACTCGGTTATATAAAGCATGTACATACATTTAAATAAAGCCCGGGGTCGCACACTGCACGATTAAAAGTTATCTTTATTGCCTTAGCTTGAAATACTTTTAGAGAAAGTCACAGGTCGCTCTAATTAGTTCTGTCTCGGTGACCCGCCCACCCACACGTTTTCCAAGTATTGAGGTTTCTTCGCCAATATATCCTTTGCTCTTTGTGAATAACAACCTACATGTTTTGCCTTTGTATGTAAAACTATACCTTTAGCGAAAACAAGGTCCTTATTTCTTTATTCATTGCTCCGAAAATAGCGCTGGATCTCTGGAAGGTCAACACCAAAACACGTGTATTACTTACCTTTTTTGTCGTTTATTCACAATATTACAAAAGTAAATAAAACGACCGCTTTAACCAACTTACGTCATTATTTAGTAATGCTTGGGACGACACTTGTTCTTTGTCTAAAACATCTCCTCACTTTAGATAACACAACTACTACGCTCTCTATTGCATTGTTTGTGCCACTATTGTTTATCTCCAAAGCATATGAATGCATTGCTTCGGGCAAACGCCAGCGATATTTTATTTGAGACACGTATGCCAATCGATAAGGCTCTCATACGGTATGCGATCCCCGTCCCTATATAATTCACCACCGGACGCATGCTCTGAAGCGCCAATAAGTCCAACCCCCCTAGTAAATCAAATCTACTGGCTCATGCCCGATATGGGGAAGGATTAAATTTGCAATTGCACGATATGACATACGATTCCGAGAATGCATGTAGCGTCTAGGTTTCAAATCCGTTTAGAGGATCTACATATTCCGTGTTATAGGTAATTTCCACGTATTTCAGCGAACGTAACCGTTAACTTTGATAATACTGCCCCTAAACTGACGTGGCTGATTCGAAGTACGTTGTTCCACCTTACCTGATGTTCCAATCTCATCTTAAGTGCTCCAAAACCTAGTTAAACATTTATAAAGGCGCCGTTTCAGTTCTGAATAAGTGCACATTTCGCCCCTGCCGGGGTTCACCCAGTTTAATCCGACCGAAAACTTAAATGGACGTAAATTCTGCAAATAACGCTATTAAGGAACGTCGCATGCAGCCCCACAGTCTTGCCTTCTTTGAGGGGAACGACGCACTTCCCTTTGTTATAATTTGTCTAGTTCAGTAGACCCCTCGAGCGCCCCTATGCTATAAATCTTGCATCGCAAACAAAGGAGGGAAAATCCTCAGGTGATCCGTTGGACATCGTCATCTGTCAGAGGATTTATTTATTTACCAACTTGTCATCCTGTTCACATTCCAGCTGCAATAACTAGCGAAATTTATGAAGATATAACAGCTCATTAGACGCTCTAGTGAAATTGGGTCGAATACGTAAGGAAGTCGGGTTTAGATGCACTCTCGGCTATATTTCACTGATACTATCTCACTTGGAGCCGAGCCAGCGACGAATCGCCACCTTTTGCCAGACTAGAAATGAAAATTGTGGCATAATATACATCCTATCAATTAAGTCGTAAAACTAAGCCGTAATAGAGGCGTCACGGGGAGTGTTTTGTTTGACCGGAATGTGTATCAGTGTTGCAGGCCCAGCCTGCAGCAAATGCTGAGTCAGCTACCTGTTTGTGGCTGCGGAGATACAATGCCCTTCTAAATTGTAAATGTTTGTTTTATATCATATTCTTTGTTATATAATATTTTTCTTTGTTCTTTCTTTTCTTATTTGTCTGTATTATTTTAATATCGTTATGTGTGTTATGTGTATTGTATCTTTGTGGCTTCAAATAAATGTCTCTCTCTCTCTCTCTCTATTTGACATTCTAATGCATGAACATAATATTGCATGTGAATCGTTTCAATAACGACCTTTCAACAACACAGCTAGACGAATCGATTGGAAACTTTTCCCATTACCGAGAGATTCCCTAAATTCACGTTTCAGTACACCTGCTTTGTTGTCCAACGTGTGTTGAAGCCAATTCCTTAACAATGTAGTCACACTGGCAACGTCGATGATGTATATTCGCTAAAGTTTTATCGTTTTGGGCGCCTCTATTGGCCTTTGTTTCTTTTGTCGTGGATTTATGCAATTTATGGATGTTATTCTGTTTATTAAATGTTCATATTGTTTGTGTGTGTCAAAGGCATTATAATTTCCAACTAGACAGCGAGTAGAGCGTTCGCAGAGTTGCCGCCATCCATTATACATGAAATGCTTGTATCTAGTGCACCTGTTACTTTGCTACCTTGTTATGGAAACTTTCTATCTTCACAAATATAAAAGTTATCTGTACAGCTTACGAGTAAAGTTTGCTGTTAGGCCTAGGCCACTTATCTCCTACACATTTCTTCAGATAGTTTTAAATCCATTTCTGAATCTCTTTTACTACTCATGCAGCCTTCATAGTATAGGTAGGTAGTTCAGAATAATCAATCCCACATTTCTCGCAGTCAAAAGATAAATATGCATGGGTATCTCATAATACTAATGGAGTTTCATCATATTCCCCAACAGAATTGTTAATTCGGTCCAGTTCACCGCTGCGCCAAAGGCCAAGTTTGCTTGTTGAGGTGTAATAGAGAAAGTTTTGTAACAACATCGGCCGAGATTCCGCGTGGCTCGACTCTAGTTAGTTTGGTTAATGCGAGTTACCGTGCAGGTATCGATCGGGCTGGGCCGGATCTCGTCTGCCCCGGGCTAACCTGGGGGGTTGCCCCTCCCGCCGCCGCGTCAAAAGAGGGTTCGCTTAACCTGCCACTCACTACTTTATTCTTGTTTTGTTTGAAGGTTAATATTCTCGCCGCCCGTAACGGTCCTTTCAATTTTTTTGCGTTTCCGTCGAATAGAAAAAGTTTTTCGCACTTGTGAGATGCGATGCTCCATTGTCTGCTGGCATGTCGTCAAGAGGCTCTTGAGTCGTGACTGGCTTGTTAATTGCCGCTGCTACGCTAGTTTCCGCATTTGGGTTGAACTATTTTTTTATCGCGATCAATAACTCTAAGAATATTGCTTCGATAAGGTGACCTTGCTGAGATGCAGTAGTGTGTTCAAAAGTCGATTAATTTATACGGAAAGTTGTCGGCAAACGTTGTGGCCGGCGGAGGGAGGAGGTGAGGCCGGGGCTGGGGGCCGGGCGGGAGGGCCCCCCTCAAAGCGGCAGTTTGCGCTATTCTCCCGCGGTGGCACCACTGCTGCTCTGCCGCACGGAAGTCTGCGTATCTTTTGCCTTTCACTTTGACGACTCACGTGTTTCCGAATGCTTGAGTGACGTCACAAGTTTAGTGATCAGTTTTTGGTGCACTAGTGGGGATTGCCGGAGTGGAGCGCGCGGCGCTGTCTTTACCGGTACCGATTTATGTTTGTTTCTTGCTGCCTGATTGTTCTAAATAGGTTTTTAATTGTTCTCATTGCCCGTTTTGTTATGTAAACGCTGTCGTTTATTTTGTAGACGTGCACTGTTCTAAAAATACTACGGCATGCCTCTATCAACGATTGGTTCCACCATTTTGCGTCAGTCGTACCACGTTTACTAGCCAGGTACCATTGCGTTGCGCCATGATGATAAATCGTGTTACTCCACCACACTTTGAGTTGTTGAGCATAAGTAGGTGCTTCCAACTTTGTTTATAGTTATGTAACGTGTAGTTAAGCACCCTTTGTCTCCCAAAGTTATTACATCGAGCCTTCAATGCATGAGCATCGAATCTAATTAGCATATAATGCCACGAACACGATACTCCAGTAACACATGACTTTATATTCAATATACATACTTGCAACTTATACTGCTGTGCATATGAAGTTAGATAAACGCAGTCCCCGGTAAATGCTAGCTCCATCTCTGTCGCTCCTTTTACAATCCTCATGCCATCTCTGTCTACGTTCACGGATGCAATGCCGACTTGGAAATTGGATCATCCTCTTGTGTCCGCTGCTTTATTGACCGATAAGGAATAAAATTCAATCAGCTGTGTGTGCAACGCGCGACGTATTGATTGCGCGATTAGGTTCGTTCCTTAGAAGCCTTTGTTCGGGGAAATCTTTTGTTCAGAATACATTGTTAGACAGAATTCACATCCAATTAGGTACCTAGTTTATAAAGGAAGCTAGCTAAATGGCCTTTCGATCAATAAGGCGGCTGGTTACCTTCCAAATATAGTTACCTGTTATGCCGTAATATCTCGAGACAGACACACTCACAGACACACACCCACACACCCTCGCGTCGCCCACTCTTCTTTCTGTACAAGTATGTGCTGAGTTGTACGTGAATAAATCTCACTTGACAACAGCCTGCCCGTCCACTGCGCGCCGTTCGGTTGATGATAAAAGACAGATAACACGCAAACAACGCATCGCAGATACGGTCTGGGAAATAATGCAAAGTTTATTTTGTTTATAACATTTATTTCTGGAAATAATCTGAGATAAAAAAAACTCAGCGTTATGGAATCCTCTTTTTGCTTTTAAACTGTATGTATAGTGCTTTGAATTAGCTTGTATTACACTAACAGTTTTTTTTAAATAAGTATAATCAGAAATTGTCATCTATGCTTCGCCACTTCTAATTTGATCAACATAACTTGATTCCACTAGAACACTCTCAAAACCCACTTAAAGCCGGCTTATAACAGAAATTCCTGTCCTACAAGGCCTTTAACTACGTCTAAGGCTGTTAGTGGAATAAACTTTTTATAAGTAACACTGTAAAAGTGTTACCTGATGTTGGCTGAAGACTAGATACCAACGGTATGTATGAATCACAGATTTCTCTGTTCTGTGGTATAAATCCAGCAGCGTGACAGAAGTATTGAATAAAACGTTATCGATATGGTTACTTATTGATATTGTACCTATCTTTGATCTTTATTTAATTAATTTAAGTTTTGCCTCCACTTTTGTTTTACGTAATGAAACAAAGCGAGATTACGCTGTTCGATAGGAAGATAAAACCGTTTATTGCGGTAACGTGTAGCCTCAAACATTTTGTTTGTGCGGCACAACATTTTCGCGTTCTCATCGGAAATCCCATCTATTTAACTAGAGCTAGCTGCGTTAATGATGATTGAGCATACTTTGTTTTGCCTCTAACTATGTATTCTGATACTTCTGAGTGTCAGAGCTTGTCGTGTTGGTTGTCATATCGCTCGTACCTCTGTATTATTGCATCCATATTAAAGACTGTTACTTATGAGTATATGACTGAACTTTTTTATCTCTTTCAGTTTTTACTAGTCCCTTTATTCAGTGTACCCCACCGCACTTGGCCTGCCGCTTACTCCAGGTTGACCCGCAGTAGCCATCAATGAATGGTCTTGAAGTCATCAGTCCATCGCGTAGGAATTCTGCAAATACTTCGTGCTCCTGTCCACGATCTCCATGGCACTTTTCGGCTCCTTCTTAAATTCATCGACGAATGTTGAAGAAGATAAGGTTTTTTCTATTTTGTGTTAGTCACTGCTTAAGCGTAGCCCTATATGCTCAGGCATAATGGTATCGAACAAGTCCGGGTAACGCCGACAGTACGTACGGGTAGGACGTACCAATTTATGATAATCACGATCGCGCGGCCGCGTTCTCGATGCGTGTCTATTATGCAAATTAATGCTGTGTTTTGATTCAATAACTTGGCGTAATACAGATACTAGGTAGTTAATAGGTTACACTCAATACGAGCTTGGAAATAAAACGATTCATTCAGCTTCAGTAAAAGTTGACCACACCTAGAAAGACTAGTGCTGGCGATGTGGAAAAGAAAGAGATAGAGACAGCCAGAACGAGCGAGGCAGAGAGAGATGAGGAAGGGAGGAGAGAGAGAGCATTAGGCAGAGATCTATGAAAAGAGAGGAGAAAGTAGAGACAGAAAGGAGGAAGTAGAGCAAAAGAGCGAGGACAAAGAAAGGGAGAACGAAAGAACAGAGGAGGTAGCGAGGGAGAGACAGAGAAGAAAGAAAATGAGAGAAGTAGTAGAAACAAGGAAGGAAGAGATAAGAAAGGAAAGAGAAAATGGAGTTATAGAAGGGAAGGAGGTGAGAAAAGTGGTGGACAGCGTGGTTTAAGATTTGATTTCTATTATAAGCATAGGTTCATTTGACAACAGATACACAATTTGATATTTCAACAATTGTTATCTAACCTAGTGGCTACTTATGTATTTGAACCCCCAACAGAAACGTTGCAAAACAACTAATTAAATTTGAAAATGACCTTCTAGATCTACGTTAACGCTCCTTTGCCGATGTGAAATACCGATCCAGAGACTGTAGAGCATTGAATCACAATGACAAAGTAAACAACTATGCGGGCTGTCAGGCTGGATACGATTTATGGCCGCGTTTCGCTCCAGTTTTCGCAACGATAAGATAGTAATGCCAACTACCTAATTACTGTAGCTCTTCTGTCGTGAGTACAGGGCTAAACCCGCAGTTTAGTTCATTTACTTGCCTAATATATGTAAGAAACTTTGACTGGTCCTCTGAAAGTTTATCTTGAATGCCAGACATTTTAGAAAGTAAAATATATATAGAATGTTTCTCAGATGCGCTTGATGTTTTAAAGTTCTATTATTAGCCATCTAGCTAAGTTGAATCAGAGCAGAAGTGTATTAACTGCATGTGCATAACATCATGCACGGAATCAACTATCAACGGAAACCCACCCAAGCGTTTAGAAAGCTTGCAAAAAACTTAAACTTAAAATGCAATCCTATAAATGGATTGCAAGTTTATAATCAATGTCTTCAGTTGACAATAAAACACCTTGTTTGTGGCCGTTTCAAAAAGTATTCCTCTGTAATTCAAGTCAAAAATGTGCTGCCAGTAAGCTCACTTTGAACACAGCAACTAGAAGAAACGTTAATATAGTAACGTGCAGTAAGGTACGGGCTAGCAAGTCTTCTGTAGACGTTTGAGTAAACCTTGTCGATAGCTTACTAACGGCCCTTTTAACCTTATGTCACCACAGGTCCCTCCACATTGGCATCAACGGAAAAAACGTTCTGCGGATACCTCAGTTACGTTACGAGTGACGCTAAAATAATATATAATTCGATCCCTTGATCGACCTTTATAGCCTAATATACCAAATTCTGTCGGGATGCTGACAATTGCGCAAGCTATTTGTGTGGAATAAGACAGTTGGATCCGTTAGGGATTTGTTGCGCGAAAAATAGGGGCATTTTTTTTGCATTTTGGCAAAATCCTTTTCATAGTACTAAAATTCATGATGTACTATGATAATTTACATTGCAAATCAGATTAACACACAAAATTACAAGTTGGAAGACTGCTAGTCAAATTAATAATAATAAATAACTAACAAAAATTTAATACATTGTAGTTCCATGACTGCTGTCCTAACCACACCGATGGAAATTATCTTTACCTCCGATGATTACAAACGCTAAGCTCGCATTTCAGCATAGCATCTACGAGTAGTAAGCCTTATTACTAGTTTTCCGTGGCTTTATTAGCTAATAGCTGCATAATGACAATGGCTGCTTAAAGTTCAAGGTTTGCATTTTGATCCGTGTTTAATGTAACTACTTCAACGTACCTAAATTAAAACTTTGCTTTTTTGCACCAACAGCAAAGATAGTTTACGATTTATTTATACGACACGTGGCAGTTAGACTTGAAACGATTCCCTACCAAAGTAAACTATCCTATCCTAAAATATCCAACCAGAAAAAAGAAATTTAAAATATGAGTTCTTAGATGTAAGTAATGTTATACGATTGGTGGTTTTATCGCTTAGAGCGATCTTATCCAGACCACCTCTGAGGAAGAATTTTATGTAACCTGAGTAGGTTTTTAAAATCACTAAAACTGACTGAAAACGATAAAGAAATGATGACGTACTATTATGTTTGGTTCAAAATTTGGCAATTCTCTCGACATTGCTTCGCATGTAGACTAAACTTTGTGCTAGAAATGACGGAAAGTGCCTAACTTTGGCGAGCTTACCTAACGGTTTATTTATAAAAAATATTACTTCCCTGGCTTGCGGCCGACGAGGAAAAAGCTCTCAAAGTATCTAAAACGCAAAGAAAATTCTTTCGCTTTATGTGCAGCTCTCTCTAAACACCAATACCTTTTGTTGTTGTAAGTGGACCTCGAGGAAACGAGTTCCCATTTCTCTCTAATCTAGTTTGTGGGGGCAAAACAGGCACCACACAGAAGGCGTTGCTCCCGTTTTCTGTTTCGAATTTCTTTAGGTTTCATAAGCATAAATACCAAGTCGAAGTATCTAACCTCTTTGATGGTTATTGCAACGATTTCAATGGGGAAGTGAATTATGTCGCGAAGGGTAAGAAGGAATAAGTGTAGCCCAAAAGCATGCAGATTTGGACTGCTGATTAAGAGAAGTATAAGAATAATCTAATCATTGACATAAACAAGCTCCTTTTCACAATACATTATGCACGATGAGTATACTTTTTGTCACACTATTTTTATTTTTAATGCACTAACCCGTGCTAAGGAACAAATTTAAAAACCTATTTAGAGGCTAAAAATTTCACCCATGCCGGGATTCAAACCCGCAACCTCTGGCTATCCGTACCAGCGCTCTACCAATTGAGCCAATGGGCGACTCACGGCATCAGTGAAATTTCGAACCTCTTTACAATATTCTCTGTATTACGTACAGGCAGCGACATCTGACTTAAGCAAATTGCATTACTTACAGCCCCGACTACCTACTTTGCAGTTAGGTTTAACATCGGAACGATATCACTGTACCCACATGATTACACTATTTTTATTTTTAATGCACTAACCCGTGCTAAGGAACAAATTTAAAAACCTATTTAGAGGCTAAAAATACAGAGAATATTGTAAAGAGGTTCGAAATTTCACTGATGCCGTGAGTCGCCCAAATTGGTAGAGCGCTGGTACGGATAGCCAGAGGTTGCGGGTTCGAATCCCGGCATGGGTGAAATTTTTAGCCTCTAAATAGGTTTTTAAATTTGTTCCTTAGCACGGGTTAGTGCATTAAAAATAAAAATAGTGTAATCATGTGGGTACAGTGATATCGTTCCGATGTTAAACCTAACTGCAAAGTAGGTAGTCGGGGCTGTAAGTAATGCAATTTGCTTAAGTCAGATGTCGCTGCCTGTACGTAATACAGAGAATATTGTAAAGAGGTTCGAAATTTCACTGATGCCGTGAGTCGCCCATTGGCTCAATTGGTAGAGCGCTGGTACGGATAGCCAGAGGTTGCGGGTTCGAATCCCGGCATGGGTGAAATTTTTAGCCTCTAAATAGGTTTTTAAATACTTTTTGTCAACAAATCAACATATATCTAAAATTAAGTTGTTCCGAGCAGCACGGGTTACAGTGGCCACAATGATAGCCCACCGTGAAGAAGAAATATCAATGTAAATGTTGGCTCTAATCGCCCCAAAACTGTAAGATTTATAGAAGAAATGTTTAAGGTGACCAAAATCGTTATTTAAGTTTATTTTTAATAACGTTTTTATTGTTTTATAGCACAGTATAACAAATAAATGAAATCTGGTCAGAATCACATATAATTATTATTACAACAATTTTTGTCCAGAAAACCGGGGCTCCAAAGTTATGGCGCTTATTGAGCAAACCTTCTCAAGCTTCCTGTGCCGTGAGGGCACCAGTGGGAGGGGCGGGCACACCGGTTTGACTAGAACTGGCTGCGGACTCGCTGCACTTTTGCCCCCGGCTGCTGCATATGCGCCGTGTCTTGGCGAGATTAATGTACCGGGAGTGCTACCAGGAAGAACCTTCTCTGGCTATCGATAAGTTCTGAGAAAATTTGAAGGTTACAACATAAAAGTCCGAGATCACGGCGCACCAAAATTGTGGATTAAAAAGTAATCAATCAAACGATTTTTTTATATAGCCTATATACGTGCTATTGCAGAGCAAAGGCTATCTCTTGGAAGGAGAGAGTATAGGGGTTGATTACCACGCGTGCCACACCTTAGACACTATGGTTTCCTCACGATGTTTTCCGTTACCGTTATCCAACGTCTCATTAGTTTAAAAGTGGACAAAGAAACTCCAGATTTGGATGACCAAACCAAACAGCGAACAAACACGAGCCGAATCAGATTTCGAAACCACTCCGTATTCAATGAAGTGTAAATACGCGGTGCACATTGCACCAAAGGTCAAATAGGTTAGCTTATCTTGCTCAACAATCTCTCAGCCATATAGCGTAGTAGTCAGTGCTACGGAACGTAATCGTACGTTATGCAACGCAACCTTATGATTTATGATGACATAACACCGACATGCACACAATGACGTGCCTCGTGATTCACTCTGTTTTGTTGCTTTTTTACAATTTGTTGCAGTAAAACATTTTGAATTGTGGTTTATACCTATAAATAACGGCAATCATCTGTCTTTATGATTTTTTCCTGTTGATCAGTCAATAAATGGGCACTAAATCGTGAAATACGAAGATATTGATGGGAGCTTTAGCTGCCAGCATTCATCGATCTCTTCAGCCGAATAAATAGTTCGTCCATATAAAATTCAAACAGCTAGTTCGGCTTATCCCTTTCATACCGGTCTGAAATTCCAGCGTTTATCTTTCATATCAACTTTGAATTCCTTTCATTGCAATTCAGTTAGATCTGCTCACTCGTGTTATCCAACGAGGCGATGAGTGGGCCAACCTCAATTCGTGCTTCGTAAGCAAGCCTACTTTCTCCAGTTAGTAAATGTACTCATTTTACTTTCACTTGCGAAATTTCTTTATGATCACTTAGTGCTTGCAAGAATTGCCATATCTAAGTAAAGAACATAATAAAGCGCGCCTTTTATAAAGATCGCATTGTGCATTTCATTTTTACCGTCTTCATAAATATTTGTTTGCACATTTGTTTGTATTGCTTGCAAAAAATGTTTTATACTCGTTAGAGAAGTCATTTTAAAAATAAAGATTTCTGTCTACGGCTAATACTTTTCATATTATGAACTGTTGGAAAGTGATTTTTGACACGTGGTACAAAAATGCTTTGTGCGAATCGGGCGTAAGCTATGACGACACAAGGTTCAAGGAAATCATATATTTCGACTTTCAAAAAAATCAACATTTATGGTTCTTTCTGTCTACCTAGAGCTGTGATATTTGGCAGTCTTTTACTGCATAAAGAAACATCTGAAACTAATAATTTATTAGTTTCACTTGTAATTAAATCATAAATTGAAATTTAAACTTAGAAATTCGGGAAAATATCCGAAGCTGCGGGACTCTCGATTCCTGGACTATTTATAATACGTAAGAACATAATTATTAGACATTTTTAAAAACCTATTTAGAGGCTAAAAATTTCACCCATGCCGGGATTCGAACCCGCAACCTCTGGCTATCCGTACCAGCGCTCTACCAATTGAGCCAATGGGCGACTCACGACATCAGTGAAATTTCGAACCTCTTTACAATATTCTCTGTATTACGTACAGGCAGCGACATCTGACTTAAGCAAATTGCATTACTTACAGCCCCGACTACCTACTTTGCAGTTAGGTTTAACATCTGCTGGTACGGATAGCCAGAGGTTGCGGGTTCGAATCCCGGCATGGGTGAAATTTTTAGCCTCTAAATAGGTTTTTAAATTTGTTCCTTAGCACGGGTTAGTGCATTAAAAATAAAAATAGTGTAATCATGTGGGTACAGTGATATCGTTCCGATGTTAAACCTAACTGCAAAGTAGGTAGTCGGGGCTGTAAGTAATGCAATTTGCTTAAGTCAGATGTCGCTGCCTGTACGTAATACAGAGAATATTGTAAAGAGGTTCGAAATTTCACTGATGTCGTGAGTCGCCCATTGGCTCAATTGGTAGAGCGCTGGTACGGATAGCCAGAGGTTGCGGGTTCGAATCCCGGCATGGGTGAAATTTTTAGCCTCTAAATAGGTTTTTAAATTTGTTCCTTAGCACGGGTTAGTGCATTAAAAATAAAAATAGTGTAATTATTAGACATTTGTACGGAACCCTCGGTGGGGGAGTCCGAATCGCACTTGTCTGTTTTTATGTTTTTAGAATTATTAGATGTTTTTGAAAAAAAAAGGTTTATGGTTGGAATTTTTCTTTGCGGTATAAATATAAATAAATAGTTAATTTTGTTGTAAAATATCAATTTCTCGATGGAAATTATAATCAATATCTAGCTGTCATAACGAATTATAGGTGAAAATTGGAAATACATGAAAGTAGCTGTGTAAATAGGACGATATATTCCGCTGTTGAATTCCTATTAACAAGACTGAAAACGACTTCTGTTGAAGCGCTTTGTTTAGTAATTCCCTTTGCGTTCAGCTATTTTCATGCTGTCAATAGTTGCTTTTATGAAATATTGATCATTCCTGTCTCACCCCAATACTCAGTTAAACATGCACTAAGACATTGCACCACTTTCTTAAATGTAAGAGTATTTTAGTAGCTTTTACCCTTTTACTACTATAATATGGATACATTGTGTCTAAAATTAAAATAAATTATTATAAACTAATATTCTTTTTAAACGGCTACTTAAGTGATTTAAAAAATTATGCAAGTCCACCTTTGTATTAAACTTTGAGCCTGGGATAGCAAAAGTTGCGCTGCATATTGCCAATCATAAAGTTCTGAGAACAAAATAAAACCAAAAGGACATTTCATCCAAAATTCAGCTTCAATATTGGACAAGTTGTTTGTCTATTTTCCGATGACACAGCGCGATGTCAAAGTGAATGTGCCAGGCTGTGTACATAAACAATTCAGGCGTGCCCGAGCCACCACATCGTCCCTCACACCCTGGTAGCCTCCCACAAGTGGGGGAAATGTGGCTCAACCCCTGCGTTTCCCCATTTTACACAAGTCTGAGAATTCCTCGCTTGCGCCCACTGACGCGGTTCCAAACTTTGATGGTCGCCTATTGTTTGTTTTTCTGCTTTTATTATGACAACAAACTGGCGATTGTCTGAGCTCGTGATTACAATTACATCTTTACGATGTTCCGTGGCGTGTTTTTAATGGGTCTCTTTTGTTTGATTTCTGCGCAGTGGAGTTTCCCGGAATTATAGCGGTAAGGTCTTTTCAATTTGCTCTTCAATACAATTTCGTTCTGTTTGTTCTTTGAAATTGTACTTCTCTTTCAACGTTTATGAAAGCATTCATTTCATTAACTCTGCTCACAAATGAAGTTTAATATCTGGCAGTCGAATATCAATCACCATTACTACTATAGCTAGTTTATCGGAATAGCAACACGGGCTCTGACTCAGCAACATTCGAGTAAAGTCGGCAGTCGTCGGCAGAATTGCCAAGTCCGGCGTGAGTCAGCTGAAAGTTCTGAGATAGGGTTGGGTTACTATTTTTGTTGCATAATTTTCTCGCTCGGCGCATGTTTGGCCTTCTGGGATCCAATAAAATCAAGGATGAATTTACCCAGTAAATTTCGTTTACTCTGTAAATTTTCCAGCCACAACCAAACTTTTAGAGCCTTCTTTGACGTGGGCACAAAAGCAAGTATTGTCATAATATTTTCTTCATTCTCGGTATGTCTGTTGAATTTTAATTTGCGACGGGCAACCCTAGCTTGAGTCTCAACGAAACAGCGTGAGTCATGACGCGGCGTAACTCGGTCTCCGACCCCCGCCGTCAGCTGAAATAAGTGGATTGCCGACACGACCGAATAATTCCGTTTAAAGATCACTCGCCGATATCAGTCAATGAGACTACAGAAGTTATGATTCAACAGTGCTAAGCAAACGGTTGGTGTGTGAATTCCTCTACAGATTATTTTCATATTAGCGTGAATTAATTGTCGGACATTCTTCCTTCCTGTGACGCATATGACTGGCTTGCTCGAGAACATCCTTCCACATGTCTCGCACCCTCGACTTTCTTCTCCAAATTCTGTATTTGCGCATCATTCTTAGATCTCCGATACAGACATTCCCAACGTTTCCTGAGTTTGCCTCCTTCAATTCAATAATTCAAGCGTGATAAAGGTAGAGAAGACTTTCTGGGTTTTTTCGTACCTTTCGTGTCGATATCGCTACATTAAACGGGCGATTATAATCGAATAACTTTCTTTCATTGAAACGAGTCGAGTTCTCGTTTCTTTACGGTCATTCCTGTTCAAAGCTATTGTTACGAGAAACCGTCGGTGTGTTATTATTTCTTCGAACTCTATAAGTAAAGGAATCAAACAACAATGGGTCTCTAACGATTTCTTTGTATTCCACAATTTGTTTTGGAAAATTACATATGCGAGTATTTTTCTTTCTGGTCCAAATTGAGTAACTTTTTATTTAATTACACTGGAACATGATTGTCAGCTCATTAATAAGCAGAACACCCTATTCAATCATACACACAGAGGGAGCGTTTTTTGGCCTATATTATTGAATGATTTATTTTGCCCCAGCAAATATTAGGGCCAGTCAGTCAGGATGTCGTGATACTGAAGTCTCAAATAGTGTTGTTTGTACGCTACTATTGTTCTACAAAATCAACAATTTATCCTTGTGAACTCGGACCTGTCTCAAAAACATAGAACATGCTAAGTTCTTTGGTCAAAACTCTGGATTAACTATCCGTTTTGCACTGAATACAGTGTTATCTACGTGCAATGATATGACAGCATTCTTCGTTTACCTCCTGTGAAGGAGTTATATTCTTCATTTATCGTCATTGCCCGACTACAAAAACAAAAAAATGGGTTATGCTTTTCTAGCGTGTGTTGTAAATCTGCCTACGTATGCAAGTTCATTAAATTTAAAATCACAGCTGGCAGGACCTAACTTATCTACAATAAATTCGAAGAAAGGAGCTTTCTGAGGTTTAATTTTTTTTATTTAATTTTAATGATCCCATTTAGGCAACCCTGCCCGCTCAAGTACTTAGACTATCTTCTGACTTTAGCGGCCAGGATTTTGCTTTGTACCGGCCAATATTTTGTCTTAATTTTAAAATCAATTTAATTTAGCCTACATACATTTCACTGCAGGGTACACGCTTTCTCTCAGAGAGAGAGAGAGAGTATGGGCTTAATTACCACGCGTGCCCACCGTGGATGGGCAATTTCAAGCGCTGAAGTATTTCAAGTATAGTAGCAATACCACTCGCTAACCGTGAAGGAAAACATCGTGAGGAAACCTGAGTGTGTATACTTCACAAATGTACGTAACATAGAAAACAAAGACGTTTACATACCCACTGGGAATTGAGCTTGGGCTCTCGCTTCGGAGTCTTACTGTTCTACCTATTGGGCTACCGCCGCCGTTTTTTTTTTGTTATCATTTCTCAAGTACTTTGTACTCTTTGTTTCAGAGAATTGAACGTAACGAGTCAGTGAAGAGTCCAGCTACTACAGGAGCCAGAAAGAAGGGTGTGGTCCGGAGCAACGGGCAAATCGCGCCGGCTGAAGCCCCGCAGGAGACCCGCTCAGGTATGTTTACAATGTATGTCTGTTTGGGTATAAAAACTGTCACACGGAGATTTGATGAAGTCAATAAAGGGTGTACTTACTCAGAACTGGGCGATGATACCACATTAATCTTCGCGAACACGTGTCTTCTTTACTCAGATACATTACGGTCGAGTTTGCCACAAAATGTAAAGGTTAATCAACTGTAAACATTGTGCGGAAAGGGTCGTCATGTTTTGGACTGTCGTAAATATTCCTCAATCAAACTTTACTCATTCCAATAAGCGACAAAGATCATCAATATGAGATTTAAGAGTAGAAAGTTCGACCAATAACTTTACAAATGAGATTATCAGATTGCAGATATTGCAATAAAAAACAGAGTTGACGAATAGCTTGTTATATAATGTAAATAATAAAATAGTACGCCAGGCAGAATCTCAGTAAATTGTTGACGTTTTGCAAGAAATTCACCGACTTGGCAAACGGAACATTTCCGAGTGGTTCGTTTTATCCAATAACACGATAAATAGGTGAATCAACTTGTAAAATAAAGCTGATATAATATGCAAATGTTTAAAGCGGCAATTCACAGAAATTAATATCCATAAATATGGCTCAGGGGAGTCGGGTTTGTAATATTAATTTTCCTGTAGTCCATGTCGACTCACGGTTATTCATTTCAGGCGTGTAATTTTAATAAAAAATTAGGTGCCCTTTTTTCCAACTTAAAATACAATAGATAGGTTTATAAGCCCCTGGCATCTAGGACACAGCAGGCAGGAGACTTATGGTATGCAAAAACATTACAAAACTTTGTCACTAATTGCTTTTGATTCAGATAAATTTATTAAAGTTATCAGTCAAAGAAGATAATTGGGTAGTCTTCTTAATAGACAATAATCACTTAGCGAAAAGTAGAGACAAAAGCCGCTTCAGTGAAAATCTCCGCTATAAATAGAGTTTCCTTGAACCGTGCATAGTATTAGCATTAAGCGAGGAGTGTTCCACAAGGAGCCATTCCGGACATATTGTGTTCATACTGTACGCTGTAGTTAGACGTTATTTCACTGGTGTATATGTGCCATTCTTTGGCCCATTGCCAGACACTGTGTAGCCGGTAAACGGGTTGCTCTTAATAACATTGCTCTTCTTATGACCTCTATATGCGGTCTAACGGTTATTAGCTTTGTTAGATCAAGCTATAGGTGGTTTAGTCTAGCCCATTTGGCGGTTGGATTTTTTATTTTCTTCCCACGTTGCGAGATTTTCTTGTGAAGTTCAAGGAGAGTTGTGATTTATATTCTCTGGTAATATAAAAACTCTTTTTGTCGTTTTTACTTGCTTCTATCGTGTTTGTACATTTTCTTCAAAGCAAATAAATTGCGTATAATGTACATACAAAGACACGAAGTATTCTCCTCGTATATTGTACCAAATATATTATGAGACATCATCCAAGAATAGCGGTTCGGCGGATTTTTATGTAACTATACATTAGCTCTGATGGATGATTGTGCCACAGTGCAACGTAATGCAGCAAGATAGATCGCCAACTTACACCCACATAGCCCGTTATTCCACCTTGGGGACGTCTGTTTCCTTTTGATAAAATTCATATCCTGGAGTCTGGTTAGACGTTGGGAGATTTGTCCACTTTCTTATGTTAACAATATTTTATTTCGAGTTCTGACAATCTAGGATGTTCGCACTGAACTCAAATATTGTGAAATACATTTATCATGGCTTATTGCTATTATCAAGATAGTCTCTCAGAGGATGAAATACGTTGTAAGTATGTAAAAGATGCGAGACGATAAACCGTGTTTTCATTTCGCCCGCAGGCTGTGTGTGACAGCCATTGTGACGTCACGCTATGTCGGAAGGGGGAGAGATGGGGGTTGGTGGGAATGGAATAGAATGGAACGTAAATCACTGGCAACAAATGAGGCAGTATTTTCACCGCATACGTGCCAATGTTACAGTTTGCAACAAAAGTTTGTCTACTTTTATTAAACATTATAATGAAGTATCAGTTCCATGGCATGCACTGTTTGCAAAATATATTGTTAACTCACATTGTTTATTTCTTTATTTCTTACCAACCTAGCTTACCAAGTCGACAACCGTTAGTTGCTTTTTGCTTGTCTTTACATAAAATCCATTATAATTACCTTGTGAATATCAAATTAATTGCAGAAACCGCCGGGACTGTTGCATTAGCATAGAGTAGAGCAGAAATTCGCAACTAACGTAAGCATTAGTCCGTTGCAGAGCGAGGGTTTTGCATAATTCCATCGACGCATCCTGGTCCGTTGTGCTCTCGGTATTTTAGCACTTTCGTCAAGTGTCTTTAAGCTTCCAGAGCCAAGGGAAACATTCTTGTTTTCTTGTTTGTTTGTTACACTTTATTGCACAATAAAAACGTTATTACCAATAAAACTTAAATAACAGGTTTGTGATAAAAATTACGTGCAAAGGCGGACTTATTTCAAAAGAAATTTCTTCCAGCCAGCCTAGAAATTTTGGGTGTTACAAAGAGAGAGAGCGGGGTAGAGCAGATAAAGCAGAAACAAATTCATTACAACCTAAGTACATTTCAGTATATATACATACAACTTAAACGAATGACTACATAATGGTAAGTATAACAATTACAGAAATAATATATATAAATTTTAAACGTAAAAATATATGAGTACTTACACTAAATAATAATAAACATACATATAATTATATTACACAGACTACTAAGATATAGTTACATGAATAAAATAATATTATAGATTAGAAATTTTAATGTAGTGCTCCTTCAATTTGCTTCGGAATTGTGACAAGTTGGACTATCCCTAATTTCTTTCGGTAGAGATTTCCACTGGCTTGTACTTTAGCTTATAGTACGTCTGATCAGGCCGATTTGAGACTCTGTTGTTTGTTTCCAAACTTTTTGCATTGTCAATTGTAATTGGATGTCACGATAACTTCGGACAGTAAGGCCCGCCGCCACTGTCTTACAATCCTCCACCAACCCGCAGCTGAGGGTTGTGGAGTATGACCTTACCTTGCTGCGTTGCAGGAAGAGAAACATACCTAGTGAGGACATACCAAGGGCTCTCATCTTTGTAGCCAGATACTAAAAAAATCTTCAATCTCTTCTTTATTTATTTCGTTATCGGACAGTGTAACACTGTTACTTCCGCTCTTATTGCGAGAAGTTTGGTTGAATAAGTTTGTTTTTTATTATGATTATTATTATCTTTTTTGTTTAACTTGCTTATTTTCAGCTGACCTTGTTTGTCTTCTCCGTTTGTCGTTCCATTTCTCGTTTGTTTTTATTAACTCTTATCTCATTTATTTCTTGGCACATATTTCACGTATATCTACTAGGTATACTTTGGCATTGTACAGATTCCGGCGAGAAGTTCCCTCGTAGCAACCATTGTGAATATTACGACGTCAGAGCTGGAATATATTTCGGTGTAACAGCACTACCCTCTCAGCAGGACTTCACTACTCCCAAAACATCCACTTTAATTCTCAAATAGCACTCCGTTTAAAATTGCACAGAGCCAGGGAACTATATTATGCTTTCGGACGAACTTTGTATTGACTGTGAAGTTGCGAACTACTGCGGATTCGGTAGGTAGGTAGGTACAGTAGAAAGGCGGATCGTTTGAACTTCGTCCAGTGTTGTTGTTCAGAGTTTGGTAACTCCGCCGATGCGCTTCGCCGGTTCGTAACTTGTTTATTGTGAAATAACAACTCACCAAGGCCGCCCGACTACGCAAAAGTTGACTTTTCCAATAAGCGTGCCTTCATTAGGCTTCTGCCAATGATGGAGGTTATTTTATTAGATCTAGTGCAAATTTTTCATTAAATCTGTACTTCGTTTATCTGATTGATCAAAAGTTTGTGCCATTGTGTCTATTACTTGTATTATAATCAATTGCTGTTTTCTTTTTCAGGTAAGTTTATGTCCTTCAAATGGCCTGTAACATCGTCCATCGTAAGTTTCTCTGACCTCTTTTGCAAATACCCAAAAGAAATATAAAGCGATGTTGATCGATGTTCAACATACCAAAATAAATGACTTCACCCACCGACAGTTTGTCACGTTCACGAGCATTTCTCACCAACCTGTTTGCATAACTTTGCATATATTAAGTATGATAATGACTAAATGAGCATAATAGAACTGTTCTAAATTCCATGTCTCTTAAAGCGTCTGGAATTATTTCGGCGCGCTTCATTACTGCTGCAGCTGTGCCAACTTTAATTGTTATCACTAAACCAACAGACAAGTCGAGTTAATTCTCTTCTTTTACGCAGTCATCGTCCCTGTTAATTGATGAAACTGTCTCCTCTAAGATCATTTATCATACTTAAACCGTAAAAAGGGTCTGTTTGCGCAAACGTTATCGCAACCTCACCGTCCCCACTGCCCTTGTAAAGTACGAACCGAAATAAAATTAAATTTGCATGCAGTCGACGGAACTGTTGCCCCTTGCAAAGATTTTCGTCCCCCCTTACTTATATGGGGCAGGCGAGAGGAAAGAGAGCTCACCCTCTGAATACGAGTGAGAAGGGGACGAACGAAGCCTTTTGAACGCATGTCGGAATGCACCGCCACCTGCCACCTCTATTTAATCGGTTTCGCATTAAACTACACGGTCTCACTTAATGACAACCAACGAAATAAAGAAGCCACAACAGATTCTTTGAAGCCGGGCGATTCTCTTGACCATTTCGTAGATTTTGCACAGCTGTGTGAGTGAGGAAGGTGTGCTGTGTGTAGTGGGGAGAGTGCAGAGGTGGGGGGAGGGGGAGACGCGAACATCCGCCGCCATCGCCGTTTACGTGAAGGTCAGTGACACGCGGCTGGCGCGTGAATCATGCGTAAACTTAATTAGACGCGCAACTGCGGAGAAAAGAGAGGGGTGTTATTGTTTGACTTTATTACTCCTCTATTGTGTCAACATTGGGATTGTTCTGAGTTGGAGTGGATTCATTGTTTTAGTTCTCTTTTGTTGCTCTACGCGTATTATCAATATCGTTGAGTGCAGTAATCACATTATCACACTTTGCAAATCAATTCAAACGCCAGGCCCTGGCTATCTACATACATATTATGAGTGTATGGCCGCACCATATTTCTTAGCAGAGCATATATAATCATATTTTAGCATACATACATATTACATTTTGAAGTGAAATCGAACAGTCGATCACTTACGCGCGGTTTGGCATGAATGTATTTTACTTTTTTCCGGGCAGATTTCGGGCGTTTTTATTTCAAACATAAATCTATCAATGCGAGATTACGTGGGCGGGTGATTCATTGTTTTAGCACTCCTTCGTTACTTGACGGGCCAGCATCGATATCCGAGGGTGTGCAATGTAGGAAACTAGGAAGGGCTTGAGCATTTTCCGATCCATCAATAGACAAGGCGAATGCCCTCTTTTTTATGTCGACTGGGCCGTTAGGGAAAGATTTATGAGCGGTCTTCTATTTATGTATTCAATTTATTACAGATTTTTCGCATGTCCAGGTTTAGAAAACCAATGACACCTTTTCTACGATAGATTGTAGAAAATAATAGTTATGGGTTGGAGATTTCAGATTCTAACATTATCCACGATGTTAATCAGGAGCAACATAACAGACCTGTCTGTGATATATCGTACAGATTTGTTACTGGAAGACAGAATGGACTTCTGTAAAGTTAAATCATAATTAGAATACCTATAAAATTGTCTATGATGAACAATGGTACCTAGTAGCGGGGAAGAAAATGCGAGCGCAAATCTCCAATTCTATTTTATTTATTCATGGCGTCGTGGCGCCATCTTGAAACAATAGAGCTACGTTTTATGCCGTGGAATTGCAAATGGCGGTCATAAAATATAGGTAATTAAATAGCTCGCATTGTCATGTAGGCATGAAGTGACATGAGGCAGAGATCACTTTCAGATATTATATTGCTCAACACAGAGGTATAATATTTCAATGTAGATTAAAAAAAATATTTTGTTTTTAATTATAACTGTCTACCAAATATTAAAGAGAAATTGTCCCTAAAAAAAATAAAAGAACATCAGCGTTATAGTTAGCAGTAGATAAGGTTGCAAAGGGTCTATGAATAACTAAAAACAACGTGAGTCGCTCCAACGGTTATCTACAGAAAATGGAAGCGATACCTATTCGATGGCGTCACTTTGTTAACATATTAAAACTATTCCTTTGTTTTTTTTTATTTTCATAAAGAATCACTTTAGTATTTAGTAGCCAGTTGTAATTGAAAATGTAAGCAAAAAGTTTTGTTTCTTTTTGTAAACTTGTTCTGCTAATAGTTTTGAGCAATATAACTGCAATCTCTTTCAGTACAAATAAACTCGACATAAGGATAGTTTTTATTAATAAACTATGTGAACAGAACAGGTACATATTCGTTTAAATAATGTCTCCACACTAACTACGAGTAAGTAGCTGTGATGTGGCAGCCTTAGTGTTGGTTTGGGGTGCTATAGTGGCATAAAAGTAATTTATACAAAGCTTATACGATTTCGTACAAAAAAGCTCTCATTTTAAATTAAAACTCAGTAATAAAGCCACGCTTGTAAGAACTCAAGTAAAGAACTATTAAATTATAGGTCAGTTTCTGAATTAAGAATATCGTTAAGTAAATAGTTAACTATATTGCTGTCTCTTCCAATTTCTCAGAAAAGCGCGTGACAGAACGTTACTTAATTATTTACTTTGTGATATTCTCAATTCAGAAACCGGCCCTATGCATCTTCAATAACATAAGCAACGCTGTCTGACCCTCACTTTTCTATGTAAAGCTTGATCGCAATATTCGTACTATGTCGAGAGTAAGAAGGTAAATGCTGTAGCCCGGGTAACGATGGCACGATATAATTAAAGTACTGTAAATTTGCTATTTTCGACATTACAATAGCTCCGTGTACTACCCAGGCAGGTGAGTATAATGTTACATTTACAGCACCACAACCTTTACCGGTGTTTTTAATAGATTTTAATAGTACATATCGAACACTACTGCCACAAGCTCGTTATTTTTGCGCATTACCAACAGTACGTATAAACGTTGCAAGATAAATAACAGGAAACACGTGCCTTGAATAAACATGACCTAAAAGTAATTTGTATTCTTTAGTGGCACTTGAGGTCTGTCGATATTGGCCAAGATAACAAGATATGACAGTACCTACGTAGAAAAGAGAAAGTAGGTAGGTAATAATATTATAAAGTTTCGTTATCATTATGTGAACAGCTTATCTCTTCATTGTATTATGTGAATGTGATAGCTCTACTATCACAACATTATACAGACATAGTTTACACGATGTGGCAAGCAATGGAAAATCTCGAATTCGTTACTGCAAAAGTTTAATTTTTTTAATTTTATCATACGATTTTTCCGCGTCAAGTTTCAAGACAATATGAAAAAATATTTAAGAAACTTTTGCTTGCTTGCTGGCTTACTGTTTTAGTCGTCGATACTGAAGAAATGGGTTTCAGCTTCAATTGACTTCACACACTATGTAGATAGGACAATCGCTGATACAGTGATTTAAAGTTGATTACTTACCTCAACTCGTCGACGTGTAACGTAATACTATTAATAGACGATCGGATTTGGTACGGTCCGGACAGCGGATTCGGTACGCCCCGTACCATGTCCGTTCGTCAGGAAAGTTGTCTGCCGAACACAATTAGTAGTATTCGGCTCGGTCCGATGGTATGCCTAATCGGCTGTCTGGCCCGTACAATGTTCGTTCGTCCGTTCATAGTATAACTTTACGGACGCGTTTCCAACGTAAAAATAAAAGCTGATCATCTGTACATAGCTTCTAGTGCAGCTGACTCTACAATACGTTATGTGTACTTTCACCCCGACTTACCGTTAGATGGACCGAGTTGGCTACTAGTCGGTATCTCGCCTTCGCTTCCTGGTTGAATAGTTGCCCGATCGAAGCCCTTTCTAAGGTCGGTTGTTATCTAATTCTGTTACGTTTAAGGCTTCGTTCACATTGCTAAAAAGCGAATACTTTTGTCCTCGTATAGCCATTGAATATATTATTTAATTCAATAAAATTTATTTCAACGTAAAGAATTTACTTAGTTTCTTTTGCTGAACGTCAAATAATGTAAACAAACAATAGTAGGAATAAAAGGTGTAAAACTCCACTCTGACCATCTTTTCTCAATCAAATGCCACCTATGCGTATGATAAGATTTCATGATTGCCGTCAATGATTTTAAATAGTAAAACAAATTACTAAATCGATGGCTCACGACTCGCACTAAGTTTGAACTAGTAAATGAGAAGGAAAGGCAGCTTCTGAAACTGCAATATAAATAAAACAGAAGAATTTTGAATAAAGTTCTCAAGTTGAGGTCCGTATGCGGATTGTAGGGGATCCCCATGGAATTCTGGGGGCAAGGCCTATATAAAAAGGCCATCAGCGAGCGGCGATAGGCTGATGACGATGAGCGTCTCAAAACTTTAAGTACAGTTAAGGAGTTTTATCTGTCCCTGCAAGTTTAGTATTCGTGCATTGTCCTTTTCATTTTGTCTTTTCCGTATGTCTCCATATAGGTACACAATATTGTATTTATTTCCTCGTCGCGTAGATTGTTATTATAACGTATTTATGTATGTTTATCATAACTATGTAACTGTTCATGTAGGTGTATTGTTATTTATATAAGTAGTGTATTAAAATATTCATATTTGCACCGACTACCCGTCTCTAATTTCCTTCAGCAACTTTCCGTCGTAAGGTTGTCTGGAAGAAATTGCTTTTAGCAATAAGGCCGCCAATTGTACTTTGTATCTTTACATGTTTTATAATATGTGCTCTGGTGTACAATAAAGAATATTCTTATCTTATCTTACATATTATTTAAAGGTGCATGAAACTTTTCAAGTCCATCCTCCTGGTTTAAGGCTTCCGAAACATTTTCGTAACCAGCATAAAACAATTTAAATATGAAGGATTTTTGAGCATGGCCCCCGTTCACCACGAAATTCGCCTAAAGCTCGCCAACGCTACCAATTTAAATCGCGTTAAAGTAAAAACAGTGCATTGAAACACGCGATTTACATGTATAGCCCGAGAATTAATTGAACCGACATGGACGGAATGATTTACAAGTTTATTGTGAAAGGGACTGCGCTCTGTGCGCCTTTGAAATTGAAACAAAGGGACGTGCGAGCTTCTCTATCCATACTCTATTTAGTAGGGTGTATCTACTATGTTCCTCCTACGTTGTTAACCGTCTGCTTTCATCGCCCGCTTTCTCGTTATTGCATCATTAAAACTGACGCATCACTCCCGCTATTGTATTCACATAATTATGCATTGTCAGAAGTATCGCATCGTATGTCGTCTGTTGAGTAGAGGTGTTAAGAATGCTATATGAATGTGTAGCAGTAAGTATCGTGCATTCATGAATGCTAAAAACTGTAATAAAATGCCCAAGTAATTATAGTTTTTTCTAAGGTTAACACGAGCACTAGACATATAAAAAAAAACTGTATTTACACGGATTTTACTCGTTTAGTTTTAAATTTTTACAATTTTCCGACGTTTCGGCACTTTTTCAAGTACCTACCGTGGTCTCAGAAGACTGAGGTGACAGACGTCTTTTTGAAATCATTAACTGTTAGTTTACTTACTACCTTCGGCAAATCACAAAAGAATCCCAAGTAATTGTTTTACAATCGCAAAGCCGCTCCGTTATTATTACAATTACCTGCTGTTCTGTAACTGTCCTATTGGTGGATTTTCCATTTTATTGATTCTGAAGTGTCAATATGTGTTTTGACAGTTCAGAATCCATAAAATGGTAAAAGACCGACCACCCGCCCCATCAGATTTACAGTTTTAGCCCGAAATTTCTTTGATAGATAGTTAATCATGAAAAACAGTATCAAGTTCGGTATCTACTACTTATAGCAGGAAGCAGTAGCCAATGCGAAGTAAACTGAACCATGACAAAAATCGACAGTCCTTGAGACATTTCAGACCTCCATTCTTTACACAATTATCGTCCACTCGTCAAACTGCTCAATAGTTTCGCTCGAGCGCTGTGACTTCTATTTGCCCTCTAGTCGCGAGGCGAGTGGCCGGAACCGGTTTCCTGGTCGGCCCATAAACATGAGCAGTCCGGTATGCAGGCCCTATCTAGAAAATCTACAGTCGAGGGCTCACGAGCTACATTCATCTCTCTCTAATCGCCCCAAAGCACAGATACAAAGGCCCTTAAAGGGAATTTCGCCGTGGTGCTCGCCGACATTACTCGCCAACCAAGAATTTATGTTTAACAAACTAAACGCACCGCTCTCTCTCAGGGAACCTGTTTCAGAATGTAACCCCTTTTGAGAACGACCGCTGCGTCATTCGTTTTTCTTAAAAGCGCCCCTTTACCAGGCAGGGAATGGAGCCTAATTGGGATTTATTACGGGAGATTTGAGTCGACCAAGGCCATCCTTTTCTCTACCTGATCGAAGACTTTTCGGGTAGGTTAGGTAACATCACGATGATGACTAATCCGAAATGCATTTCAATAAAGTTGCGTATCCCATTAACTTCCAATTAGAAACAGTAAACAGGCAATAACACTGATAGCCAGTCCAATTCGTTTCGAGACTTCGTGTCCCATTTAATAGAGTCAATGACTCGCTTATGATGTGAGATAATCGAACATCCGACCGTGTCATTTGCTACTTCAGTTGGGCAAATGTAGACTTTATTTCGTATCTATTTAGGATTCTTAAATATTAAGAGAGCTGCCAAATAGAGTTGGTTGAACATCGCATCGAGTGAGTTGGCGAATAGAAAATCAAAATGGCGGCCACTTAAGTCAGCCAGCTGTACCTGTGTTTCTCCGCTTGTGTTTACAATACACACTTGCATTGCACAGAACTGTTTGGCGCTCCTTGCCTTAGTTAGTTAGACCTGAGATTTCCGCACTTAGCCTCATAGTTGGGCCATTGTACGTACGTAGCAAGCGCTGAGGTACGCTAACACCTCAGACACTAGGGTTTCCTTACGATGTTTTCTTACGACTTCACCGTCAGCGAGTAGTATTGCTACTATAATTTCACAAATGTACATAACTTAGAAAACAAAGTCATTGGTACATGCCGGGGTTCGAACCCACGACCTCCCGATTGAGAAGCCGGCGTTCTACACCACTAAGCTACCACCGCTCGTGCTCCTTGCCTTTAGTGGATTATACTAAATAAATTACTTATTAATACCTATGTTTGGCGCTCACGGCCTTTAGTGGATTATACTAAATAAATTACTTATTAATACCTTAACTTAATAAATAGATAAAGAACACTTTATTGCACAACCTGACCAAATAACAACAATACCAAAATAGAACACCTTTTATTTACGAAAAAAATGCGACCGGAGTTACAATTATAACCTTGATAGGAGTATGCTAAAAGCTGTATGTTGCTAACTAACGTGGATTTTTGGCTGCATTTTTTATGTAATGTCCATTTAATTTGTTAAACCTAATTATTCATTGTGATCCATGTTTCATTTATCTTTAAATTATGTTATTATTGAAGTACTTACCTAAGCTATTCATTTGTTCGCGTCAACATTTTTATGTACGTTATAGTGTGTTTTAACTTTATGGAATATAAATAACACATAGTTTTTTGACTCTTCAATGAGTATAATTATTATCCTCGTACTCTCTTACCAAACTACCTAAATTTTTTTTGGTACTCAAACAATGCACGACTGATGGAAGTTGCTTTAATTTCCACTAACTCCCCCAAATCATCTGTCTTTTCATTAAATCATAAATTGCTTCAAACAAGTCATTAACCCAAAGACGATGTAGCCAGGAGACCTCTAATTAAGTAAATTAGGTATGCACATACGCCTCGTACTTTATAGCTCTAACAACATACTTTAATTAAGACTTAAACTCATAAACATAGCATTTACCACTCAAGTGATTTACAGTGGAGGACAACGTCCTCCTGTGGCAGTCATTTTCTGTCAGTAACCTTCTGATATTTTTGTTACCTACCTACAAAACCAATAGGCACAGCCGCTTACTGTGCGGACCACTCTACAGTAGCTCTTATTTTCGCCCCATAAGTGTGACTATTGAATAAAATTGGATAGCTCCAATCGTTGCTGTTGTACCAAACTACGGGTCACCATAGTGTGCCAGGAACTAAGCCCGATTACCGGGTATCGTGACGGAGTGCAATTCTTGCCGAGGCGGCGTAAACAATAAAAGTTTACGTAATGAAGTCTGTAGCTCACGCAAGCTCATGATCACGAGATTCGTATCTTCGACAATAGAGTCATAAGTATTATTCACGTGATGAACTAGTTAAGGCAGATTAGGTGCACACCAACTTCCCTGTCATAAAATTTTTTTGAACTTTAAAATTATGCATAGGTATTCCATATTTTTTGTAAATGTTTACAGTTGTTTAGAGCCTGCCACAACCCGAGCTATGTTGCTATTTTTAACGGACTTAAAGAAATTATGTTAGACTTCTCAAACACTGTACAATTTCTTAAGCTAGTTGGATATTATAAGTTGATAAAACAATTTTATGGTACAATAAATGGTAGTAATGGTTTATGGTACAATAAAATTGTTTTATCAACTTATAATATCCAACTAGCTTAAGAAATTGTACAGTGTTTTAGAAGTCATATAACATAACTATAATAATATAACTATAATAACTATAATATAACATAACCTGAGATGTTTCAGCGACTTTAAATAAATAAATTTAAAAAAAAAGTACGATACGCTAATTCAAAAGTGTCGTGAATATTATTACGATACAACTAGGTAATAGTACTCACGAATCTTCTAAATTCGCGTGAAGCAAGTTGTCTACAGGTTTACAAGGTTAACCCCCAGTTTCTCGTACACTAACAATCTGTTAATCTACTGTTAACAGCTGTCAAATGTTTTTTCTGTATGCACTTTGGCCAACTGACAGCTGTTAACAGTAGATTAACGGCTTGTTAGCGTACCAGAAACCGGGGGTCAGTCTACTGAAGCACGTCAATTAGTGAGTCATCTGGCAACACTGGTGGCGAGTAGAAAAGTATACTTACTTGCCCTTTCTTTTACAATCATTAAAAATATACGAGCGACAAAAATTCTAAAAAAAAAACTGGTGCACTATCGACAATTACTGCTCCTTTATTAATGCTAAAAGAAAAGGAGCCAGCAATGGGATGACCAGTTATAGGTTAAATTATAGCAATCGTTATCAACCTACTATAGGTTCGATTACGTAAGGGTTGCGTGCTGACCTGACAGTCATTTAACATCTAATGCTTAACTATAAATACTAGTAATTATCTCACCTATTGCCAAGGGCATTCATGACGACTATGACAAGTAATTGCCGAGCCAACGGATGTTAATTACTTACATAAACGTTGTTTATTTATAAAGTTTTTCATCGGCACAGGTGGGAGGTTAATACCTAAAACCTGGTAGGCATCCTTGAAATAACAATCCTTTGTGTTCGACAAATTAATTCCAAGCAACCTCCGACTCCACTAAATATTACTCGGAATATATACCTAAGAGTTTTAATTAATTCTATTTATATGCCTAGATTTACCTAGACGAATTTACTTAATTGATAAATGCTCGTTAACACGCTTGACTACCAAATTAGAGGCCGCCGTAATTTCTTTTACATAACAGAAGCCATTTACAGCAGGTAAATGGCTTCTGTTTGTGTATACATATTTCCATGTTTGTGAAATCCTTGCCTGGTTACCATAGCGTGGTTACCGTACCATGTGGAAGTTATTATTATTCTTAAATAGGTTATGGAAAAATAAAAGTAATTAACAATCATATTCTTTTTGTTGCACTAACCCGTGTTAACAACAATTTTAAAAACCTATTTAGAGGCTAATAATTCCACCCATGCCGGGACTCGAACCCGCGACGTCTGGCTAACCGTGCCAACTGAGCTAATGGGCACTTACCGGCATCAGTGAAATTTCGAACCTCTTTACACTACTCTCTGTATTACTTCTTATTGAGTCCCGGCATGGGTGGAATTTTCAGCCTCTAAATAGGTTTTTTAATTAACAATCACTATCAAATTAACACGTTGAGCAATCATATCGAACATGAGAAGAGAAACTCGTCATAACAATATTATTATTTTTAAGTGTTTGCGCAGCACAATGCATTGGAGTAGAGCGGGGTGAATTAGGTCACAGAGTATAATAGAGGCAAACGTTTCGTGATTGCACGTCTGGTATAGTAACGTAGCGGACAAAATGGCGGCTGCTAATGGCCGTCGGCCTTGGCGCTCGCAATCAATTTATTATTCAATCTCGTGTCATGAATTGGTCCGTGGCCTCTCGAGTCGTTGACCCCGCCGCCCCTGTTCCACTCTGCAGGTTCTACTGTCAATAGTTGTGTCGCATTCTAGTTTAAATTGTATGCCCCGCTGTCGGCTGTTTGAATACGAAATTGGGATGGCGATAAAAATATAGCGTTCGTTAAATTGAAAGACACAATGCTTATTTCGCATCAGATCTGTTAAGTGCGTAGTACTGCAAGGATGGAACTTATCTTAAATAAATATTGGTACACCCGTCAATAACATCAGCTCATTATAACTTCAGTCAAAGTTAAAATTAGCTAATGTTATTGTCGCTGATATTTTCTCCGCCAGCATTTAAAGCGCTAAAAGGAGGTACCTACCTACCGTGATCCGTATAAAATTCCAAAGGTCATCAACTCGTGTATGATGATGGACGGATGATAAAGCGAGTCCGCTATGCCATGTCGAGTCCCCACGGAGAACAATGGAGGTCTCCCTCATAAAGAATTGTTTGTGCGCCAACCTTCCTCCGCAATGCCACTTTTAATACACTCTCTAATATTTACAACAAACAATAAAGACACACTTATCTGCGGAATAAATTTTATCTGTCTGCCTGTCGGTATTAATAGCTCGCTATGATAAGGCGAGCCATTATTTCGCCTCAACATGAGATCGTTAAACGAACGAGCCTCAAATAACAACCTGAGACGCCTAATTTGCCGAAAAAAATCTCGACAATATAGAGAGTACAAAGACGGGGTATAATTTAGCCAAGTCGCTCCAAAGAGTCGACCTTGATTGAAGGCTCATTTGTGAGCTGAGACGAGACGGAGCTCAAACCGGTCCGAGATCGTGACTCCGCATGATTTATGCTCATGCCTTCACAAACAGCATTTGTTGTTTTTTATTCAACCAGCCCGTTTTGACCCGCCTCTCCCTACCTGGCCAGTAAAAGATGCAGTCTGTTTTTTTCTTTTTATGTGTAGTAATAATAATATTGAGCATTCCTTTTGTGCCGCATACGGACGTGGCGGTAACCGGCTAGAACGTGATGTGCCTGCGCCGTGACTTCATTATATTAATGGGGCCCACTCAGCCGGATGAATACGAAGACTTGAGGCCTTTAAACTTTATTGCGTGAAGAGCAGAATGCTGGGCAGGATACGATACGCGCCGTGAAATTGAATTTATGACCCAGCCGTGAGGGTAATCAGGAAATAGGTATGCTGTGCTTCACGCTCCACTGACCTCTGTCTTCATAGTCTATTTGTCTGGAAGGCAGTTGACCAGTTACTTCACATAAGGCAACGCTGTTTTTAAATTGGTTTGTTAGTATGCACAATGCGTCACTTGAACTGCGAAAGTTTTGTTGATTTAATTGGACGTTTCGTTTTATGCTATTACAATTGGACATCGTAATAACATCATAGGAAATAGCAACAGCTATTTTAAGACTGTTATTACCTCGAGCATTCTGTCTCGCTCGCACAAATTAACCTTTTTAGTGATTTTAGTAAAGTGAGTGTATAGGTACCTTTGATAAACGTGATCTGAGGGTTCCATAGATAATAAGATTGCGAACATACTTTCCTTCATCGTGTCTCTAGTATTGATTGAGAAAATTTGATTCTAAAATTAATAATTTTGGAAACCATTTTCCTTGAAACTACGCATAGAAAAACAATAATAGAGGTATTTTAAATGACCGTAATTTAATTATGCATCAAACTCTCTGACCATATTTATCAAAAGTTATTATTACAATAATTATTAATTACAATAATTAAAAATGTTGAATTGTGCGAGCTAGACAGCATGCTCCATGTGGGAACAGTCTTAATAGTAGGCTGATGCAACAACGCAGCAGTTAAACTAAATAAACAAGTTAATTAACACGGACACGAATTTTAAAAGCTGCCTTAGAAATTGCTGTTGCAAAACTACCATTTGTTGGGTACTTTCCTGAATTTTTTGCATGGCCTCTGAAAGTACAAGCCAGTAGTTACTTACTCTTCTAATTTAATCTTATGTTACGCCCCTTAATGGCTATAAAATGAGCAAACTTAAGAGATTTTTATTATTTCCTGCAATAACCATAAACCTGTTTACTTTGGATTTGATGAACATTTTTTCACGAACTCCAATCATAGAACTACGACTACTATATTGTATTTGGCAAAAAACTTAATTGATAAAAATTATTAATATCTTGCTTGAATAAAACAGCGAAAACCAGTTTACAAGTTGCAAACCCTGATCTCTACCAACCCCTCTATGTTACAGGCATGAGCACAGAACATAATGTTCTGTGGGCATGAGTTTACGTATGGATGCATGGAGGCTACGGAAAAAAAGACTTAAAAAATCTATATGGGACGTATTTTAGCTTGAAAAATCTAAGACGCGACGTACTGACCTTCATTTGACATTGCAAAACATAATTCCAGCAAGAACTAGTAACTCAATTTTTTGATGAAGTTCATTAATAAATTGGTTGAAAAAATCTCTAAAGAAACCTTAACGTTTTTTTTGCTGGTAATACCGAAGCAAACGCGTTGTGACCTTTATTTGACATTGTAAGAGCGAGATGCGGTAATATCAGTTGTGTACATACCGATGTAATTTATCGTTAATTGTAAGAGATAAACCTTAATTGCATTTAGGTGGATAACGTGTTTTTAGCCAGAATTATCTAAGTGACCTTCATTTGACATTGCAGAGGACAAGTCGATGCGAGAACCAGTCGCCCTACGTAAACAGTTTTTGTTGCCATTTTTTCTAATAAATAAATCGTTCTCAGCGGCAGAGAACCGGCCCAAACCACCTGCCTGGGTCGTTATACTCGCTATAAGCCATGAAAAAACTCCCCTTCGTTCGCCAACAAAAGAAATTCCCAAAAATATTCTTATTATTACAACGATTACCAGAGCAACCATAAAGTTTTCTGTAAAAACACCCCGTTTTTGTGCTGCGGCAAAAAGTTGCCCTTTAATTCTACGAAATGGGCAGTTTTCTTTTGACATCATATGTGTGTGTCGTGATACTAGCTTTTGCCCGCTGCTTCTGTTTTGTTGACGTTTTTAGCGCTAACTATATACATAGCGGTACTTTAGGTAACCTTGGTAACCTTTGTTTTGGTGATAACGGATTGAAAAGGTAACTATTTATGGTTTGATTTATAATCACCATCATTTTTTCGTCTGCTGTAATACTCGACACCCATAGCTGGATTTAGGTCGGCCACCACATTTTATAGCAAATCAACTAACTATATGATTGCAATCTTGGAAATCAACGGAGACAGAATCACCGTGGGTTAGCTGGAAGAAAATACTATATAGTATTAAGCTCGCCTTTGTGCAAATTTGCTTTTAGTGCAATAAAGAATTTTCATTCATTCAATCAATCGGGGGGCACGGCAGTGACCCTGTCACCACAGTGACCATCACACAACAACATCACAATAAAGAAATCGCAGTAAAGGACTTGGCACGACTTTGTCTGGATTTCATTACTTTTTAGAGATAAACGAGCAGCTCCATCAAGACTTGGCTAGTTTTACAGAATGTTTTTGGTGGGATTATTATTGACTATACAAACACTATTCTCAACCGCTTTCTTTCTTAGTAGAGATTTTAATGTAAGCATGCTAGGTAGGCAGGTACCTGCTTTTTTCAAGGATAGGGAGCGACAAAAAATGTAAACAATTCCCTTCCCCGGGATGGGTTTTGAGAGGGATCCCGTTTCAATTATATTGTGCGATCGCGATCCAAACGTCGGGATTGTGTTAACAAAAGGAAACGGCAGAGCATTGTGACAATAAAATCATACAGAGCATTATACGATTGACACAATTATAAGCAAAGGTCGTTGGTAGCGTGGGACACGTCGAGCATCCGCCGCTCTGACGTCAACGACGCATGTTGCCAAACACTGCTGTTTACCCGGTCATCGGTCAATGCGAAATTGTTCATTTTCCACGAATGTCTTGGCGCTGATAAAGTTTGCGTCATGCGTGATATGATACAATATAATGTTCCGCAAGTCTTCTAGAAATGTACGATTTATCGCGCAGTAGTGTTCGCCCAGGCGATGTTGTATAAAAATAGCGCTAGAAGCCGAGTAAAAACCATCGCGTGTTTCGTCTGAGTGAATTCGTATCGAATCATCCAATATTGTGTGGACCTTGTGATTAATCACCAGGAAAGATTAAACATATAAAATATTTCCTCGTCGTTTTTGTTACTCGGAAATATTTACCAATTAAACATTATTATCCTTTTCTAATATATTCAGTTTGACTCACAACATCACCTTGCAACAGGCATACGCGCCCATGAACTGTAGTTCAATAAAGTGCCTACACCAGCAGTGGGACAATACATAGACTTGGTTTGTTGTGTTGATTAATTGATCGCATCCTGTTCGCAGTGGGAGAACGAGTTTTCAGCTTAGATACGTTCAAGTCAGGCTAGAGGGAGACGCCCTGCGGTTGGAGAACATCCGTTATGAATGTATATCGGATGTCAAGTGCCAGTCGAGTGGTTGGATGATATTGTGTGAGTTCATCTTTCTGACGGGTTTACATTTTCGGTTGCCGTCACCGATATTTGGCCCCTCGAATTCGGGGTTATTCACCCATTGAGGCTACAGACTACAGATAAGGGACAGTCGAATCTAATCAGATAACAGATATTTTTTTGTTGGGAAACTTGCCGAAAGACGAGGACAAGTAAACTCGAAACTCAAAATGTGTCTTGTTGACATTGGCCACAATTCAAACTGCAAATCATCTACCCACGTACCTATCAGCTATCCCCAAAACATAACCTCCGATGACCTCATCTTTTATGACCGAGTTCCAGCTAATAATTACATTCGATTCGGTACATACAAAATAACAACCATCAGAAGTTAAGTGTCAATTTCTGTATCTTGAATATGATTTCACACAATCTTGTTCTTAAGACCCAACACCGTATTATCCGGTAAGTGGTAAGCAGATGGTCTGATGCGCAAAGCATAGTTAAATGTTTTGAAGAAATGCAGAGGCCTGACATTCACCTAGCAGTGGATGTCAACAAGCAGGCCTTTTGTTACGCAAGTGTCCACTCTCCTTTGTCAACCTAATGCCTAAAATGTATTTGCCAGTTCGGAGATGGTTAAATCGGACACTAGAAGACTTACGTAGTAGCGCCCCTGATGATGTTGATGGTCATCATTCATCAATGTAAAGTGTATAGTTGCAGGAATGTAAAAAAAAATCTTCTACCTGCTTTTAGCCTGTTTACTCAACTCGGTATTTGTCGCAACGATAAAGCCTGCCTGTATTCAGTCGTTTGACACACGACCTCTGTTTATTATGAGTTTCGTCATCCGATACGGCGACAGCTGGCTCCTTACTTGTTCATTTAATCCTTTTATGGAGCTATTTATAGAGCACGCTGAATTGTGCCAATTGTCGGCTCTGAGTAGTTCAGCTAATAGTTCAGCATGTGTATCTGTATCTGTGAATAGGCCAAATACAACGTCCGTATAAATAGGAATGTTCTTCTTTGCTCTTGCACTGTCAAATTATATCGTTCTAGCTGAGTAGTTCAGATTTGTCCATATTTTCTCTCTGTGTCTGTATGTACCATTTGGCATTCTTTTGTTTGTTGGTTATTTTTTTTATAAACTCGACTAGTTTAGGAGCTATGGTCTGAATCTCAGGGCTATAAATAAAGCTCACTCAGCCCTCAAATATAAAAATAATATCGAGGTTTAATTTTTTTAACTATGCGTGCTTGGTGAAATAAATAATTTGATGAAAATGTATTGGCCCCCCGAAGCTTCGGCGCTCCGGGTGCACTGTTTAACGGATGGGCTATGGACTACGAGTACGTGGTAGCTTCGTCACTGTTTGAACGACTATTAATGCACTTTCTTTGGGAAAGCATTAGTTCTAATCTAATTGTTTTCTACCTTTTGGAAAGCAGAGAGAGAGTAGTTATATTTTTTTTTATTATTGTCTTATCTTGCTTTATTCTGGGATTTCCTATTCTTATCGTTTGCTTTACCCAAAATTATATGAGTTGTTATGTATTAGTTACACATTAAAGTCTCTAATCGTTAATTACCTTAATTCTCAAAGTTAAACGTGATTCATAAAAAAAAATATTGTTATGTATTAATTAGTATGACGGCACGGAATGTTACTTGTTATTAAATGCCACACAAGTCCAGCGTGAAAGGCAATGGCAGAGATAAGGCGATGTTGATAATGCTACACGACTCACCTTGCAGATATTGATTAAAACTACTGACTTGATCATCCGATCAGGTGTAGATAACCATTTTGAAGTCGTTCTTTGGTGTTCATTTCGATGATATTAGCTCCACCTAATTCCTCCCACGCAGCTTATGCCGATATAATAGTCACTTTCATTTCATGGTTCGCGACGTTTATTTCATTGGGTGTATCAACGCTTCTTTTGGGTGTATCACGAGTCCAGTGACACCGTGATTAATTAACTACCTTTAAAACCTTGTTTAAAATTTCTCTCATTTGAATATTGCTATCATGAAGTGACTGCATTAAATCCGCACGTTTTAAGGCACTTCTGTATCAGCTACCGCCCACGTTAAGATCGGTCTAATTAATATGAAGTTTCAAAATGACAGTAAAGTCTCAGATATATAAGTTACTCTATGGTAAAGTTCTTCTTTATCTTTCTTGGATGACGTTTAGATGGCATGACCATCGACATACATGATTACTCGGTAGGACTATGTGTACCTACCCATAGTAGTACCGAGAAATCATGTATGTCGATAGTGAACTTAGTAATTCTCTGTATTCGACGTCGCAGTCCCATAAATCACCCTCCTGCATAAAATAATGTTCATTGAATTTTTCGCATATGCCTTTTAGAATCTAAATATTTTTTTGGGCCCAAGAACCGAGAACGTGAAATCTAGTTAGAGGTACATGATCTAAGTTTCTGTGTCTCGTCCTAAAATCCATTATGTACATAATTGAGTGATTTGCTAGTCACTTTGTGCAAAAACGAACCCCATGATGGGATATATCTAACGCCACTGCACTAGCGCCACCAATTACAACAAAAACAGATGTATTACACACGTAAAAGATTTTCAAAGACAATCATTTCAATCATGGTATGTGATTTTTATGACGCGACGAGCTGCTATGAAGTAAACAGTTATACAAACTGTCATCATAAAACTGCCTCATGGCCAGTTAAGGCCAGTCCGTGTGTTTATACTCCTACACCACATTGCTGAACTTGCGCAACCGGTCTTCGCCGGATCAATTCGGATTCGATTCACAGAGTTTCTTCATAGAATCGGTCCACTGCCGTCTAAAATAAGAATTGTTAGTTTTATTTAAACATTTTAATGTAAATATTTACGTGTTCTGTAAGAAAACAGATGCGTGTTTGATCTCGTACGTGGCCAAAACGTTTTACAATGGATTAATCATCATTCATGCATGTGTAATCACCTCATTAAATAACTGATGATATCTAGGCGTAGTGTGTGTTTTGTGGGTGTTTCTACTTTTTTAGCTAGATGGCGCTGACGGGGGACTTTATAAGATACGACCAAATGATATGGATCGAATATAAAATAACATTGAACTATAAAGCGTACTTTGGGTCTGGCAGGCTAATGATTATAGCCATAGGAGGAAATGTTATAAAATATAACAGTCACACAACACAATCGCGTGTCCTACCTAATCCTGTGACATACTATCGAGACAAGGATATCAAAAATATGAGAACGATCAAGAAGCATTGTATTTTGCGAACATTAACGATATGGTCACTATTTTGGTCCAGAAATATAAAATTAAATTGGATACACAAACAGAATGAAGCTTTAAATGTCACCTTCAGTAGAGTGACGTGAAAATGTGATTAACTTTGAATAATTCTCGCCCAAAGGTGAACGAACATTATCTGCCATTATCATTATATATCACTAAATTCACAATGGGTAATCTCATTATAATATAAAAAAACATTAACCTCTAATAATACCTAACAAAGAACGCTCATGATAGATTGTTCCATTATCAATTGTAATCTGTCAAGTAATCAATGACCTCGCTGGAATTCGCTCTATCAATAAACCATTGTTCGTGCTACAATCAATTCCCTGTGCGGGCTCAGAGATCCTCTGTTACAAAAACGGTATTGCATCATTTTAACGGAAAAAAATAAAAGTACTCACGAGGGCGTTTAGCTCAGCAATCTAGGAAACCAACACGTTTTCAGCCAGCAGATTGTGTCAGCCATACGCTAGATGATTAGGCTAAATTAGAACTCTTTAAAAGTCTTACATCTAAGTTTTGCCGTACGTATTTGGCGTATAGTGTGTGGTCTGAACACTTTTGGATTATTCAGGACATCCGAAGCTTACAAATATTAAAGTTGTAACAGATTTTTTGATGTCGTCTGTATTCGTCCCACTACAGAGCAACAGGCTTTCTCTGAGACTGTGAGAATATGGGTTTAACCACGCATGCCCATCGCGGATTGACACTTTCACGCGCTGAGGTAGTTGAACGCCTCTGACACTCAGGTTTCCTCACGATATTTTCCTTCGCCGTTAAGATCAATGCGGTATATCTATACCGCATTGATCGAGATAGAGAATACTTTATAAGACAGCCAGAAAAAATATACTGTTAATATACTTCATGACTGTTGATTAATATTATTATTCTTCTTCTGGCTATATTATGTAGTCCACAGCTGGACATAGCCCTCCCCCAATGAGCGCCATAGCGCCCTGTCTTCAGCTCGCCGCATCCAGCATCTGCCGGCAGTTTTTCGCAGATCGTCATCCCACCTGGTCGGAGGCCGTCCTACACTACGTTTGCCAAGTCGCGTTCTCCACTCTAGAACACGTTTAGTTTTACTCCAACGGTTGTCGGTTCTTCGCGAGATGTGGCCAGCCCAATGCCACTATTATTAATTATGATTAATATTATTCCTATCAAATTCCGCGTGGGCCATCTGTTTCCTCTTGTGTAGGTACACATAATAGCAACGCGAGAACTTTTGTTCTCGCGTTGCTATTATGCTATCAATCTCAAGCGTTGAGACCATCTATCACGTTCAATTGCGGACACTGGGGGAAGCTGGTATGACAGGTTGTAGGTACCTAAATTTTGGTAGGTATGTGCTGGTGCCGTGTGCCTGTATAGTGAGTGATCTAAGCAGTCGTGACCCTACATTTATTATGTAGTACATACCACTAGTCTGACTTAGTGGTGAAATCATTAACTCTCATGTGAGTAATGCCGCAGAGATCAGATATTATGCAGAGATCAGATATAGATATCTCTGAAGAATGCACTAAATCGATTGACGTCTTTAACTTTCCATTTCCTTTGCGACTATAATGTATTCTGAAACCTACCAAAAGACTCAAAAAAAACATTTGGCGGTCTCAGTGTAATCTTTGAAACCGAGTAAATAAAGAAAAGTTGAATGATACTTAGTACCTACATCGGGAAAACATACACAATATATTGATTATACTATTTTTATTTTTAATGCACTAACCCTTGCTAAGGACAAATTTAAAAACCTATTTAGAGGCTAATAATTTCACCCATGCCGGGATTCGAACCCGCAACCTCTGGCTATCCGTGCCAGCGCTCTTCTAATTGAGCTCAATTGGAATCCCGGCATGGGTGAAATTTTTAGCCTCTAAATAGGTTTTTAAATACACAATATACTTTTGGCGTATGACATCATGGTACTTAGCAGAGAGATACTAAAGTGATACGCAGTTTATCGACTTAGATAAAGTGCAGTGTTTTATCAACTGCTTAGATTATTTGTTATTACCATCGGTATCACAATCGGTATGCCTTTAGAACGTTTTAATGATTTAACCGAAATGCGAAGTTCATTCATTATCTCTACCACTGTGAAAATTTGGTTTCAATATTCGTACGCAGCCGGTCTCGGTATGTTGAAGATACTTGTGTCCAAACTAGGTCATGCAGTTGTTGACTCCTTAATCTATTTGGTTATTAATCACTTCACAAACCTCTCCTTCACATACATGCCACATATGTGAAGGAGAGGTTATATTAACACAGTATCTTCCGGAGACTTTTTGACTGTAAAGTCGAAATAACACGACGAAAACAAACGGCAAAATTTGTAAATCCGGACAAATCATCCTTAGTTTGATTGTGCATCACTTCAAGTCTGAGTAATTCGTCAGGCGACAAAGATATATTAGGTTTTACCGTTCCGTATCGTTTTGATTACTCGACAAGGAACACGTCTTACTAAAAAAAAATTGAGCAAGAGTTTCAAAATATGTTTATCACAATACAAGCATACAGTCTTTTAGCTTTAAGAATATACCTCGATTACTATCGGATAGAATCGGCTATTTATCGGAATCGTGTAATAGAAATATCGGAACTGAGAGGCTTGACGGCCTCGGCGGCGCAGCGGTTTGGCACGCTGACTGTAAAACCGAAAGTCTCGGGTTCGATCCCGGGTCGGGTCTAATTTGTCTGTCCGCGGCCTAGCTTAGAGACGATAAATGCCCTCACTGGCTAAACGGTTGATTCTAGAAACATGAAAAAATTCAGGCTGGGTATAATATCTATGGGTATAATAAGTAAGGGTATAATCAACTTATAGAAAAACTATCAGGCTAAGAGACTTTCAAAGTAAAGGAGTCATTGGCAACTTATAAAAGGGAAAGATCGTACAAAGTACATCGAAAATTACAATGTTACTTCGGTAAAGCAGATAAAACCCCCTCTGCATACGGAACACTACACTGCGCGTGGCCTGAAACGCATTTGGCCAGTATTTGTTTTCCATAACGAGCATCTGTGTTAGATAGTATCAGAGGCGCGTAAAGTAAGCGCACACAACATAACATTAAACCCAGCGTTGCATGCAGTTGACAGTAATAAATCTAAATCGCAATAAATCGCAAGTTTTGTCTGTCGGTCTGTGTTTATGTGGAAACGGGTTCGCAGAAGCGCACATAATCGCCAGGCGAGCGACGTCGGGCACTAAGCCAACCCATCAAGATGTTTGCCAACAAACCTTTGCACGGAATTAGATACTTCCGTTCTGAATGTTTTGCTTACAGAGTTACACTTTATGATGTATGTCCATTTTGAAATATTACTTATTATACTAAGTCGCTAGGCTCGCACATTCCATTTCTTGTAAATTGTGCAGATGTTCGCGACCCACAATGCTGCCCGCCTGCCTGAAACCTCTTATAGTAAAAAATTATCGAACTTGGTAACACACACACGAAATATATGTGTTCGGCGCACAACTTTCCAGACGAACGGATACGGTATGGAGCGTACCGAATCGATCGTCTATTAATAGGAATTCAGTGTCGTAAAGGCGAATATTGATGATGAAAGTAGACTAGACATCTTCATATGAACTACTAAGCAATGAGGAAAAGGTAAAGTTAATCTATAACCATGATGGATACTGCTACATAGATAAAGCACACGACAGGCGGTCGGTTCCGCAACTTCCACACTGGCACGTCCGGCGAAAAATCCTCCTAACAACTTGGTCAAGGCGAAGGGTGATGGCCGCATGGCGAATCGCCGAACAAGCAAATACTTTAGAATAGCGATTAATTTTTTCCCGTGAAAGGTTGAGCTCACTGCAATCATAGCAGATGGTTTCAATCATCCTAATGGATGTTGTTTGCATATTGGAGAGTGAGTTACGATTACGGCCATTGAAGCGGAGGATTTAGTGAAGATTTCGCTAATAAATCACTCTGTTGGAATGCTGTACATGACACATAAGTTATTTATCCATTTTTTTAATTACACCCTTGTGATTGGTGGGCAGGCAATCAATCTTGAAATATTACCTCTAGATAACCGTTGGAATACTCTCTTGAATGATGATAAACCCAAAAAGGGTCCTGACTGCAAGTCTGTCCACAAATATTGTTGCAGTCAGTAGCTAATATCGTCGTCGTAGTCAGGCTATACTAGGCCACTGCTGGACATAGCCCTCCCCAACTACGTTTGCCGAGTCGCGGTCTCCACTAAGGAACACGTTTACTCCAACGAGATATGGCCAGCTCACTGCCACTTCAACTTGATAATGCTCTGTAGCTAATATCTCCAGAATATATTCTCTGTAAAGAAATATTTAGCATCGCGAATTGTACCGCTAGAGGCTGAAGAAAGAAGGAATATTAAGGCAAACTATAATTATCATTAAAAAATGCTTAGCACGATATGGTAAATTATTGGCACTAAGCCAAAAATACTGGTTGAACGTAAAATTTTAAGCCCGCCCAAAGTAAGCCAAGAATTGAGCATGAAATAATTTTCAGCCTTATTCGGTCGTTGGCAATCAAAATGGTGAATTGTTTGGGATTATAAATCTGTTACGAGGAAATTCGTTGTCAGGATGATAAATAAAACGTATCAGACGGAACTGAAGCGTTGTGAAAAATGTAAATAGTGTTCACAAGCGTCCTCATACATAACATGTCTAATAGAATTGGAAATGTTCCAAGCTTTCCGTACGGTAATCTCATTTCAAGATCTGCAAGTAGCTACATCAGCTGTGCCCTGATTGATGGCAATTCCTTCGAAACTGCTCATTCGACGAGTCTTTCACTCCTTCACCTCCTGAGTCACCTTTCAGATGGTGTTGGACCTTTCCTATATGGATTTTTGTCGAGACAAGACAATTGCTTGCTGTCAAAATAGGGTGTCTAATGATTTTCAATTGCGCTTGAAAATCATTAGACACCCAATTTTGCACTTTTACGTCAGTAGTAAAACGTTCTTGACTCTAGTCATAAGATCTTGTTATGACGACTCATTAACACAGGTATTTCGTTGCTAAGCAACACACGTTTCGCATCTTTGTTGACTAATGTTATTGTTCTATGTGAAACTCGAGGCTTTCACAAAGAGGACAAGACACCACTCCAAACGAAATTTGTGGCGCATTGATTTATGTCACATAAGTGAAATATTGTGTTTATGTATCACATTCTGATGTGAACTGCTTTTACAATTCCTTTGCATCATGAATAAGCATAATTTTCATGTCATCGCCATTTGCATTGTTTAGTTGTATTCCAGTTATAGTTGCGTAATATTTTTAGTTAAATTATAATAATTTTAAAAAAGGTTTCAATATTACAAGTTAAAATTAACTTTTACACTGCAGACTTGTAATTAATATTAATGTCTCATTGGTATGAAGTAGCCACTGTCATTCCTACAATGTAATACATTTATGCAATTTGCAGGGCGGTGGTAGCAGAGTGGTAGAACGCAGGCCTCACATTCGAGAGGTAGTGGGTTCGAATCGCGGAATTATTTTGTGATCTATGTTACGTACATTTGTAAAATTGTAGCAGCAATACACGCGCTATCGTTGAAGGCAAACATCGTGAGGAAACCAGAGTATCTGAGGTGTTCACATATCTTGAATTTGCCAATTCGCGATGGGCACGCGTAGTAATTAAGTCCATACTCTCTTTCTGAGAAAAGACCTATGCCCTACAGTGGGACGTGTATAGACTCCATTACGTTTCAGTTGTAATAAATAGGTTTACCAATTTCTCACTGTCCACACGCTAGGCTAGGCCCATGTCATCGTGGGCGTCGGTCGGTAAAGGTCAAACATTTACTTTATGGTATTGACTTCAATTTGCTTTAGAAATTCTGCATAATACACATTCGTCATACACACATTATTATCTATACTGATAGCCGATTTGTTGTTAGCATGCTCTTTCTGTTCACTTTCTTGGCGAGGAAGCTTGGCCGCTTGCCAAATAGCGTTATTTTATTGCTATACAGAAATTATAGATGACACACGTTAAAACAACCTCTATCTTTAATGCAAAAGTAATTCGGTATATCGGAAGTCTGTGACTCATTAATTGCCTACATACACTTTTGATATCTGAGGAAATCGATATGGTGAAACTTCTGGCACAAAGAATCACGTAAGCTGAATGTAGTGTCCCCATACATAAGTTTCATTACATAAGAATGTAGTGCTTTAATTTAAAAATTTACGTGAACACGGTTACAGTAGCTAGTTTATTTTCAGACACTGCAAGATCTTGCGTAACACGGAAACTTTCTGTATTTACAATTTCGGCCGGAGTTATAAATATTTAAGTTATAAAGAGCTAATTAAAGTTCGATCTTAAACAAGCTTCTCCACACACCCAGGCCCCGCATGTTCAAGGCTGGCTTTTAATGAGTTTTCGGCTTAGTATACATTTATTGTTCTCCCCAAGGGCGGGGTTTCGGGGCTCAGTCGGACAAACTTGCCTACCTTATGTTTGGATAGGCTTTAAAACATATGGCATGACAGTATTGTTGTGGAAAATTCTCTCGCATCAATTTTGTTGGAAGAAAACTAAACCCATTTTGCCGCCCCGGCAAATATTTAACTTGATGTTAAGATTAAAGAAGCGTTTGTGTTTCATAAGCTAAGGGTGACGATAAATGGATTCGCCCCACAGCCCCACATCACCCCCCGACGAAATCAATTCCCGAAGTTACGGAATCCGGACCAACTCAATTTATATTAGTTGAAAGCCACCTACAAAGTTACTTAGCAACTGGCAAACTAACTTAATATATTAATATCCAGTATCTTAGCCGTAAAAACATGTTTTTATGTGGAAACTTTTCTGAACTACTACTAAATAAAATGTGAGGAATTCAAATGAAACCCGCAAAGTGGAATGTTTATTTCTAGACATCCAAAAACTCTTGGAAGTTGCTTGCGGAGCTTTAGATAGAAATGTTGAACATTTCCACATTTCCTAACCTGACACTTGAGGGTAATCTTGGCTTATTCAACTTTAACTTTTCGCTTTTTGTGTCCTTCAGAGTTATATTTGTGCGTTTATTTTCGTTTACGCAATTGTTCCTCCAAGTTTTGCGATGTGAGTTGGCATTTGTTTGCATTCACCGTTATTTTCTGTTACGTCGCGTAACCCTTCGTTTTTAAGTTAAGCGCAGGCGATGCTTGATGAAGTCTCTTCCTATACACGTACTCGTATTACCCGCCCTTGTATGTCGTCGAACAAAACGTGCCTTGTAGACAATGTTATTTTATCTCTGTTGATATACTTAGCCATCTTATACACCAATATACAGTAGATAAAGTATCTTGTTATCGAACTAATTACAGGATCATGTTGCTAAAGTTTGTTCGGTGGCAAACTTTTAGATTATCTGCTTCAAGCCATTACAGTTCTAAAGGGCTAACTTCTTGCGCAAGTTAAGAAGTCGTAACGCGGAAGCGTGGGACTTGGCCAAAGTTGTCGTCTCCTGTTTCTATCAACTCCGCCTTCTATTTGAGATATATATATTGCTTTTCCAATCTAACTAATTAACACGTCTGAAAGTTTACCTTTATAGTCGAACATTTTATAAGTTTTTCTTCGAGATAGTTGACCAATAACATGATTTAAGTGTTGCGTGACTGTTCAAACTTATTTATCATGTACATTCGACAGCACATCAACTTTTCCATGTTCGCAATCTATTCAGTTACGTTAAGGGCGACTTTGTAACTTAAATGTAAGGCGCTGTCGACTGTACACAATCTATGTATGGTGTATTTATGTAAGTAATTACAATGCCAATGTGCGTTTCCAATCAACTGGATACAATGGCGTTGCTTATACAATGTAATGAGGTTTCGATTTCAGAGAAGCCAGATGAAATCATCTACATAGATTATTTGAAACTAACATGTACACAAGGGACGATATTTCTAAACACAAGGGACGATATTTCTAAACTTTTCGGAATGAAGAAAAGTATCGTTTTTATCAAAGGAAGTTTGCAATTTGCACGTTGGAAAAATTCAGAAAGAATTGTCAAGAAACTGTTGGGGTGGACTGTGAAGTTTGTCAATTTGATCTTCTGCCGGGAGTTAAGCCATTCGTGGGGTGGCGGGGGAAGTATGGGGGTGTAGAGCGGCTTTCGGTGTATGCTGAATACCGCTTAAAGTTCCCGACATAATTGCTGTCTGAGTGGAAATAACTTTTGTATTACATTACCCGAGTTAATTTATGCATTCTTACATTGTTCATGGTAGCAATACTAGCTAGATGTTTGTAAGATTTCGCGTATAGTTATAAATTCATTTATATGTTTGTCAACAGCCGTACTTATACTAATGTACTATGTGCAGATACTTTGTACAAGATGCGCTGATGTTTTATTTATTCAGACAGAACTGAGTTCACCTTTAGCTCGTTTACATTTGCGTCATTGGGCCTGGAATAAATCATTAATCTTTTAAAGGGAATTAATTGTTTGAGTCACGAGCGACGATTAGTCGTGCAATAATTGCGCTGCAAACTCACGACTCGTTTCGTTTTCCACCGACCTTGAGACATATTTCCTATTTGTCTATTCAGCCCATGATCATTGGTCTCTTATACTCATCCATCACACCATCCCCAGTCCCGACCCGATGCCTTCCCTTCGCTATTGCAATCTCGTCAAACCCTATGTTGTCAGGATGTTAGAAATTTATTTATAGTCTTCGGTATTTTTTCACAATTTCTGTTTTCGTTTCTTCTATTCTTCCAGTTGATGTCATCCGTTTCTTACTCCATGTTGTCCAAAGACAGTGTGTCATTGTCGTGGACATTTAGAAGACATTTATTTAATTCGTTTTTATTACTTCCTGTGATTGTTGAACATAATTATTTGTTTACACTATTTTTATTTTTAATGCACTAACCCGTGCTAAGGAACAAATTTAAAAACCTATTTAGAGGCTAAAAATTTTTTTTTCACCCATGCCGGGATTCGAACCCGCAACCTCTGGCACGGATAGCCAGAGGTTGCGGGTTCGAATCCCGGCATGGGTGAAATTTTTAGCCTCTAAATAGGTTTTTAAATAATTATTTGTTGTCGAGTTCCCAATTTTCTGTTTGCTATTGGCACATACAGTAGCAGTTTTAGTACTTGATAATCTAAGAACTATTCTATTCACTTTTTGCCGAGCTTTTTGATTTATGGCTGTTCATATTATCATCGTATGGACCAAATATGTAGTTACTTACGACTTTACGAGATAGGTTCAAATTATTATTTGAAGCCTCTTCTGCGAATGTTTTTTTTATTTCTCAATCTTTGTAAACATTAAGAGAAACCAAAGCATCTAGATCAGATCTTGTAAAATTTCTTTTCACTGGCAATATCATATATTTTGATAAACCAGTTTAGCGAAGGTTATCTTTGTTATTAGCAAAGCATGTCGGCGTGTTGTGCGCATTCCACTTCGGGCGAAATCCATTTATTATTGGAGGCGCATGATAACGATAAGCCAACGAGGTCAGACGAGAGCGCGCAAAAAATAGAAACTCGACGGGACCGAACAGCGCGCGTGACTAAAAGAACCAATGCAACCAAGATGGCGTCGTTGACTGGCTTCTCTGTCTAGCTAAAGTACTGCCGCTGACTGACCATCTCCTTCACACAGATTTGTCTGCCGTTAATTTTTTGCTAACTACCCAGATTTTTTTCTTTTCCACGTTTTTATTGTGGCATTTCACGAGGCGAGAGCGGCAGCCGCGATTTTAACGCTCTTTTAATGTCCTTTTTGGCGCGTTGCGCAATCGCTCGTGGTTTTGTGTGTTTAGTTAATAATCTTCATGAAAATGAGACCTACTTCCGCGAGGTTTTCTTCCATTATCTTTATAATTTTTAGCGGTTGTTATTATGTTGCGGCGCGGTGCTCCGGGCCAGGCTGGCGGAGTCGTTAACTACATTAGCATGCAAGCCTAAACAGAGACGGGCGTCGCGATGCGTATCCAAAGTGGAATGATAAAGAACCCTTTGCATTATGTATGCGAGGTCCCAGGGCTTGTTTGCGCTGCCACATCGCCACAGGAGGGAGTTACATAACGGAATTTACCTTTTTAGGTTAAGATTGATGCTCGATCCCGTCCGCCTCTATTAGCTGTTGGCACGCGGGGCGCATACCAAAGCTCCTGTACGAGACTGACCCTTAAAGCTTATGAAATTTCCGAGTAAAAGGGATTAACAACGGGCTTCTGACAACGTGACCTCTTTACATGTTATAACATTTTCTTTGTATAATCGCTATTAGCCCAGATGATAGAGGCTGTTGGCTTGGAATTTTATAAGCGTGGCCCGACAACGTTAGCAAAAACAATTTTAATTTAATTGGTTCGGTTTAGATTTAAAGCCGACATTAATATTTTGGACACAAAAAGTAGTTGAATAGCTGATTGTATGTAACAATAGCTGAGAGCAGGTAGAGCATTACACAAAGCATAACCAAAGTGACACAAAAAACTGTTGGAGCCACGCAGACGATGCACACACGCTCGGCCAGCCCGGTGAGACGTGGCAACGTCGCACACTACAGAGAATGTTACAAACTCGTGGAATAATGACTCACACGAGACTTGTGTTGAAGAGAAACATGTGGTTTTGATATAATTAACTACCTACACACTAATGACTGTTCCATAAATGAACTCGAATGCTTTGTTAAGATAGTCACGATAATAATGAAGCAATCGCCACTTCATGCGTACTAGATCAATATCCACCGTTTGTTGTTTGTCGTTGAATTTCTTAGTTAACTACAGGATATGATATCCTGCTTGCCAATGTTTCTAGAAGATCTTGGTGTTGTATGAAGGAAATGGACAATGCAAGTATCTGGCACATATAGGAGTTCGCGTGGACAACGTGTAATAAATTCATTCTTTTGACATTAGGTGCGCCATTTCCTACAGTGTAAGAGCAACAAATAATATCTTTAGCGTCTTCAAATTCAACTAAAGAAAACTTTCTTGCAAATAAATCTTTGTTTATGCAACGAAATGTTCTGTTTGGTGCAACGGTTTGCTCAAATGTAACGTCACTAAGAGGTTTTAAAAAAAAAATCATTGCATCTTAGCGATATTGTTCCACGAATACCATAGAATCGGCTTCGCTTTAACGTTAAACACAGCATGAGGCTGTTTATACGCCCGATACGGTACCAACCGTTACTACATCACCTACACCTACAACATCAGACCACTCTATTCTGATTTATCTTTTGAAAGGGGTAAGCGATGAACGACGATCGATATTTTGTTTCGTATCGCAGGGTGGAATGTGGGGGAAAAAAGAGCACGTGATCTGCACGAATTGTTTCAGCTGATTGACGCGCTGTTGCCAACGGCCTGGCACCACGACACATGACGCTTTCGGAACGAGCCAGATCCAAGATGGCCGCCAGCGTTCCCGCCATTCGCTTTCCCACGTTGCGGGCCAATCTGCATACTTTATTCTTGTTCCTGTTGTTTTGTACTGTGTGCATCGTGACTTTTTGCATTTATTGTAGTTTGAAACAGTACGATGGATGACGAAATCTTGTTATCAGCAGTCAGCTTATTGACTTAACCATGATGATCACTAAACTACTAGAGCGTCTCGTTTATTTTTGTAGGTATGAGACGATAAAAGTTAAAACACACATGGCAAACCACAGCCATTAGCTAACATGTGTTAACACGTTAGTCACTACCTCCTCGAAGACAGCAGATGTGGAATAAATAAAGCATACGCACAATTCTATCAATTATATGTAGGGTTGCCAGATGTCCGGTATTTAAGCGTACAGTCCGGTATTTTCGAGGTCTGTCCGGTAAAAAATAAATGGTCATACCGGACAGAACAATGTCCGGTATTTTGAGGGAAAGTACCTAACGGCTGAAGAAACTCAGGAGTTTAAAAAACACGCCCTGATTGCTTATCAACGAGCTGTTGCTTATACGGAAAAGTGGCTCCAGTTCGAAAATGAATTCGGTGTTTAGAAGCTTCAGTTGCTTGGACCTTGAACGCGGTCTACCAATTTTGGACCAACTAATTGAATTGTGTCCTCTAACAAGAAGCAACGACACTAAATAAAAAATATTAATTTAAAAAATCGTATTTTCTTCGATATCAACCTATGTATGTCCCCACTGCTGGGGCACGGGTCTCTTCCTGCATCGGAGGAAGGTTAGGCCATACTCCACTACGGGGGCCAAGTCCGTGGAGTTTTGTAAGACAGTGGCGGGCCTTACTGTCAGAAGTTCTCAAGCCGCCCATAAGGCCGCTGACATAGCTTAACGACTGCCATAACATGGCAGCCGGCACCAACAGCTTAACGTGCCTTGCGAAGCACGGAAGCGCTCGGAAAAAATGCCACTAGCGGTAGTCACGGGACGGTCACCCATCCTGCACCTGACCGCGCCTGTTCTTGCTTCACTGAAGTGATTGATTCCAATCACTCGGTTCGGCTAGGCCACGAGCGCTTCGTTTTTTCTTGCGACCTAGTATATACCTGTTGGGGTTGTCCGGTATTATTTCGCGACTCACCTGGCAACCCTAATTATATGAAATGAAAAACTTAAATGTAATTTTATTCGTACACAAATGTTTACATAGTGTGCTACAATTTAAGAAACTAAATGTTTTCAAAAATATATAGTCATTAGTTGCCTCTGCATATACCAGAACTCTGCATAATTATGATTGCTCGGCACGTTCAATTGGCTCACCTAATTAATATTTCAGAGACTATTTATCATAAATTCATAACCAACTATGATTCAACAAATTATCGTTTAGATCCAATCTATTTTATATCCCAGTATTGTTATGTGCATGTGATATTTAATTTACATTTTTATTATCTAAGCTATTGTTCTCGGTGTGCCGTTAAGCCGGGGCTATTCACATTGTTTCTTTACTTCCCGCGGCCGACACATGATATCATGCCCATTATTCTTCCACCCTCATATCTAAATAGACGTTGTGTGCACATTTCCTACTCATTCAAATATTGACACGGCCGTTATCTTGATCCTGCATAAGTATTTCTTGAGTCTAAAAATCATATCCAGTAATGATGCCATTCATTCCGAAGATGTTGCTGCGAAGGTTATTGAAAGGTCAATAGAGTTATTAAAGCCGACATTTAATGCCACTAATGATACAGTCTGAACTGAAGCAATTAAAAGTTCTTGATTAAAGGGCCATTGTATGTATTAAATAATATTCTTGTTTCAGTAACGACCCACACCCGTTTCTCTTCCCATGCATAAAACATGAAGTGAATTGCGAACACCGGTCGCTTGTTAGGTGACCAACGAATATTTCTACAATTATTTACTGGTTTTAATTTAATGGCATACAGTGCTGGTGCTGGTAGATAGCCCAGTACTAACGAGCGGGGATGTGTGTCACGGCTAGTCCACACTGCAAGACTACAACCTCTCAACGTTCATACATATTCAGGAGGTGCCGGACTTTGAATATAGGCAGTCAGTCGCCATTCGCCATTGGCCTGGCGTAATACGCTGCATACTAAACGTTAGCAGAGCGCGCAGTGAATTAGAATCAACTAACTCTAAAATGGACAGTCAGTCGAAATTTCGCAAAGCCGCGAACAGGAAATACAAATTTGCACAATAAAACCATTATGTAGAGAAACTATTTTTGTTCGTCGCGCTCGCTTGTTGGTAGATCAAGGAAAAGGATACCAATGTATGTGAGTGTGTGAAGTGTAAATAAATAATATGCGTATCGCAGGCATTCCTTTTATTTGAACGTGTAGTGTGTCCACATCGTAATCGCCAGCGTAGTGTGACCCACTTGCTGTCTGATAAAGGTTATCACATGACAACCGTGATGTATTGGTTGTGCAATTTCGTTATCTATTCTAATTATTTGTACAACGTTCTCTTTCGATTTATAATCACCGTGGTAGTTGTCTTTGGTTGTCCTTGTAAACGTGTTCTTTGTTCTACATAGTCCTAACATGCTTCGTTTTTTCTACTCAACTTGAAGTGTTTGTTCAGGTTACGCAAATAATATTAATTTGTAATATTCTTGCCACGTTATTCATTGTGTAGGGTTATTTTAATATGTTTTGGTTTATTCGCAAAAGATAATTTGATAATCATACTAATTCATAATGAAAACATTCATCTGACTGATGAGATAACGAATTCCTTAACAACATAATTGATACGTGGTATAAATAGAGTTGCTCAGTCTCATTATTTATGGTAATGACTTAAAGAATTCTTACCGTTTATAATTCCATTCGACTCGGCGAGCAAGATAAAGCGGCTCGCTCGGTTGGTCAAGGTGACCTTCCTCGTTGAGTCTCACACACAACTTTACTTACCGACTACCTATTCAATGCAAATTTACTTTTCCACGACTTTGACTCTCAGAACGTAAATCAACGTTATCATGCGATTTTGATTTGCGTCCAAAAAAATACACGGCGTGGGCGTGGGCAAATAAATCATTAGCTATGACGTTCCTTTTGAAATGCATCGGGCAGTCTTTAAATAACAAAAGAAAGGAGCACGTGCTGCTGTCCACGGGCGGCCATTTTGCGAATGTATAAATAGCAAGATGGCGTCGGGCAGCCGGCGAAAGTACTCGGTAATTATGAGCGAGTGGATTGGAAGGCGAGCTGAAACGGAACGCGGCGGGATCTATGCCTGCCTGCCTGATGCCGCACGCAATGCTTGGCTTGATTTATATCGCTCTCTTGTTTCCACTCGGCCGATTGTTCTCGCTTTATGTTTCTCGGCGCTCGTTCTCTCATTGTTCCCAGCGACCATGGGAATCTGAACTCACAGGTTTCGAGTGACCTTTATTGCCTGACGTCGCTATTATTGTATTGAATCGAATTTTAATTTCAAGTTCACGGTGGTATTTATTCCTTTTGTTATATTTATTATTATTATTTGGGATTCTCTGTATGATTGAAATACTTTGTTAGTACAGAGCGTTGAATTACTAAGTCATCCGCTTTAAGATAGTTAGAGAGAATGTTGCGGTTTTACAATACCAATAAGGTTTATAGAGACGTAATAATAAAACCATCTCGGGAAGCAAGATCTGCCTTGAGCTATTTCCATTTTATAACTGCCTGACAACGTCGACGCCCGTTCTGTTTATAAAAAGATAACGTTCGCCTTCCGCGAAGCCGTTTCCATCGACGAAAATATATCCTTTTAATATATTATTCTTCTGTATTTGTAGTTGTATGTTACTTGCGTATATTGTATCCCAGTTGTGTAAATATTAAATTATAATATCGATGCGATCAACGCGATAACAGTTTGTATTATCTGTTTCGTAGATAAACAACATCGCGCCACTGTTGAGTCAGGTAAAAAAATACATCGAAATTGCTGTAGACAAAGAGAGCGTGTAGCGGCTGAATAGCGGCTGAAACATTAGCCAAGTCAACGATTTTAAGATTCGAAAAACATTTAAGTATTTTCGAAGCGAGTATTTTCGCAGAGGTCGTTAGACTTAAAAAGGCTTCTTCGAAATATGTTGAGGATAGTCGGTGTTAATTTATTGTAATTTATAGCCAAGGCGTGCTTGGTATTATCAGCTGCCTTGCACTACCTACAAAGCTCCTTAATAACCTTGGGTAAGTTGATATAGAACCGGACCCTACTGTATGCGTGGGTGGTTTGCCTGTTGTTATATTATTACACATTTATTCCTTTCCTTGCATTATTTTATTACACTAATTGATAATAGGCAAGTTAGACAGACAACATCCACGAACATCATTTGTTGCCAGCACGCCAACGACGGAACGAGCGACCTCATTTCACAATATTTTTTTAAGTCATTCCACGTCTTTTTAAATGTGATTTTTATACAAACGTGGACTAGTGGACTTACTTCACGGTTGTTGGAGACTATTAGATAATGTAGCTGCGGTTTCTTTTTAAAATTAGTAAAAAGTTTACCAAAATTTCTACAGTCGGTGAACACTTTTTAGAAATAAGTAACCGTTTTTGAAAACTGGATGCGGTGGGCCGTAAACATTTAGTGGAGGTTTCACATTGGAGCAAAGCTCAGAGGAATGTACATTCTTCTTCTTCTTCTTCTTCAGTCTATATTATGTAGTCCACTGCTGGACATAGCCCTCCCCTAATGAGCGCCATAGCGCCCTGGCTTCAGCTTCAAATTTACATTTGTCTTTTTGAAACCAGGGACACTATTTTGACAGTGTTCTCGGGCACTTTAGGTTCTATTGTAATTGTGTTTTAGTTTAGAATAAAGTGTTAATGACGCGTTACATGGTGTTTGGCCACGTGACTAGATTGTTGTATATAACGAGCACAGGTTTTGTTCAGACTATTATATGGCCTCGATAAGTTGAATGACTGATTGATATTTATTGGTTTCGCTGCTGAATTATTACTGTGTTTCAACTTTGCTTATCGGCATGTTCGTTTACTGACAATTGTTGCATTTGTTTTTTCGAGATAACGAGTTTATTTTCATATCTTGTTTGTTAACGTTGTTGATTACGACGTTCCTAACATCGTAATCATGGTCTTAATTAGCATTAAGTCAAATAACTTTGTTTTTTAGGTCACACCTTTCGTTTGTTTATTCTCTTAAGAGTCCTTCCGCTTTTAGATCTGGCTTTTATATCGTCAGTCAACATAATTTGACCTAATATCGTGGGCTATGTGTAAACGGTAATATTGAGTTCACGAAAACACATCTATTTCTAGAATTTCCCCTACTAACGTCGCCCAGCTGTGTTGAACTTTTGCCGGCTATAATATTGTTTGTTTGATCAGATAATATGCTACTATGAAATTAACCAAATGCGGGTAAGGCTCAATCAACAGTTAAGAAAACCGTGGCTAGATGAGTGATGCTACGCGGGTGTAGAATACCTAGACTATTAGCATTTCTGCATTGTGGATTCCAATTTGCTCTTCATAAACTTAAATTATTACTTTGACACATTCCAATTTCAATTACCATGAAACATTGGACATTATAGACTACAATAGTTCAGTTCTCTTGTTAATCGTCAAAATAAAGTTCACGACTTGTTTGCAAATAGTTTCTTATTGGCACGATCTGGTTAGTGCCTACTCGGGTGTTTCATTAATGCTAACCGGTGGGACGACATCCGTTAATGTTCTTGTTGTAGAATGCGCAAACCCGTTGTCTATGCACTTTATAGTTGGCAATTAGAAAGCGGGAGAATTATGTACGAATGATTATCTTATGTTGTCAGCTAATTGAACTAATCAATATTTTTCGTGGAATATAGCATAAATGCACAAACAAAATTTTCGCCATTAAAGTTGAATTATAGGTGACGATGATATTGGATGATTCAGATGTTTGCAGTCACCTCGATACAACAGCGATGACTCAACAAAACTACTCAAATTAATGACCACGTGGGATATTAAACATCAAGCAAAAACTGGAGAACCATTCCAGGATTTTAGTGTTCCATTTGCAATCTCAGGTTTCCTTGAATCCACTTTCAGATAAGGTTATGTTGGCTTAATTTCTTGCTCGTTCTGGATCCAGTTTGTCCCATGAAACGGGTCTGCTTGCCCGGTGCTCGCATACCAATCAAGAAAGGCACTCGGAGTTGTTTGAGCCGGGCCCTTTATGGCAAAAATGGCATGTGTTTTTTTATGTCTACGAGCATATGCGGTGAGAACCGGTATGTAAGGTGCATTCTGTACATTGTAAGCTCAAATAATTGCTTTGGCTGCGTTCCTGTTATTAGCTGTGTCGTGTTCGGAAAAGATTGAATCCTCTGTTCAAATGAAACCATTCGATCGCCAAAACTTCACAATTCTATTTAGCCAATATCAATTTACAAATAAAGTTATTAGAATTAACAGTTACTTATGATGTATGATTATATATTATGATTTTTTCTCTCGGATTATATCAATGTTGCCTTGTAACTCAGTTTGCCTCAGTTATTTATTAAATATCACAATTTGTCTTAATAAATGATTAATTGAAGACCGGTTTACTGTTACGATGATAAATCCCTTCTATCCATCTACGCTCACTACGGCCGACCACCTGCGTTTCCAACCTACAGGCAATGAACTGTCTAGATGTGACTATCGGAAACTAGGATTAGTTGGATGCTTTGATAATCTTTAATGGATGTTTCTATTTTAACGAGTATGTCCCATGAACTTTCGCTGTTTATCATGAGTGAATTTTAGAAAACTTAATTTCTTGGAGAAATCATAGTTATCTACTTCCAAGTATCCAAACATCTTTCGACAAAGTGATTGTTTCCTTGCCTATCATTATGTACAATTTACACGTTGCTTAGTCAACATAACTGAAGTGTTTAACAAGCGAGACAGGTGGTTATGGTAATATCTAAGCATCGTGGCATATAGTAATGTGATCGCTAGTCGCCTTCAGTTTTACCTACACCATTGCGTAACTGCACACACTCGACCGGTTCTCTCTGAAATGTCAGTCTGCTCATACGGGTCGTGCAAATTCGTATTCGCAGCTGCCTCTTGGCTTACACCTACAATTATGGATATCAGGTTTTTTCCATTGAATTAATTGCATGTGTGTCGCAAGATATTTATGACTTCTTGGGCAACGGCGGACCGCCTTCCTAAATTGGTTTGGCTTTTTCTCGCCGGGACATGATTGCCTTTTTCGTTCTTTGTAGGTGTTCTCAGAATCTAGTGCACGCCCGGATGCTCGCTAACATTCTATGGTCTACTCTAAACTCCTTTTCTTCTCTGTCTTCGTGTCTAGCCTCGTCTTCTACTTTTGGTTTCTGGTCATCTGTTTCTATTACGTATTATTTAAAGTACCTTTGAATATAATCGTGAAGATAAAGTTGATTAGACCCATAAACACGATGTTAATCAAATTCGACATATCAACAATAGATGACTCGGCAAATACCTTAGGGTTGTTGAACCGACAGATGTACCTTGTATCCCTACAGGGAATTGTCGTCGTTCACATGCGGGTATCCACCCGCTATGTGGCAAACACCGGGTGCACAGTAGCATGCCCGATCCCCACACCTGCTTTGGCCAGGATGCTACTTTTATTTTATACAAAACAACAACCGCTTTTTTAGTAGCAATTGATAAAATATTTGTAAAATAAAGTGATCGGGAATGATCATGTCACAAAGTTGCAAACTTTCTTGTTTGTGAAATTTTCTAAATCTACGTAGAAGCACAAAAGCAAATTAAAATTACTGTAAAACAATGTCTTTAATTATAGTAGACACAGCGCAAAATCTAAATTAAATCCAATGTTATTGAGGAAACGGCCGTTTCTATTTTTCTGCTTCTCATAAATATTCAGAAGTCATTAGGTAAAGAGTTGTTTGACCTTTACGCAGCCAGTAGATTCCATTTCGGTCCAAGAGTTTTGTTTTGGCCTCGTTTGGGCTTGCTAATTTTAAATTCATGAATAACATATCATATTAAATTTTTATGTTGCGGTCTAGTGTACAATAAGGAATATTCTAATCTCATCTTTGCTCGTTGTAATAAATTATTATGTTACATAGTTGTTTTAGACTTTTATCGTAGACTCGTAGTATATTTTATCTGTCCGTATGTCCTTGCTTTATTTGGTAAAATCTTGAGAAACACCTCAAAACTGAATACACAGATTTCAAATGTTGTTTTTTATTGTTACAGGCACACCTCCAGAAACTGACACGTGTCTGGAAACTAACAAAAAAGGTAATGACTACGTATACATTATTCAGTTTTAAGCAACATTCGGAAAGCCACTGGCTGAAGAATAAGTAGAACAATTGATTTGATTCCAAGAAAATATCATCATAATCAACTACATATTTCTACTATCTTCATCTGGATGTAAACAAGTAGTAATAAATTTTCCTCTAATATAAAAAATATAGGGAAATTGGTTCATTATCTTACTGATGTAAATTCCTACGTTTACATTTTCTGCAATGTAAGTATGTGAAGAAAATAGACATCAGCTAAGTATTTTATTTAATCGATTTCTGATCTATAATCGGCTTATCCGTCGAAACGTAAAATAAAGTATTGATCAAAATATGTTGATAAGTCTCAGGACTTGTTAGCTCCCGTAGGTGGTGATGAAATACAGGAGCAGGTATCAACTTATTTACTTGATCTCCGCTCCTGTATTTACGATTAAGACTTTACAATACCAAATGAAGAGTCACTGTCGCCAACGAATATTAACTCTACCGTCACAGTCACGAAAGAGTTGACTTATTTTTTCCTGCGTGAAGCTTTTATTAAATTATGCGCATCGGTGAATTGTTTGCGTTAAAAAACGAGATCGCCGTCATTTTACTTTCAAATTCATATCTTTGTTTGTCCAGTAGAGGCTAATCTGCGTATGGATGGGCGCGCTTGCGCTAGAAACTTTAAATTCAGACCGGAGGTCATCACGGACGATTCAAAATAACACACTGTGATATGTTCGTGTGTTTGTTTCGTTTATTGATGAAGCAGGGGTCGGTACTTCATGAAAAATGCTTTAATTTCAATCATATGCTAGGCTTTGCTTGCCTCAGCGAGCAGCTGCGGAGTTGCTACTTTTGGCTAGATTGAACATCATATTTAGCCCACGTCTGCCCACTGCTAGATTACGTGACTTATTTAAAGTAGTGGTGTTAATTCTTCCTTATTGTCACTTTTGAAATCTTTTTTAATCGAAACCACTGATATGTCCGACACAGTATATTTTACTACAGTATATGTTGCTCCGATAATCTAAAATTCAATATGGCAGCCGGCTAACGGGGTCGGCTCTTTATTACCTACACATCGGGTATTTACAATATGTCATTAATTATTCATAGATTTTCCTAGTCATCGGTATATGTGCATTTATTTATTTTATGCGGATTATGACGTAATGGGTTAAATCAATCTGTTGGATTGTGGACTCAATAAGAATATTGTTACTGGATGATTTATATTCTTAACTAATGCTGTTTACCTACATACTTTTCCCAATTTAAGCTTCGTGGAGTTAGAAGCCCCATTATGAATTATTCCGACTGAAATGTTCCAGAAGTTACAACCTTTTACTTAGGTATTCCCGTAACAGAAGTTTGAGTAAATTGTTTACATAAATAGAAACAAAACAATCTCGGCAGCCTTTTTTCAGTAGCCACGACGTTGACACGTTTCAAGGCATGCCACTCTTTCGCCGTTACCTAACTCAGCTGCGTAAACTTTATAAATAACTCTTAAACTCGCGAACCCGAAGCAAAACAAATTTTCGCAACATGTTTGTGTGTTTTCGCAAAGTTTGTTCACTTGCGACATTCGAGGAAAATCTTCGAGCAACACTTAGTCATAAACAGGCGGCATGGCAATGTCACCTCGACGATGCTAATTAGTACTTAAGATAACTTCCAAATATATTGACTATTCATCGTCGTTTTTATGAATATGGACATGTAAAACAACGGGCAAAAAATAAAAACCATTTTATACGCAAAACCGGTCGGAGCCTTCCAGTTTTAAATGTTTTTTGTGTGTGTCATCGACTCTCTTATAAAATGTAGATGTAATTTTAATGAATATTCACCGCACGAATAGCCTGAAACGATTTTATGCCGGTGTTATTATATTATGTGGACCGGTTTCTCTCGTTTATTTTTTGTCGAGGGTAAGAGCGCTGTGATCCACTGGCTGGGCGGACAACGGATAAAATCGGCTCTTCGTTGTGGTTAAATGAAATATCTAACTATAGCGAGGCAGCAGTGCGACCTTTTTATATAATATTCATTTATTTGTGACTTGCTGTCTTAAGATGCTCTCTGTTTTTATATTGTCACGCCGGTTGTAATTATTGAAAAAATAAGTCTGTTAGTAAATTAAATTAAATCTGTAGTATCTTCAAACCCGTGTTTCCATCAATATTCATGTAGTCTTCTCATACTGTCTACCGCTAACTATGAATATCTGTGTATGATCATGTAAGATTATCTTGGCTCTGTATTATGTATTGTTCTAAATACATTGCGATGTGATTATTTAAAGAAAAAACTTTGTTTATACTTACTTAAGGTATCCTTTATTTTTAGGGTGCCGGACCCGATTGGTGACTTTTGATAACCCGACGTTTGTCTGTCGGACCTATAAAGAGATGTATCATTTGAACCGTGATAGCTATCTAGCTAATTGAAATTTACGCATGTTATGCACAACAAGGTTTTTTTTATGTAGCTTATATAGTTCCCTTCTGTCAGAGAGGGAGACGAGGTTAATAACCACGCGTGCAAACCGCGGATTGGCAAATTCAAGCGCTTACATTTGTGAAAATTTCAGGAGGTTTCCTCACGATGTTTTCCTTCGCGATTAGCGAGTGGTATTGCCACTATTGTAACTTCACAAATGTAATACAAAACAAAGTCAATGTACACGCCGGATTCCAACCGAAGGTGAAGCTGGCGTTCTACAGATCCGGTACCAGCTCTCTTAAAATATATAAAAAACACAGAAATTGAAGATACCCATACTTGATACGCATTTTTTTTACTTACTGTCGACGGTGATTCTGCCATCGTGGTGAAAGGATTGTTAGCTACTTTGAAAGACGTTCATTGAATAAGCTCATACCCTTGCTCACACACACTCACGCACTCACACATCACACCATAAGAGAGTAGATATAGAACGTACCGATCCAGTGAAAGTACAAATACGAACCTCCACGACTAATTTGAAACGAATCTAAAACGTGAGACGAATTTCATAACTCCGTCCGTACAACTCATTTAACTGGTTTTGATATCGCAATAGAATCGTAGACTCACATTGTTACGTGTTTGTTAAGGAAATAAAGTAGATTTTCGTATCGGAATATCAATATTAGTCTCATGTTTTATTTATAACTATAAACATTCAATCTGCGTTTCCTAATATTCAACATGGCGCTCCTCGTGTTGTAAATATTTTAGCGTCTAATCTTTTAGGTCAATGTTATGGTTATTCTTGGCCCTTTTTAACCGACTTCGAAAAAGGAGGAGTTTAGTATTTCTTAACGATTCTCGATACTCATACATAGTTATTTCCATTTTTATGTACAATAAAGTGTTCTCTATCTATCTATATATTAAAGGGGTCTAATCGATTAATTATTAGGTAAATAAGGCAATTAAGTTTTACCTAATAAATAATAGCTATTAGACCCGTTTAATATATTCTTTATTTATTTACATGAATATTGTAACATAACAGTAAAACTTCACCCAAGCGTTACAATATTATATCAGAGCACTACCTGTCATACATTTTCTAGCATTCTCTTACATGCCTTCACCACACTTTCAATCCCATCCGCAAATACATCACATCTATATAAATGTGAAGGAGGAGTTTATCAATTAGTCGGGATCTTTTTGTTATGTATGTTCCCCGTTTACTCGAAGACGCATGGGCCGATTTGGAAAAGTCCTTTTTGTTTTTTTATTGGAAATGGTAGACTTCACGGGTGGTGCTATAGTCACACAGTAAGGATCCGATCCTGGCCAAATCGATGGAACCCTTCGAATTTTAAAGGCACACTTGAAGAGATTTGGATGTTTTTATAGTGATTCGCGCATTTGCTTTCGGAAACACAATTTGGCGGAGTCGAAGTGATATTCACCAAAAATCGTGAAATTATTATTTCTTAAATAAGAACCGAATTCAAAACACTCCAGCACAAAAAGCAGAGACATGATATAAACGAATATGACCTTCATCTTCGACGTAGGTATTCTAGAAATATATTTTGCAGTCGTTGCCCAAAATATATGTTCTGGACTTGTAACTTGGCACCGGCTCCAAACTATACTTTTTCAATTACTCCTTTCAATGATTTCTCTGTTTTAAGTCCTGTAGTGTTGAAGTCGGGTTTTATTTTATTTAAAAATGTTACCTGTTCAAAGGTCTGTTGTTTGTCAATCTAACCGGTTTTGAATAATCCGCGGTTGAAAGTACCCGTATATCGCCAGGGCCAACGAACTTTCGTCTAGCTAGTTAATCTAATGGCTAACCGTCGAGTTCTCTCCAGTTACAAGCCGCTTCCTGATCTTTATCTTCCAGTTTACTGACATTAACTTAAAAACCTATTTAGAGGCTAGAAATTTCACCCATGCATGGAAAAATTTTTAGCCTCTAAATAGGTTTTTAAATTTGTCCTTAGCACGGGTTAGTGCATTAAAAATAAAAATAGTATAATGACATTAACTTGTATTAATTTGTTTTCATTGTAATTATCTTCGGCTCTATCTAAAACTTTGTTTTTACGTTTTGCTACTCGTCATAATATGTATTTGTCTTCTCTATTATTAGGCGTTACGTTACAGATGAACATCTTTGACTTCAGATTTGAGTACTCTTATTGTTTTTGTTGCATCATATTGTTTTGTTTTTAAGGAACCACTATTCTTCATCTAAACGTTTAAGTGAAAGGGTTCTTTAATCAATCAGGCCTACTATTAAATTAATCGATTGAAATAAGAGATCGAGGTCCATATCCATGCAGTCTAATCTTAATCATTCATCGCTTAGGGACATTATCGTGGTATCGTTCAACTAATGCCAGGTCTGTGCTCGCCACCTGTATCAGGACCGGTCTGTTAACTTCTCAACGATCCCTAACGTCTACTGCCATTTATCTCGACACCTGTACTGGAGGAAAATAGCATTTATGGCAAAGTGCTAGAGCAGTTGATCGGATGATGGTGGCATACTATAGTATCGTTATGAAACATTATTTATTTTATGGTCGCAATGATTTTATTTACCGCTTGCGCAATAATTACCCTGCTGGGAACGGCACCGTTTGCGTACCTCATCTCCCCTTCTGTTGCTAATAACTCCTCCACATTACATTTTTGTTATAAGCCGAACCGAGAACGGCTATAAAAAACTGGTCTGGCGTGTTCCGATGAAATTATTAGCCTACAGCTAAAGCATATTAAAATACTTTTAAAGTAGCTAGTTCATCACATAAATTGATATGCTTGTAGGATTTTTATACTTGCCTCAAAAGACATTCAGTAATGGTGACCTCACCTTTCCTTTCTTACTCTAGTCCCAAGAATTTTATTAGCTACAGTGTGATTTACATATGAATCTATTGAATAGGGCCATTGATCTTGAAACTCGTGAGAGTGAGTAGCCGGACATTGTGTGTGTGTCAGTCAAAAGCGCCATGTTTGGACCGTTGCGTCGATCGGATCGACTCGAGACTATACAACATGGCGGACGGCGGCAAGCGTCACGACTTTTAAACACCCGCAAGATTATCTTCAGCACCATCCTCAGCCTCCATAGACCTTACAACGTTGTGTTAAAGGCTATATTTGCTTTTTTGAAGGGTAATGTTAAGTATGCCGAGTCGATCGCTTAAGTGTAGGCGGCTACTTTCTCCTAACGGGACTTTGGCCTGCTCTGGCGTCGCTGCGCAGACGCTGATTACGATTACGGCATCCATTTTGTTCTTTATTATCTCGGGCCACGTTCTGATGATGATAAGATAGTAACAAGCTAAGTGCCAGGTTTGATTGGGAATTAAATCTTGTTCTTATTTCTACGGGTAGAGGCTCTCACTGCCCTTTAGGGTCATTGTTGAATTAATGGAACCCCAGGTTTCACGATTTTTGTGTTAGCACAATATATTTAGACGTGATCCCTATGATAAAAACAATCCAATCTCAATTGAAAGTCTCAAAATCTTGAAATGGAAAAGTTTTTTTTTATCAAAACAAATTGATCTTACTCGTACCTATCTGTCGTCGCGGCGAGCTCTACGCTAATCAGTCACGATACATTACCGATGACAAATGGACAAAATTACGACGTCGGAGAGACGAGTCGACGACCAGCCTCGTTTCTTCACGGACTTGCCAATGATATACATGAATAGTCAGTGTCCATCAACGTCGTGTTCCCCCGAGTATGAAGCAAGCAGCTCAATTGATTTGCTAAGTAGTAACTCGCGTTTATGTCTTGCTTTCGTTGTTATGTTGCAAGAATTCGCATGCTCATATTATTCATGAGCGAATTTAGCAAGTTAAAGATAATGAACTGGCTAGGACTGATTTTCTTTTTATTTTAAATAGTCATTCAGAGGAGTAGGGGTCTCGTTCTTTCGTAGGCTGGAACTAAGCCAAATTGTCATGATTTCTTCCTCACATAATATATTTAATTTGGCTGTGTAATTTAATGAGATGTCTTGATAGATGAGTCATGCATGAGTAAAGAGTTCAATTGCAAATTCTAATAGTTCTTTAGGTGAGTGATGTCATCGTTTCGCACAGCAATAGATTATTGCTAACTAACATGAAACGTGAATGTTCCTCCCATCGAGCGCACTACGATTTTAATAGGAAACACTTAAAGAAAGCAATTCGTTTGCGTGTCTTCCAGCTCTTGCCTGTAACTGGTTATTTATTTGAAACTTCATTGTATTGATTTCCTTTCCCTTTATAAAAAAAAACTCGCTTTATTGTGCGTTTGAAAGCTCACGCGGGCACAAAGCGTGGAGAACTGGAGACAACAAAAAGCTACTGCGCACATTGTGGTAGTTTCAGCCCGAGTTGCATTATTTCATATCCCATACGCAGTGTAAGAACGGCGAGGACGAAACGCACATGCACGATACACGACAGATGTTTAGGGTTGTTTTTCAAATGTATTATTACACTCCCGTGCCGCCCTCGCGTCTCCAACCGTTGACCCCTTTATCGCCGAGGGTGCACCTCGAATCGCCAGTTTGCTCAATCCTTTACAAAGTGCATTACCTTCATCAGACACTACACTTATTACTGACCCGCTTGCAATCAATCTTCCAAGGTAACTTTTGTTTAGTTTTATTATTTCTCCCAGGTAGTTCTTATTACTTACATGTTGACAGCGGACTGGCGTGGGCGAACACGTGTTGTGGGGCATTTGTGTCCCGGTATACACTTGCTGTAGACATGTGATGGGTGGACAGGTTAGAGGGTATTTCTAGGAACTCCCCTGTGGTGTCAGATGACATCTCGGTAAGTGAGAAAGGAATAGGTCGAGCAGTGTTGTTCATTTATCTCGTCAGTGAGATTTAGGGCGTATTTAGGTGGTGTATCTATAAAATATTGGCTATCGAAAGCAAGGCGTTAGGCGGTTGCCAATTTTAGTTTAATAATAAAATTAGTGTCACAAACAGCTAAGTTCAACGATCGAAAGTTATTGATCTACGCTAAGTAATCAAAAGCTGGTTTGGGTAAGCGCAAAACATGCCTCCGGCTGATGATTTAATGTTCTCGACAAGAATTTTGGTTTCTATTATAATCGTGGCCTTATGTTACAATTTTTATGGGATATTTCTCGAGAGTTTTTCGGAATTTTTTTCTCAATATACGTTGCAGACGTCTTCCTTGTTGCTTAATTTAATCATTGCAGGAAAATTGCATAATATTTTATCCTTTTTCCGCAAACTAAATTTTCCATCGATGACGATAACAAGCGTTTTTTTGCTCCGTTGTGGTCGTACGTTCTCCGTAAAACGTGTTGCTGGCAGAGCAAGACCATAAAGAAACTAGTAAAACTTGTAATGTTCTTTCCTTTATTTCGTGCCGGTTTCGTGGTTCTCTTTTACACTTCAGTAATTACTTTCGTTGGCTTACCACCGCCGCCTTTGAGCTGAGCATAATGAGATCTGTGACGACCAAATCATTATGTAATTTGTAAAACGATTTCTTTTCTTCCTATCTAGGCTATTTTGGTGTCGACAGCTTGTATTAATTTATTGTTATTACCAGTTTTACCGCCTTCATTAAAACATGCTTAACATTTGTGTCATGTAATGAAGTACAAATAACCTTGTTATTTTCTTGTCCGAGAGGCTGGTCTAGTTTTTCCTCAAAGGATCGCTTCGCTTGATATTCTGGGAATCCGTTAGGTAGCCTGACGATACTTCGGCGATTTCAAAGGGATCACAATCTTGCTCAGGTAGTGGGAAGACGTTTCATGTTTTTGCCCTTTCATCCTGGTGTACTCTGTAATTTATTCCCTTCTTCACCACGAAATCCCATAATGCTTCGGGGAGAGGCTGCGAGGCACGAGGTATTTTATTTAGTGCGCTCGATTGGCTCGCTCCCACGAATATAGTGGTGTGGCCAACTGGAACCAGTTCTTGGAATATCAATAGCTCTATAGCTCTCTCTGCTTCACTTGGTTTCTTCCGCCCGCTACTGGCACGGCGGGCGCCGGCGACGTGGCTTTGTGCACAAAGCAGCAGTGTTGCCAATAAATTGACCTCTGGCTAACTTTTACTTTTGTATTTGATATAAGTTTTTAGCTTTAACCGTTGCTGTGAAAAGGGTCTTGAGAGACAGGCGGACGGCCGGACAACAAAGAAATCCCATAGTGGTTACCTCAGGGGCACAAACAAAATCCCAAACATCATCACGATGAAAATGTTATTTATGTCCGAGTCCGTGGCGTTTAGTGGTCTCGGGAAAAAGATTCACTTGAATGTGTCTTCGTGTCTTGCCCGGGGCAAATAGGTCGTTTCATTGATTATTTATACCCGTTTGACTTTTATAAAGGGTATTTTGGTAGTCGTTTCGGTCGTCTTTACATAATAACTGTAATGCAAAGCGACGGAACTGGGCGTCGTGTCCGGCGCGGTCTAACCTTCATATGCCGATGTTTAAGCAACGTCTGTTCTCTGCTAAATGCATTATGCATCGCTGCCGCTGCATGAATTATTCATAGCAGCTTTTTTGTTCCAAACAGGAGCGCGATCAACAGTGTTATTCATTGTTACAGGACTTGTACTGGTGTTTACTGATTTCACAATGTTCGTAGTGGCTTTTCGACTCGATTCATCACGAATGACTTCAGTGAAATTGACACCATTGAAATATAAATGATTTGGTATGTGGTATAGCATCGTTTGTGGGTTTCCGAGAATCCATCGAGAGTGTGTCGAAACAAACGCAGCCGAAATAGGTAGGTATGGCAATGGCAACACAACACGAGCCAATCTCTTTTGGCGTTGTGTTTACAAAATGGTGGAATTGAATCGAGTAAGTATTTGCGAGAGCTAGTATTTGTAAACAGGCCGCGGAGCGCAGCGGGAGTGCGTGGCTCCGAAAATACTTCAAACAGAAATTGAAATGACGCCAAGTGGTGGGGCAGACGCAGACGGGCGGATCGCACGGCCCTCGTAAACTTTTCACTATACGACATCTCATTTTATTCTCGTTCATCTATCTTTACGTCCGTTTAATTTATAGCGACTATAGCGGGCTCAAGATGGAGCGCGGTCAACGAAACTGTGTCACAAATAAATTAGTTCCGCTCGCCCATATGTTTGCGTTTTCGATTTGTATCTGCGCATTTCGGCAGTTTGAAAATGCGATTGTACGGCGTTGTTTTTCTTTCTTCGTCTTTGTTATTTCAAAATTAGATGTTGCTGAGAGCAACATAAAAACCCTCTTGATCCTTCTTGGTATTTAAATCTATTAGTGGCACAAAATTTAAATTTAAACAGACGCGTTTTATAAGCATTTCTGAAACCTGTTTTAAAAGCATTTAAATATCCTTTCAATGTATTACCGTGAATTGAATACAAGAGTGGTTAGGTGTCTTTTGAGGCACAATAAATATGCTGCCAACTGGTTTTCAAGGTGCAAACTGTCACAGTTCAGAACCCGTTCGCTATTTATGTTTGTAACCTACGACTACGTGTCTCATTTGTCAGTTAATTACCTGTGCGACAAAAATATTTAATCTTGGGCATAAGTTCATAATAGTTCTCAGAAACTGACAGTGAGGCTATAGTTTTTTTTATAATGGATTTTACCTTTAATAACCTTGACTTTGATATTGAAATTCGGTGGCCTCGAAGTTCACTGGTTGGCTATTTGAAGTAAAACTATGGCTCATAGAGATTATACTACAATCGGTCACAGAGATTATCCTACAATCGGTAAGAAGCAACAAGACTAATCAGCCATCACCACCACAAGAACGTTGGCTTCCAATATATTAATTATCGCTTCCATTAGTAGAATTTACACACCATATTATTTTTGTGTCGACAGTCGGCAATAAAACTGTGTCTGTTGTCGATTACGCAATGGTTTGCACAAGTGTGGTCACAGCCAGAAAAGTGAATAGACAAAAGGATAGTTTGGACTTGATCAAATAACATAAACTTTGTTCGGATACGAGGACGGTAGCGGATTTTGATTGTGACGTCAGACTTGATATAAATCTCTTACGTGCTACGCTTGTTTTCTGCTTGGTTCAAGTCAAGAAAGCAATTATGACCTTTTCCCTTCAATTTTTCTTAGGTAAGAAGAAGACCTACAAAATGTAAACTGTGAACAATACCTTATTTTCGCTCTTAAACGTGGACGCAATACGAAAGAAATACGTACGAAGAGCGTTTGTTTACACTCAGTTCTAAGGAAACTTTTGTTGCCTCAGTCTGGAGAACTTTAAAAGGCTTCGGAGAATTTTTGGCCAAAACTGGAACTGTAATGGCTTTCGTAAGTTCACGAATCAAAAGCTGCTTGTACTTATTCCCCAGGAAGTTTTATTTAGACACGTGGAGCACTTAAATACGGAGCTGTTATTTACTGAGTCCATAGTAAACTTCGTCTGCTACGTTACAATAACGTAGGTAGAAACCTAAACAAACCGACTGTGTTTTGTTAAATTCACAGCGATATCTTTCTTTCTGGTCTCAGTAAATACCAGTAATCATAAAATGCATTGTTTATACATTTTGAAGTTAGTTTTAATCATCAATAGGGTAATCGAAACTCTAATGGGTTATTTAATTAGAAGCACCGAACTATTGGAACTACTTTAGTTTAGAATTGTACAACTTATTTCTGCTTGTTATATCGAATGTTGAAAAGGTTTTGTGAATACTCGGAGTAAGTTTGTTGGGTTTACAGACTTACGCGAAATTATAGAATGTTCTATAAAGATACTGTGTGTACGGGTTATTCAAGAATACCCAAGCAGTGCCCCTTTGATGAGTATAAACACCAAGGGTGCACGTGGATATTTGCTTTGCTTATTTTTAATGGCACGGGGGGCGCGGAGGTCTGGATGGTGAATACGTCTCAGTAATATTTCATGATTGTTTTGCAAAATAGCTCGAAAGTGAGAACCATATTCAAAGAAACAAACAGATTAAAAAGACTCTAAAGTTTTATTTCCTGTGCTGGGTTTTTCGTATGTAATATAAAGTATAATAATAATTAAAAAAATAGGAGTATTATTACGTATGCATCGAAAGGGCTTAGACCTTCTGCTAAGACATTAGCGTAATTATTGAAATTCTGCTTACGTTATAATTGAATGGCCTAGTGTCCGATAGACCATAATTTATTTTACTTACTACTACGAAGAACCGAATCTCAAACTATGACCCTTCGCTCTTTCTGACAAGGTTGGTCGCAAACATTCCTTCCTCCTTGCAAATTCACTTTACTGATGAAGGGGTATATGTTACGTTTTCACCGCTACCGCTACCTAATCATAGAGGCAGAAATAACGCGAGCGGATCTGACTTGTCCCTAATTAGTGCACTTTCTTGTGTGCGTACCGTCTGCGAGGTCCGTCACGCGTGTAGGTACACACACTGTACATTTCTAGGAAACCAACAGTTGTTTTCATTGGCATTCCCCGCACGCCGCGACGGAACAATGCGACCATACAATTCAGTGGGAAAACGACGAGCGACCTCTGCTATTGTTGGCGCTTCCACGCCTTCTTTCCACTGTTGCCAACTGCACACGCTAACTACCTACTACCCGACCGGATTAACTTGGCACTCGGCCACCTTGAAGTCGCATACAAACTGCGCATCATGCTATCTCAGCTCGGTTCTAACTCTGATTATTATCGACGTCTCATGATTTGCTTCTAACCTCAAAGCCACCTCAAACTCGTTACGTATATGTATAGCGTGAAAGACTTGATGAATTAGATTGGATAGGCCGGTTTTCCTTTCGAATAAGCTCAGATTTCGAATCTCACTTAACTCGGATTAAGGAAGTGAAAAGTAGTGACACGAGGTGTTCAGTAATCTTCTAGGTTTATCAGGTAGTCTATGACCGATTGATCATGGGCCGTGGCGACGGGTTAACCTCAAACGTTTCTCTTTACTTAACGTGTTGAAGATTAACTCGTAAAACGATGTTAATCGCCGAGGTGCGCCCGCGTATTTCCGTAGCATATAAATCTTTTGATACAAACGGATGTACTATTTACGTTTGTAGAGGCGACCCGAAAGAAGGCCGTCAGTCTTAGGCGGGGCTTTGCTTTACACAACCGCACTTTCTTGAAGCATTAATCAACGTCGTGGCTAATCATAGCCGTCGTATCGGGGATTAGGAGACTGTATTGTTCTATTCTTCGCGAGTAATTAATAGCCTTTGGCAAGTGTGAGATCACCGCGTTTCGTGACGCTGACGACGTCTTCTAATGAGATATTTAATTGCATTAGCTATTTGGGTCTTTGGGAAATTGTGTCCGAGACAGAGATACTGGCGCTCGATAACTGCCGGCCCACACGCCAACTGCGGGCCAATGGCCTCTGTGGGCCTGGTGCGAGCTAGACGATTCGTAAACATCAATATTAAGTAAATTTCAAGGTTATTTAGTTTCAGCTACTCCACACGGAAAAGGTTATCTGTTCAGCATCTTTCATTGCTTGAAATGGTCATAGGAACTGATCATGTTTAAAAGGTCCTACGAGATTTCTATGTTATATAAATTTATCGTGTGGATGTTCACTCCAAAAGTGCAAACTGTCAAAATACGTAGTATTTGATTGTCGGAAGTAGGTTAAATCGCCCCAAACCCAGTGGACAACTAGAGAATAGCTTTGCTGGTTCACTGTTTAGATTTGTGGCGAAAGGCTATTTGGTGTGCTTAGACCCTTGTCTTAGGGTCTAAGCACACCAAGTTAGTTTAGGTTCTCAAGTTAGTTTTACTCTACAGAAAAGAATTACTTTGTTTACCCAACTAACTAAACAACTATCGTGTTGATTTTCTTTTGCATTTTGCAGACGAAATTAATTACAATGAATGGGTATGGAACCAAGTTCGACGGAAATATGGTGTGTTCTTAAATGACATCAAATTTGTGGTCCATGAAATATGGTCCATTCATCGCTCTGCTACTTAGGGTCTAAGCTGATGGAGTAGTTCATCGTCATCTGCAGGAATTATGCAAGCTGTAGACATTAAAACTAGAAAACTAGCATAATTCTTATTCGTAAAGTCCAGCTCGCACTACGCCCACGGGCGAGTCCCACTCGACGCCTGATGAGCTTCAATTTACCAGAGCAATTTTGAAACGTAATCCATCTGTGTGCTTATTGTAAATAAACAAAACGTCCTAAACAACAAAGACTCGAACGTGGGCCGTGGCGACCTGGCGACGGAATACACAATGGCAATCTGCAGCTCGAATGTTGCGTCACGGTCTATGCTCGCTGGAAATTAAACGTTCGTTAAACATACGACCAATGCTTATGGATTCTTGCTGGGCCAAGAACCTCACTTCCTTTTAAACCGATTAATTATCCAAAGCTCATATTTGTATAGAATGCAGCAAGTGGAGATCTTTGACGAGGGACAACAGGAGATAAGGAAGTAGGTATACTTTCTTAAGGCCCTCTAATATAGAAAAAGAGCTTTTGTCACTGACAAGTTCATTCAACGCCTGTTATTGGCAATTGTTGTCACCTATGGTAATCCTCAGTCAATCCTACCAGTGATGAACTCGAGCCTAAATAGCTAATACGATTAATCTGTTTGTACCGAGCCATCGAGTCAAGAACCTCGACACAAATCAACCGTGAGGTATGAACGCCCACGGTCGCGAGGCAACGACTTCTGGCTACACAACACTTCACATTAGCAAGCTTACACGGATACTCGGCTTTGTTTAATACTTCTTCATTATATCCACACGTAACGTAGATCCACGCCTATTTTACCAACAGGGTAAGCATTGGCCTCATCATCAACCCCACTGAGGGGCACGGTCTCTTTCCTGAGCAAGGTATAGGCCATACTCCACCACGGGGGCCAAGTCCGTATTGGTGGAGGCTTGCAAGAGTAGTGGCTGGTCTTACTGTCAGAATTTTTCAAGCCACCCTAAGGCCTTGGCTTAAGACTTGGCTTAGCGACTGCCATCTTTCGATGGCAGCCGGCACCAACTGCTTTACGTGCCTCAGCATTGGCCTCACTCCTTTGAAATCTTCATTATTTGGGACTTCAATTCCACGACGAGCATAATATCATCTATATATCAATTCTGACCATGCCATGCCCATCGATGTAGCTTCTTGCGCTTTGGATCTTTTCCAAGTTGTGCTTGGCCTTCCCTCTCACTTCTTACGCTTAAAGGTTAGAAGGTATTATTCTGAAATGCGTAGTGCATTTTTTGTCACTAATATTTTTAAGAGTTTTACCTCTTTCTTCTAAAGGTTTTCAACAACAATTTCACTAATCTCGAAACTGTCAATGTCTTCATTACCTCTAATTTCTCATACACTTACAATCTCTTAATCTGTACACTGTTTTTGTCTGTACACTGTTTTGGCCAACTGACGTTGTTAACGCCACATTAAGAAATTGTTATTGTAAATAAATTAAGAGGTTATTTCAGGCACAGAATGATGTAAATAGAAGACACACTCATCATAAAATCGATGTTTGTCGTGTTTTTTTTTTATTTACTGTTGCAAAACCCCTCGGCTGGGTTACGCACGTGAGTTACGTGATTTCTCGAATGACATTTAAATTCCGAACGGTATTTAATCGGAGCAGAGTAATCTTGCGCAGATAAGGCGGATGTTCTCCTTTTAATTAAGAGTCGTTTAAGACCGGTTCGCTGGTTAGCTTGATCTATGAGTCTAGAGTTGTCGGTCGGCTGTAGACTAATCTCATTCGAAAGGGGATATGGTTGAGCAAGTCTAGCGAAAACTTCGAACCATAATTATAACAACTTATAAAATTATGAACATTTCCGAGACTCCTTTTCACAACGAGGCCGAATGAAAAGTGCGATTTTTTAGCGAGGTTTGTCAGTTATTAATTAATGATTCAGAATGTGACCCGAAGTTTAAATAAATAAATGTATTCGTATAGAATTTATTGTGCAGTTACGTTCCTAGGTTAGTAACACCTTAATACCTTGTTACGACTTAAATGTAGTAAATAAACTTGTTACAATTTAGTTATTCCACTCCGAGAATGGAATTATTATTGCAATTATTAATCTAGCTGTTATGAATAGTTCGTGATGAACCGCTGATAACTTTTCACACGTGTAATAAACATCAATCTGGCCTTTATGTTTATCTACGTCTAAACAAGTCTTCCATCCTGATTATCAATTCAAAACCGTTAAGAGTTTATTACTGTCGTGATGACGTAACATCTACTTTCTATTCTTCGCGCTAATTATCTAACTTGAATATATAAGTTAATTAATTAATATAAATCCAACTTTAGTGTCTCAGATGTACGTAACTTTGAAAGTGAACAAAGTATAGGTACATACACGCTATGGGTAGCTGTCAGGATGGTATAGGTGCTGGGCAAGTCTACTCCATCTAAAGGCCCAAGTTCACAATGGCCCATGCTGGCCCACTACTCGCCAACGCCAATGGGTACAGGGGGTCTATCGTGGTGCGCAATCGGGAAGTTATCGGTTTTTTGGGCACACTTCAAAGGAATCGTGGCGTAGCGTGGCCTGTCGTGTTTTCACAGTGGCCCATCGTTTAGTTCGTCACCGACCGACCGCTGACCGGGATAGTCACAGTACTTTTTTTGTTGCGTTGATTTTTTACTACTTGAATTTTCGATCGTCCAAAATGTCCGTATCGTGGAACAATGAAAAAAACCTTCAAGTTTCTTGATTTATATCAAGAGAAAATGAGGAAAGTGCCGAAAAACTTAATAAATACTGTGTACGTCGTGCCTGCATAATTATTTTTATTTAACATAACATTTACATACAGGCACATACATTGATTCTGACCCCACACTAGGATACCCTGTGTCGTATGTATTATTACTTATTTGGTAGCCATATTTGAATTACATGACCACCTGTTTGTTTACTGTTTCTTGTTACTGTCCTGATTTCATTACTTCTCTTTCAAAACTAGACCACGCCCACAAACATACTCGGCATGCCCAAATGCAATGTATAATGCATAATCAAATCAATAACGAACGTGTTCTATCCATTGTTGTCTTTCACTCTCTAGGAAGTACAACAGAGGGGGATAGAGCGCAAAATTGTGCTGTACTGTGAATATCAGCCGATCTAAGCACAATATGAACACAAAGAAATAAAAAAATATTACAATTACATGGAGGGAATTCTGAGAGTGAGAATTGTCTGAGAGCAGTTGTCTTAACTGCTCAACCACGCCACAGGGTGTCTTACTCTGGGTCCAGGACAAGTGATTGTGTTATGTGGAATTTGTTATTATTACTATTATTAACATTTAAATGTTCGACGTCGAATTCAGTTAATAGTTGTCTATTCAATGGTTGATTTGTTTGCGAACAAAGCGTGAAGCCTATTGAGACCAAGCGGAGCGTGGCCCGAACGCTATCGGCGCTTTCTATCGGCCGAATAATCACGTTATTGTGCACACACCAACGTGAAATCAACTCTATGTCCTTGCGATAAGAGCTGTCCATAGGTCAAATTGTAAAGGTTCATCAGTTAACATGTGATTGCCTTTGTTGAGGAAGACCGGTCACATTATCATATGGCCGTCGACGTGCCCACCTTGATAGGCAGGTAACAGCTTTACGATTGCGAACGCATTCATCATTTGTGTTGTCAACTTCAAGTAGGTATGTAAGTAGGTAGGTGCTCGAATATGTAAAGTTGTAGTCAAGTATTTACTAGTTACATCGAGACATTAACATGTTTTTGTGAAACCAGTAATGTATGCCGCTAAAAGCAGTAATAAATAAAGCGTAGAGCATTAAATGGTATCAGAGAGGTCGTTAAGGGCAGCCATTTTTACTCTATCATAGACGCTGACGTCTATGTGGTTACTATGTAGAGAAGACAATGTGTTTAATTAGTTTATTGAATACCTAGCCCGCCATCTGTGTAAATGGAGATATTAAAGTAAGTATACATACTATACCTCCCCAACTACATACTAAACTCCACATTAGGCTTAAACATGACCGCCAGTCATGAAAGACAAACATTACGCCCTGTTTGCTTTATCCCACCAACAGGGGGAAGTGTGCCGTATACCAAGTGGGGTAAGGGGCGAGATCGTGTGCGGCGGGTGCCGAATTCGCCCGCCATTTTGTCTAACCAGTGGCGTAGCACGGGCAGTCACGCACGGATACCACGAGGTCGATTTCCACTGAGGAGCTACTGGAGCCCGATCGAATTAATCTTCGCAAATCCATTGCCGCAATGCACCTTATCCTCATCTCTCTTTTTATCCATTGAGCTGTCTTCTGTCGATGGTCGCCTTTCGGGTACCGTTTGTCCCCTGACTTACAAAAATACTCAATACTTTATTGCATTCCACAAGTATACAATACAGATGACATAACTAAAAATATGGATTTTTGTGGACCCTTTAGGGCACGGAACATTATTATAAATTATAGGAGGCCTTTGTACGTAAACCCTTAAAAACCTTAGATCAGAATATGGCAACGTGTTAATAAGAAAATACGAGCTAAACTCATTTATTACAATCTCTTTGGGCTACGGCGCTGTCGGACAAGAAGCTAATAACACACTACCACTTACATTTAGTTGATGAAGACGCCTAGGGCTAATTTCATACAAATAATAGTTTAATATGTTTTTCAACACACTTGCTCGTAAAGTGACTCTTATAACACCGGTTTAAGAACCATAATGCTGTCCATTATACACGCCAGTGTTGCCAACGACTCACAGCATGATATCGCCGTTTTTCAAAGCTTAAGTAGCCTAAAGTAGCCCAATTTTTGCCGAGGTAGCCTAAATAAGTAGCCTAAACTCAAAACGTTAAAAATAAAATAAAAATATACTTAGTTTTAAAAAATTATTTACTTTTAACAAAAGTTGTTATTGTAATGTACAATTTAAAACATAGTAATTTGCTTTAAAAATATACTATTCTAAAAGACTGTAGACTTAAACACTAGTATATCTTTAAAGCAAATTACTATTTACATAATCTAAAATAAAAATAATTTACACAACAGATACTGCTTCATCTCCTATTAGCAACAGCAAAGAATCTACTAGCTTTAAGCCAGCAGTAAACAATGGCCCATGCTGGCCAACTGCTCGCCATTGCCAACTGTAGGCCACGATCACTTGCTGTTTACACAATGGCGCGTGGCTCATTGCAGTCTGGCAAACAACTTGCGATGGACGTGGAAGTAATTGCAGCCGCAGCTATTTATTTATTTATTTACTTACAAGTATTACAGCAGTATGTACAGCAACAAAGTTATTAGAAAAAAATGGCGCAAAAAGCCAAAATTACGGGCTTAGATTGATATAAATCAAAAAACTTGAAGGTCAATTGACTAAACGATGGGCCATGCTATGCCACGATTCATTTGAAGTGTGCCCAAAAAACCGACAACTGTCCAATTGCGCGCCACGATAGGCAATTGTTCGCCACTACACACCATTCCGCCATGTACACAATGGCAATGGCGAGCAGTGGGCAGCATGGGCCATAATTTCGACGTTTCGGCACTACCTTTTTCTTTTTTTAGGCTATCTCAGAGTTGCCCTCGAGATAGCCTAAAAGGCGACTGGTCGCCGTTCACATTTTTTCGTCGCCGATTTTCTATCCGAGTAGCCTAAATGGCGAAAAATCGCCCACGTTGGCAACACTGATACACGCGTGCGTAATAATATTACAGCACAAGTGCTGTAATGAATATAGTTTTAATTTTATCAACTACAGACAAATAATGACAGCAAAGAGTTTTCATATCTAAAAATAATAATTTAATTTATATTTTATGCACGTTAGTATCAAAATACGATAACTAAACATTTATTTTCATCAAATTGCAATCAAAATAAGAAAAAGATAGACATATCTAAAAGCCAACTTGTAATTCAGAAATATCGATTTATAGGCTGTATGGAAGTTGTTACATTTGCCTACATTTGACAGCGCGCAAATTAAAAAAGTAAGCGCGCGCCATTTTCAATCTCAGTTCTCAAGAAATAAAACTTTTCATTGTTTATTGTGAAAATGTCGAGTTCGAGTACTGATACTGAAGAGGATATGGTTTTAACTCCGCAAGACATACTTAATGAGGCGCAAAATGCCAATGAAAGTTTGATACCCGAGAAATCTAGGGAAAAATATGTCGCAGCGTATGAAAATTTCCTAACATGGAAAACGGAAAAGAACGCGAACTCTTTTTCTGAGTCAGTATTTTTAGCGTACTTTTTATTTTTATTTACCTGTGCTTGTTTTTTATTTTCCTCACAAGTGTGTTGAAAAACGTCGTATGACACTCGTGAGCATTGGTCATTACAAACCCACCTCGTCTGTAATGACCAACTTAGCTCACTAGTGTCATAATGTACTAATTTGTACTTTCCATAATCAAAAGTTCTTATTCCTTTTTCCCCGAATCAATTTGCCCGTAGTTTTTTTCTGAGCCCCTGGTGCTATATCCAATATTCGCTGAAAAAAATCAACTGAGCCTTTGAACATCCATCGCCGTTGTCTGTTTAGGTTAGTTATATTATATTATAACCTTTGTCACATTCCACCCGTAGTTTGCAACCGAACGATTGCAAGCTGCTTTTCAATAAGGTTATTTATTTCTGGACATCATCACGCACCGAACATTGCCGAGGCTGGAACACCTGACTAACGTGTCTGGAGTGTTTTTATTGACAGAAACTGGTTCTGTGTTTGCGTAGGTAATTGTTTTTCCTGTCATCGTCTTATCAAGTGGAATTTCCAAAGGCTGTTATTCTATCTGGGCTCGAGTATTACGTAGATACGTTCTATAATAGGATTAGCATATTCTATAATAGAATAGGTAAATGGAGATAAAGGTATTCTAAATCATGCGATCGACACGCTAAGAATAACAAGTTAGAACCAAAATATGTAAAATTTCGGTGACTAGAAGTAAAGCTGCTGATTCAGTCTGATAGATACGTAATGATAAATACAGTCTATAGACACAGACGAACAATCTTTGTTTGTATATCGATTGCGGTTCATTTACAAAAACTCGATTTTACTACGACAAGACGTATACGTTCTTATTTATAAAAACACGATTCCTTAAAAACACTCCTCAGATGCAGTTTAAATAGTCTGTCGTAAAAGACAGATACAGACAGATGACAGATGAAACCACAGATTACATTTTAAACTGCTTCGTTTCAGAATCATACTTTTATAAATAAGAGTGTTATTTTTTAACCTTTAAGTTTAACCCTAGTCTTATACTGTTAAAGGATGGTCAACATAAACAATCTCACTGTATTAGCGATTTAAGGTTGCCTGGAAGAAATTGCTATTAGCAATAAGGCCGCCAATTATACCTCTTCATTTGTAACTGTTGTCTCTGTAATTATTTTCTGGTGTGTACGATAAAGAATATTCTTATCTTTATCGTACACACCAGCACACAGTAGTGTTTGCGTTTATGGAATGTTTTAAGGGAATCGTGTTTTATACGTAACACTTTAGTTCTGCGTAGTATAAAAATCGCGATATCAATATGTCATCATAACACAAGTGAACTCGACACAAGCAGCATGCACTGAGGCCAAACGACAGCTAAAACAGCTTTCGCAGCAACAACACCTTACTTAGGTACTTATGTAAGTCGTTCTAATAGTTTCTCTTTGTCATGTTTGCTGTGTATCAATTGATTATATGATATTGACTATGTTGTCAGACAATCCACTAAAAACTGACAAGTCTGACAAGAGGTTTCACCGACCAAGCGAGTCTCTTTGTAGCCTACTATGGTCGGGTAGAGATCGAGAAAATGCAAAGCAAACGCTTCTATCGAATAACAAAGCGACCACGATGTTCCTCTAAGCACAATACAAATCCAAATACACACACGGATAGCTCGGTTGTTTGAACCGTATTGTATCTATCCGTATACCTATTTTGCACTGCAACTTGCAAAAGGGTGGCGAGCTGTTTTAGATGAACAGTGTTTACCAGAAGTGTGACGCAAGCAAAAATGGCGGCTTTTATTTTCATAATAAACTGAAATGGTTTCTGATAAACAAAAACGATGGAAATCTCCCACGAGTTTTGTATTCATTTCAGTTCCCAATATGGAAAAACTTTCGTTTCAATAACAAGTCTTGTCCAAGTTCTCTACTCGATTTCATCATCATAATCAGCCGGTGTCAGTCCACTGCTGGACATAAGGTCTCTCCCAATTCGTAATCGATTGTTTCAAACTTCGAACACTTTGTACTTACTCGTTTTTTCTGAGCTAATCTATTAAGTTGGAGCCTTAAATTGTATTGTACCTCTGGTGTGTAATTCCAATGATACGAATGTCCGTTGCGCAACGGACTTGGGGGCTATGAGGCTCGCGTGTGTCACGTGACCGGAATACCTGTCTAGTCTGTCAAATAACAACAATACTCAATGCTTCATACATTTATCAACCGCGAACGAAGCATGTGGTCGATTGATCTTTTTGTCAGGCGCTTTATGCTCACCGTTCGCGTAACAGGCGATTAAGCACGTCTCCCTCTGTTGCCGATTCTCGCTAGAGTTATAAAAGAGCAAAGTACCCCCGGAATGACCATAGACTACGGAGGGAGGCAATTAAACCCGCGGCGCGCCATTGGCACGAGAGCGGCTATCGTGAACGTAAATCGTGCTACCGTAAATGCAAAGGAATGCTGCCACAATGCAGCGGCCCACATTACCTTTAACGTCTGAAAACGTGTCGATTCGAGCCCGATAGCGCTAGTAGCCTGGCCTTGCTCCAACCGTCCAATTTAAATTGCATGCGCACCAGTCGAATACGCTCTGTGTAACATTAATTTATACAGCGTAACCGGTCCGCAGTTAATCAATTCAACGCTCGGTTATTATTATTAATTCATCGCTGAGTCAACCAGCAGCTACAGGCCATATCCGACGTGTGTTCTCGATATTCATTTCACATAACGAATATCCTCTTGCGATGTCTTTTTAAGTATCGCATGACGGTGATGTCATACTGATGCCGCGGAATGTAAATAGGCAAGAAATATGGGGGAAAAGCGATGATGCAGCAGCGCCTCAATCGACGCGCTAAACAGTTTCCTTTAGTGCCTCCGCGAAGCTCGGTGGGAAAAAGAAATTTAATAGCTGACACACGACACTAACTGATAACAGAAATAGAGCGTGTTAACTCGTGGCATGTGATGTTTGACTTGGAGCCGGCTTACGATGATAATTAGGTTTACTTACATAGAAGTATGTAAGTAGCTACACCAATGATGAGTTGAGTGACTTAAAAGTAAGATGGTTGCCAATTGATTTGATCACCTAGCCAATTGGGAACACTCTGCCGCGCATCCACTCAGCATGACGCAAGATAAATCTCTCGATCACGGTCGTATTAATATTATCTCTAATGACGTAATTGAGTCAATACCGAAGGGGATCGTCTATTGGAGAGCAAAACATCGCAATTGAATGAAACCTCGCAATTCGAAACTAATAACTGCGATTTGAAATTCTATTTGCGGATGGTTTGATTTCTCAATACAGTCTCTTGTTGGGTAATTTGATCTTATTCTGCAGTGGTACTGTAGAGTTTCATACGCTTCGTGACGGGAATGATAACGTTTTACAAACATTTGCAGGGGCTATTCCCTCTGGAGTGAGGTGGCGAGGGTTCCGCAGGCTATTCGCGTCCTGACAGCGCTTACAAAGGGGTGTTTTGAATTCAGCCGTTTTATGGATTGAAACCAATTTCACCCCCTCATCTATAATCACCTTTTCTGCCTACAGCCCTTTGCCAAGCCTGGGGAGGGACGTTCTCTGTGACTTGCCGCATTATCATCACCATAGCAACTTTTCAAGAACGGCTTGCCTTTATGAGCCTGTCAGGAGCACAAAGAAGACAAAAGACTTTATCCACGACCTCGTTTATTTATATCTCTATCAATGTCACCCCAAAGATGTTTTTGTAGGTTGCCTCATAAGGAAAATAATCACGAGATTGATACATGCTTACGTTCTGGAAATATGTATGCGGTGTGGAACTTTCTGCAAAGATATAGATGAGATAAATCACCGGTCGGACAAGATGAGCCCCCGAGGACACAGTTTCCCTAATAAAGGGCTCTTTGTTACCGTAAATAAAAGAATAACTAATCAAAAGTTACTGCTGAGCTCGATTCATGGGTGACAACATAAACACCGCTTGTGGATTTGTGGGTGAAAGGGTGGCCCACCCCCAGCCAGCGGCGCCCCCAAATTGTGACGTTTTCCTCTCAGTCCCTTCGCAGTTCAATAATCTTTCAACGGCACGAAATTCGAAAATTAAACGCCCTTTGTTTGTAACTTTCTTCATTCTCCTAAATAAATCATCTCTCTTTCATTCTCGTTCGTTTGGCTCACTTTTATGTCCTCTTTGCGAATTTTTCATTCATTATTCTCTTTTCATCTACGGGCAATAATAATGATTTGTAGCAAAGTTAAAAGTCGAGGTGATACTTTACGTAGCGTTTATAAACAACGCTAATTCGTTTGCTAACGTAACCGAATCGACTGCGTAGTAAAATGTAAATCTATCGACACGATAAAATTCAACACAGTAATCAAACCAAACAACCGAAGAATGCGGAGTTGACGGAAAAAATAGTGTTACGAGTTTACAACGAAACATACGGTTCGATTAACCCAACATCGTAACGTGACGAAACGTCATTTGGCTAGTGTCCAAATGCCCCAAACAGTGGCGAGCAGTTTCGAGAACCGATAGTAGAAACATTCCGCTACAAAATATCCAGGAAACAGAAGACTTCACCAAGAGCCCGCACTAGTTTTTCGAGAATTACTACTAGCTACTAATTATGAATATACTTATCTCCTACGAATTATAGGATAGAGGTAAGATTCGCATGTGATAAGTGATAAGCCCACATTTATCAAACGAAGCCACGACTAGTGAGTAATAAAGCCCGTTTGAGCCGAGATAATGTCTGCACCATGCAATGCTACATAAAAATCATGTAGGGGCTGATAACCAACCTACCTGCAAGGCCTATTATAGGGCTATTACGTTTCCTTAGTGACAAAGCAGACTTTAGGCTACTTTCAGCAGTTACCAGTTGGGCCGGTCGTTAAATGCGGTCCTAATGGCTGTTTTGAATACATCGGGGTGGGGGCGAGACTGGGTGGTCCCTCCCTCCTGAGTTCCTGACTCACTCACGTACGTTGAGGGGGCATGAGGACGGTTGCCGTCGCCCGTTCGTGTGATCTACAACGCAGTAGGGTTGTTTGATTTTTGTGTTATTGGCTTTCTAAGTTTTTCAACCTTGAACATCACCTCGCCTTTTCGCCTCGGCTTTTGAACTTATGCCATCTCACATTTTGAAAGGGTGGAGTGTAAACAGCGATACGATGTAAATGGCCGTCGAAAAAAAGTGTTGTATCACTCTTAGTGGTTAACTAATACTACGTGAAGAAGACAGCAGACCTCAGTGCCCTCCTATTAGTCTATTCACCATGATATATCTTTCTGTTTTTCCAGTGAAACGCAAACGTCAGTCTCATTCGCAAGAACGGTTGACCTTCCAGGATCATCGAAACTACACACTTTTGCTCCGAAGTCTTTGTTCATGATCTCTTCAACTTCCGGCAGATCAAAAAAAAACTGGTTCCAATGTCGGAATGCGGCTTCACAACAATAGTCGATTGCGCTATTTGATTTGAGAATTACTATGTCTGGTACTCGTGGCTCGAGATCACGAGTGTCGGGGCGCCTCACGCGCACGTATTTGTCCCATGATCTTGAATATCACCATAATCATAATCTAGAAAAACTGACTAATATTAGTGAAGCGTTGAAAAAAGCAGGAAATTCTTCTACTCGTAGTTGCATATTATGTACTAATAATTTAGCTGATTGAATAGCGTTATGGTGGATATTATACAGTTTGTTAGAAGAACGGAGAAATTGAATAGAACCAGCATATATTTTAATCATAGTGACTCACGGGCGAACATCATAAGGATTCAAATTTGCATTATTTCATTTAATGTCAAGTGTTTTTCACTTCGTTTAAATTATTATTTTCATAATAATAGCTGCAACGATGTACAACGGCTCGGCCACTCATGGCAGGAAATGGTAAGCGGTAACTCCTATTGAAAATAGCAGCAAAATGATACGTCGACTAACTGGAATTTCTTACGAACAAAGGATTTCAACAGTTAAGTACATTACCAGTCCATAATGTCTACCGCATTGTCCTGGTTCTATAAAACGTTCGGTGAAAGATCTCTAGTCATTTTATGACGCGCTTGTTGATGGATTATTCGATGCCTTTTTTGTCTTTCATAAAATAATAATAGAAATTCACTGAATCGAGACTCGGTGCGACGATTACGATCTGTCACTCAGTCTTTTCTTTATGAAACGCGCAGTAAAAAGTGTTACAAATGTAACAATGGAGTAGCAGGAAACGGCAGGCCGTTCACAGCTGTCCGATTGTTACACCTTGGCTCCTAAATTCTAAAGAAAGGAAAGCAATTACAGCGTACGTTTACATAATTTAAGGTCACCTTGAGCATTGGCGAGATGAGTCATAATGCCACGACATGACATGACAAGAAGATAAATAATGTTACGTTAGTTCATTAGACACTTGTGCGGCTTTGTGTGTGTGAGTTATGTACGAGCCATACGACATGCATGACATGTGTTGTGCGGAGTTGTGTAGTCGACTCAGCTTTTGCGGTAGAGCTGGGAGGGTGGGCCATTGCGGTGTTCCATTTTGTATTATTATTACACAGAACATGCCGCGGCAGACTTTCATTCGTGATGAATACACGCCCGTATGGAACAGGTTCGCTTGTACGTGGTTCCACCTTAACCGCAGACCTATCGTGGAAATGAAGTTCCAGAGAAAGGAAGTTCTAATTTAATAGAAGCGCACGTAGAGCGATAGAATGGCCAGTGTAATTTCGCTTAGTTGGAACTTCTCTTTTCACTCGGAGAGTTTGCTGATAGAAGGGGGTTATTGTAGGATGTTTACTTTCCATCATTGTGTTTGTTGATCGAGTGCGATTCTGCGATGGGAACAATCCAAAGAGACCCACACGTCTTACCGCTTTCCACCTCCCATTGTGCGCACAATCAAATTGAATTACCCACCGACGATGCCACCACGCGCTATTTACTCAGCCGCTAACAATGGAAACCGATACAGAATTAATTGCAGCTAGCGTGCTGTATAATTGCCTGTTTGCATTCCTCTCGTATCGTATCGTATCATGTGGAGTTACGTGCGTCGATTGAGCACAGCGGAAGTGGATAAAAACTGCGTTCTCTCGACACGCCTCGCGAGATAAGATAATCTATGAATGCCCCCGATTCTTGGCCGTTTTTATCGTGTACGCGATTGGCAGCTGCGGCTCGCCCTCTAGTCTTTGTGCACTTGAAAAGGTGCTTTCTGATGACTGAGCGGTGACCAAAGGTCAACTTTTCGCTCTAGTATCTCTAATATCACATTCTTTCTAACTTTTGGTCCGGGTGTTCGTAAATTCCTGTAATTCGGGTGGTGTAGAAATTGTTAAGAAAGTGAATTGTAGGATTTTCGGTTTACAACATGGCAACCGGGTCGCGCAGGAGGATGGTGATTCCTAACCAAAAGGAATCCGGCCGAGGGCCTGCGTTGCCGAACCCTCATCAATTATGCGCGAATGTGGATGTTTCGACGTGCAGAGGCACATTTTATTATTCCGTGCGGTTTCTGACATTCCACTCCACTCGACCGGTTTTGGCCGGAGTGATGAAATAAGTACTTTTTTTGTTAATGTTTCCGCAATTTAATACTGTGGTTGGTCTTTGGACATCCGCTTGTTTTTGTGATAATCTTAAGTACCCAAACTGCCTAATCGGCTTTGGAAAAAAATGCTCATATCTTTTTTTTCTGAGTAGTAATCGGATTGTAATTCTAATGTAGTGGGATAAAATAAAATCGCTTATTTGGTAGCTATTATTCAGCAATACGGATACTGTAATGTTGATCTGATGCAATGTGATGTTATAGCGACACGACTCGCGATTTATGTTCAGTCGTATTGTAAACAATGTAATTATCATCATGCATCATGATTATCTAGCTAGAATATAGTACATATGTCCATGATTCACAGATTTATTATTGCGTCATGCAAAGTCGCACTGTATTATATTAATCCAATATATGGACATGTCACCGACCGTGTTATTCGAACTCTAGTGCTAATGAGTAGTTGGAAATGACAACATCTGCAGCTGTGTAAGCGACTGATAACGCTTGAATAAGTCATTGTTCTTCACAAGTGCTTTTTACTATAAATATCATAATATTTTTATTGCAACTGCTTACTTGTACCGTTAGCTACTATTGTCTTTAGGAATTTGTAGAGAAACGTTCTTTTTATGGGCTTAACGCGTCATCAAACAATTTCGTCTTTATTTCATTTTGGCGTTGGTATAATTCGTCCATAAATCTTCACCGACACGGATTTATGTGAAGGGATCCATGTCCTAGCAAGGACAGTTTTAGTGACAGCTTAGTTCGGATAGGGAAAACACATGGGGAATCTGATTTAGCATAAGTACTTCTCTGCCTACTCAACTTGGAGATGGAAAATGTTATGAGTCAATTATGTATAATGTGGGTGAGAACGAGAGCGTTGAGTTTTACTTATTTAGAACACAAGATAGGTTACAGACACGTCTACTACATATTAAATACATTAAAGATGAGATCAGTTTTGGCCCCTTTCTGGATTTTTTAATTCTAAGCAAATAACTGGACAAGACTAGTAAAGAAAACTGTGTTGTAAAAAAAATTTTTGTTCGTCATGATTCATTCTTCTTTTTTAAAAACCTATTTAGAGGCTAAAAATTCCACCTATGCCGGGACTTGAACCCCTCTTTGTAATATTCTCTGTATTATTGTTTTTAGCCTACAATAGGTTTTTAAAATTGTCCTTAGCAAGTTAGTGCAACAAAAAGAATATAATCATGATTCTTCTTTTTCGTCCAAATTGAGGTCTATTTATTCGACTGCGAAAAGAGAGATACTTGGGTAGGGAAGAAAAATCAGTGCAATAGAAATGAGGTCCTTATGTAGGTAGTGCTGATGACGATGATGAGTGCTTCTTTGAATGATGAAATATATGTGAGTTAATGCACGTATCAAGATGTGTTTTGTAGTCATAAGCTAATGACCCTGCTTAGTCCATTCTCACGCTACAAATTTTTGTTAGCACCGGAAACGGCAAGAGAAAACGTTTCACAACATCAGCAAATAACTCTAGGTAGAGACAAAACGGCTTTCATTATCTCTGGGCAACATGAACGTGGAGGTCTTCTGATGAGAAGTAATATGTGTGATCTGTGGCCTTTGGGTGGCCTAGGTAAGGTTACCAGTCGTCCGGATTTATCTGGACATATTTACTTTTCACATTATTTAACAGTTATCCAAGTTGATCAAATTCAAGTTGAACTCCACGAGATGGACATATTTAACAGTGGTCCAAGTTGGTCAAGTTTAAGTTGAACTCCACGAGATGGATATTACGCTAAGATGGGTATTTGATGGGCCTTGAAGTCAGTCTCGATGTGATTTATTAAAGACGTAAACGTCCAAGACCTGAGGTTTTTTCTTTTTTTTCTCCACAGCCGATGTTAGAACCCGGGACCTCTTGGTAGGCAGTTGCGCTACCGCTGCGCCACAGAGGCCACCTAAAGCTGTATATTTGACGATAAGTGATAACCGAAACGACAGGATATCTAATTTTACACATTTAATACGGCCTTCGCCAGCGTTTGTTTGAAAAAATTGTCTCGCAGTTACCGTTGTCGTTCCATGGAAAAATGTCCGTTCTTGTCTGAGCGTTTTTCTGAGTCGACGTATTGTATAGCCGTTAAAACGGAAAGATAGCCGGAGTAAATAAAGCGATAAGCTGAGTAAAACTAATGAAAACCTCGTGATTGCGACCTTAATTGCCATCTACAAATAGCTGTTTTATCCACGAAGATCCTATTGTTAATAGCATTATAATTTGCCCTTGACTCGAGGTAATTGACTAGGCTGTCTGTCTGTCAGTATGTTGATTGATTTATTAATTAGTGGAATACTCGTTTAGTTTGGCTCTATCTAGTCTAGAGTACTCAATGGTTCTGAGATACAAAATAGGGTATTTGTTTAACAATATTGTCGGTGGCGATGTCCTAATTGACTAATTAGAAAATTGAATCACGGGCATATTAGACACATTTTAATTTTTGTAATTAGGTACCTACTTACTTAATTTTTGATAACGAAAATTGCAAAATCTAATTATCATTGTAGTATTTTCCTCCGGATATTTCAATCATTGGTAATAACAATTATAAATTACTATTTTGGACATGTAGAATATTATTATCAATTCAATTATTTCATTTTATTTTATTTAATATAATAATATTATTGCTTTTTGACATTCACTGTTTTGTTTCGTGCATTCCTTGGCCATCCTTGCCTCAGCACAAATTATTAAAATAATTTTGACATTTAAAATTTTATATTAATATTACTTTGCTAAAATATTTATTATTTATAAAAATCGGCCAGATAGACCGACGACCTGAAAAAGGTGGCTGGTGGTGACTGGATGGCGAAAACGGGAGATCGGGTCTTGTGGTGCACCCTGGGGGAGGCTTATGCCCAGCAGTGGACTGCAATAGGCTGAAATGGATGGATGGATAAAAATCACTTAATGCCTGCGACTCTGATTACACAAAGTTAATACAAATTGAAATTATTTATTTACTTCGAGTTTTAATCTATATGGACATTTTTCATGCATATACAATAAATTTCTAATATCTAATATAATTGCATAAACATGAAAAACGTGTACTGATCCATTACAACACAATTACTGATACTGATATCAGCATTACACAATTTAAACCGGTCTGATAACCGTTTTTCCAACCACACCTCAGCTCTCTTGGCGCTGCTCGCCGGGCACTCCGGGTACCGGCAGAATATCAGCGCTGAAGTTTTTTTTCCGAACTTCCAGCACATGCTGAGTCGGAGCCCATTTACGTTTGCCACACCTACGTTGGTCACTCTTTGTCCAGTACATTGCCGTACTGTGTATGGCTAGTTGTCTGTGTGTTTCGTGCTGTGACTTGTAACCAGATTCTTATGGCTTCACTTTGTATACGTGTGTGTGTCTTGTGTAAATAAATGGTTTATCAATCAATCAAAAACATACCATGCTTTGCAACTTTAACACGGTATGTTTCTCTATAAAAACTTTAAAACTATTTTGAACTATGTGTTTAAAGTGTTTATTTATTATCGTCGCCACTGACCTTGTCAAAAGTATACTTACACATTATTTTACAATGAATAAAAATGTAAGAATGTCCGAGTAAGAGGGATGCTAACAATAAAAGCCTTTCCCCCATTTGTGTCAACTGTTTGCTTACACCCAGGGTAAATGTAACTTACACACGCACGATGTGTGAAATACTTAAACACAAAACAAATTAGTCACGTACATGTGCAAATTATAATGTATTTCGCATGCCTAACCTTTATCATCGCGCCTTATCACTTCCACGTTAAGCTTTCAATCTCTCAACAAATAAGACCGTTTGCTTGATAACGTAGTCTTATCAACCACTGCAGCTAACCAGGTTATCAATTTACATTGTTTACACAGCTTTCCTTATCCTTATCACATAGGAACACTGAAGACTTGACGGTTATTAAAATATCTCTGCTTATCAGTTATCCAATCAAGGTGCGAGAGCGTGATATGATAACGGCCTATTCAGTTTTATTCGTGGAAACTAGCTCGATTATTATTATCTAATTTCCACGATCGATCTCGATGGCATCAAAGTTTAATTTCCTATTTGGACAATAGAGAATGGATGGTTTTGGGGGTGCATTTTCTAAAATCCTTTCTATCTGTATTGCTCACCTTTGTTACAATGACGTATAACCTGAAAATTCTTTAGTGTCGATAATTAAATGCAACCAAAAAAGTTTGTATTTATTTGTTTTTTATATAAAATTGCTCTATAGCTACAAGACGATATGAAACATAAAAAAAAAATTAATATTTCAATCCTGCTTCTGGGTAGTAACCCAGAAGCAGGATTGAAATATTAAATTATTTTTTACTACTTACGTATAACAATACAAAATAGACGATTTTTGTTTCCATAACCTGTTTTGGTACATAGGGTATCCTGTGCAATTTTGCCAGCACACAAATACTGCGATACACAAAATATACTGTCGAGTTTTACCGCAGGTTTATTAATAAAGAAGGTAACTAAGTAAAGAGATACGTATAATTTTATCTATTTACTCAGTTCAATCTCTTTTAACTCTTTATTACACACCGAAAATACCAACTATTATCGTGGTTGTTTTTTGAGTTGTAGAGACAGAAGAGTCGGCGGAGAATAATGGTTCTCCGCCGACTCTTTACATTAAGACTAATCAAATTTATTAATAGTGATTATTAATGAATAATCACTATTAACTTGATTAGTCTTAATGTTACGTGGAAATAGTAAATCGGTGGCCGATGTCCGCTAAAGGTATGGCGACATAAGCGGTCACCATAAGTGAGCTGCGTTGATTACTCTGTAAAAACTTGCGAATTCCACACAGTTTCGTTCGCAAGTTACAGCTTGATTAACACAAGGCCAGAATAGGTGTGTGACCTCGTTCGCTTGTTTTGCACTAGCATTCAGCCGAACAGGTTTGTGTTATGTTATTGTGGCTGTTAAATATGTAAATGCCCGTATTGTGCGGGGACCTATGAGTATGTAGGGCTGAGCGTCACTCAATGCCTTGATAGTTGATAGCAAGCATTTTTGTTGGCAAAATAACTGTAGGTCGGTAAGTTATTCATCATGTGCCTAAGGCTTTTGTTTACCGAGTGCTTTTCGTAGTACCTGAAATAGCTATTATGAGCCTAGTTAGGTAATTGATAATAACAATATAAGTTTCATTAATACAATAGCTCTTTGTACTCAAATAAGTTGCGGGATTCGTGATGTTACCTATTTATAGAATATTTTTTATTAAATTACATACCCACTTATTTATGATATCGGATAAACCCAAGGCAGACTTCTTTCATGTCTTCGTTTCTTAAAATAGAACTGTTTTTGCGTCGTCTGAGCTGCCGTGTGGGTTTTTTGCCTATATCCCAGTTCTTTTCGAGTGCCGAAACCACAGATAGCCGGGTAATTTCATTAAGCATTATTTTAACTGTTCATGCAATTTGTAGAGTAGGCTCACTTAGCGTAGCGTACCGTGGGTGGTGTGTGACTACAGTGCGCACTGTATGTCTTCTCTCAGAAAAGGGTGTAAATCCCTAATTATGACGAGTGCCCGCTCACAACGAGGAGCCTGGCCACGGAGAAAGGACGGGCGAGTGCGGGGAAAAGACACGTCCTCGTACCTATTTATTTTCATACAAAATTTACTGACGGGACGACGGGACGCTAGATCGATATCGGTGTACGGGACCAAGCCCAAACAGAAAGTACGAGCCGACGGCGCGAATTCTGTACAATGCGATGCGTCTCTTCTCCGCCCTCGTCGCACGTCCTTCTTATGTGCTCCAGTGGCTCCATGTCACGGGTTGACAATTTCAATCAAAAGTCATTGTTAGAGATTTTCATCTTTATTTTTGTCTTTTCACGATTATTTCATTCACGTTTCGTGAATTTGCTGTTTATTTAGGAATTTGTAAAATGAAAGTGTGTATGAAAAAGCGAAATCCTGCCGGAATAGGTACTTCCTGCCTACCTTCTTGGGTTATTGCCAGATATAATAAGTTTTGTAAATATATCCTTAGTAATTTAGGAAGTGGAGTAGCAAGGAAATTTGTGGAAACGTGGCAGGATCGGCATGTTTTTGTTTTTCAGTTGATTGGTTCTAATCTTGTTTGTGCCTATTGGTAGGTACTTAGTTTAAGTAGGTACTTTCTTATATAATCAACGCCTACCTAGGTGCCGTACTTACGTAGGCAAGTATTTGTTCTAGATAGGTGCTAACAAATTGTAGGTTAGTTTAATAAGTATTTGCAAGTTATGATAAGATAATACTTGTGAGTGTAGTTCCGAAGCTACGTAGATACCGAAAAAAAAACGGACGAGTGCGAGACGGACTCGCCCACCGTGGGTTCCGTACAAATTCATAGGTATGTTCTTACATATCATAAAATCAAGAATCAAGTCTCGCAGTTTCTTCCAAGCTTTTCTTTAACAATAATTTTCATAAACTGAAATTTCGCAAGTAATATGGTGTTATATAATTATATTATATTAAACGGGTCAAATCGCGATTATTTAGTATTTCATTAAGAAATTGTAAGTAATATTATGGTGATTCACGTTGCTAATTAAATAAAAAAAAATGTCTTTAAGACAATCATTCAGCATTGAATCATTAAATAAATTGTCTTAAAGGCAATTTTTTTTAATGATTTAATTAGAAACGTGAATCACCACATATTACTTGCCAAATTTCAGTTTATAAAAATTATTGTTAAAATACGGAAAGAAATAATGTCTGTATAGTTTGTTAAAGTTATTTTCTTCTCCTCTAAGGCCTGTCATCGATTAAAGAAATACCTATTTATGTATACTTTGCGACGAATTGTCATAACCATAACTCATAACTATCTATTATTGTAGTCTTATTATAAGACAGAAACGCGTTTCCCGTGTGGCCGGAAAACGCATCTCGATTGAAATATAGCTATTGGTCAGGTAAGTATACCTAGTAACTTCCGTAAAACCCAGTATCTGTAATTTTAAAACAATCAGTTGAACCAGCTGTTCCCACTTAAAATAAAAGGGGACGGCATTCCATAGTTTTTTTATTCGCCCGTGGCTTTTTGCCTGAGTGCGCGCATCGTGATAATCAACAGCTGCTCTTCTTTATTGCACCAAACGTATGGGTACCCAGTACTGAACGCTGCATCATGTCAGGTGCTTTGCGTTCCAAAGGGGGGCTCCGGCCGCGCCCCACGTTTCCTGCCGCACCCCCCCGCTGCCGTTCACTTGTTGCTACGTTCGAGACAGCCGCCCCCTTCCCCCGCGCCTTTCTCGCTCTAGCCGTCGCGCCCCCGTCCCCCGCGCACCGCTCGTCCCTCTCCCAGTTCTTTGTGTGACTTCTACGCGAGAGCACGCTTGTCGTGACCTCCGTCTATGGAACAATCGTGACTGATAGAAGTTATAGATATTATTATTACTTTATAGTTGCCTACTGGAGTGTGTGCGCACAGGTGAACGGCCAGTTACCTAACCGCTTCCAAGGATTTCGGCCGAATTATTGGAGAGAAGATTTCTGAATTGAAATAAAATTGTGATAGTGTCCTGAAGGCTCACCCATGTTCGGAGTGCTGCCGTGATTGTTTGATTGCTGAGTGATTTGTGTGCGACGACCTCTCGAAGCAGGAAGTTGTAAAATACCGTTAAATTTTCTGAAGAGTAAGTATTTTTTCGTCTCTCCTACCATATAACCTAGCTAATCTACTTAGCTGCCAAAAGTAAATTTATTACGATTAATAAGATCTTGACTTAATATTTGCCGAAAAGTAATACATGAGTCGTGCCAGAGCTTACATACATACCTAGTGCGTAAAGAATTATATTTCTTGCATTCTTCTATTACCTATACATTACTCCCGTAGAGAGCTATTGGATTAGGAATGTAAATCTAATAATGACCCTATACAAATAATCTTCATAATCCACACGGAGGCTCCATTTCGTGAGGTAATCGTTAAATTGGCAATAGTTGAGGTAAATGCGGCTATAATTGACCATCGCCTTTTTATGGAAAGGTACGAGTTGTACCGAATTGGTACCGCTTGAATTGTGTCAATTTGCTCGATTCCGCGCCCCCAATTTTACCCATCAACCAATAATTTGTGTTACGGATTTAGATGTTTGTTTAGTTGCTTCGTGTAAAACTAGGACGAAACTATAGTTTTAATCAAGTCTCTACCAAAGTCATCTATTGTACTTGTACCAGATACTAAAGTTGTTTATGCTAATGATACCTACTCAGGTACCTACATGCGTAGTTTATTTTTATCAACAACTTTACTGTTTCGGAATGTGCCTCGTTAATAAACGATTCATTATTCATCGTATCGCCTACTTATCGCGTCGAGCAGACACAATTATTTATTGTTCTCTCGAGTCATCCGGTATTAAACTCCTAACATTTTGTTTGAATAAAGTCCGACTGAACGGAAAAGTTAATCGTAATTAACATAAACAATGCGAGCAAGGGTGGGGCTTCCGGGGGTGGCGGCGGGCGCGGACTGCGAAGGGAGTTTCGGATCGGGGGTGTCAGACAGGAATTCGAGTCACGAGCACGCTGTGTTGGGACGTGTCGTGAGATGCGCGAGGGAGATTACCCCCGCCCACGGGCGTGCGCTTTCAATAGCAACGTTGCGCAATTTACTGCATGCGCTTAGAGGTCGTGATGCATGGCTATAGCGATCTCTCAGCCACTAACAGCCTGCAGTCACGACGCGATGTGCCTTATACGGCGACCGGTTTGTGGTAATTGCCGGTCACTACACTACTTAACGAGCGGAAAACTGGGTTGACATTTCATAAAAGAACGCCAAGGAACGCTGGAACGGTAGTTTTTAACGCCGCTTCATTAACGTGAAAGTGAGGCTGTCAGCGGCTTGCAGTAGTATCTTAATTTCGGGGATTATTGTTGGTTGCGTAATGTGTTCATTCGAGTCTATACTAATTGCTAACGGTGCTCGGGGGGAAAAGTACGTGAGTGCTAAATGTCCTTTTAACGGTTATTGTCCGAGTGGAAGTGTTTCATTACACGGTTGGCGTGCTGTCACGGTCTAAGGAACTTAACGAGATAGCTTCAGTTGACAGTATCTACAGCAGTCATGGTAGATTTAATATAACGAATGGCCTGCTACGTACAAAGCCGTTTACACCACCTTTCCTACTAAACTACTTCCTTGTGGTCTCGCACACCTACACAATCCAACTAGAGCACAGCATAAATTGCAGATACCAAGGAAAAATACTCCATGTCACCTATACTTATGCAGCGTTTTGCAGCTTACGAAAGCTGCGGCTCAAGACGGGCTTATGAATAATTCAGGTGTCTGCGGTCAGGATTTACTGGTGCCGTAGGCCCGTCGAGCCCACTAAGCCTCTATGTCAGTTTTTTTGGTCTCTCCCGCCTCGCATCTAATGAAAAGCTCTCACGTCAGTTCCGCCTCGACGTTTGTCTTGTCAATCACCTCTACTACTGGCTCGCCGGCTGCGACGTTGCCATACTTCAATGGATTTGTTACCCTATTGTTCAGTCAGACCATCCCTGTCGCATTGTCTCGAAACTTTTGTTTACCATTGTTCAATAGTCATTGTTAAATATTTGCTTCCTTTCTTACCTACACTATTTTCAAACATTGCAATCTTTATTACATCTGACTTGAGATTGCTTACTCTTTTATTTACTTAAGTAAACTCGGCACATTCTTTCTCTGTGTAACTGATACAATTAATTTATAATACAGGTGCAGTGAATTTTACTTAGGTAACCCTATCATCAATTTCAGTAAGCTATTTGTTTTTACTACATGGATAAGTTCTCTAGTAAGTATTAATAATAAGCGCTGTTATCTGTTAAGGCATATTATGAATGATTTTTTAGTGTGCCATTATGTAAATGAGGTTCCTTGCTAACCGATCTCTCATTAAAATTCCATTGTTGTGCGCTCGACACGCAAGCCCGATCTTTAGTGTGGATGTCGTGTCGAATTTCGTATTTCCATAATTAATTCCTTTGGCATTTCTCTTTCTTTCCGTCGTGATTATGTTCGTTTAGATAGGTATGATGTATCACGGATCATTTAACTAATCAGCACTGGGGAAAATGTCATTACTTGGAAATGTATGGAGGTTGATTGATCGCGTGTGAATATGCTCGTATCAAGACGCTTTTCCTCCCAGGGAGTATTTATTGTTCTCAGCATCGCGTGATATTCACTCTTTAACTCATAACGAAAAAGCAAACTTGCAAATTACAGACATAATTTACTTTTTTGCCACGTTCCGTGTGGGATTTGAACGCTTTCATGAGACCAAGTGTGAAAATAGATCTTGTTGATAAATTGTTCACGCTGGCATTGCGAATGTCTGAATACAATTTATTCTGTCCAGTCTTAACTGAAGGTTTATGAAATATTTTATCAGAGTAAAGGTAAACAACCACTCGACTTTTATTGCTTATGTTTTGGTTGAATGCCAAAATGTCCGGTTGTCATGTTTCGGTTGGTGCATAACGGGAATTTTGGCAATCCGCCAAGCATCATTCACTTGATAATATTTCTCTTCCAACGTTACCTTGTTCCCTCTAGGTGCTGACAATCCATCAACACGACTATGATGAATTCCTCCATAACCGATTAGTTGTTCCAAATTTAATAAGACTCTCAATTACACCTGAAAGTTCTCTTAAAACAGACGAGTTCAGCACAGCATACAGAAAATATTTCTGCAACTGAAAGTGGGTGTAGTGTGAATGAAATGGCGTTGGCTTTATCCCAAACGTGTTGACCGATCGTCTGACGACTCTGACGTCATGTAGTACCTTGATTTTCTGAAAGCTCTCTGTTTATGTTAAAACGTCTCATCCTTAATTCGTGCTTTTAACATTCAGAAGGCCATAAAATCAAATTCTAACGTACCATTTTCTTTGTTGCAGGTGTGGCAAACAGTGTCGGTGCGAGTGTCGACACTCCCAGCAGTGTCGAAGCCGAAAAGTGTGCGAAACAGCAGCCGAGTGCAGAGAAAGTGCCCACCCCCCAGCCCCAAGAGTGCGAAACCAGTGTCTGTGAAGTGAAATCGGATGCGGAGAGTGCGACAGTGAGTGGTGGTGCGAGCGCGGATGCTGTTGCCAGCGCGGTGGCCTCCGAGGAGGACGATTGTGTTATAGTGTGCCCGAGAGATGGTGATGACCGGTCCGACTCCGGCGTGAGCGGAGTGCGCTCCGGCGGCTCCGCCAGCTCCGTGGAGGAGCGGGAGTGGCGCGCGATGGCGCACGGCTACGGCGGCGGGCCTCCGCCCCCGCTGCTGCACCTGCAGCCGCCGCCGCCCGCGCTCTACGCGGCCAGCGAGCTGCTCTGGAAGCCGCGGTACCAACCGCCGCTGCACGCTCAGCTGCACCACACCATTGCGGAAGACTACCTCACCGCCGCCACATACGACAGAGAGAGACATGAAAGACTGCTACGGTGAGTTGTTTCTAGCACGCGGAACTCGGTATGAAGTATAGGATATACTTCATACCGATATACGATAAACCCTTTTTATGTAACCACTGCTGGGGCACGCGTCTCTTCCTGCATGGCAGGAAGGTTAGGCCTTACTCCACCACGGGGGCCAATTCCGGGTTGATGGAGGATTGTAAGGCAGTGGTAGGCTTTACTGTCAGAAGTTATCAACCTGCCCATAAGGCCTCTGACATGGCTTAACGAGGGCCAATGCATGACAGCCGGCACCAACGGCTTAACGTGCCTTGCGAAGCACGGAAACGCTGGGAAAAAATGCCACTAGCGGCAGCCACAGGACGGTGGTCACCCATCCAGCACCTAAACTAAAGTGATAGATTCCAATCACTCGGTTCCACTAGGCCAGGAGCACTTCACGGTACGAGGTACAGGGTGTTAGATTAGAAAGAATCCGTACAAAGGCGAGCTTATCTGTGGTAGTACTTCGGTTGGTAGTTGTATGTTTTCTTGGTAGCTAATCAATCACAAACACCGTATCGTTATCATAATTATTATTGTTTACCGTTTTGCACATTTTGTGTTGGTTATACTATTTTCGTATCGGTCGTGTGTTCGAAATATTGAACCAAGTGCCTAGTAGAAAAATTACGAAATAGTGGTGCTTGACATACATTTTATGAAACTCTGAGATTATCACCAGCAGAATAATTAAAACATTAAAATGTTAATATGCTTAACATAGGACCACATTAAAATTTATAATTAAAGTAGGTACCAGGCATAAAACGGAAGTGATTACCAAAGCAAATGGCTATCACGAATGTTGGCTAATTCATTAAAACAACTTGTTTAAAATGGCGCGGGCGAGGCGAGCACGTATTGTACGCCCGATTGGTCACAAAAGATATTGAAATTCCTTTCTGACGGTCGTTTTCTTACGTGACGCTGGTCTTTTACGTAATCTCAACTTGACTCGTGTCTCGTAATCCGTCTGACACTGGTCACGCAACGTCAAAAGCAAAAGCTTGTCGGTGGTCAGCTGCATCATTATTAATTTCAATATTTCTTTTGTACTCTATATTCAATAAGTTTTGGAAATTTTCGCCGATTGATAAATCAACTTTTGTCATCCATTAAAAGAGAAAAACGTTCCTTTTGGCCATAACCTTAGACTTGTATCGATTGCTGCGATCTAACGTAATTAATTAGTATGTTTCTGTTTTCTACTTTTCTCAATTATTTATGAGAAACTCAGTCTCACCACGACTTAAGCGGCAGTCTCGGTCGGTCCAGTTCCATTCGAACAAAAGAAAATAATCCTCTCATCAGTATTTTTAATCCCACATAGTTAATCATTGCTGGCAATATTTGTGCTGTAAAACACACGTAAATTATTCTTTTTAAAAAATAAAAACACACAGTCTCGTCATACGACACTGCGATTCAAGTTTTATCTTCCTATTCACTACAGTCATGTCGATATATTTCACTATGTAAAGCAAGATGGCTAACTCTATAAGAAGATAAAACTGTTTATCGCGGGGTCTGGTCTACCTAACGTTTTTTTATATGTTTGGAACGAGGCATACTATGTTCTAATGTTTGATCGTCAGAATTAAAAAAAAAAGTCGAAAGAGCAGACTTTTTTTTAAATTCCTAGAACCGGGACATACGGTGGCATTATTAATCCCAGTGGGTCCCGGCCTGGAAACTCGAGCAGCTGTAATGTAAAAATAACAGTGTACGTTGTTATCTTGCTTACTTGCCGAACTTACAGTGGTTAATTCATTAATGTTTCATCAAACATAAAGATAATTTCCTGTTACTAATTTTTCTATCCTTTGGGCTAAATAAATAAGCTTAGAAGCGCTATGTAGTGACAGGTTTACAATATGTCGGCTTTTTGGGTTGGTGGGTGGTGTATTAATAGAGTTGGCCTAGCCTTTATTATAATATATCTTACTCTATTTCTTCTAATAATTGATTGATACCTAGAGATTTCTTTATTCCGGTCAAATGAAATGGGGGAAGGTAGGTTACTCATTTCGTTTCGTTTCAAATGCAATGTAGCTGGAATCGACACGCACGTTAAATCTTCTCACGTCGGAGAATTTGATCGGCTCTTAATATAAAAAATAATAAGGCATCTTTCATACAGTTTTTTAACCCAATGTGTTGCTAAGCAAAGGTCTGGTGAATTACCTTCTGACCTACACCTGGGAAAAAATAGGGGAGATACGCAAAGTTACTCATGTAAGTACCTTACATGGTCCAGTACTTAGTTTAGTTTGAAAAGCATGGTCGCTCAAAACCACACGCATGTTAAGATTTGAGAAGAAATCAATAAAAAAGAAATCATACATACATAACCTCACGCCTGTATCCCAGAGGGGTAGGCAGAGACCAGGGACTGCCACTTGCCACGATCCTGACAGATCACCTTCGCTTCATCAACGTTCATAAGTCGTTGCATGCACGCACGCCGGTTCCGGGTACTTTTTATCTTTCCCTTTGCTAATACATCCCCTATTTGGTCGAAAAAAAATCGTAATAAAATATGTCGATACAGTATTATTCATAAGAGATACTTTCGGTTGAACAGCAATCTTATTTCGTAGTAAATTTTGCTGTCGACTAAAGCCGGTCAAGGTCGCAAGACACAACGAGTCTGTCATGTAATCTTTGCAGACTAAAGCAGCAAAATTAAATTTAATAAATAACATTTCAAGGTGGTCCAAAACGGAGACATTGACCTTTTTCGCGGCAAAGCCGTAGTGTTTTTTTTATACAAAGCGTGCGATACTTTACTTTCTCATTACATCGCTTTCAAATTTTATTTTGCGGCAGAGGTAACCTTCAAAACACAAACAATTTACCTGTGCTGCAAAGTAAAAATTCAGCTACGTTGTGAGCCGTTAAACTTTCTGCAAAGACTTGAACTCAGTCTAAATAGTGATTAACGGATTCAGTTTGAATGGTGAAATTGGATCTCACCACGAAAGTAAAGATCTCACTTACTCAGAGAAATGGTCTGGCTAGTGGTTATATACTCTTTGGTCTGGGCTAAACTTTTTCCTTAACCTGTGGATTGAGCCGACATGGAGGTTTTGTTGGTCTAGAGCTGGCGGCGACATTTTGTTCTTTTTTTAATGCAGCCAGTGTTAGATTTTTATATATAGTTTTGTATGTTGGTAGTCTGTACTGTAACTGTACCATGAAGGTTTTGAAGTGATTTTGTACATAAAAAAACACTGAAAAAATAAATTGTCAATTTAAAGTTCTTTCTCGTGGCTTACGTTTTGAATTATTTGATTCGTGGTTTTGTCGTCGACTGTTGTATTTTTTATAGCTTTTCCTTGGTCAATGTCAATACTTCACCGTCGTGATAAGACACGATCTGTAGTGCCTTAGGAATTGTGTCTTCGTGTAAGTAATTTTGTTTTATAAATATCACCCGCATCGTAACTCGCTTCTCGTCTACCTATCGTATTGTTTAAAAAAATTAAGATTATTGTGCTTACTTTGTGCTACAATTATTGGCAATAATTATTCCCTGTCCTAGGTTTGTAATAATTGTTATTCCGTAATGTTAGGTAAAACCGAACTAGAAGCGCCTCTACAAGTTATCGATATCGTAATCTATGATAGAGTGAAAACTTCTAATGTAAGCTTGTCGACATGGTTCGTGTGTAGGTATCCTAACCTTCTCTATTTACGGTGCTCAGACTTGGTCTTTAACTTTTAAATAAAGTCGTACAGAAGGATCAAATGCAGCTAACATTACATTCTACAATGACATTCAACAAACAGAACTTATATTCTTTACGCTGTAACTTTCTAATGTATTTTGGGGCAGTGGCGTCTATATTATACATGGCGAGCTAGCGAATCTTTTTCCAGCAACGCACAGGAAGCGTCCGCTCGGATAGTGGCATACGAAGGCGGACATCGTGGAATCATCTCTCTCAACCTTTTTTTCCCGGCTTAGACAGTAGGTAGTCGGAGACTAAACATGTCTAAATAAAAAATCTAAACTAAGAGTAACTCGTATTCGACGACGCTTATATACGAAATATACGAGTCTTGTTTACTAGAATATCGGGCTGTGCTTGGACCATGAACATTTTATAAAACCACCCATTGGAACTTTTGCAACATAATTATGTACCTAGCGCAGTAACGAGAAAGCTAGAAGTCTTGTGACTGTGTGAGAAACGTGGATTATGGTATTAATACCATGGCCCCGTGGCCCTGATGGAACTAATGACTAAGACGACCAGTCGGAACGTTTTATTCTGCTTAAGAAGACATCTCTCTGAAATTGAAAAAAAGCGAATTTGTCTTTATTGCAAAAAATGTGTAAAAAAATTTAATTTATTTATTATTTTATTTGGAAAACTAACAGCTTATCACTAACACAATAGATTACATGCATAGCAACAGAAAGCCAACAAAAAGTTTTCACAGATATATTCAAAATACGAAACATGAAGATTTATGTAAAAAGATATATATCAAAAGGCCTCATGCTCTGCGTAAATTCATCAGGTTAGACGTTAGGTTAACCCCCAGTGTCTCGTAACTTAACATTAAGTTGATCTACTGATAACAGCGGTCATTGGCCAAAATTGTGTACCGGAAACTGGGAGTAGTTAGTTAGAACTGAGATTTTCGCACATAATTGGGCCATTGTACGTAGCACGCATGCGGGTATGTTTACACTGTAGACCCTAGGGTTTCCTCACGATGCTTTCCTTGACAATTAACGATTAGTATTGCTATTATAACTTCACAAACGTACATAACTTACAAAATCAAGTCGTCGCAAGTGGTACATGCCGACGAACCCACGACCTCCCGATTGAGAAGCCGATGGGGGTATGACACGTAAAATAACGAACGGCCGTCTCTCAAACCCCCCAACATGCAGTATTGTGACCTTGACCCACTTTTTGTAAGCTTATCTTGTATGGCAACCGATTACGCCATACTTATCCAATGAAGACTTTAACAATGGCTGCGTATTCTTCGTTGGCCGTGTGGGTTATTCCAGACATACATTTATTAATGAACATGACATCATGCTCTCCATTTTGTGGAATTACAGTGTGGGCTTTAAAGGTCTTTTCTCACGGCAACGTGCCGGCGGCACGACGTGCGTGCACAAAGACACATACTAAAATAAAATAAACATTATTACTTCTATTAGCTATATTAAAAGCCCGTGCCTACATTCATGTGGTAAACAGATTAGCCTATACCCTATTTCCACCCTGAAGATCCAATCCAAGTACCTACTGGTGAAAGAATTTTTGAAATCGGTTAAGTACTTTCGGAGATTACCCTCTACATACGAACTTAAAAAACCAATTCCAAATCAAGTAGCACTAAGTAGCACAAAAACTGCGACTTAATGAACGCTTCAAGTTAAAGTTACGAACTATTCCTCTTTATCATAATTATTAGTGTAGACGGAGAGGGCCATGATGTCTCAGACTCTTAGATCGGGTACCCAATGCCGTCATTCGTCGCCGGACAGACGTCGACGACATTGGCGAAAGAGTCGCGAGATTTAGTGGTTAGTGGGCATCTGGCGACGCGGGGAAGACGGCAGGTGGACCAGGGAATTCTCACTTCATTAGCAAATAAGTCGTATACGACTCTTTAAGTAGTTACGTAGAATTCCAAGTCGTATCCACTTGGAATTCTATGTAAAAAGTCGAGCAGCAGCCAAAATCTGTACTCTGAACGCCATGCTAGATTAAACTCGACTCTGTCGAGTTATCTTATTTTATGCGACAAATGTGTATATTTTGCGACTACGCTTTCCATTCGCGTGGGTGATAATCGGCCTCCAGAGCAATCACAGAGTGGCGGCCGAGAACAGGACAACGGTCAGTAGGCAGATCAGGGGCCCGATGGTCAGACGATATAGTTGAGTGTTCTATTCGGATGGCGTGAGAGATGGCATTTGGGAGAAAAGGTCGATAACCAGCAGTGGACAGAGATGAGATGATGATGCCTTACAATACTAATCATATTTTATTGTATAACCTTAAAATAGCTGTGAGCCTTCCTTGAATCTAAAATAATAAACGAAAAAGTATATATACGCGGGGAATTGAGAATCTGGTCCTTTTTTTGAAGTCTGGAAAAGGCGCGGCAACGTGCGTGTGACTGTGACGGGCATGTCACGGGGACGGGCTTTTTTGCACTTATTTTGTTTTCTTACTTCAAACGTATTTAATGATACTTAAATATTATACGTACTAGGATAAGGCTTATAGGTTTAGGTTGATAGTATGAGATTCCATATTGAATAAATAGGTTTGTGTCATACTAGAGTATGCATATCGGAGAGAAAAAGTTTTTTTTTTAATATAGTAAATGCTCACGTCACTCAATCTTCATCGTTGCCGTTGATGATTCTGAATATCGTTAATAGTTTAAAGACTACAGTGGAGACTAGGAGGATGAAGGTACCTGGAGTTCTTCGATAGCTCGGCTCTGCAGCTGGACGCGGAGGCCGGTCCGGACCTGTCCTCTTCTTGTTAGTTTCCAGAGTTTAATTGTATTAAGGAGTCTTTGAAGCACAGCACTGATGTTTTAGGAGTTCAGCGAGTTTAATTGAGAATTTTAATAAGATACACTTGTTTGCGATGATGCGAGCGGCGCGGGCGCGGTTTCGGACTGGGAGCGGAAGGAAGTGCGTGGAAAATGAGTTGAAGGAAAAGGATAAGGAAATGAGTGAGTTGAGTGCGCGAATGAACGAATGAGTGGTGTGTGGCGATATGAAATAAATAATGAAATCGGCGTCGACACACAGCATGGAATGACAATAATTTCAAAAGAGAATGAACTCTGCAAATGGCAAACCCTGGCCTACCCCTCCTAAGCATTAGCATCTAAGGATAGTACTTTAGGTTGAAATCGGGTCATCCCCGCTCGTCGTTCGCCCTTTGTATTGTAATGATATTGTATTTTGGTCAATGCCGGTACACGTTGCTGTAAGGTCTACCTACAGCGACTTGATAATGTAAGTCCTTTGGGTATTAAAAAAAAATCAGATACATTCCTCACACATTACTGAACACAAATTTATTTTAGACCCAAATGCCTCAGGCATTTAACATGACAAATAGAATCAACATGACAAATAGAATCAACAACTTTCTTTAGCTAAACGCGTAAAATGTATATTACCAGGGTTAATAAAGATAATATTAACTACTTTAATATTAGAACTACTTATATAACACTACTTTGTTATATAAGTACCTAGTTCTAAAAACTTTTCTTTTTAATTATTTTTGTACCGCCTGCCTGTATGGACGCATAATCTGAAATAAAGTTTTATTTATATTTTATTAATTTATATATTATTAATAAATCAAATTAATCGGATTTATTTGGTTCAAATACGATTTTTTATCGAAAATATCAGAATATTTTCGATTTGAAAGTCTGATTTTATTAAACAAAAAAAAGACATTTAATTTTTGTAATTTAAGATATTAATAAAATACAAAAAACATTACTTATTGCTACGTATTCTCCGTTTTAGACGGGTCTATATTTATTTGCCACGTTTCACAAAACATTAATTAGTATAAAATTCTCAATTTTTTTAAAAAATGGTCGTTTCTGTCGCCTTTCAAAAACAAGAACAAGGGAAATGTAGTAGACTTAAAATTTATACAACTGTTAGGGTTTCACCACCAATCGGATTTATATTCATAGATGTTATGTTTTTATTGGTTTGGCATTTAGGAATTTTGTTTGAATTTAAGTTTTTCAAGGGAAGACTAATTAATTAATAGCTAGTGCTTTCTTGGTGTCTGAGGCAAAAGTAGCATTATCACAACAAAGTCCCTTGACGTGACTGATTTGGTCGCAGTAAAAGTACTGATTTAAATTATTAATTAATTAGTTTTTAAATAACATGTTTTTAATTACGTTTTAAATCACTGATTTAAATTAAGTGATATTATATTATCGACCCCGTTTATGATATTTATTATTTTATTATAATTAGAAAATACTGGCCTTTTCTTTAGAGGCAATTATTTGGCTGTTCTAGTGTTACTCAACGACCAGTAACTATTTTGTCTTCTTATTAGTTGTGAATTGATCTTTTGCCATGTATTCGTTTTTCTTCCTTCAGATAGGTAACGTCTATTGCTTTGTTAAGGTATTTGTTGTATGATTAATACCTGCATTTACCTCAACCTACGTCCTTATTCGACATCCCTAAACCACAGCCTTTAGGCCTTCAGACTGTGGTTTAGGAATGTCCGATTTAAAAAGCTGTGGTGCAGGAATTTCTTTTATGGGTAATTCTTATTTTAAAAACCTATTTAGAGGCTAAAAATTTCACCCATGCCGGGATTCGAACCCGCAACCTCTGGCTATCCGTACCAGAGGTTGCGGGTTCGAATCCCGGCATGGGTGAAATTTTTAGCCTCTAAATAGGTTTTTAAATTTGTTCCTTAGCACGGGTTAGTGCATTAAAAATAAAAATAGTGTAATTCTTATTTTGAAAAAAATAAAAGTGGAGTGGAGGATTTGTTTTAATAACTGTATTTGTCTCTACCGGTAAAACTGTGGTTTAGGAATGTCGTTAATAGGTAAGTAATTCTGATTTTAAAAAACGAACACTAACTACCGTTAAGGATGTTTTTCCCGTAAGCCACTTATGCCGAATTCTAGGATTTTGAAAACAACAATTGAACACAGTAATGACTTTATATATTTATAAAGTTAAGGAATGGAAGTATTACTTTTAACTACCTTACTTGCATGTTTTAATTATAATATGAATAAGAACTAGCTTTTTTATCTTTGATTTTACAATTCTTTACTTAATTTAAGTGTCTTTCTCTATCATTGATCAATACTGAAACTGAGACTTGTGTGTCAGCCTATTAAGCCCCCATATAAACGTAGTTTGGTTTTAATTCACAAGCTGTATGCAGGATCTCAATGCCACTTTACCAAGTATGGTTAGAGGAGTCAAATCAAGTTTTGATCTTGCTTAGTTAGAATTGGAAATAAACTTACCGAAAATTTTGAAATAAAATTCGACCTCTGTACACTTAGGCACTAAAAGGTAGATATATTTTAAACTAATATGACCCCTAGAATCGAAATTCTTATGTATCTATAGGTAGGTATTATAAAAGTATATTTTGGAGTCGGTGCCCAAAATGTAACAGTATGTGCTGGTTTGGAACTTGGCGCAAACTCGTTGCCAAGTTGCGTTGTCTTTGTAAATAAAACCAAACCAGGTACATACGTTTGCATGGGAATTGCTACTTGAGGAGCCGCCTTAAGGTGAACTTTAGGAATTTGAAAAGAAAATTTTTGAGGTACATAGTGGTTTTTATTTTATATTTTTTTAGGGGAAAATTATTGTAGTAATTAGTGTTTTTGAAAATGTACTTTGTCTGTACGACTGATTTAAACTTTAACAACCAAATAGATATGCCATACAAAAGTTCAAGTGTTTCATTGGTTTCTTATTTCAAAGTGATAAGGTTAAATTTAATTTGGCAATTTTTATTCCACAGTCCGCTAAAGGATTAAGATTCCGTAGCTCGTAAGAAAAGAAAAAAACGTCAATCGGCCTGGCCCTAGAGTCTAGTACTTACATAGTTTTTTCAATATGTAAGCATGACAATGGTTGTTATTTGCCCCAATCTACAAAACCATTTGGTAGTCTACAAAGCAATAGCAGTGCAATGTCGTTCCAGCCGTATAACCCGCGCAATTTAAATAGGCATCTCTCGCGAAGATTAAATCGGGCAAGGCTCTGAATTAAGTAGCACGGGTTTTACCATTGCAATGCGATTGGTTACTAGACTACCGATAGTGTAAACGAATCGCCCCCTGTCCGTTTGTACGTCTCTAAAGACCTTTTCTTGATTTTTCCCGAACCGGTAGAGTTATGAAGTAAAAACAATGTTAAATATTAACAATTTAAACATTAAACGGATTTTGTGTAGACATTTTTATACCTGCGTGAGTGGATGCAACGACTAATAATTAATGTTGATGAAGCGAAAGAAGTCTGTCCTGATCTTGGCAAACCCTGGCCTATTCCGTGGGGATACAAGCGTGAGTTTAAATAGATAGAAAAATAATTTATTGACATAAGATACACACACCTATATAAAGCGAAGCCAATTTTTTTTTCTTTACTTTGCCTCCATAATATGGGTGTCTGCAGCGCAATAGCCTCCCCCCTTATAGCCCAAGGTCATTTGCCACCTCTGACCACTCCGGCAAGAATTTGTTGACATCATCCGGCCATCGTCTTCTCGGTCGTTTGCGATGAAGCAATTTTATCCGAAGTTTATGGAATTTTAAGTATTTTTATGACACATCACTTATTTTTGGCACATTTTACTAATATTAAAAAAGGAGAATGTTTGTATGTTTTGATGTTTGTTGCTCTATAGCAGAACGGCTAACTGTTTGGAATGAAATTCGGCACAGAGTATAAAGCATATTTTCTTCATAATTTCTTCGCGAACGAAATCGTGGGTAGCAGCCAGTGTAAAATAAATCAAAACCGGTCAACTGCGACTTGGACTCGTGAATCGATTTTATTATTTTGGGCGGCGTACAATTTTGGAGTCGATTTTGTAGTAGGTACCTACTGAAATAAAAAAAATCTATAATCACAATAGAAGTGTAACTTTTAGCTTACGGCACGTGGCTTCAACCAGGACTACGCTTGTCTGAAATCCCGATGTTCAAAGTTATGCATACGTTGCGCATTGAAATTTCAGATTAGTTTGGAGTTTGAGTACCAAGTTTTACACTTGTTTGTATCAACGTTTCTAACTACGAGAACAAATAAACCTTGTTTGATTTTTTGATTTATATGCAACTTGTTTGTTGTGGAATCGTCCATTCTGTGGAAATTTTAACTGGTTACCTATTAGGATTCATGAGGAAAGCCCTTTATAGGTAAGACAGGTATGCCGTAGTCGTAGGGATAAAAGTAACAGGCACGGAACCCATCCCCCGAAATTACACATAAAATAAAAGTACAAGTTGGCGAAACGATAATTGTTAATTTGTAGTTTATCACTTATTTCGTAATTACAAACTTACGTTTGCAGTTAGAGTATCGACCGCGATGTAGACCGATGTAGTTACAGGGAGAACATTTTATTGCGCTTCAAAGTTTTGTAATCAAATAGTTTGTTCGGAATTGCCGGAATAGCTCGTAGTAACCCAGACAGATGGGCTAAAATTGCCACTGACTGGGCCACCCACACAACGGATACTGCAAATGTGGCCGACCAATGCGGAGATGGCAGTGGCTGGACGACCTCACGATATTTGTATTGGGGTGGCAAGGCGTGGCCAGAGGCAGAGATGAGTGGAAGGCTAAAGAGGAATTGGGCTAGTGGCTAATTATGGGCAAAGGCCCAGCAGCGGGACAGGATTGGCTACATAAAAAATATTTTTTTACAGAACTCTCAGTTTTAGTCTAAGTCTTTCTAGCACTTAGCTTCTTGTTAAACCACAGTATGAAAAACTTTTTCATCCAATTTTGTATAACTTGAAATGTAGCCTAAGCAAGATTGACGGAAGAAATATTTTTAATTTATTAGGTAATTTATTTCGGAAAACAAACAGGCTATAGAACAATACATTCACAGAAAAAAAGGACACATAAAATGGCAATTATATTTAATTTTCTTATTAAAATTCTTTATTGTACCAAGTAGGTATTGTACAAAAGGCGGACTTAATACTAATTAGTATTTTAGCCAACCAATGCGTGACGAAAAAGGTGATTTATAGATCTCATGCATCCAAAACTTTACAAAACTATAATCGAGCGAATGTGGGTGGAAACTAATGGCAATGTCGGTAAGGAACGTTCCAGGCGAAATATAGGGGTTGTATTAGCTAAGAGCTAGATAAAAAATACCCCAAACCGGCGGGCGTGCATGCCACGTCTTATCAATGTTGATGAAGCGAAAGAGGTCTGTTGTGATCGTGGCAAGTGGCAAACCCTGGTCTCTGCATACCCCTCCGGAGATGCAAGCGTGGGTTTATGTTGTGGGGTGGATCTACACGAATTGTCGCTAATTCGTCATTGTTCTCATTAATCTCTCACAGTTCTCAGCACAACAGAAATGTACTAAGTATACAGTTACTGTCGTTTTAGTATGTAAGTTTGTCAGTCAACTCCAACTAATATAGAAATAAAAATATCTCTTAACAACTGTTGCACTGACAACATAATAAGTGTGACACTTCCAAGGACAATGACGACGACAATTTGAGTAGATTCACCCTGTGACTAAATGTTCCCCGCGGTGTTACCCGTGGTTCTTCGATTTTCCCATAGGAATAACATATTTACCCGAAGTAAAACATAGCCCAGTGTCAATACAAGGTGTCAGCTAACTCCTTACCAATTAAAATCGCTCCAGCCGTTTAGACCTGAAGAAGTAACACTCACAAATTTCGCATTTATAATAAAAAAAAAATTAGTGTGATAGTGTGATTTGTTGGCTACCATAATGAACATAACGTTTTATTATGGTGTGATATTTTGTCACCTCATACATTTATAGATCAATGCGCAGTGTTCATGTAATAACTCGCGATGCTCATCCATAGTTACATATTAAACGGGTCTAAGCGCGATTATTCAGTAGGTATGTAACTGTGAGACTGAACTTTATCAAAGCTTACGTTAATTTCTTGTATTACTTAATGACTTGGAAAGTCGAGTTCGTTGTTTTATTTGTGGACATTCTCAAATAGCTTAATTCACAAGAGAATATGTCTTAATGCCTTCTCTCTCTTATTTACAGCGAAAGAAGAGAACAGGAACAGCGGGAACTGCTCGATAAGCAGCAAAAGGACAAAGAGCGTGAGCGGGAGCGCGAGCGCGAGCGTGAGCGTGAGCGGGAGAAGCACGAGCGGGAGGAGAAGGAGCGGCAGGAGAATGCCGCGTCGAAGCTAGTCTCTAGGCATTTTGAGGAGTCCCTCAGGCTTGCCCATCAAAAGGTGAGTTTACAGTTATAGTTTGGACACTTTCAATTTATTTTGGACAAAAATGCGAGCGGAAGTATGAACGTAAGCGGTAAGTAGGAGTACATGCAGCTCTTAGTTTAATTTTGTGAGCGGGAAAAGCACGGGTGATATTAGAAGGTGCTACAGGAGATTGCCGCGTGAAAGCTATTCTCTAGACCTTTCAAGGAGTGCCCATCAAAAGAGGTTGTAAGTATTAGAGTAACATAATATCATAATATAACATTTACATACAGGCCCCACACTAGGATACCCTGTGTCGTGGGAACCAGAAACAACTACATCACAAACATCATCAAACATGTAAACATTTGGGGACCCACAGAGGTCGTTAGAGTAGAGACGTTCACTCTTTTTCTTAGTTTTTTTAATGACAGGCGATGCTCGTACATAGTTACACATTTAACGATTGTTAAGTAGGTTAACAATCAGCGAGCGAGCGGTGATAACGACCGTCTTCCTTCCTTAGCTTTCGAGGCTGTTATACGAGTAGATTCTTATCACCATGTATTTAAGAATGATTGTGTCGCAGTGCACCGTGTCAGCTACCAAGATAAATGCTGGCAAGTGTGGCCTTTTGCTGCTTTATCCGTTAGCGAAACAGGTTTTTGACAAACTAGCAAGACGGCAATAATTTATATCGTTTATTGTGTTTTAATGAACTACGGGTACTAACAGTATTTTAAAATTTCACGAACAGTCGAAAAATTAATGGAGCGCGCTCGACGCGTCACTCATAACAATGAAACTAAACTAAAACAACGGACAATAATATAATGAAAAAAATGAAAAAAATATTTCAAGACACACACAGTAAGTTAATACATAATTTGAACTACTTTAACAAGGTACTCTTATATACATCTGAGTAGTGTTGGTTTCACAGCTTGTAAATAGGGGGTATAATATTATCCTTATGAAGCCTATCGGAACTCCCAAGAATGCAACTGGAGAATTCCAAAGTTAGGTCAAGAACTTAATTTCTACCAGAATTTAGTGTATCCTCGTACACAATAATACAAGCTGAAATTATTGCTAAATATGTATTAGGCTAGAAACTACATATAATAAGAGCGCAAAAAAGGGCGGATAGCCCTCGGCAATTAAAGCAATCCAATCCAATTGTAACGTGACTTTGTTGCAGCGGGATCGCAACATGTCGTGGTCGCTGATCAACCGCCTGGGCCCGAGCGGGCGCGGGCCGGAGCACGACCGACTGCGCGCGCCCGCGGACCGCGGGTACTACCCGCCAACGCCCGCGCGCCCGCCCAGTCAGCCTCACGCCCGCCTAGCCCTCCCCGCCAAACCGCCAGACAAGAACGCCCTTCCCAAAGGCGAACCCAACTTCGGCCCCTTCGGCTACCCTCAGCACTCACCCTACCGCACCCCGGCCGGATACGACAAAATCAAGGACGGACACCTGCCCGCCCCGCCTCCCCTCGTCTCCGAGCCGAAAAACTCTGTGATAGTCAAGCACGACACCAAACAGATACACCTGGAGCAGAAGCACCCCTACCCCAGCAAGCCGCGCAGCGAGCCCTCCCCCCACTACCCCCCGTACCGCACGGGGCTGTCGCCGCACGCGCCCCCGCACCCGCACCCCCCGCACGGGCTGCAGGCCGCCGCGCTCCCCGCGCAGGACAAGGCGCGCCGCCTCTACCAGCCGCCGCCGCCCGCGCGCTCGCCCGCCTACTATTCGGCGCCGCCCGCGCCCGCGCCGCCGCCCGCCAAGCCTAAGGTCTCCAGCCCCGCGCCGCCGCACATCTACGGCAAGCCCGGCAACTCGCCAACGCCCGCGCACTACGGCATCGCCGTCGAGCCCATGATGGCCAAGTCCGAGCCGCCGCCCGTCCCCTACCCGCCGCCCTCCGCGTACTCGCCTGCGCTGCGCACGCGGCCGCCGCCTATCGCGCACTCGCGCACGCCTCCACCCCGAGCCCCTCCGCCGCGCGCCCACGGCGACGCCGCGCCCGCGCCTCCCTGCCAGACGCAGCCGCTGGACCTGGGCGTGGCGCGCGAGGACCCCGACCGCCTCTCGCCCCGCAAGAGGAATCCCTTCGAGCCCGCAGACTCCGAGGCCAAGAGGCGGCGGATGGATTCGGAGCCCGCGTCCTCGGAGCCCCTGATCGCCAGCGCCGCCACCGTCGGCCGGACGCCGCTGGGCTCCGAGCCGGCCCCGCAGGCGCCGGGCCCGCCCTGCGACGTGCGCGTGCCCTCGGCCGACGGCTCCGTGGAGACGCCGGAGAAGGCTGCCGGCGCGTCGCCGGCGCCCTCCTGCGTGACGCCGTCGGCCTCCCCCGCGCCCGCGCCCACCCCGCCGAGCGCGTCGGCGGCCAGCGAGGGCGACACGCCGGTCAAGACCGCCGCCTCGCCTAATCCCAAAGACAACAGCGCCGCGGCCCCCGTGCGGCACCTAGGCAAGAAGGCTTGGCTACAGCGGCACGAGACAGCCCCGATAGGTGAGGGCGACTGCTCGGGCGGCGGCGGGGTCTGCGTCACGCTGCCCATGACCATCACCCGCGTGGCCGAGCCCGAAGACACCACGTCCAATATCGTCGTCCCGGTAGCTGCAAAGTCCCTTCAACGCGGCGCGCCGTCTACGGCGGCCGTGTTGCGGCCGAAGATAAAGGCGAGAAAGACTAAAGAGAACGGCCGCGTCGAGGACCCGGAAGAAGACACTTCGAGCTCCGAACGCGAGTCCACGTCGTCCGCCAAACGGAAACCGCCGAAGGCGAAACGGAAAAAGGGAGCCGTACCCCGCAAAGCCGGCGACGAGAAAAAGAAAAAGGCCTCTGAAAGCGGCAGCGAGAGCGATAAGGAGAGTGATGACAAAGACTCTGATTCCGGTGCTAGCGGCAGCGGTTCTGGGAGCACGTCGAGTAAACGCGGCGCCGGCGGCCGAGCGAGAGGCAGGCGCTCCCGTGGAGGCGGAGGCGGAGGGAGCGGGCGCGGGGGGAGGCGGAGGGAAGAACCCCCGCGCCGCTCCCCACCCCGTTCGCGCACCAAGCCCACCGCCGAGTCGTTCCTCCAAAACGGGCCGTGCTTCGAAGTGGCCCCGCGCCTTGCTAAGTGCCGCGAGTGCCGCTGGTCCCCCGCCCAAAGAGACAAGGATATGCCGAACATCTTCTGCCGGTTCTACGCATTCCGAAGACTGAAGTACGCTAAGAACAGACAACTGGCCATCGCTGGCTTCTCTGATCCCTACAAGGATGCCGAAGAGGTAAGGGTTGATTCCGTTATTTGTTTCGTGCCTAGTTTAATTTAGTTAGCAGCTTAAGGCCTTGTAAAGACAAATTGACATTGATATTTTGTTCCATTTGGTGTCTAGTGCTGATCTACCCCTCAGACATTCTCTAAACCTCAATTTGAGACTTTGGTCTGTCACGGATCTGGAGATAGCAGTAATTTAACCTTTTCTGCAGTGTTCCTTAAATTATTATGACTACACTCCTAGGAGCTTATGACCAATTGCTAACGCAGCGTAGCTACATTTTGGGCTAGAAAGAGACATACTGCGCTAAAATATTATTCAGCGCAGTACCTCACGCTTTCCCAAAATGTATCCTGACAGTGAACTAAATGTCACTTTATTTCTTACCAGGATGACAAAAAACTCTGGCTATCATCGTCGGCGGGGGCGGCTGAGCTCGATATCGAGATGAGTTACTTTCTGCTGCGAGAGATCGGCGACCATTTCTGTGAACTACTCCAGCAGGAAAAAGAGGCTGAATCCCACCATCTCAATGACGGTATGTTGGCTTGGTGTAGCACATTTCATTCCGTCACTGCTTTCAAACCCTAGGATACTCTTTGATACGCCTACACGACGCAAACCCTCGCCCTGGTCTCAAACTAGTTTCTCTTGTGCCATGGTAACCAGACGAATACATAACAAATATGGAAACAACACCGATTTCTATGTCATTGATTTAATTCTGTATTAACATCCCATTCAATTGATATAATTATCATGTTGTGTTATTTTGAAAAACTGATTTGATCGAAACAAATCTTGAAACACTTGAGTTATTTGAGAGCGATGGTAGCGCAATCGTGTTACTACACACACACGATTTTGGGTGTGTGTTACACGATTTGGGTGACACTCTAGATCTTCGGTATTAAGTCTATTAGGTATGTTATTGATTGCGTTACATACCTGTTTCCCATCAATGAATTAAAATGAACAAATAAAATAAAAACACATTAAGTACGCTTATCTATCATGCCGAAATATCGTGAGGCAACCCTTGTGTCTAAAGAGTTCACATACCACAGCACTTGTTATGCAAGCCCTAACGCCCTAATGTGGAAATCTCTGGTCAAACTAACCAACTACCCTGACACCGGCAGTGATGGAAGCTTGTATTAGGAAATCGACTCTAAACCCGTCGCCGCTAACGCACATTTTGGTTTTCCCCACAGACAAAACGATAGCGTGGAAGCGTGTGGTGCAGGGCGTGCGCGAAATATGCGACGTCTGCGAGACCACGCTGTTCAACTTCCACTGGACGTGCGGAAAGTGCGGCTTCGTCGTCTGCCTCGACTGCTATAAGGTAAAATTTTATTAGATTATATTATTAACTAGCTGACCCAGCGAACTTCCTACCGCCAAGCAGTCGATGCTTTTTTTTTCCTTCCGTAAGAACCATCCTCGTACTTCAAGGAATATTCTAAAAAAAAGAATGAGCGAAATCGGTTCAGCTGCTCTCAAGATTTGAGCTTACCAACACATTCAGCGATTCATTTTTATATTATAGAAGATATAAATTATACTACCTTGTTTCTTAAGGCGCTTAGGGGCGCCAACTAGCGCCACCAAAAGAATAAAAATCATAACTTGTTTTATAAAACGTTTTTTCAAAAAGTGAACCTCACAAATCTTAACAGCTATGAGAACTATTTTTAGAACCTACTGTCTAGAACCTAGGCTCAATATCCTTGGACTTTAATCCATTTCTGCCAGAAACGGCCGTTTTTAGCGAAAATCGATTAAAGTCCTAAGTTGTTGATACTACGTTTTAGGCTGTATGTTCTAAGAATAGTTATCACACTTATCACAGATATTACGATTTTTTATGTTTACTTTTTGGAAAAAATATACCTACTATAAAACAAGTTAGCATTTTTATTTCATTGGTAGCGTTAGTTATCGCCCCTAAGCGCCTTAATTGAATTTCCCATGTTTCTGTCATTTTTGTATGTAATGTAAATAAAAAAAACCGAAAAAGCAAGGCCCAGTTAAAGTAGACGAAAAAAAGTTAAGTTAAGCGTTAATTCCCAACTAGCTGGATTTTCGTTTATGTCTTAAAAAGTCATCACAAATACTATGCCGAAAGTCCTCGTCCAACCGAGTTCAAAGTTCACAAACTTCAGTTTTATGTTAATATTTCTGAAACGGTGAGAGCTGCCGCAAAAATAAAGGGGAGAAAGCTAATAGATAGTAATATTTTTTTAGAAAAAAGATAACAATTCCCTATGAAGCACCTATCTTGAGTTATAACGATTTCAGATAAATCTAATTTAAGAAACAACTTGTGTGTTTTTTTCAAGACAAATAAATTATTATTTCAGACTTTAGGAAAGTCGTATTTTCAATATACATTTCCGCATCAATACCGACGTAGTGTACTCTGGGCTTTTTTTAGGTTTTCGTAGTCCACGAGGAACACTCGTAGCAGGGTAATGCATGTTTTCTGAGCAGAGATCTAGGCCTAAGCCTAGCTGCTTTAATGGACATGAAAAGTCGGAAGCAATCTATATTTTTTATCCGATTGTCTTATGTTTTTTTTTAATCGGTTCCTACCCAACTCAAATCTTACTAAAACAGTTATGGCAAAGATTCATCGTGTAATTTTCCGCCTAAGCTTATATCTAAGTTGTGTCTAAGCCGCTTGCATAGGTAAGCTTATCTTTGAGTCTAGTTATTAATGGATATTGTGTTTCTTTGTTCGCAGTCTCGGACGTCTGGAGAGTCTGCCAACAGCAACAGTGAATCTAGTAACGCAAATGCCACCTCCAACGGCGATCGTGACAATTTCGGGTAAGTCTTACCGTCTTTAGCGTTAAAAGAAAATAAATCAGATAAATAGAAGCGCTCGCGACCTAATTGGAATCAAGTGATTGGAATCAAGGGTTAAGCAACAGCAGGTGCAGGATGGGTGACCATCCCGTGACTACAACTAGTGGCATCCTCCTCCACCTTACCTCCTTCGTCTTACAATCCTCCACCAACTCGGACTTGGCCCCCGTGGTGGAGAATGGCCTAAACTTCCTGCGATGCACGAAGAGACCCGTGCCCCAGTGGGCATATACAAATGGTTGATATCATCAACATCAATAAAGAGTTCTAATATAATCAGTGCCAGATACCACTAATGTTCGAAATTGAATAGTGTATTTAAAAACCTATTTAGAGGCTAAAAATTTCACCCATGCCGGGATTCGAACCCGCAACCTCTGGCTATCCGTACCAGCGCTCTACCAATTGAGCCAATGGGCGACTCACGGCATCAGTGAAATTTCGAACCTCTTTCTTGAATAGTGTAGTTAGATTTTTTTTTGTGTTTAATTTATTTTGTTGCAAATGACGAATATTTGACGCGTCCATATCACGTCATTTGATGCGATGGCGAGACTGAATGCCAATGAGCCTTGTAATGTACAAAGGACATTGAAACGAACAAGCAAGCTATTAAAACGACTAGTTACTTATATCCCGAGTACTACTACAATGTTAACGGAATGTTTGATTCACTTATCCGATGGACAAAGTTATCGGCGAAATTGAAGCGAAATAAGAAAAAAGTTTACAGAGAAAACAGACTACGTTGGATTTTATTTATGTTATGAGTTATTGTACATATTGTTCTATTCAAATTTAATTAAAAATCAAACTACAATACGGTGTACTCAGTCCATGGAACATTTTCTACTAGTCAACCGTAGGACAACTGTTTACTTGTACAAAACAGTTCCTTCATGCAGCATTTCATGCAACTCTGCGGCGTTCTCTCTATTCAAATTTACACGTGAAACACGTACGTCGAATCTCGATTTGCATCCTCCACCTCGTAACTAACAGCTCCCTCTCCCCACGCAGCTGGCTGACCTGCACAGTGGGCGGGGCCAACTCGTCGACCGCCCACAGCCCTCGGCGACTATTGCTGACGCAGATCGCGGCGGGCGGGGCTCTGGCGGCTGTAGCGGCGCGGGCGCACCTAGCCCGCGCGGACTGGGCGCTCCCGCCGTGCGCCTGCGACGCCAAGCACGCCAGCCATCCGCAGCGGCGCGCCAAGGCCAGGGCGCTGCTGCAGAATGCGCTCAACAAGGTTGGTGCTCGTGATTCTGTGTTAAGTCTTAAGATAGGATGAAAAAAAAGGCACTTAAAATGAAACTGAAATTGTAAGTTTTTTTGTATGTATATAACAAAAAAACTCTCTTATTTTATTACATTATATTAGGAGAGATTTCCGGGGTCCTCTCCCTCTAGGCTAGGCCTGTGAGGTGTTAAACCAGTTGTAATTTCGAAATTTTCAAATCTTTACTAAAACTAAACCAAAGTTAACCTACAAAAATTTACGAAGGCTAAGTTACATAATAATATATCTTTTTTATTATTAGAACGAAACACTCACAATAATCAAATAGGCAAATACACTATCGATATGTAACTATCAAATAAATATTTTCGATCACTAACAATGCACTAACTACTCAAGTGCTAAAACGTTCATATTATCACAGTAGGACAAGAGGGGAACTAAATCTGGAACGGATATAAGTGTAACCCTAGTTTTTCGTACAACCATATGTTATTTTCCTTTTCAAATGAACTCTGAGTCAGAACTCTGTAGTCATTTGGGCATTTTGTCGGTACTGCGGCCGGAACATTACTAGTTCATTAGAGCTATACATGATGACCCTGTTAATTTATCTGCAACCATAAGCACAAATTGTAATCGACTTGTCGTTACCACAAATGTCTTTCGAGCAGTCACTTAACACCACCTTTCATTTGCCTGCAGAACATCAAGAAGGAGGAAGACATCAAAGAGGAGAATGGACCGACCAACGGCAACTCCCCGGTCAAGTCCGAGAACGGTAAAACCGGCTCATCCGTCGTCAGTTGGCTCTCCGACCTACCCATGAAGACTGAGACCAAGGAAGAGAAATCCGACTCGAGCTCTTCGGACTCCGAGGAGAGTGGAAACTTCTCAACCCTCAGAGAGTTGCTTATAAGACCGGCGCCGGACGGCGGCGAAGCACAACCGAAGAAAAAGCAAAAGAAAAACAAGAGCGACATCCTGGATGACGTAATTTCTAGCGTAGTCGACGCTAAGAAAGACGATGACGGCGATAAGAAGCCATTCGCTTTGTCTGATGCGGTGAAACGCTACGATAGGAGCGGATGCGGCAGAGATGACCTCCCCATCAGGATCATGACGTTGACGGAGTCCAAAGTGCTGTATCCCGATGTGCCACACTCTTGGTTGTGCGACGGTAAACTCCTGCACCTAACCGAGCCGACGCACCCCGGCAATTATAAGCCATTCCAGGTAAATGTCACATTCATGCTTCACAATGTAACCTTTCCACTATACATACAGACGATTCGTGTATACAGGAAAACTTATCAAACTGTAATTCTTCTCGACTTCCAATCGAAAGTATTGATACATTGTTATTTCAGTTTCCATTTTTTTAATTAGTCATACCCGTCACAGTAGACTCGATAGATATTTTCGGGAGTTGAACCCAGTATCACATTTTCAATGTGCCCAAGTAACCCAATTTTTCCATTGTCTTAGGATCAATGGAAGCGTGGGCAGCCAGTCCTCGTCTCTGACGTGTCCACCGTGCTTGACAAGGACCTCTGGTCACCCGAGAGCTTCTCGCGGGACTTCGGCGACACGCGCGTCGACCTCGTCAACTGTGCCTCGGGACTCGTCGTTCCCAACCAGCCCGGCAGGAAGTTCTGGGACGGCTTCGAACTGGCCGCCAAGAGGCTTCGGGACGAACGCGGCGCCCCGATGGTGCTCAAAGTCAAAGACTGGCCCCCGGGCGAAGACTTTGCCGAGCTCCTCCCGACGAGGTTCGACGATCTCATGAAAGCGCTACCGCTCACCGAGTACACGTCGCGCAACGGCCGCCTGAACCTTGCCGCGCGATTGCCCGAGTGCTTCGTCCGGCCCGACCTGGGGCCTAAGATGTACACGGCTTACGGCGGCGCCGGGGGTACCACGAACCTTCACCTCGACGTCAGTGACGCCGTGAACGTGATGGTCCACGCAAGCGCCCCAGCTGACGCTCCCGAGAGGGCTCGCGAGGCGTCCCGTGCAGCTGATGAGGCAGGCGTCGATGTGCTGTCCCGGCGCAGGGCCCGCGTGAAACCTCCAGCGGCTTTATGGCACATCTACGCGGCCAAAGACGCCGACAAGATCCGCGACTTCCTAGTGCGCGCGGAGTTGGAGCGCGGCGCGCGCCCTCGCCCTCAACACGACCCCGTCCACGACCAAACCTGGTATCTGGACTCTGCGCTGCGCGAGCGACTTTACCGCGAGTACGGCGTAGAAGGCTACGCCATAGTGCAGTGTCCCGGTGACGCGGTGTTCGTCCCGGCTGGCGCGCCGCACCAAGTGAGGAACCTACTCGACTGTATCAAGGTCGCCGAAGACTTTGTGTCGCCCGAGAACGTCTCCCGCTGCTTCGAGCTCGCCCAGCAGTTCCGTAAGCTCTCCCGGCAGCACTCCAATAAGGAGGACAAGCTGCAGATTAAAAATATAGTGTACCATGCGGTGAAGGACTCGCTTTGTTGCCTGGAGGCGGCGCTCGACGAGGCCAACTGAGCCCGCGCCTCCCCTCACGCATTTGATCTCAAACTCGAAAGTAACATTAATCGCTAAGTTCCGCATTTAAACGTAAGATTGGGAGCGAGTGTGATACGCGCTGTGCGCCTGTTTAACTGTAAGATGCCATAGCGTCGAGCTCGGTGTGGCAGTTGTGTGTAAATGTTCGCGATGTTATTGTGATTATTCCGACAAGGGCGATCGGATTATGTGCAATGTAAATTAGTCTGAATATGGTGATATCGTTGAGATGTGGATATGTTTTATGTTCCTTATTCGAAATACAAGTAAACTATTCAGGTTATAACAGCTTAATGTAGCTATAGTGATATGTATGTATTGTGTAAATTTTTATTCGAATTCCATCGAGTACATATTAAGAAGTGTATACTTTTAAGTTATTGTATTTGAAGTAAACTGTATTCGCTCGAAGCATTGTACATTAAACACAGCGTGTAGATAAGTTTCACCTAAATATTAGATTTCTCAATTTGGTTAGTACATTAAAGTAATAGTTAAGCTAAGTATGTGACAATTTCATTTTGTCCTTATTGCTGTATTAGGCGAAAGCAAGTTTTTTTTGTACTGTGTATATTATGTATGGTTATAAGTTGGAATAAACAAAAGATGTTTATATGAATAGTGATTTTCATTTACCAAGATCTCTCAAAATGTATTACAATATATACAAAGTCCAGATATAATCACCATTCATCCCGTATTCGTCCACTGCTGGACGTCCTATAGTCTTGACGCACATCGCTTCTTTTTTAAGTACAGTTCTGAAAAACTGCGCTGGACTAAAGTGGACAAGACTTGTAAAAGACAGACTGTGTTACACCACGTGTGCGAGGAGAGCATTGGTCAACGATGGACTAACAAATACGAAAGAGACGCACTATCAACAAATAAGCGCGATCGCGACTCAAACATAACGGGACATGCTGAGAATAATTTCCCCGTCGTTTACTTAATTCACCAAGTTTAATGCACCCAGGTGTATTAAATATACTATTTGTAAACTTTTTTTACCTAGGTATATTAAGTATATTTTTAGTAAACTTTGTTCACCTAATTCACCTAGGTGCATTAAATATACTTTAAGTTAACTTTATTCGCCTTTAATTTTTTATAATAATAATAATAACTTTAATTGTTACTGTTTCATTTTAAAAAAGAAATATTGGGATTGCATGAACTCATGGGTAAGTAGTTTGATTAGTCCGGGTAGAGTTTTATGTTGGAGAATGTACTAGGCTCTCACGGAAACATAGGAGTAAATTTTTATATCTATTAGTATTCAGTACTGCCAAAAGAGAAAAGTGCTACGTTTATATCTTTAATCTCTAATTTAATGTTTTCATAAGGCTGCATATGTATATATCTATATAAAATTCCACACTTACACACATTCTCAAAAATTTCCACGCTTATTTGAGTTCAAGATTTCATGGGAGCCTAATACTTTTTCTCAATCATGTGTTCAGAAGGAGCCGCAAGGACCGATCTTTCTTAATGGTAATAGCCTAAAAGCAGAAAGAGTACGTTCTTTTCTTTATATGGGTGCATATACTTTCTGCTAAAAAGAGTTTAAAATTTATAAAAAATACAACAAACTTTGTCTTTAATCTACCGCATTCAACCGACTTCCAATGAAAGAGTATATATATACATATTCCTATCTCTATTTCCCCATTATAAAGAAGGAGTCATCTTCTTTAATGGGACCACTAGAAATAGTTTAACCTTCGTTGACCCGTTGATGACGATAACGGGTCCACGAAACAGCAACAAAAAATATTTTCAAACCCGCAACTGTTCCCGTTGGATGAAAACACACTAAGGCCGGTATTACAGAACGATGCTCAAGCACAGATTGATCTCAGATCGCCTAATCATTACTTGAGCGCTGAATCGATGCTCAAGCACTCCCTTTATTTTCAAACAGTTCTTGAGTAGAGATCAGCCAATCACTGCTTAAGTAGAGATTCAGAACTGCAATCAGATTGTCTATGATCAAAGTTTGTTTTCTATGACAAGAAAAATACAAGTGTTGATTTTTATTCCGTTTTACGCATGTTACAAAAACGTGACAATAAAACTTAGTAAATTATGTCAAATATACAGAGGAAACTAAAATAATGTTTATGTATTCGTAAATAAAATGTTCAAAGTTTCTGTATATAGTTATTAGTTTGTAATGAACCGCATATTTAAAGGAAGCAAAACGTTCACGCTTCTTGTTCATTTATTCGCTTTGAGTACAGAACGGAACGTAACAAATGTCGATAAAATAATTCTCTTGACGTCTGTCTATTTATGTTTAATAAATTACTAATATCTGTACTTAGTCGGTGTGGTTTAATTTGAACATTAATCGCTGTTTTGATACAAGATGTGAAAAAATTAGAACAAGGAACTTCACCATAGTGGAAAGAATCCTCCTTGTGGAACATAAAAAGTCAACTTCACTGCAGTGGAGAGGGTCCTCCTCGTAGAAGACAAAAACTCAACTTCATCGCGGTGGAGAGGAACCTGCTCATGGAACATAAAACTTCAACTTCACGGCAGTGCAGAGGAACCTGCTTGTTGAACATAAAACTTCAAATTTAAAAACCTATTTAGAGGCTAAAAATTTCACGGATAGCCAGAGGTTGCGGGTTCGAATCCCGGCATGGGTGAAATTTTTAGCCTCTAAATAGGTTTTTAAATTTGTTCCTTAGCACGGGTTAGTGCATTAAAAATAAAAATAGTGTAATCATGTGGGTACAGTGATATCATTCCGATGTTAAAACCTAACTGCAAAGTAGGTAGTCGGGGCTGTAAGTAATGCAATTTGCTTAAGTCAGATGTCGCTGCCTGTACGTAATACAGAGAATAGTGTAAAGAGGTTCGAAATTTCACTGATGCCGTGAGTCGCCCATTGGCTCAATTCGTAGAGCGCTGGCACGGATAGCCAGAGGTTAAGGGTTCGAATCCCGGCATGGGTGAAATTTTTGGCCTCTAAATAGGTTTTTAAAATTGTCCTTAGCACGGGTTAGTGCATTAAAAATAAAAATAGTGTAATAAAACTTCAACCTCACCGCAGTGGAGAGGAACCTGCTCGGTAAACATAAAACTTCAACCTCATCGCAGTGGAGAGGAACCTGCTTGTTGAACACAAAACTTCAACTTCACCACAGTAGAGAGGATCCTCATCGAGGAAGATAAAAAGTCAACTTCAACACAGCGGATTTATAGAATATGTATCAATTATGTTACAAATTTATGAGCAATAAAAAAGCTGAGAGTTTTACTGATTATTTTATTTATTCCTCTTTATGACTGTCTTGTTGGCCTAGCCCCTAAGGCGCTTGGTTACCAAGACCGAGCTTGTGAGTTCGATTCCCACTGTGGGCCTATATATTTGTACAAGTGACCACAGTCTCGTTGTACTTTCATGTTTGTGACGTTCTTGCCTGGTTATCAAAGTACAGGATATCCTAGTTTGGGACCAGGTGAAGTGATTGTGTTCGTCATCAACCCTTGTATGTCCCCACTGCTGGGGCACGGGTCTCCTCCTGCATCGCAAGAAGGTTAAGCCATACTCTACCACGGGGGCCAAGTCCGGGTTGGTGGAGGATTGTAAGACAGTAGCGGGTCTTACAGTCAGAAGTTATCAAGCCGCCCATAAGGCCTTTGACATGGCTTAGCGACTGCCATTATATGACAGCCGGCACTAACGGCTTAACGTACCTTGCGAAGCACGGAAGCGCTCGCGAAGTGATTGTGTTGCGTGAAATTTATTCAATGAAACCACCCCAATATTAATGTAATTGTTTTTGCACATAAACACTTATTAGAATCCATGCAGTAGGGGTCTTCAGCGTCCCTTAAATGCCTAAGGGGCTGCTGCTATCATTAACTATTTCGTCATAGTAATCAAGGTTTTCGAATATATGAATTTTGCAATAAACATTCCAAATTGACAACTTTAATAACTGGCCGATCGACTCATAGGCCGGTATTACAGAACGATGCTCAAGCACAGATTGATCTCAGATCGCCCAATCATTACTTGAGCACTAAATCGATGCTCAAGCACTCCCTTTATTTTCAAACAGTTCTTGAGTAGAGATCAGCCAATCACTGCTTAAGTAGAGATTCAGAACTGCAATCAGATTGTCTATGATCAAAGTTTGTTTTCTTTGACAAGAAAAATACAAGTGTAGATTTTTATTCCGTTTTACGCATGTTACAAAAACGTGATGATGAAACTTAGTAAATTATGTCAAATATACAGAGGAAACTAAAATAATGTTTATGTATTCGTAAATAAAATGTTCATAGTTTCTTTATTTAGTTATTAGTTTGTAATGAAGCGTATATTTAAAGGAAGCAAAACGTTCACGCTTCTTGTTTATTTATTCGCTTTGAGTACAGAACGGAACGTAACAAATGTCGATAAAGTAATTCTCTTGACGGACGTCTGTCTATTATTTAAGTTTACTAGATTATTAATATCCGTACATAGTCGGTATGGTTTAATTTGAAGATTAATCGCTGTTTTGAAACGAGATGTGAAAAAACGAGAACAAGGAACTTCACCATAGTGGAAAGAATCCTCCTTGTGGAACATAAAAAGTCAACTTCACTGCAGTGGAGAGGGTCCTCCTCGTAGAAGACAAAAACTCAACTTCATCGCGGTGGAGAGAGACCTGCTCATGGAACATAAAACTTGAACTTCACCGCAGTGCAGAGGAACCTGCTCGTTGGACATAAAACTTCAACTTTACCGCAGCGGAGAGGAACCTGCTTATTGAACATAAAACTTCAACTTCGTTGCAGTAGAGAGGAACCTGCTCATTGAACATAAAACTTCAACTTCACCGCAGTGCAGAGGAACCTGCTCGTTGGACATAAAACTTCAACTTCACCGCAGCGGAGAGGAACCTGCTTGTTGAACATAAAACTTCAACTTTCTTGCAGTAGAGAGGAACCTGCTCATTGAACATAAAACTTCAACTTCACCGCAGCGGAGAGGAACCTGCTTGTTGAACATAAAACTTCAACTTCACCGCAGCGGAGAGGAACCTGCTTGTTGAACATAAAACTTCAACTTTGTTGCAATAGAGAGGAACCTGCTCATTGAACATAAAACTTCAACTTCACCGCAGCGGAGAGGAACCTGCTTGTTGAACATAAAACTTCAACTTCACCGCAGCGGAGAGGAACCTGCTTGTTGAACATAAAACTTCAACTTTGTTGCAGTAGAGAGGAACCTGCTCATTGAACATAAAACTTCAACTTCACCGCAGCGGAGAGGAACCTGCTTGTTGAACATAAAACTTCAACTTCGTTGCAGTAGAGAGGAACCTGCTCATTGAACATAAAACTTCAACTTCACCGCAGTGAAGAGGAACCTGCTCGTTGAACATAAAACTTCAACTTCACCGGAGTGGAGAGGAACCTGCTTGTTGAACATAAAACTTCAACTTTGTTGCAGTGGAGAGGAACCTGCTCGGTAAACATAAAACTTCAACCTCATCGCAGTGGAGAGGAACCTGCTCGTTGAACACAAAACTTCAACTTCACCACAGTGGAAAGGATCCTCCTCGAGGAAGATAAAAAGTCAACTTCAACACAGCGGATTTATAGAATATGTGTCAATTATGTTTCAAATTTATGAGCAATAAAAAAGCCGAGATTGTTTTACTGATTATTTTATTTATTCCTCTTTGTGACTGTCTTGTTGGCCTAGCCGCTAAGGTGCTTGGTTACCAAGACCGAGCTTGTGAGTTCGATTCCCACTGTGGGCCTATATATTTGTACAAGTGACCACAGTCTCGGTGTACTTTCATGTGACGTTCTTGCCTGGTTATCAAAGTACTGGATATCCTAGTTTGGGACCAGGTGAAGTGGTTGTGTTCGTTATCAACCCTTGTATGTCCCCACTGCTGGGGCACGGGTCTCTTCCTGCATCGCTAGAGGTTAAGCCATACTCTACCACGGGGGCCAAGTCCGGGTTGGTGGAGGATTGTAAGACAGTAGCGGGTCATACAGTCAGAAGTTATCAAGCCGCCCATAAGGCCTTTGACATGGCTTAACGACTGCCATTATATGACAGCCGGCACCAACGGCTTAACGTACCTTGCGAAGCACGGAAGCGCTCGCGAAGTGATTGTGTTGCGTGAAATTGATTCAATGAAACCACCCCAATATTAATGTAATTGTTTTTGCACATAAACACTTATTAGAATCCATGCAGTAGGGGTCTTCAGCGTCCCTTAAATGCCTAAGGGGCTGCTGCTATCATTAACTATTTCGTCATCGTAATCAAGGTTTTCGAATATATGAATTTTTCAATAAACATTCCAAATTGACAATTATAATAACTGGCCGATCGACTCTCAAGCGTGGTTCCGACCACACTTGAGTAAATACAGATTTGATCTTTACTTAAGTAGAGATTGCTACCCAAGTAACGTTCTCGAATTAACTATTACTCAGTTGAGTCGCGCTTGATGAATCTCGACTCAAGTAACGTACTAAAATTAAATCCATACTCAAAACTAGTCTTAAGTAGAGATTGGCGCTTGAGTACGCTTCTGTAATACTGGCCATAGAGTACATTATAGCGTGGTTCCGACCTCTATGGTTCCGACCACACTTGAGTAAATACAGATTTGATCTTTACTTAAGTAGAGATTGCTACCCAAGTATCGTTCTCGAATTAGCTATTACTCAGTTGAGTCGCGCTTGATGAATCTCGACTCAAGTAACGTTCTAAAATTAAATCCATACTCAAAACTAGTCTTAAGTAGAGATTGGCGCTTGAGTACGCTTCTGTAATACTGGCCTAAAAGAAGCCCGTCGTTTACTTAATTCACCTGGGTTAAAGTAGGTACCCAGGTAAAAGTCAATAGGTGAATAAAGTTTACATAAAATTTACAGAGTATTTCAATTAGTACGTAAAACAAGGACAGGTGTTTACAATTTACTATTAGTTTACTTAATTCACCTGGGTGCATTAACCCAGGTGAATTAAGTAAACGCCAGGATAATTTCGAGCTCCAAGTCCTACGTAATGTGTCGCTAAGCACTGACACGATTTTGTTCCATTTTTTTGTAGTCCAGTCATTGTTCTGAGAGTACCTAGATAGGTAGGACATCTAATAGAAACTCGGGGAAACTGACAAGACCGCGCAACTTAGAGATTCAGCTACTGGTTCAAAGATGGAGTCACTGTCGCTTACCAAACTTACCGAAGTTACTAAGTTTGAAGCCAGCCCAGAAGGTACGGTTTTGTATTCATGAAACTCTTCCACGCCTTAGTAACACCGGAAGGGTTTTCTCTGTAGACTACGTCCCGTGGCTTCAGTACATTTGTATGAAATTGTTACGAAAAAAAGACGTCGAGTGTTTTTCCCGCCCTCACCCCACATCCGTTCAGTGTCTCAGTTTTTTTTACATTTAATTTTTCTACAATAAATGAATTTTATAACATATTTGCTCGTAAAGTGGTTGTAATTACACCAATTTCAATATCGTAATGTATCTCATTACGTACCTGTGCGATAATGTAATGTAAAATTAAGTCACGTGTTTTTTTTTAATAAAGTTTTATTTAAGATACTCCGTCTAGAAATGAACGATACTTTTAAAAATCTTAGCAAAGAGGTTTTATGTCAAGAAAGTGGTCAATATTTTATGAATAAAATTAACTTTGGGAAATAAAATATAACAAATAAACATTTAATTCTTTAATTTAATTAATTTTGACAATAAATTACAACCATTTATCTGTAACAAAAACACAAAAATATTAATTTACTTTATTAGTAATACTGGCTGTTTTTGTAACTTTGCCTAAAAAAAAAAGTTGATGCGCGCGCAACGCATCGCTTAATTGTGGACAAGTAAAAATAAATCCGCGCGCTTTTTCTTTTCGATGTATTGTTTTTATTTGAAAATGTCGTCAACTAGTGATGATAACAAAGTCAGAGTTTTATTAATTTCCTCGCAAATATGTTATAAAACGTCGTATGACATACGTGCGCTTTAAAAATTACAGCCTCTGCTTCCTTATAGCCCTCGCCGATGGCTCGGGCTAGTAATATCGCCTCGGCTGTAATTTTCAACTTACCGCACTCATATCATAATGTACTATTTATTACCTAGCTCCAGAAAGGACACACAGAAAGAACGCGGGCCCTGTTTCCAAATAATTACTTTTATACAAAATGTGGAACAGACGCACGGAACGAAGCCTACACAGGAAGAAGTTTCCGTGCTCTCGACACGGAACAATCACACTATCACATCACATCACTTCACACTTATTATTATAATATTGTAAATGTATGTTTTTACTTCTTCACGTCTAAACGGATACAGCGATTTTAATTAAATTTGGTATGGAGTTAGCTGACATCCTGGATTAACACATAGGCTACGTTTTACTGCGAAAAAATATCTTATTCCCATAGGAAAATTGCTAAACCGCGAGTAACACCGTAATTATAGTAATAGACCTCGGTCTGATCTAGGCGCGGTAGTATCACTGGTTATAATATTTTTTTGGTATTTGCACCCCACGCGGCACTTTCTTTTCCTGTTTCCGCAGCGTTCTTCTCAAGCTGTTTTCCGGAATCTGTACGCAGTCAGTAGGGATATAGTAAGAGGGGGTACCATATATTGTCACAGATGATACAAGGTCGACGATGTAACATCGCTTTGGTCCTCGCTAGTTCGAAATGTTATTTTTCCAATTTACTAAATGTACGGATGCCTAGACATATTACCAGCCCGCAGTACATTACATACGCCTATGTTAGGTGCCTACGGAACAATGATAGATAGCATCAGTTTTTTCAAAACATTGTAGTCATTGGCAGATCATATTAACCTTTTTTTTCCTGACCATAAACGTTAAATTGCAATAAACTTGATTCGCACTCAGATCCTCGCTGCAGATAACTAGATACAGAAGGCTGTTCGGCGACAATGCAAACCAGTGTGTTTACGATAAAACCACCTCTTGGGATGTAGGTACCTAGTGCTTTGCTTGTTCCCGTCAAGACTGAACTGGAAGAAGAACTCACGAGCTCGCTCTTAAATAATTCATGATTTTAGTTTAGTCGCTTATTATAGGGAATTGAATTTCACTATAATGATAAGGATTATTAACCATTGGAGTTCTGGATGTTCCGTGATCGCGCTTTTCTATAACTGATACGGCGCATTCGGTGGACAGGTGGACAGTCGAACCCAGGAATTGAGGTTCGACTGCGGCAAGTACCTACCACCACAGAGGAAAAAAGGAACTACTACTTTGTTTTGTAAGTTACGTAGGTTTGTGAATTATTAATAGCTACACTATACGCTAACGGAGAATTTGATTTTTTTGGAAAGTTTTTTGCTTTCATGAGGCGTTAATAATGCTTCACCCACATGTGTTAAGTAGAAAGGACATTCTGCTATGACATTGATTTACGAGAAGTTCTGATATTGGCAGAGTGCGTAAAGCGCGAATTTAATAAAATCGTGTTAACCCTGATATTTGAAATAATATCAATCTGACAAATAAACTAAATAAACAAAACTTGTAAAACACAAACTGTTTTAATTGGGATGTACCAGGAAATATCTACCTTTTTTTTAGAAATCAATCTGTGTACGTTGTTCGCTGTCCAGTTCTTCTGGATTTCGTTAGTGTAACCGGCCGTTTGTTATAAAAGCTCGGATCTGTCCATTGACAGTTTAGTTTGAGGCCATACAGATTTGCAGATTGTTGTGTTACATTGTACGGAGACGTCATGAAGGCCATCACTTTTGCGATTTTCGGTGAGTTTTAAAGTACTTGCACGTAATTGGTTACAATGCATTTTTCTCTTTAAAGAGAGAAAGAGAGGGAACTATAGAGAGTATCCGCAGATCATTTTGCTTACCTAGTTAATCTAGGATGTCAGTTACTAAGCAAAAAAGTTGCTGCGACTTTTTTATAGCGGACATTTGCATTCACAAGTAGTTTTTCCTGTCAGGATGCTGTTTTTAGTCCGGATTGGTAGTTGGTGTTTATCTGGTTTGACTAGGGTATCGGACAGATGCGAGACATTATGTAAATTTTGTCTTAAGTAAAGTTTGGTTTGTCTGAGCTAAGTTTAGATGGTTTTCGCATTGATGTTTGTACTTACGCGTTGATATGCAATGAATATATGACTTCAGTTTATACTTTATTGCAAAGAAAGAATGAAATATTTTACGCAAAAAACAAGCGTAATATAAAATAATTTATGTTTGCTACGTAAGTTAATACTTGAAAAAAATTAGCTAGGTTTCTATAGACATATACATGCATAATATGCATCTTAATTTGTACTTGTATATACTGTAGGTATATTAATCGAGCAAATATTAATGTGAAAATCGTAGAACTTAATATTTAATAAGTGTAGAAGTTAAAGTTTTTCCCTTTTATTTTATGCATGTTTAATTATTGGTAGTAGGTACTAACTTTCATTATTGTTGGTAGGTAGGATGCGAATGCTGTGTGAGTTTCTAATTGGCAATCTTGTAGACTAAGACAGTAATATTCTTACTAAGCAAAAATGTTTTAGAAGGGGGCCGTTTGCTTACCCATTAAATATTAAAAAAAAAATGGTGTCAAAATTCATTATCGGCTCCACAACGTTCAACTTTATGTCGCTTCTATATGTAGGTTCTACGTAGGTAACCTGTCCTGTCTACCTACTTAGAAATCATTCCCATTCATCCTCAGTCATTTCCTATTTACACATCAGTAGCCAGTAATTCAAACCTACGAAGCTCTTGGCGCGCGCAGCATAAGTGCGAATATCAAACGGAGTAGAGGTTTACCTGCCTCAGACTATAAAGAACGAATCAAGGAACTGTTTAACTAATTTAGAGGCCACCTTCTAAAGTGTTGACGACGTTGCTCCGTAGATTGAGCCTCTTCCTGTCATTGTCGGGTCAAGAATTGAGATCATACTAGGTATTTTCCTTGCAGCAGACTGCTTTACAAAACAAACATAATTATTATCATAATAAATAAACATTTGCATACAAAATCTCTTAAAAATCTCGTCTTATAGAGTTTGTTATCGAACTCCTCCGAAACGGCTTTATCGATTATTATGATTTTTTTGGGAATATTTGGTAGGTTTGAGAATAGGTCGGAGGCTTGTGATGTAAAGCGTTTTATAAATAATAACCCTAAGATAATAATCCTCTTGCAAATGAGCTTTTGACCACAGATAATGACGTTGCACGACTGAAACGTCCCAATATCTTGAACTTTAGCCAGTGCAGCCAAGTTAAGAACAATGAAGTTGCCTTCAATGGAAGACAGCTTCCCAAACACTAAAAAGCAAACAGACAATCTGATAATGGCACAGAAGCTGATGATGGCAGATGGACAACTATAATAAGAAAAAAAAATAAAAAAATAAAACTAGAACGACTTCAACTGTGTGTTTTAATTATAGTATGTTTTATTTATAATATAAATAGAAAACTTGGTAAAAACAGGATAAAGCCGATAGAGGACGATTTATATGGTCTGGTCTAGTCGAAATGTGAAGTAGTATAATGCTAAAAAAATTAAGGAAATCTCAAAAATGGGTGACGTAATTTTAAATTTTGAGAATGACAGACAGAATTAAAGAAATATAATAAATGGTGTAAAGAGGATTGCACCGTTAAAGGCTTAATTAATATAGCAAAGCAACGTTTCCACGTTCAGCTAATACATCTACAATATTGTAACGGGGGTATTTGAGTAGTACCTAGGTTGTTTTCGCTAAGTCTTGATTAATTTAAAAACCTATTTAGAGGCTAAAAACTTCACCCATGCCGGGATTCGAACCCGCAACCTCTGGCTATCCGTACCAGCGCTCTACCAATTGAGCCAATGGGCGACTCACGGCATCAGTGAAATTTCGAACCTCTTTACAATATTCTCTGTATTACGTACAGGCAGCGACATCTGACTTAAGCAAATTGCATTACTTACAGCCCCGACTACCTACTTTGCAGTTAGGTTTAACATCGAAACGATATCACTGTACCCACATGATTACACTATTTTTATTTTTAATGCACTAACCCGTGCTAAGGAACAAATTTAAAAACCTATTTAGAGGCTAAAAACTTCACCCATGCCGGGATTCGAACCCGCAACCTCTGGCTATCCGTACCAGCGCTCTACCAATTGAGCCAATGGGCGACTCACGGCATCAGTGAAATTTCGAACCTCTTTACAATATTCTCTGTATTACGTACAGGCAGCGACATCTGACTTAAGCAAATTGCATTACTTACAGCCCCGACTACCTACTTTGCAGTTAGGTTTAACATCGGAACGATATCACTGTACCCACATGATTACACTATTTTTATTTTTAATGCACTAACCCGTGCTAAGGAACAAATTTAAAAACCTATTTAGAGGCTAAAAATGATGCCGTGAGTCGCCCATTGGCTCAATTGGTAGAGCGCTGGTACGGATAGCCAGAGGTTGCGGGTTCGAATCCCGGCATGGGTGAAGTTTTTAGCCTTTAAATATGTTTTTAAATTTGTTCCTTAGCACGGGTTAGTGCATTAAAAATAAAAATAGTGTAATCATGTGGGTACAGTGATATCGTTCCGATGTTAAACCTAACTGCAAAGTAGGTAGTCGGGGCTGTAAGTAATGCAATTTGCTTAAGTCAGATGTCGCTGCCTGTACGTAATACAGAGAATATTGTAAAGAGGTTCGAAATTTCACTGATGCCGTGAGTCGCCCATTGGCTCAATTGGTAGAGCGCTGGTACGGATAGCCAGAGGTTGCGGGTTCGAATCCCGGCATGGGTGAAGTTTTTAGCCTCTAAATAGGTTTTTAAATTTGTTCCTTAGCACGGGTTAGTGCATTAAAAATAAAAATAGTGTAATCTTGATTAATTTGTTGAAAGAATGCCGATACTCAAGTTGTTTACTGCTCGTTAGAGGTCGCGGAGCTGCCGTCATTCCTGTCTGCCGATAATAGTGGCAAATAAATAATACTGTTTGCCATGCCGATATGTCCCGGTGCCGGTTACTGAGTAATTTGCATGCCTGAATTCGATTGCCAGTACGACCGATCGGGAGGTTAGGTAGAGCGATAATTACTGACAGGTTATTAGCACAGGGAATCCTAATTTAGGGACCAGGGAGCCGATTCTCGCCAATGCGAAATGAAAGAGTAGACGCAAATATTCCAAGGCTTAGACATTTGTCGCATAAAAATAAGATAACTCGACAGAGACATTTATTTTCTCATTCGAATTCAATGTAGCATGACGTTCGGAATACAGATTTTGGCTGTCGCTCGACTTTTTATGTAGAATTCAAGTCATTTATGCCTTATAGTATAGGAACTATTTGCTAATGAAGTGAGAATTGACTCCCAGTATAAGTAAGTAATTGTGTTGGGTGAAAGTTGTTGTTTTTGGTAGTTCAGCCTTCTTGAATCCCACCTACTCTTATATTTTATCTCTTGTGTGTTTTTTTCTTACATATTTTTTACTTTAAATTATTACGCTGGGTGCACGTCCTCAACGACTCCAATCGTCTCATTCCGTGTGAGCCGTAGTCGAGTTCCATACTAATTGCTATCGTGAGTCTTAAGATTTCGACAGGATTTGGTGCGCATAATTACTTAATTAGGCATATGAGCTCATCACCAGAGCGAAAAAACAGGGCTGCACCCTACTAACTGCTGCTACTTTTACTAAAAGCTTCTCTCTTACTCCTTATCTCTACTGAAGTATGGTGACATCAACGTAAAACGATATCAATGTATTATACACACATAGTAGCGTTTTTGTGCGCATATTCGTGGTATTTAGTTAGCAATAAGTTTGATTAAAAATACCTTATTTGATTATTATGCGGTTCACTTCATATTGGGAGGTTAACTAATAAATAAACATACTTAAATACTGCATTTTACCTCAAGCAACCCTAACCCTAAAACTAACGACACAATAATCATCATATTTCATGGCGACCCCTGCCCCGTCTTTCCTGCGCGTCTGCTACGAAGATGACATATTATGAAGACTAAAAAACCGAAGATTTATAGCACGACGAGGTCAAATCGCTACAGAACAGTACTATAACCGGCAACTTATCATATTTCACTCTCCCCAGCAATGCTGTGCGTAACCCTGGCCAGCTGCCGTCCAGACAAGCCCGACTTGAAGAAGCTGAAGGAGGAAGCAGCACGCAAGAAGGCCTGCCTCCACGATTGCAGCAGCGCTAAGCTGGAGCCGGTCTGCGCCGGCAAAACCGGCGAGAAGCCCAAGTCTTTCGGCAGCATCTGTGTCATGAACAACTACAACTGCGAACATGGCGACAGTGAGTGGTTTTGCACTTCTGTTATCAGCTATCTAGGCTTAGGAGCACTTGAGCCGAATTAAGGGGCGACTAGAACGACTAAAAAAATTATCAAGAACTCGCGAGGGATGATTGAAATTGTATAAAAACAAATCGACCAAATAGAAAGATAAAAGATAGATAGATAGATAGATAAATCATTTATTTTTGCTTAAAGACACACACACATAAAGCATCACATAAAAAATAATTACATAAAATAGTTTAAAGTAAATAGTAAAAAGTACCCGGAACCGGCGTGCGTGCATGCAACGACTTATGAACGTTGATGAAGCGAAGGTGATCTGTCAGGATCGTGGCAGGTGGCAGTCCCTGGTCTCTGCCTACCCCTCTGGGATACAGGCGTGAGGTTATGTATGTATGTATGTATGTATAAAAACATACAGTCGAGGGATTATATTATTTTTAATGCACTAACCCGCGCTAAGGCCAATTTTAAAATACCTATTTAGAGGCTAAAAAGGCTGGCACGGATAGCCAGAGGTCGCGGGTTCGAATCCCCACATGGGTGGAATTTTTAGCCTCTAAATAGGTTTTTTAAAGTCAAGTGATTGTCAGGCAGTGAAAGGTTTCGTATAAGGAGGGGTTTTGCACCAGTACCAATGGCTTCGGAGTAATTTTCAATGTAATTTATACGAAGTTTTTCTTTTAGGAGTTAATATAATTTTACTCTTTCTTGACCCGACAATGACAGGAAGAGGCTCAATCTACGGAGCAACGTCGTCACTTTAGAAGCGCTCGTGGCCTAGCCGAACCGAGTGATTGGAATCAATCATTTGAGTTTAGCAACAACAGTCGCGGTCAGGTGCAGGATGGGTGACCGTCCCGTGACTACCGCTAGTGGCATTTTTTCCGAGCGCTTCCGTGCTTCGCAAGGCACGCTAAGCCGTTGGTGCCGGCTGTCATGTAATGGCAGTCGTTAAGCCATGTCAGAGGCCTTATGGGCGGCTTGATAACTTCTGACAGTAAGGCTCGTCAATCCTCCACCAACCCGGACTTGGCCCCCGTGGTGGAGTATGGCCTAACCTTCCTGCGATGCAGGAAGAGACCCGTGCCCCAGCAGTGGGGACATACAAGGGTTGATATCGATAATTTTACTCGTTATTGTGTAAAGCCTATCTAGAGTGTGATAGCCTAGCTGTGATAGTTTTCCTTTTAAGCTTTATTTAATTATAATTTGTGCTACCCTGATTTTTTTGACGTTTCTAAAAGCAGCCCTTTGGCTGGGAGAATGTCTAGGGAGGCTCTACTCTACCGACAGTGAGCGCTTCAAAGCTTAATATTTCTCTAGTGGATCCCTAAATAAAAAAAAGTTTTCTTGCACACATATAAAAAACAAGCTTTTTTTAAAAGATTTTATTCTACCGCTTATTCGGCGTTTACTTATTCTTGTGATGTACTTGCCTGGTCTCCTAGTCCCAGGGCAAGTGATTGTGTTGTGTGAAAAATATTTATTTACACAATTTTTACGAGATATCTAAGCCGAGTCCACCCTACTTCAACGCACCGGTTTTCCTGTTGACCGTTCGATTCTTGTTCAAGATGATTCATGACAACGGAAACTAATTTGTTCTGGGTGACAGGTACAATCTACGACCCAGAACAAATCGGATAAAATCTTGTCATGTTCCCATCCATTGTGTAATGTTCCCATCCACAACACAAACTTTGGGATGTGTCACGCCTATTGAAGTTGGAAGTTACTAAATCAAATGTAGCTGTAGCCTGTGAAAAAAAATACTTTAGATCAAACTAAGGCTGACATTCAGAGACGAAAACTAAGCAAAGACTGGTCTTAGAAATGTCAAAATCACGTACTAAATATTTATATTTTGACATTTCTGAGACCGATCTTAGCTTAGTTTTCGTCTCTGAATGTCAGCCTAAGTAGCTAACGTATGAAACAATGTCCGTGGTGGCCATGTTTTTATGGCACACGCAGCGAGGTGTGAACAAATGACGTAACGCTGCATCAAGCTGTATCCAGTTCTCTGCCATTGTCTGTTAGTTGTTGACAAACCAGGCGGTGACTCAACTATGGTTACGGAGCAGGTTCTTATTTCGAAATTTCCAGAATACATTACATAGACTCACGCCTGTGGCGACCGAGGGTTGCCACTTGCCACGGTCCTGACAAAATTTTATGACTCATTTATCGTTCATTTGTCGCTTTAAGTATGCTGTTGTCCTTTTCTGTTTTATTGATAGTAAGTGAAAGATAACAATAAGAAAATAAACATTAAATTAAATGGATGTCTCTTAGTGCGGCAGTTACTCGTAATTTTGTAACTACTCGTCATCAACCCCCATTATGTCCCCTCCGCGGGGCACGGGTCTCTTCTCTGAGGAAGGCATAGGATATACTACACCACAGGGGCGAAGTCCGGATTGGTGGAGTCTTGCAAGACTAGTGACTGGTCTTACTGTCAGAAGTTTTCTAGCCACTCCAAGGTCTCTAACTTGGCTTAAACTCCACTAACTTGTAACTACTCACCATAATTGAAATTAATTTCGCTCTGAAAATCAGAGCGAAACCTGACTCTAGTGTCTAATACTTACATCATTTTTCAATATGATGATATAAGCACGACAATGGTTGTTATTTGTCTCAATTTGATAGTCTACAATAGCAGTACAATGTCATTTCAGGGGTATAACCCGCGCAAATTACATAGGCATCTCTCGCGAAGAAGATCGAATCGCGCGAGCCGCTTGCAATGCAATTGGTTTCTAGACTACCGATAGTGTGAATGAAACTACCATTACCGGACTAATATGACTCTGTTGAACCACTATGCATTTTAGAGACTCGCCCCCCTGGTCTCTTTTGACCAAATGACAAGGAGTTGAATCGGGACGTTGTTATATTAATATAACTTTGAAAATTAATACATACATACATAACCTCACGCCTGTATACCAGAGGGGTAGGCATAGACCAGGGACTGCCACTTGCCACGATCCTGACAGATCACCTTCGCTTCATCAACGTTCATAGGTCGTTGCATGCACGCTCGCCGGTTCCGAGTACTTTTTAACTTCCCCAATGACAATTCATTGTATTAATAAGCACTAATAGTTTTATTCTTTCTGTTTCAGATTTGGCGAAGATCAGCAACGGAGAGTGTCCTGGTGGCCAAGGCATCCGTCTTTCCTAAGTCTCTTTAAGCGAAGAGAGTTTAATTACAAACTTGATTCCTTTATTTTTCGGTTAGTCTTTTTTATAGCGACGGCTTCTTTTTGTAGGAGTATCTTAACTACAAGCTTTTGAGACTTTACTTAGACCTATGTTAATAAAACGCTTCTAATTTTTGGGATCGCTTATGAGTGCGCTGTCAAGTCGGCGTTTTGTTTTTATTCTACAGAATATTTTTACTTAATCATGCGTCTTATATGCTTGCTATTTATAGGCTCACACAGCGTTCGTCTTTAGCTCTAGTTAGATCTAAAAATGATGACAGATTGTATGGACTAGACTAATAAAACTTAAAAACAATTAGATATGTTTTGAAATGTTTCGAATAGTCTTGTTACTGGGCATTCCAGAGCGATCTCACAGCCAAAAATGGACAATCAATCGTAATCAACAAAATAAATGGATGTATAACTTGCCTTGCCCAATTTATTGGGAGACTTGTTGGGAATAATTAATAATTTTATTTGAGGCATTTTTAAGCTTGTCTGTTTTATTGAGACTCACTGACTGAACTCTAATGTTAATCACAACTGATGCTTTTACTAATAAACTGTGTTTGGAACTAGTTAATGAGAAATTCTTTGCCGATAGCCCCAAAACATAAAATTAAAACTAGAAAAAATGGAAATTGAATAAAGAAATTAAAAGTTGTTGTAGATGTCAATAATTGGTATTGTCGCCGTGTTTCAGAAATGGCGTAAATTTGAGCTAACCCTGTATTCTTTCCGGTTACAGAAGGTACGGTCGTTTGTAGTTCCACCTTTACATTTATTAGAGAGCGCTTAAGGTCTATGCAAGGTCGGTTTGCATCTACAAAGATATTTGTTCTAAGTTTTTAGTTTTAACTGGCTGATGAAAAAATTAATTAAAACTGTTTTTATACGGATTTATGCTCGTTTATTACATTTTTTTTAAATTTTCAACGTTTCGGCACTTTTTCAGGTGCCGTGGTCCCGGATGACACCTGAAAAAGTGCCGAAACGTTGGAAAATTGTAAAAAATGTAATAAACGAGCATAAATCCGTATAAAAACAGTTTTAATTATGTCTACTGCTCGTGTTAACCTTAGAAAATGATGAAAAATTTGTTGAGTAATCTTTAATTCAGGTTATGAATAAACTGAGTACTCGATGCTCATCTGTATCTTAGTATAATAAAACAAAACTTTGTTTTTGCATATAAATAATGAACTACAGCGTCTAGTGGTACCTTCACTCACATTAGATGCTTGAAGGGATGTATTAGGACGCTGCAGTGCGTTTTAGGACATTGTTTTTAGATGAAATCGGCTTGCCCAGCACCTTTACTTGTAGGTACCATCCTGACAGCTTAAGCCCCTGTTTCACAATGTTCAAATAAAGTTCCAGATAAGCTATCCGCTAGGGCTGCCGTTTGTTTTAAATTTAAATAATTTTTTTCTATATTTCGTGTGTTCGTTTATTATGGCTTCAAATTTAGAACAAACGGCAGCCCTGGTTGCGGATCGCTTATCCGGAACTTTATCTGCAGATTGTGAATCAGACCCTAGTCTAATATCCTAGTGTAATAAGCATGTAGTGTATACCTAATAGTATCAACAATATTATTTGGCTGACCTCTTTCGGCCGATAAGCGTGTTTGGAAACGGCGATGTTGTCAGACTGCTTGGTTCCGACTGCACACATGACGAAAGGTATAGATGTATAATGGAACGACATTAGATTTTCATAGCTACTGCGCAACTTTAATTGCCACTACAATCAACTTGTGGTCAGTCCAACCGGCTCTACAATATACCGAGCCCGATCTCTACCGTCCTCTACCGAGTCTGAACGTCTGAACTATATATTTTTAGTCAACTTTACAGTTCCAATTCGTATCATTACTAGATGCCAAAAGCCGAAACAATTGCTCAGCTGGGAACGGTATAATACCGTTGCCGAGGCACACGAGTGTTTAAGTTGGAAACAGTCATTAAAGTTTGAAAATTTCACACTTTATTAGAAAATTTTTAACTGAAAATCAACTGTAAGAGAACGCATTTTTTTAGTACCAGTTGGGTGGTTTGGTATTAAACGTAGTTCAGCGGTGCTCGCACTGCATGCATGTTTCCATGACCAAAATGTTCAATTGTGGTCAGTGGACAGTCCAGAGATCACCCAGGTCTAACGGGGACTTCTTCTTCGAGAATTTCTTCTCAAATTCGCAATGGAGAACTTAGATTGAAATGACATTGTTTCGGGATATGACAGGTCTCAAAAAATGCGAAAAATTAAGTTCCTCTAATATAAAAAATATATATTTAGCATTTTCATGGATGGCAGTCGTTGAACCAAGTCAGAGGCGCTTGAAAGGGCGGCTTGAAAACTTCTGACAGTAAGACCAGCCACTAGTCTTGCGAGCCTCCACCAATGCGGACTTGCCTTCCTAAAGGAAGGGATCCGTGCCCTTCGGTGGGGATATAATGGGTTGCTGATGATGATTTTCATTGAATTCCAAGCGTTTTCAACGCAAAAAAATACATAATTACGCGAGATAAATCAAAAATGATTCATACATACAATATTATGTTACACGCAATATGCATGTGGTGACATCGTGTTTGAGACTGTAATTTACGGCGTATTTTTGTATACTATGCTTATTTTGTATACAAACATGCGTGTTCAACAGCTTATATTTTGAAAAGATAATGGAAGTGAAAAATAAATTACACCATCCACCATCTATAAAACCATGTCCCAGGCACTACAGCGTCGGAGTGGTCCCTTGACCCATCTAGTGTGAGTGAAGATACCACTGGACGCTCCATAAATCATCTCATTAAGTAGATGCAAAAAGGCCAATATTATTTATTATTAGATTACGCACTGTGCTATGGTAGTAGTGAGTGTAAGGGTGTCAAGTCACTGAAAATCATTCATTAGTAGAATGCACGCAGTGAGTATGGCATTATGGTGTTATGTATAAACACACGACGCCACTAAAATAATCCTTAAATACAGTTTAAGTAAACCGTCGTGAAGGTGAAAGACCCACATAAAACTACTTCATATTAAGATTTTTTAATGTTTTTAAGGGAAGTGCTCCTTGATAAGTCCTTTTGTTATACATAAAAAAATACAGTTCCTCACCTCCTGTAAGACTCTTGAATTGCAGTTTAAGTAATCTGCCGTGAGGGAAAGATCCACTTACGCTGCATTTAGAATGTTTTTATAAATATGCTTTCCGCGAGTAAGCCGAGGCTTTTATCCAACAAGTGAGCTTTCGTAGACTTGGAAGTGGAAACAAAAATACGCATTATTTCTTTAGATATTTTAATACATACAAAAATGTAGGTTTTAAATAAATAACAGGTTTCATTATTACACCTATGGCGTCCTAGGCAAGTAGGCACAGTATTTTTCTAACGAGCTAAAGAAAATCTATTCAAGCGAGAACAAAGGTGATATACAAACATTACATATCTACATACAAATACCTAAAGCTTTTAATTTTTGCTTACATAGTCCAAATTTTTGTTGACGTAAATAAAAGGAATTTTTAGCACATTTTTAGGCCACTTATCTTACATGTCTCGTTGTTTGCAGTTACATTAATAGGCTAACAAAAATAACAATAATTGGTCCCAGTTGTGTTTGGAGTAAAGTGGGGTCATCAACATTCACCCAGGCTTGTGATCGCGTAATCTGCGAAATAAATAACGTTCGATAAATTATTTCGATTAGTTTTAAGGAATGGAATAACATCATGCTATCTTTTAAAAACCTATTTAGAGGCTAAAAATTTCACCCATGCCGGGATTCGAACCCGCAACCTCTGGCTATCCGTGCCAGCGCTCTACCAATTGAACCAATGGGCGACTCACCGGCATCAGTGAAATTTCGAACCTCTTTACACTATTCTCTGTATTACGTACAGGCAGCGACATCTGGCTTAAGCAAATTGCATCACTTACAGCCCCGACTACCTACTTTGCAGTTAGGTTTTACATCGGAACGATATCACTGTACCCACATGATTATACTAATTTTATTTTTAATGCACTAACCCGTGCTAAGGACAAATTTAAAAACCTATTTAGAGGCTAAACATTTCACCCATGCCGGGATTCGAACCCACAACCTCTGGCTATCCGTGCCAGCGCTCTACCAATTGAGCCAATGGGCGACTCACCAGCATCAGTGAAATTTCGAACCTCTTTACACTATTCTCTGTATTACGTACAGGCAGCGACCTCTGGCTTAAGCAAATTGCATCACGTACAGCCCCGACTACCTACTTTGCAATTAGGTTAAAAAAAAAAAATTTTTTGCCGTGCGAGCCACAGTGTTTCCTATTTCGCATTACATGATGCTTTTACTATCCAGATCTTAAATCCGGATTTACTCGATTTTTGTCGAAAGATTACGACTAGGCTTAACTCTGATTTGCAGAGCTTATCTTTGAATTGGAGCGAAATTTACTTGAACTAGTCTGATAAAAATTCAATTAAGTCTGGGAATAAGTAAAGTAGGTACTGATTTCATTTTCCTTAAACATTATTTTCCTTTGAAGTCTCCACGGAAAACTTAGTCAGTCAGCAAGTCAGAAAAAAAAGTGAGATAGGGACAGCTGCAGGAATTAGTCAATTAACTCTATAAAGCTATCTCCAAAGTGTATGTCGTTGACATAAAATTATGATTTTCGTTTTTTCAATGAATTTGTATGAACATTGTAGATTACGAATGTACAGTAGATATCATATCAACCTTTACAATTTAGCTGCAAAATCGAGTGTCACGTATGCAGATCAGAGTGAAGTATGCAGCGGCGAATGTGCTGTCGATTGAACGTGAAAGACATAATTAGTATTTGATATTATTTTCTAATGTTAACACGAGCACTGAATATAATTAAAACTGTTTTTATACGGATTTATGCTCGTTTATTTCATTTTTACAATTTTCCGACGTTTCGGCAGTTTTTCAGGTGCCGCGGTCTCGGATATTGATATTGTTGAAATTAAAGAGTTCGTAGTTACTGGATACCACATTACTTAAGATTTTAGTTGTTTTAATTGGCTTTTGCTGTGGCCGACAGGATCCATAATGATACACGTTATCTGTTATTTAAGTTCTTACCAAACTTATGGCTGCAATAAAGTATTGAGTATAATTTTCTGAGACGAGACATTTCGCAATTTTAACCCAAACGTGGTATACTCACACGTGCTCTCGCGACAGGATACATCTTGCAGCTGACAGAGCGTGGCAAACGTGCGCGCCTTGCCAGCCGCGTCGAAGGCGCACACGGGGCCCAGGGCGGGGGCCGCGCAGCGCCCCGCGCACAGCGGCGGGGGCACCCCCTCGCGCACCCGCCCGCGAGCCATCATCGCCGGCACCCCGCGCAGGTCCGGGGGCCCTTCCAGCTCGAAGTTCTCGAGCCGTGACAGGTGGAACGGCAGCGAAGCCGGTGATGCCTGGTTACACACTGGAAGGAGGTTGGGGTTTTCGTCAGTGTCTGCTTCTTTGTAGATGAATAAAAACTTATTTCCACGGATAAGTTAGACCGGGACCATGCACTTGTGAAACATGATGATGTACTCGTAGATAGATATATTGAGAACACTATTACACAAACAGAATAAGGAATACAACCATTCTTCCATGATGTACCTACATTGAATAGTAATTGTAAACACGGTCGTAATTCCATGTGATTCAGACCTCACGATGTTTTCCGTCACAGTTAACGGGTGGACAATTCGTACTAATTTCGTGTCTAATCACAAAGCGAGGCAATCCAATGAGGATAACATACTATAAACCCTTGGTTAAATGTCGAACTCCATAGTTTGTTAGAGGATTGCGAACATTATAAAGCTGTATCTGTCTATATCTCTCATCGGCAGGTGAAGGAATTAAATGAAAAAAAAACACTAATTAAGGACGCCGTAGGACACCCTGTGACCAGGTGGAGCGAAGACATTCGCAAAGCGGTGGTTAGCGACTGGAAGAGAAGAGCCGAAGATCGGGATCAGTGGCGTGTCTTGGGAGAGGCCTCTGTCCAGCAGTGGAAATGAAATGAAAAGGTTTTATTCAAAGTAGCACAGAAACTGCGGCTTAATGAACGTTACAATTCAAACTAGGTGTCCATTTCAAAATCTAGATCATTTAGGAGAAAAAATGGACAAAAAAAACTCCTAACTTAGTCTTTTAAAAAGTCCTTAATTACCATAGTTTACATAATTATTATAAACATAGAACTCATACATTGTACTGGCTTTAATTCCAGACCTCATTGTCCTCTAAAACGTGGACTGACAACAACTGATTATGATGATGATGACACTAATTAAACTACTACGAAACGAAATGAAAATAACCTCTAAATAGCCTCTAAATAGGTTTTTCGAAATGAAAATGTTAATCGTTCTCGCGTGAGGTTGTCGGGGCTAAAAAGGTTGAAAAGTCGCGAGATTTATTTTGTTGTTACATACATAACCACACGCCTGTATAATAGAGGGGTAAGCAGCGACCAGGGACTGCCACTTGCCACGATCCTGACAGATCACCTTCGCTTCATCAACGTTCATAAGTCGTTGCATGGACCCACGCCGGTTCCGAGTACTTTTTATCTTCCCCTTTGCTAATACATCCCCTATTTGGTCGATGTATGTCCGCCTGGGACGTCCCTTTTTGTTGTTAATTTTAACTAAACTCTGTTTGAGCTTTATGAATCACTAGCTTTAACCCAGGTTTATCTGTGGATTGGGTTTATTTTCAGTAGTCACTAGCTTAACATGTTGTTGGATATAGTATACTATACTAGTGCTACGCTCGGCAAGTAGCCTGAACAAACTCAGAATAAGCTTGCGATATACGCGCAATTATAAACCAGAATTGACTACCTGGTTTATGTAAATTTTTTCAGCCGTCATTGCGCGACTGAGTAGTAAACATCCAAACATCTTCACGAACTTTCACATACAATATTGTATAGTAGGACTATAATCGTGTCAGCTGACTCATTGGGGGACAAAACGCACTATCTAGTTTCCGATTCTCATAGAAAAAATTAGGTTACATCAAACTAACGTTGTCAATGCGTCACATGACTCATGCGCAAAGATAGTAGGTAGCCTTATTAAAAATTAACTGCGTGTTGCGTTTAATCAACTACTAATTTACGTTTTAAGGAAATCATACCTAATTGCTTATTCACCTAATTAATCACTGAATAGCGGCAGTAATTCAAATGAGTTAATTAATTCGTCATTAACATTATTCACCATAAAAGCGGGGTAACCCTATAGTACCTATAGGTAAACTCAAAACACTCAACCATCTGGTTGAGTGTTTTGAGTTTGACTGTACAATGGTACAGTTAGGTGTAAGTTTTTTAGGGTACGCGAGTACGGTATCGCGGGACATGTTGTCTGGCTTGAAGAAATTTCTTTTGAAGTAAATCCGCTTTTGGAAGTATTTGTATCATAGTATAGGCAAACCCAACAAATGTACCATGGTACCAAGTGTAAGTTTTTTTAGGGTACCGTACTCGTGGGATGTGTTGTCTGGCTGTAAGAAATTTCTTTTGAAGTAAATCCGACTTAGGACGTATTTTTATTATAGTATAGGTAAACCCAACAAACTATACCATGATACAGTCAAGTTTTTTAGGGTACCGCTCTCGTGGGACGTGCAGGGTAAACAAACTGTTAAATGGTAAATTCCAGTGTAAGTTTTTATAGGACATCGTACCCGTGGGACCCTTTTAACGTGCTGGCTGGAAGACATATTTTTGAAATAAGTCCGCCTTTGCACGTAATTTTATCACAAGCCTGACATATTTATCACATCACCGTTGTTTTCCATCACCGGTAGCGAGAGGTATTGCTCTATAACTTCACAAATGTACAAACTTAGGAAAAAAGTCATTGGTACGTGGCGGTATTCGAACCCACGACTTCCTGATTGAGAAACCAGTGTATCGGTGTTAATGATGGTAGCGGAGCGGTAGAAATTTATTCATTTATTTATTTGTTATCTATAGAAAACCAACAGTTGATAAACAATATATAAAACTTATAAACTAGTTAGTGAGCCATTCACAGGTTTCCACCTATAGCAACAGACTGCTAGATTTATGGAAGGAAACAAAAATAATAACACAACAGGAACATTAAGCATGCACCGCAATACGTTAGACTGATACAGAAACCATGATTTATATCAGTTTTTTTACGTTGCATGGAATAAGTAATATTAAGTAAGAAATATGAATTAATTAACTATAATTTATTGAAACGAAACATTACAAACGAAACAGAAACATAAGAAATAACTTGTACCTCACTTAATTTCTGTGAGATTTATTTCAGCACTTCTTAGAAAAAACGGGAATTAATATTATGTTCAGATCCCTCAGTGCACGAGTCCAGCTTGCACTTGCCTGGTTTTTCCCTTGGCGTGAAATTAGTGTCATCTCTGTGGTATCTGTGGTGGTGTGGATGTTATTTTCCGCCGATGTAAAGTTGCAAATTTTGAACCGATTGAGGAGACTTATAGACGATATTATACTGGAGAGCTTTTGCTCTAAGCTTGCTTAAACAAGGTTATTTATTAAATGCACAAACTATAGTTTGTTAAACGCTCCAAGTAAAGTTTGTATTTAGCTACAACTTAAGTTCCATGAGTTTTGTCTAACATTATTATATTTTTGATATTTTGGAAATATTAAGGCTTACATTATTATTTTATCTCGCTTGACAGGCACAACCGATCATAATTATTGTTTTATGTTCATTAATTACAATCCTCCACCAACCAGGACTTGGCCCGCGTTGTGGAAAATGGCCTAGCCTTCCTGCGATGCAGGAAGAGAGCCGTGCCTCAGCAGTCCCCACATACAAGGGATATCGATACGCTGTGATACAATGGTTGATATCGTTTCGTTATGTTCATTAATAGAACCTAACAAGTTTCAGTCTTCAGTAAATCATTGCTCTCCATCTACATAGATAAACGTCCCTTCTATATATGTCCAGGTCCGAAATTAGGATCTCCTGTGCTATGTTAGCCAGGCAAGAACATTACAAAGTGATTACAAACATGGAAATACCCAGGCTGAGGTAATTGTTACCGACGGCTCCCAGTAATGAGGCAATCGTCTGTTTTGTATTGAACATCGAATTTAGAACGGATTTTAGCTAATATTCTTGTATATTGGTGAAGCTACTGAGAAGTATAGAATTATTTCTCTATCGTCTTAGAATCGAAGCTCAGCCAAATTAGAATTACAAAGATTCCAGTAGATTATCATTGACCTCTCTTCCTCTGAACTAAAATATGACTGTCACTTAGTCAAGTCAAGTTTAATTTTTTACGACCTCTGTGAGGCAGCGGTAATGCATCTCCCTACCATGCGAAAGGTCCAGGTTTCGAACCCCGGCTGGGGACAATAAAACACCAGGTCTTGGATGTTAACATGTTTTTGATGTCGCTGATCCTGGTTCCCACGACACTGGGTATCCTAGAGTGGGGCCAGAAGCAATGTGCCTGTATGTTTTTGTTTATTATTTGCTGACGTAATGAACGATCTCCATGTTCTGTCGTCTACTTTAAGTAGCTTTAATGTGCTGTTTGAAGTAGATCACTTTTATCGTTTGAGGGTGCTCGGCAATGAATCGAAACTAGTGCTGCATAACAAATTGTAACTCCTTTCCTATCGGAGCATTCGTCAAAACAACACAATGGAATAACACAAGAAACTATTAAGCTGCGTTTATGTGAGCGATAGCCTATTGACCGTCGATTCGTGGAGTCAAAATAGTAGAATAAAAGCAATGAAAAGGATTATTAACTTAAGTCTGGATTCACGGTAAGAATATACGAAGTTAGAATTTATAGTGCTTACGAAATCGCGACTTCAATTAAAATAAAGAGCGTGATAGTAGAGTCACATAGCATATTACCATTACATTAACTTTTTCCTTAATTAGATGATTTATACGGCGTCAATAGGCACCTCCATTAACACGAGATGGGTGAAGGGACAACTCGGACACTGCAGTGCATGGGGCATTGTGTTTTAGATGGAGTAAGCCTGCCCGGCACCTATACCTACCATCCTGAGAGCTATGCTTATATGCATGCTTTCTTGTTAAACAATCAGAAGGCTGAAAGCTGATCGTAATGTTAGTGCTTCTAAAGAAGAGTAAGATAAGTTTAGTTTTTTTACAAACATACCCGACAAAAACAGTCGGCTAAGAAGAAGCCAAGTAGCAAAGTACAAAGGGCATAAATTGATCTATGCTAAGTTCCAACTTATAGACGGTTTGGCGTCATGATCCCCGAGACCCAGGGCCCGGGTTATCGCTGCCACTTGCTCGCTACACACGCCCATTGACGCAGGACGTTGCTCGCTCTATAACCAGCTTGGCTTCTAAAAACCTATTTAGAGGCCAAAAATTCCACCCATGCCGGGATTCGAATTTGAACCCGCGACCTCGCGGGTTCGAATCCCGGCATGGGTGGAATTTTTAGCCTCTAAATAGATTTTAAAATTGTCCTTAGCACGGGTTAGTGCATTGAAAAGAATATAGCTTGGATTTGCTAAGGGACTTCTTTAAAAAAACACACATATTGATAGTCTTATTTTATGATGAAAGCAAACCGTTTTGCACAGTGACAGTAGGGGATAGTTGACGTGGGAAACATTTGATCCGCAGCACAAGTTTCACCCCTTAGGAACAGAGAGGGCGCCACTTCTTTGAAAAAATCTGACAAGCTAACGGATAAACCGATTCCAATGATTAATATCTTAATCGAAAGGGAATTACTTAATTTATCATTTAAAATCATAATCGAAAGGGAATTACTTAATGTATCATTGAAAAATTTTAAGTGAAATAAAAAAACCACGATAACTGCCGCAAATCCGATGTTTATAAAAATATATTAAGTAAATTTTTAGTCATGCAAAAAATTTGTATGAAGAGGGTATGTTTTTTACGACTCATATTGTTAGAAATTTAATACTTAATTAAATGAAAAAAGATCATGCCAATATCTTTAATAGATTAGGAAATATTTAGGTTTACTTGTGCTGGAAAAGCGGGGTCTTTGCCCTCGCGTCGTAGCAACTGTGAAGAGAAGGAACTTATTTTTGTGATGGAAGCTAGCCATATCGCGCCGTGATAGTGCGGATTAAAATAAACGATTTTAACCGCTGCAGCATCATTTATATCTCTAAGGAACAACGGTGGCGCCACGTATTTAAAATAAAGTTTAAAGTTTTTTATAAAATAAACCGCTTCACCGATTTTCATGATTGAAGATGAGAAGATTACATATAAAATATTTATAAGCCACGAGATGGTGCTTCGCAAGGCACGTTAAGCCGTTGGTGCCGGCTGTCATGTAATGGCAGTCGCTAAGCCATGTCAGAGGCCTTATGGGCGGCGTGATAACTTCTGACAGTAAGACCTGACAGTGTCTTACAATCCTCCACCAACCCGGACTTGGTCCCCGTGGTGAAGTATGGCCTAACCTTCCTGCGATGCAGGAAGAGACCCGTGCCCCAGCAGTGGGGACATACAAAAGTTAATATCGAGATTCTTCATTTTTTGGTGCCGCATTGTTGCTGATGCGCTTAAAATAGTTTATTTTAAAAAACCTATTGGCTTTTCGGGGCGCTATCTAAATGATTCTGAATAAAGTCCTTGGTTGTTGATTGTAGGTTCTAGACTTTAGGTTCTAAAATAGTTGTAAAAAACGTATTATAACACAAGTTATGATTTTTTTCCATTGGCGGCGCTATTTAGCATTCTAAGCACCTTAACCGCAGCAACACTTACCTCCCTTAGGAACAAGGGTGGCGCCACTTATAAAAAAAAATGGCGCTATACGCCACCTGGGAATGACACAGAATACTCTGTGTCGTTCCCAGGTAGCGCCATTGGCAAGTCATAGTTGTATTTTATATGCAAGACTAGAAACCAAAGAAACCTCGCTGCGTACTATCCGCATGCAGATAGGTTTCTTTAGTTTCTGGTCAGCTGGCATTCTTTCCTTCAGATGGGACTTGCGTCAGCGCCATCTATCGATCAAATGATGATCAAACCTTTTTAAAGTTCCATTGTAAAGGACTCATTAGAAGGACGTGTGAAAGTCATACTTTTATTTACAAAAATACAAGAATTTTATTCCTTTTAATGCACTAACCCGTGCTAAGAACAATTTTAAAAACCTTTTTAGAGGCTAAAAATTCCACCCTCTGGCTTTGGCACGGATAGCCAGAGGTCGCGGGTTCGAATCCCGGCATGGGTGGAATTTTTAGCCCCTAAATAGTTTTTTAAAAATACAAGAAATCACTGAGTGTATGATACACCGATAAACTGTCATTTGTAACTACTGTCAACATTTAGGCACGGATGTCAAAACATTTAGGACGTTGCCCATTGGCCAGGAAACACATTCATTACTGATCTGTTGCTAATGTTCTACCTATTCCGTAGCAGGACGTCACAGTTCTTTCTGATGGTGATGGATACTTTTTTGACGCGACCACAGAACAAATAAACCAGGCGCGACGCACGCGATATGTTGATTGGCGAGGCGTATCTAAGATGGCAACTGCGGTTTGTTTGTCAGTGCCCTTAGAATTTAACGAAATTCTCCATAATCCGAATTTTACGCATATATGTTGTCGACTCAAAATCAATATTTTTTTATGTTTTGTTATTCATGTAAAATTTCGATCGAGTCTACCGTACCCCTTGACGAAATTATTTATATACTTAGATAGATAAGGCTTTTGAAAGGTGTTTGGCTGAACACCTGCCATTAAGTACATGACAGCCGGCACGTTTGCAGCACCAGTACCTGACCGCGCCTGTTGTTGCTTAATCCTAGTGATTGATTCCAATCACTCGGTTCCACTAGGCCACGAGCGCTCCTCCACATTGACTCACCGTATTCGAGTGTAGACTGTTGATTTGATACTGTGCAGATGCAGAGTGTATGAATCCACTTTGCAGCCCCAAATAGCAGGAGAAAACTATACATATGGTATTTTCATCGCGAGAGGTCAACATTGAACTATTCTCGTTCGATGTTTCCTAGCTTCGGTATCGTCGAACGGACCAGATGAGTGAGCGTAAAATAGAAGTCTTATGCCCCACAGTAGGCTCCATATTCAGGCTAATCAGACAGATCGATAACCCAACTTTAGGCAGGTAGACTTCCTATAAACGTCAAGAATCCATCAGGATTTCGTGTGCGTAATATAGAGGCTGCTAAATGTTTATCTGACCCGTGGAAGAAAACCGTAGTAATAATATTATGTAGGTATTCGGTTTTCTTGCACGATATATTATTAGATGCCGCAGCGGTTTGGCACGCTGACTGTAAAACCGAAGTTCTCGGGTTCGATCCCGGCCGGGTCAAACTAGGAATCGCACTTTCTAGTTTGTCTCGGGTCTTGGATGTTATCAATGTATATATTGTATTTAATCTATCGCTGAGCCGTTACGGATGCACTAAAATGTTTAGGTTGTTCAGCAGTTGACTCTACGTCTAATTAAATTCCTATGGTTAATGTAGAAACATTGCCCCATGAAAATACCCGTAGTGTGTCACAAAATACCCGTATAATATAGGGATAACTTAAAACATATAAAGATTGATCACTTGTGGTATGTCTAATCAAATATTTACAGTCAATTTAGACATTTGTGTATTCAAATCAACTGACAGGAACACATTGAAGTTGTAGAGTTAGGTTGAGTTAACATAAACTAACATGGGTAAATGCACGTCTCTATACAATCATGGTAGCCTCTCCCATTGATACTTCCATACTACCTTAGAAAGTATTTTACATAAATAAACATCTTGTATAGAAACATTGGGTAGAATCGAAGAGAGGTTTCTATTAGTCAATACAAACAACTTGAATTTTTACCATAGTAGGGTGACAAATTCACTGTTAGAGGCGAAACGCGTCGCGTGTTTTCTCACACAAGTATTGGTGTTGGTGGTGGTGTGTTCGTGTCTTGCTTCTGCTTGAAAAAGTGGGAGGGAGGGCGGTGCATTAGCTAGCCGCATGGTGCTTGTGGGTTTTTGGGCGGAATTCAGCAAAGTAATTTTAACTTTTTAATGAAATTCACTGTAGCAAAAAAAAAAACAATTTCGTTTGTGCAATACACTGTATCATATTAAAATATACCTCTCGCACTACGATATCATTAAAAATTAAAAATATTTATTGTGAATTTAGTTGTGAGTTACATAATAATATGCACTTGTAGGTAGAAACTGTATACATGTGACTGAAAATGTTTTCGTGATTTCGAAGTTTCTCAATTATAAAGCTTGGTGACGACTTTAATTTAGAATTGTGAGTTGTATCCTATAAAGTCTAGTATCTACAACACCATTTTATCTTCCGGACCTTAATCAATTAGACCCGTTTGCGACTAGCCTAGGCACTACGACCACGGATGACACATCAGTATTAATAGACAAGGAGGTACTTACCAGCAACTAATACCAGGCACAAAAGAACTTTCTCGTTTAGCATTTCCACCTCGAGTTTTTGAATCTGGAACCTACTTTCTGGCCAAACTCTTTGGTGAAATCCTTCTTTCTTCGAATTTCGTTTATGTTCTTCTACATGCACGAGAACTGGCCAGTTCTAATTACAAATTGAACGTTTGATTTGATGGCCGTAGTTGTTGATCGACGTAGTGTATTTACTTCACTGCAATATGTATGGAGCGTGCGTTGAGGGCGGGAGTGAGACGGCGGGGTGGAGGCGCTGATAACCCTGTGCCCGGAGGATGGACGTCGATAACGCTAAAGGCCATTTCACAAAACGTTTTAAGCGCTGACGACGCGCGTTTTTAATGAGGGCGTCCTCTGTGCGCTATCTATGCGTTATAAAAGTAAGGATCATGTGCAATGTTCTCAGCGTGTTAGCGGCTCTGCGTTTGCTGTGCGCCTTGAATCGAGTATTATAAAAATAATACTACAATTCATACTTTATTATGACAATTCTAGATACCTTGCGTAGACTAGTCTACTTGTTAATGAGGGGGTTAATCGACTTTATAATGTACACGTACTGTCATAGTAAACCACGAATTTTAATTCTATGAATCAGGCCAATGATTGTGTTCCACGCGCGTCGTCAGCGCGTTCAAAAACGTCGTGTGGAAAGGCACTAAGTAGAAACATGCAGAAGTTCTGCTTCATGATAAATATCAAAAGAGATACCTTATAAATTTTCACCAATGGAATTCTTTAGGTAGACTAAGTTAATTTTGCAGGTTAGTACCAAAGAAGAAGATGAAGCTACCATACCTACTTTTTTTTGTAAAACACCTTCTACATTCCCATTTTTCTTTGATTTATGTATTTAAAGAACCGCACGCAGTAATAAAAGCGCAATGGCAAAAATATATATCTTTAAAATTATATATCCTCGTAATAAATCTTAAAATATGACTAAAAATAAATTCCTGGGTCGTGATTTTATTTTTCTCCGTTTATCTTTCCGATGAAATTTTTACAGTTTGGACTAAAAAGTCCTTGTTCTGTAGACTCGCTTCTTTCCAAGCTATAGGTGTAGTAACGGTGGCAAAAGTACGTTTTTATTAGGGTTCCGTACCTCAAAAGGAAAAAACGGAACCCTTATAGGATCACTTTGTTGTCCGTCTGTCCGTCCGTCCGTCCGTCTGTCAAGACCCTTTTTCTCAGGAACGCGTGGAGGTATGAAGCTGAAATTTAAATCAATTACTCAGGTCTACTGTCCCTTGAAGCTGTGAAAAAATCAAACTTCTAAGCCAACGCAATCAAAAGATACAGCCGTTTATGCCGCAAATTTTCGACACTTGCAAGGGAATCAAAACCTACAGGGTGCTTCCCGTGAACTCAGAATCTTGAAATTTGGTACGAAGCAACGTCTTATAGCATAGATAAAGGAAAAATTACGAAAACCATAAATTTTTAGTTACATCTCATAATATATATATTTTTTTAATAATTTTAAACTTACTACCAATTTCCTCATAAACGCGTAGAGGTATTAAATTGAAATTCATACCAAATACTTAGGTCTATAATACAGGTTTGTACGGAACCCTCGGTGCGCGAGTCTGACTCGCACTTGGCCGGTTTTTTGTAATGATACAGAGTAGTACCTAATTTTTCATGTCCAAGACCACGTGGAAGACGAGGTTTACTAATTATCATGTTCAATTAATTTATTTAGATCCATTTATCATTCCCGAAACAAACACCATATTAAATTTTATCGAAATCGTTTCCGAGATTCTTATGTGCTCGAATATTAACTTGCTTCTAATCTCAAGTACCCTTCTCATTGCTCTTAGTAATAAGGCCGCCAATTGTACTATATTTTTATTTTATTTCTGTTACTGTAATTTCTGTTTACAATAAAGGATTTACTATCTATCTCGCTAGCGCACAGCGGTTTGGCAAACCTATCTGTAAAACCGAAGGTCTCGGGTTGGATCCCCGGCCGGGGCAAACTAGGAAACGAACTTTTCTAGTTTGTCTCGGGTCCTGGATGTTATCTATGTATTTATTGTATTAAATCTATCATCGACTTAGCACCTGTAACACAAGTCATTTAGTTGTACTTAGTCTAGGGCTAACGAGATCTGTGTAATATGTCCATGAATATATTATATTATGATATATATATTATGACATGAGATAGCTCTATAGTATTTTCTAAGGTTAACACGAGCAGTAGACATAATTAAAACTGTTTTTATACGGATTTATGCTCGTTTAGATAGCTCGTGAGATAGCTCTGACAGTCATCCACCATAGACTGGTAGAAACTTCTGGAACTCTGTGTTTAGTGATAACAGCGGGCTACATCGAATCGAGAGCAGCGCTGTTTCGCTTTAGTGACAGGATGAGGATGATTATCGTCAGACTGGTTTCAAAAAAAGTTTAATTGAAGCACTAGCAGTGCCCGCGAACTATTATCTAATCTGTGCCGCGACCACCTTCGCGTGTTAAGCCGCATTTTCACGGTCTTAGTGCGCTCGGTCCGAGTGCGGCATCCGAGTAAACTAATGCTTCTTATTGGCTATTTTGGTGTTGTCACGAAAAACCGTCCAATCGGGAGCATTACTTTACTCAGATGGCGTACTCGGTCCGAGCGTACTAAGACCGTCAAAACCCGGCCTTAAGGCGTTTTTGGGCGCTAACTAGCGACACTAATGGAAAAAAAACATAACTTGTTTTATAATACGTTTTCAACTAAAAGTGAACATGAGAAATCTTAACAACTGTGATAACTATTTTTAGAACTTACAGTCTAGAATCTATGAGCAGTAAATTAGAACTTTACTCGATGTCCACTAAAAACGGCCGTTTTTGGCGGAAAGCGATTAAAGTCCTTGGTTGTTGATTCTAGGTTCTTGACTGTAGTTTCTAAAAATAGTTGTCACAGTTGTTAATATTTCTCATATTGGGTACAGTGATATCGTTCCGATGTTAAACCTAACTGCAAAGTAGGTAGTCGGGGCTGTAAGTAATGCAATTTGCTTAAGTCAGATGTCGCTGCCTGTACGTAATACAGAGAATAGTGTAAAGAGGTTCGAAATTTCACTGATGCCGTGAGTCGCCCATTGGCTCAATTGGCAGAGCGCTGGCACGGATAGCCAGAGGTTGCGGGTTCGAATCCCGGCATGGGTGAAATTTTTAGCCTCTAAATAGGTTTTTAAATTTGTTCCTTAGCAGGGGTTAGTGCATTAAAAATAAAAATAGTATAATATTTCTCATGTTTACTTTTAGATGAAAACGTATTATAACACAAGTTATGATTTTTATTCCATTGGTGGCGGTAGTTAGCACCCCGAAGCACCTTAAGGCGGCTCCTCAAGGAGTAATAAAATAACTTCCAAATAGCGAAAGTAAACAATTCTTTATAAAATCTCAATCTTTTATTTTATACAAAATCTCAAAATTTGAAACGGCACCAATCGCTACTCAGTTAATACATATTTAAATTTTCTTTTGTGTAGAAACCAGCATATTAATTATTATTTGTATGTGCGAGTAATTCTCAAATTAGACTTTTAAAATTGTATGACTGATATACTTTATTACACTATTTTTATTTTTAATGAACTAACCCGTGCTAAGGAACAAGTTTAAAAACCTATTTAGAGGCTAAAAATTTCACCCATGCCGGGATTCGAACCCGCAACCTCTGGCTATCCGTACCAGCGCTCTACTCAATTGGTAGAGCGCTGGTACGGATAGCCAGAGGTTGCGGGTTCGAATCCCGGCATGGGTGAAATTTTTAGCCTCTAAATAGGTTTTTTGATATACTTTAATTTATATTTCAACTTTGATTTTGGAATAAGTGGCATAGGATCGCAGCATATTCGTATAATGTGTAACATTGTGTTTTCAAGATAGAATTGCTTTAGCTTGACTTAAAAAATATACAAGCATGGGCTTGATATTACCTATACCTAAGCCAAACTCGATCAAGAATAGAAGTAAACAAACCAATTTAGGGTTAGCACAACTCACGTTTTACAAATACAAATATGAAAACGTATTATAATATAACACAAGTTATGATTTTTATTCCATTGGTGGCGGTAGTTAGCACCCCGAAGCACCTTAAGGCGGCTCCTCAAGGAGCATTCCCATACAAACGTTATTATTATGCGACGCCCTCGGTGGCGCAGCGGTTTGGCACGCTGATGGTAAAACAGAAGGTCTCGGGTTCGATCCCCGGTCGGGTCAAACTAGGAAAGGAACTTTACTAGTTTGTCTCGGGTCTTGGATGTTATCTACGTATTAAATCTATCGTCGAGTTAGCACCTACAACACAAGTCATTCAGTTGTAACTTATTTTAGGGCTAACGAGATCTGTGTAATATGTCCATGAATATTTATTTCGTTATCGTTATCAACCCTTGTATGTCCCCACTGCTGGGGCACGGGTCTCTTCCTGCATCGCAGAAAGGTTAGGCCATACTCCACCACGGGGGCCAAGTCCAGGTTGGTGGAGGATTGTAAGACAGTGGCGGGCCTTACTGTCAGAAGTTATCAAGCCGCCCATAAGGCCTCTGACATGGCTTAACGACTGTCATTATATGACAGCCGGCACCAACGGCTTTACGTGCCTTGCGAAGCACGGAAGCGCTCGGAAAAAATGCCACTAGCGGTAGTCACGGGACTCTCACCCATCCCGTACCTGACCGCGCCTGTTGTTGCTAAACCAAGTGATTGATTCCAATCACTCGGTTCGCCTAGGCCACGAGCGCTTCTCGAGCGAATATTTATTTATTTATTATAATTCTTCATTGCGACGACCTCTGTGGCGTAGCGGTAGTGCATCTACCTGCCTTGCAAGAGGTCCCGGGTCCGAATCCCGGCTGGGAACAAAAAAAAACCCCCCAGGTCTTGGATGTTTACATGTTTGTGATGCCGTTGTTTCTGGTTCCCACGACACAGGGAATCCTAGTGTGGGGCCAGAAACAATGTATGTGCCTGTATGTAAATGTTATGTTATTGCACACGAAACATTTAACAGGACATTACATAAGAAATAACATGTACAAAGGCGAGCTTATCTCTGAAAGAGATTTCTTCTAGCAAACCTTAGAGAGTGAGAAGCGGTAAAAAACGATGCAACGTTGTGGCTTTTTATTTACGAGACGAGTTGCCGGATGGCAATGAAACTTTGCCAATACGTTGAAAGCGAAGAAATTTGGCTTATAATTAAAAGAAACGTATAATTGACGCTTATAATTGGAAATAAACGTATCTAACAGAAATTATAGCTTTTTAACTCTTTTCTTATTTGCTCCTTGAGGGAGTGGTGCCTTATACGGGCTAACCAATACAATCTACATCCACCCTGAAGCGCCTTTTAAAGTGAAGTGAAATATTTTTTTAATCTGATAGGTACTTTTGGAGATAACAACACTTCAAACATATGAACTTTTCCTCATTTACTAATGAAAAAAGTTCATATGTTAGATCATAACTGTACAGATCATCAGTTTTTTATAATTGAACAGTTGACAGCAGATCAACGCTAACATTTTAATTGCAAAGTAGCTCTTACCGTGTGGTATTGGCATCTACGTAATACGATCTACGATTTACACTGTGTCTAGTGGCACCTTCACTCAGAAAGATGGGAGAAGGGATCACTCGGACGCTGCAATGCCTGGAACAAAGTTTTTTAGATGGAGTGGCACCTATACCGTTCTGTCATCGTAGTCGGTCTACCCCACAGTAAATACAAGCCAAAACGTGCCGAGCCAACCAAGCTGCGGGCTTTCTCACGATGTTTTCGCTCTCGAAAAATATGTAAGAACTTACTTATAGGTAAACGCTATTACTCAATTCAAGAATTCTTCTATGGGAAGTTATAGACCGTTATGGCTATGAAGTAACTACGAATGGAGTTAAATTCGTCATTAATGCCTTTAGTGCGAGTATAAGTGATTGCTGTACGTTATTTCGCTTGAAGACAAATAAATAGTTTCTATTATATTATATTATATTATATTATATTATATTATATTATATTATATTATATTATATTATATTATATTATATTATATTATATTATATTATATTATATTATATTATATTATATTATATTATATTATATTATATTATATTATATTATATTATATTATATTATATTATATTATATTATATTATATTATATTATATTATATTATATTATATTATATTATATTATATTATATTATATTATATTATATTATATTATATTATATTATATACCATTCCATTTCATTTATACTTTCAATATACCTAATTAAATTTACATTTTTTTATTTATTTATATTTGCAGTGCGCTAACTGTGCTAATGTAAACTGTATTTTATAAAACATCAACAACAACTATAAAACCACGTGATTCATCATATTCGGTGGGCTAAGTCATCACTTTTACACTGCCGGGCCCCTCTGTAAAATACACCCAATATACCTGTGTGTCACCCGTGCCACTCTAGAAGGAAAATACTGTAGCATGGCCCCGTGGGTTTATAAGGCAAATTAGTGTATCTATGAAGCCATTGCGATTGCGCAGGTGATGCGAGAGCTTTACCAAACATATTTTATCTATATTTAATTCCGTAAAATATCCACTGTCCACTGGGGACATACAAAGGGTTGATACCATCATCAATATCCACTCTCAACATGAAGGCAGTTTTATTAGTGTGTTTCGTCGCACTTGGTAAGTACCTAGTACCTAAATAATTTAATAGACGACATAGTACAGTCTGTTACCTTTTAGAATATACCTCGGCTACTATGGGATAGAAACGGATATATTTGTTTATTGTGTTGTATGTATTGTTATTTATAACTTTACATAACTTTTTAAAATAGTGAAGGAAAGTTGTATACAGAGCAGTAAGTAGTATTACACTCGTGTGCGGCGAAAACCGAAGGCTACTCTAGAGCCCGAGGTATATTCTAAAAGCGAAAAGACCTATTAATTTAAAAAAAATATATTTAAATGTTATTAAATTTTATACTCATATTGACTAAATATAATTGGTTGATATTGTATGGTACGGTTATGATATGTTATGGTTTTTGATATTTGTAAATGGAAAAGGTTACAATTCTCAGGGTCGATAATAAAATCACTTCCAAATAGCGAAAGTAAACAATTATTTATAAAATCTCAATCTTTTATTTTATACAAAATCTCAAAATTTGAAACGGTACCAATCGCTACTCAGTCAATACATATTTAAATTTTCTTTTGTGTAGAAGCTAGCATAATAATTATTATTTGTATGTGCGAGTAATTCTCAAATTAGACTTTTAAAATTGTATGACTGATATACTTTAATTTATATTTCAACTTTGATTTTGGAATAAGTGGCATAGGATCGCAGCATATTCGTATAATGTTACATTGTGTTTTCAAGATAGAATTGCTAGCTTGACTTAAAAAATATACAAGCACGGGCTTGAAATTACCTAGTTTCTATGTTTATGTGTACTTAATATTTTTCAAAAGAAAACACAAGATAAATAAAATATAAATAGAAATTTAAATAAAATAAATTAATTCGACTGTGAGTTGTTTTTGAATCGAATAGTATGCTTTATCTGTTTTTTTGCGATGCGTTAATTTGGTATGATAAATATCTTTCTTTCTTTCATTTTGCGATCAATTAATGTACATAAATCAACAAGCCAATATATTTCAATGAAAATAAGTGTCGTAATACAGAGAATATTGTAAGAGGTTTGAAATTTCACTGATGCCGGTGAGTCGCCCATTAGCTCAGTTGGAAAGAGCGCTGGCACGGATAGCCAGAGGTCGCGGGTTCGAATCCCGGCATGGGTGGAATGTTTAGCCTCTAAATAGGTTTTTAAAACAAACTGTCTGAACATTTTTTTCAATCCCTTATTTAATATCTTAGACATAAATATTCCTTACAATCAGAATGCATCATTTGGAGAACAATGTAATTACGCTTTTTATATATATTTTTATGTCTTTTTAAGAGTTTTCTGTCTTAAGACGCTTCGGGGTGCTAACTGGCGCCGCCAATGGCAAAAAAATCGTAACTAGTTTTTAATACATGTTTATCTAAAAGTAAACGTGAGAAATCTTAACAACTGTGTTAACTATTTTTAGAACCTAAAGTCTAGGACCTAGCAATAATAGCCCAAAAGTTAATTCGATTTCCGTTAAAAACGGCCGTTTTTGGCGAAAATTTATTGAAGTACTTGCTTGTTTATTCTAGGTTCTACGATGTAGGTTCCAAAAATATTTGTTACAGTTGTGAAGATTTCGCATGTTCACTTTTAAATAAGACGACCTCTGTGGCGTGGCGGTAGCGCGTCTGCCTACCATGCAAGAGGTCCCGGGTTCGAATCCCGGCTGGGAACAAAAAAAAAAACCCAGGTCTTGGATGTTTACATGTTTGTGATGTCGTTGTTTCTGGTTCCCACGACACAGGGTATCCTAGTGTGGGGCCAGAAGCAATGTATGTGCCAGTATGTAAATGTTATAAAAACGTATTTTAAAACAAGTTATGATTTTTTTTCGATTGGTGGCGCTAGTTAGCACCCCGAAGGGCCTTAAGCGGCATCTGTTTGGTAAATAATGTTTAAGACATACGTGCAGATTGTGATTTGTGATTTAAGAAATTTATTTCTCAATAAGAATACATTGATTCACTTACTTGAGAAACAATAGTTATGTATATTAATAAATGTTATATAAAGCAAAACGCGCCGTTGCAATTCGCGTATAATTCTTGGAAGTAAGTAGAAAGTGGGTACATATGATTTTTTTTTTTTGTTAGTTTGATAATAACAGTTTGCAATAAAAACGAACATAAGGTTGCGTTCACATTGTTGAGAGTTAAAAGCAAGCAAGAAGTTGAAGGCAGGTGTAAGTGCATACTAAAAACAAAAAAAGAAAAAAAAAACAAAAATAGTGGAGAGCCTTAAGGCTTCAACAATGAAGTATTGATAGTAGTACGTGCAGATTGGACAATCTTTTACGCACATTATACAAATAAAAGATCTTTTTTTACGTAGCCTCTATGTTTGTGTCCCAGCTGGGCGAAGGCCTCCCTCAATTCAGTCCAGAGTTTTCTGGACTGGATTGAATTAAAAGATACAAATCTATTTTAATAATCTATTTTATTATTTCAATAGAAGTGTGCATTTATTAATTTACCCTGTATTTTCAGCTCTATTAGCAAACGAGGCTCTAGGGTCACCGGGAAGATTTGTCAATTACATCATGCCGGGTCGGGTTCCGTTGAGGAGGGTGTCTATTAGTCAGCAGGGTCAATTATACGAACCGTCTCCTAGCCACAGAGGAAGACTAATTGTTCCCGAAGAAGGCAACATTACACAAGCACGTCTGAGGTTAGCAGCTGAATGCAGTTTTAGTGTTACGGTAGTGGTAAAATAAAACAAAAAAAAAAGTCCCCAGTTCTAGAAAATACTCATTAGTTAGGAAGCGCTCGTGGCCTAGTCGAACCGAGTGATTGGAATCAATCACTTGAGTTAAGCAACAACAGGCGCGGTTAGGTGCAGGATGGGTGACCGTCCTGTGACTACCGCTAGTGGCATTTCCCCGAGCGCTTCCGTGCTTCGCAAAGCACGTTAAGCCGTTGGTGCCGGCTGTCATGTAATGGCAGTCGTTAAGCCATGTCAGAGGCCTCACGGGCGGCTTGATAACTTCTGTATGGCCCGCCACTGTCTTACAACCCTTTTTTTTTTTTTTTTCACCCAGGAGAAACCCCAATTACGGGTACCACCGGCTCGGGGGAGCACAGTGGTTATGTCGGACTCCCCGTCCTGAAAAGGGCGGTATACCGACTAAAACTCCTGGGGTGTTCCTCCGCACCGCAAAGGACGGGGCCACGGGGACGCTTACGCACACTTCCGCGACCCCGTCTGCGGGCGCCCTTTCGGGCACTCCTTCGGCGGCGCCCCTGCCCCATCGCATCGGACCGAACGACGGGGCGAGGGAACGCCGCATCTCTTCGTTGGAGCGCATAGTGGCCAAGTGCGAACCACACCACACGCCCCAACGCGCCGCCCCCTCCATCCCATTGTTGTGTGGTCCAATGGGATTAGAGGGCGGCGCACCTCCTCGTTGGGGCGCATGGGGGCCAATGTCAACTGTTGGCCCCCACACGCCCCACACGCGAGGCCCGTCACGTCGCCCACCAGCACTTCTCTGAAAGCAGAGAAGGCGGTGAGCGACCGCGCGGGCCCCCTCCGTGCCAGAAGGCACCCTCGGAACACGCAAGGGCGCCTTCCGGCCCGCCGTGATGGAGGCAGAGGGTCCCCCGACCCTCCGCGTCCCGGCGGCCACTCTGGTCCGACTGGTACGAGGCGCGCGCGCTTCCGCGCAGCGGCGCCCCCCCCAGTCGGTCCTTCATTCGGTTGGTCGCCTGGGTCCCGCTCCACAAAGTGAAACAGGGCCCACGCGACCCCTCCCGCCGTGATGGAGGCAGAGGGTCCCCCGACCCTCCGCCCACGGCCACTCTGGTCCGACTGGTACGAGGCGCGCGCGCTTTCGCGCAGCGGCGCCCCCCCCAGTCGGTCCTTCAATCGGTTGGTCGCCTGGGTCCCGCTCCACAAAGTGAAACAGGGCCCACGCGACCCCTCCCGCCAGATTATTCGCCGTTAGCCAGTAAGATCCGACAAGAAGAAGTTACTGACTAACGCTCAGGGTGCACCGACCCCACCACTTGCCCCTCCATCTGGTTCATGGAATCAGATGGAACGGAAAGCGGAGAGGTACACGTGAAGGTTATCTGGCATCGCACCCCCTGTCTTACAACCCTGCGCCAACCCCGACTTGGCCCCCGTGGTGAAGTATGGCCTAACTTTCCTGCGATGCAGGAAGAGAACCGTGCCCCAACAGTGGGGGCATGCAAGGGTTGATATCGATTAAGCTCGCCTTTGTACAAATATGCTTATTGTGCAATAAAGAATTTTCTAATCTATTCTAATTTGTGTGCAAATATGTAAATTTAGAATATATAGTAAAATAATTTTTACTATCTTATTGTCTACAGTTAGTGTAAGTTATGTGTTTGGAGTGTGAATCATGAAGTCCATATATTTTTTGATTGCATTGTATCTATAGGCGGGAATCTGTTAGCTCTTAGTAGCCGATTTTTATTCTACTATTAGCATAATTTTCATAATTTCAATCTATATAAATAAATCAGTAAATCAGCGGTAGAACGCTTCGTAGCGAATTGAGAGGTCGTAGGCTCGAATCCCGTAATTTTGTTGTCTAATAATATTGGCCTTTTTGCATCTACTTAATGAGATGATTTATACAGCGTCCAGTGGTATCTTCACTCACACTAGCACCTATACCACCCTGACAGCTTAGTCGGCCTAGCCCACAGGAAAGACTAGTCAATACGTGCGGAGCCAAACAAGCCGCGGGTTTCCTCACGATGTTTTCCTTCACAGTTAGCGTGTGGTATTGCGACTACAAATTCGCAAATGTACGTAACTTTGAAAATAAACAAAGCCATTGGTACCTACATGCCCGCACTCGGGATCGAACCTGGGGCTCTCGCTTGCCAGTCTATGGTTCTACCCACTGAGCTATCACCGCTTCTTTTGTTGTCTAAGCTACGTACATTAAAGTTATAGTTGCAATACCACTCGCTAACTGCGAATGAAAACATCCTGAGGAAACATGAGTGTTTGAGGTGTTCACATACCACAGACACTCAAACACTCTTCTAAAACATCCTCTTAACTAAGTTCTATTTTTCTTTGTTTGTGAAAACATTGTTAATTCCGTACAGCCGGGTAATATAATAATATAATGTTCATTTATTGCCATTAAGGGTAGAAAACAGGTACATTCAGTTATACATAAGATTGATAATTAAGTCCCCTAACGAAGCTTCCCTCTATATGCAATTAAAATTACGACCCGTATAGCCAGTCAGCATGTAATTATACAATTTTATTTCTTTCCCGTGGTCTTCGTATGCCTAACTTCTAAATGGTTTGTGACGCAAAGTATGATCAACTATAGTTTAGTATTCACGGAGACACACAACCTGCACAACCTACACAACCGGCGACAATAGTTTCAACATAGTACCAGTTCCTTGTTTGTATTAGCAACCTCAAAAGCAAGATAGCCAAATTGATTGACAACCTCCGATACGAGACGGTAAAGGAAGAAGGTAGTTTACTTTAGTATAGTAAACGGCATTTTTGGTTGACACTACTTTGTCTGTCAAAAAAAAATCGGACGCATGAGTATGGCATGCGTAAAGTATCTCTTCGTATACTATAGTAATCCCCACAACACCGCTTTTCTGTACATAGTATACTTGAAATTTTTGTCCATAGCACTGTGTTTCTATTTCCTAATAAATAAAATAAGATGTTAGACTATAATAATAATAAAATCTATCAACAGGTATATGGCTGCCAAGGTCCAGTGCGCCAGGGACTGCCCCGCGACGTCTGAGTACAATCCTGTCTGTGGCACCGACGGCGTCACCTACTCCAACCCAGGCCGCCTGTTCTGCGCGCAAGCCTGTGGCATTGGTTAGTCTAACAAAGTCTAGTACGCGAGGGACTGATCCGTGACGTCTGAGTACAACCTAGTCTATGGCACCGACGGCGTCACCTACTCTAAGCCAGGCCGCCTGTTCTGCGCGCAGGCTTGTGGCATTAGTTAGTCTAACATAGCCCATTCGCCTTTGATATTAATGGCACGTTTTGAAGACATCTTTCAATGCTTTGGTCCCCTCCTTCCCTTGCAGCTCGTTGCAGTTATATAGGTTTTATTAGCTGATCCTGGACTTAGGACAATTATTTTCACGGCATTATCACTTCATTACCACTACATGTTGCCAATCCATATAATTATCAATTATTTCAAATTCCAGATCAGCCTAGGTTTTGATGGAGCCGAAGGAAGATTTTTCATAGTTCACGAAACACATAGTTCACAGCGGGTGATTGTACTCTTTGGTTTCCTGTAAATTTAAATAGCCACTTAAGAAGTGGCTGCCTTAAATTTACACCCTAACATAAAATATTTTTTTCATTTCTTATACTCGGAAAGTAGTGTTGTTTTGATCTGATTATTGGGTGAAAAATGCTGCTTCCCTCCACAGGAAAAACTCATACAAATTACTTCCCACCACCCAAGGGCCGGAATGAACTTTAAAAATAGAACTACTGTCAGTTGTGAAGAGTTTTATGTAATATATAGGCTTTAAAAAAAACTAATTAAAAATGTGAGTTTCTAAACAGCCAGTGTGAACTTAGCGCAAACTTCTTTAAGCGGAATAAGCCGCAACAATTACGCGGTGAGTTCCATATTTAAAATTTAAAAAGTCGACTTAAATGGCGGGTACTAATCTGTTATATATAGTATCTGTGACGGAATTAAAAAAAATAGATAATAATCTTTTATGCTAAGATTTCAATATTAAAAATGAGTTTTATTTTCCTCATATTCGAAATGAAAAGTAGAGTGTTTAACACGTGTAAAAGAATCAATTCCTACTCGGATTATAGCCGCCCTCGTTGCGCTCAGGCGTCTTACTACCTCGGGAATTGATTCTTTCTACCCTCGTTAAGCAATCTACAATGTTTTTTTATCATAAAGTCGACAGTGCTTGGCTACGAATAGGACAAGGTATCCTAGAATGCGAGCCAAAACGCATTCATATCCCTAAACTACGCAAATAAATTATTTTCATTTCTTATCACTTATTTTTTATTTGCACTTTGACCAGCTGACAGCTGGTAACAACTTAACAACAAAATCATACGTTTTATAACAATGAAGTACCTAAGTCAACAAGTTTGAAAGGTCGTTCGGTGGCGTGATGGCATGGCCGGAATATCTATATTCCTCCAAAATGGGTGAGACTGGTGAAGGCTGTCCCCTTCGCACAGATCTTCGTTACGCTCGTTATATATGTTCTCGTGTCTTGCCGCAGCATTAATGTCATCATCGTCGTCAGGCTATACTAGTTCACTGCTTCACGTAGCCCTCCCCTAAAGAGCGCCACTTTGTGATATTATAGGGGGTAATGCCCATAATTTCCACGCTAGGCATGCGGGTTGAGGATCGCAGTTCGGTGAATTGTACTGCAGGGGGCGCTGCTGCCCTCCCCCCGGTTTGTGTCCCTTAGTCGCCTTTTACGACACCCTCGGAAAGAAATGGGTTGGTGCTATTCTCTAGGCCGACACCACGCAGCATTCATGTATTACCATGTATTACCAATCTCCAATAGTCCTCGAATTGTCTCGTAGGTAATCCGCGAATTTTCTTTAATTAGCCGCTTAACAGTAGCCACATTATTTTCGGCAGTTGAAGGCCGCCCTTTACGGAATTCGTCATGAAAAGAAACTCAACCTCTCTCAAATTCAGAAAACCATCGCCTCACGGTGTTCAAACAAGGTGCTTCTCTCCCAAAAGCATTTTGAAGACGAGCGGCACAGTTTTGCGGGGAGAGAGAACTTTTAAAATCATAAAAAATCATCGCTCTAAAATCTTTTCGATTTATTTCCATTTTCGTTGCGTACGTAGAACTTTCATCTGTGATAAAAACAATTGACAAATGATTTCCCGCCAATTGTTTTTTTTATTGCTAGGTTTGCAACGTTTTAAAAAATATAACATTTGAAATTCAAATAGTTCCAATTAGCTATATAGAAGTGCAAAACTTTTAGTGTGCCCCATGTATATGTCGCATCAATGTAGAATATGCGAATCTGCCCAAAAAACTAACATAAAATAATAATAAAATATAAGACATATCCTCAGATAATATGACATTGTTCATGTATTTGCATTGAATGGTTGTATTGGTCATGTGGTATCGTTTCATATCGTTTTATTCTATAAGGTCAATATCTACAGGCACAATAGTATTATCTAAAGGTAAAGCGCAAACGTTTTATATTATTTTTATTGAGTACATAATTGATATTATTTTAAAAAATATTTTTAACTTTTTATGTTTTGTTTTTTCACCCTTCTCCCGCGTTTGAAAAAAGAATAAACTACACAAAATGAAATGTGGATGACCACTCGATAATTTATAACTAATTTGGTTTCTGTAAGAAATGGTTCGAAAACCGGGTTAGATTATGCCCAATGACCTTTGTGGGTGAATTTCCCGGAACTAAAAATTGCGTGGCACCTATGAAATTGGTAATAAAAAAGAAAGTGTTAATGTTCTAACATTTTTTTACGGTTAGATGACATGGTAATCTATGTGTAGCACTAAACATTTTGTTAATAAGAATAATGGATACTCCAAAAAAAAATATTAAATCCCGAAATCTTTCATTTCCATGTTTGTCCGCACGTCACCTTGTTGTGTATTATTCTTCATTGATAAACATCTATTGGTTCTTTGTACTAAAAACTAATTTTATTTGATACATTAATAGTCAAAGTATTGTTACGAAATACATTTATTGAAATATTTACACAGTACAACGAATGGTTAATAAAAATGTATCTGTCCCAGAACTACCGTTAATCGCCGTGTCCTAATCATGTTCAAGTATATTGTTTTACCTAACGACTTGTTTCCCATCCCCGGTGCGCGACACGTTTGTGTTTAATGCCGCCTAAGTGCTCGTCGCAGAAGGAAGTACGCACGTGCCTGCGTTTTCGTGATATTCGTTAAGTCAATATTTTTTTTTGTTGCTGGACATTTTTTCTTTCATTGCCGTGGATAGGTATAACTTCTATTTAAATTAAGATTGTCATCTTAAGTAAACATTCGATAGAACGCTATTTCTCTTATGATTATTTGTCAAGTGTTTATTTTGTCGAATGGTTAATAGATTTTTTGTTATTTCTATTTATGGCCTCGATTTTCATCACCATGTTTTCATTGCTGTGGTTTCCGTGGGCGAAATTTGCTATGGTAATGAAAAAAAAGACACATCAATGAAAGAAAATTAATTGCCATGCTTTATAAAACAAATTATTTTCATTGCCGTGGCCAAGTATTTCATTTCCGTGACTTTTGTTTTCATCGCCATGTTATGATTAGGTAAAGAAAATGTATTTTATCATCTTTTAGTAAATTTTGTACTTTATCAATCGTATAATATACCCTCACAAACGAACGCACCAGCACATACTGCAGTCTGATTTTAATAATGGATTGTTTATTTTTAAGATGCCAAGATGCCCAAACCAAAATTATCTGAGGAGGAGAGAAAGGAGAGAAAAAGATTGGCTGAAAAAAAAGACGTCAAAAATTAAGAAACGACCCATATCTGGGTTTGCATTTCTCTCTCAGAGAAATAAAATATATTTTCATTTCCGTGGGTTGATTCTTTCATTCCTATGGCACAGTTATTTCATTGCCGTGGACGCTTGTTTCATTGCCGTGCACTCATGTTTCATCGCCGTGGCACGAAATTTTTAGACCAGTTTATCTTGCTAGTTTTTTAAGTTATCATATAGATATTAAGCAAGAGTACATACATTATGAAAAACAACAATAAAAGAGTTTGGTTTTGTAAAAAAACCTTAAGATATAAAAGTACATGGAAATGAAGATTTTATAAGACCTGTTGAAATTCACTCTTGTATGAAGTTTTTCATTTGACATGGTAAATCTTTAAGGGTTCCTTGTTGACTACGGAACCTTATAAACATGATGATGATGATGATTGGCCTTTTTGCATCTACGTAATGAGATGATTTATACAGCGTTTATAATGTATGATTATTATATATTTTATATAGGTATATTTATTATATATAATGACTCATCATCCGGTCATCCGGGACCACGGCGCCTGAAAAAGTGCCGAAACGTCGGAAAATTGTAAAAATGTAATAAACGAGCATAAATCCGTATAAAAACAGTTTTAATTATTTCTACTACTGGTGTTAACCATAGAAAATACTATTGAAACTTTACTTTTATTTTTCCAGACGTAAGCTTGAGACGACACTCCAGGTGCCCACCTCCAGAGCTGGCTGTCACAGAAAACCCTATTATCTGAGCTGTTACGATTAAGCTTCATTGGAGCATAAATTTGTACGACGCTCTAATTTAACAAACCTGTTTTTTAGTGTACCCATTATTATTATAAATATAATTATTTATTGCGTTTAAACAAATTATTTCATACCTTATTGCACACGAAATATTGAACAGGACATTACATAAGAAATAAGGGGAGCCTATCTCTGTAAGCGAATTCTTCCAGCAAACACTAGAGTGCAATGTTTCGCACATCGGCGACATAACTTTATGTATTTAGGTGTGAAAAAAAAAATGTAAGCACACTTTGTGCCAAAAGGGGTACTATAACATAAAGGATTATATTAAGATGACAATGATGTCTGGAATTAAATCCAGTACAATGCATGAGTACTATGTTTTATGATAACTATGTAAACTCACACTAATTAAGGACTTTGAAAAGACTAAGTTTGCAGTTTTTTTGTCCATTTTTTCTCCAAAATGATCTAGATTTTGAAATGGACACCTAGTTTGAATTGTAACGTTCATTAAGCCGCAGTTTCTGCGCTACTTTGGATAAAACCTTTTCATTTCATGTGTCAATTGTGTTTTTTCTCGTTGAACAAATAAAATTGCACTAATGTTTTGTCGACTCCAATGCTTGTTTTTTCGCAGTCCATTTACTCATCGTTTAACACAAAAAAGGAAAGTATCCAGACATTTTCGTTAGAAACAGAGATAATGAAAAATATATACCTATTTAATCCGTGTTTTTTTAGATCTCGAATAGTTCGAATATCACACATTGAAACCTGGTCAGCCGGGGTGATAAGACCACACGCCACAAACCACAAGGCTTGTGGGAGGCCAAGCAAGTCCTGGAGAGGGATGTATAATAATATTGAGTTGACAGAAATCTAAAAGAATAAAGGCTCATATTGAATTGATAGAAATCTAAAAATTAATAAAGGCTCATATTATTATAGTTCGGAAATTCAAGTTACTCTGATGATAAAAAAAATATTGGATATTGTTTTTCCATTGAGTTTTAAACAGTTTCTCGTAAAATTACTTTACGTTATAAATCAAACATTGATGAATGCTTCGTGCACACATTCGACCGGAGGGCTAAAGGATAAATAATGGCGATGACAATATTCATATTAAATATGGGACCTCTCCTATAATAAAAAAATCACATGTTCTACATTGGGAATCTCCCAAAAACTTGGAATTCATAACATTAATACTTGCCGAACTTGGCCCCAATGCCCCCTGCCCATAATATTTTGGTGGCAATTAGTAAACCAAGAGGCATCGACACGTATGTATTTTTACAAAAAACCCACAACGAACCCCCTCCCTCCTGTATGCGTGATATCTTGTGGTCAAACGAGTTGAGTGATGCGCGTTCGTTTATAAAATAAACCGGTGTCCCACAGAGGCCAGTGACGCGTGCGCAAGCCATCCGAGAGCTCGGCCAGAGTTTGTTTTATTAATTTTAATATTTTGCATACTCACTGAGAACATGAAGACTTTAGTGTATTTATTTGTAATCGGTAAGTTGTATAGTTCATTTTAAACTACTTGACAGGCAACTACACTATAGTTCGTCTTAATTACATTTAATTAGAGTTTAGATGATTTTTATGGGATTTGTCACCGAGACACAACTTTAGTTGAAAATCACAAAAACATCAATTATTTCCTAGCTTAGGTATAGGTACCCATCTAGGTAGTACAGCCAACTGTTTCGGGTTTTCTGAATAAAAGATCATTGTTGTGGGTACCTACCTACAGTTTAAAGACAATAAAATTCTACGCAGTAATAATACGAAGTTTGTAAAAATAAAGATAAACTATTTATGAGTATCGCGAATCATTAAGAAATACTAAAATAAAGATAGGTACTTAAAACAATAATTTTCTGTAATATCTTACGGCAAACTAATTCCACACAAAGAGACTACTTTGACTAGTTTCAAGTAAAGCTACCCGATGCTGACCCGACGGAGATCAAAGTTTGTTTCCAGCTCAACATATTTTATAGGATTTAAAGAATGTCTTTGATACCACCACTATAATATAACATCCGCACCTCTCACACATCATTACTTTTGGGGGCCCAGTCTAGCTTACCTTAATATGTAGGTTATCTTGTGATGGTAATCAATCAAGGATATCACAGAAACGGACAAACATCGAAACTAAAACCATTTTTACAAGCAAAAGCACGTCGGCCTCAGCTGGGAATCGGACCCACGACCTCTGGTATGGTTCCAAGTCGTGAGGTCTTCTGAGGTGATGTCTTTACATCACAATAGACAAGGACACCAAAATAAAGCACACGCCGATACTTGGTTTGTCGTACGCTCAAACTCATTTCAGGTGGATTAAAAACGCTCATTCAAAGAGATTAGATACGTTCGAAGATTTGCCGGATTTTGGGGATACAACTTTATCCATAAATTTAGGTGGGAAATTAATAAAATATTTTACTAGCGCTACGCTTCTTTTGTTTTAATGCATTGTGCATTAAAGATCAAATTAGTTTCTTAAAAGAAAGTTTGGAAATTTCGTTGGGGTTTCCTGGGACGGAATGCTCGCTATGCGATACTATTATATGCATTTCTGCAATATATGCAAAAAAATGAGACAAAACAAAACAGAACATAATTGTTCTGAGATTTGAAACGCAGTAACACTGACTCCGTTGATTTCCTAGCAAGTCTCCTGCGTTTGTACTTGGTTCATGGTCCCATTTCCAACCACCCGGAGGAAAGTTACAGAATAGAGAATATTAAGGTTATTATAGCCCGATTTGAACCACTTATTAAATGTCACTTCAATAGCAATTTAAATTTACTTTTGTATGATGTTGCTTATACATATACGTCCCACTGCAGGGCTAAGGCTTTCTCTCAGAGAGTTAGTATGGGCTTAAATAACATGCGGGGCCACAGCGAATTGGCAATTTCAAGCGCTGAGGTATGTGAACACCTTAAAAACTCAGGTTTCTTCACGATGTTTTCCTTCTAGGATTGTGCTCATTCTAGTCAAGCTCCATTTCAGAAAGTGGCTTTAATCTAGTACATCTGTATCTACTCACATTCTGATAGCAACAAAAACTGGTCCGTCTTTGTTTTAAGCTGTACAGTGTTCAAGTATGTAAATAGCGCAGGATAACCTTTGCAACTGGTATATCCAAACAAAAAGTAAACTTGTGACCCGAGTCAGATACACAGTCTGATAGGACACTGCGCCTCTCGCGCACAGAAATCTTAGAAATAATGTGAAAATAAGGTTATTTGACGGAGTATGTTTCAGTCCGTTAAATGCCCTTCAGCCACTTTGGTAACTATGGTTTTGTAACCAGTGACATAGCCAGCAACAAATCTGAGAAAAAGTAGTAAATGAGTGAAAAATTACGTTAATATAGGTAGAAGCAACATTTTAAAAACTATATCATGTTTAGGAAAAAGCTTTCTGTTTACAAGTAGCTAATACTATCCATAAGTAGGATAGCGCTAGTAATAGTCAAATAGTAAAATGGTTTCACCGTCGCTGTTGTATAATTTCATATTGAACTCGGTTATGTATGATACTAGCATCTCCACGTCTATGGAAGAAACTGGAAATAAGCTCGCCATGTATATATTTTTATTTTGTGTTTTCTGAATGATTTTTACGAGTGCAATATGGTATAAATTATTTTTCTATTTATGAACTCGGAATTATCTTTCATTTCACCCGAAAATGCGGTAAAGGTAAAAATTCAGGTCCCCACTTTATTCTTTTAGACATCGTATTGGTTTTGTAGTTTGGGCGTGAGAAAAAGCTGTGGGCCATTCGTAAACGAACATACATAAACGGCTCAAAACACAACACTTCTTTTCGGCGGGGGGGCCATTGTCGGGTAATAAAGGAGTATCCATCGGGTTCGCGGGACACGAATTGAATGCAGTATTATATTTTTACAATTAACGATTCCTGTATCTCGTCAATAAATTGTAGTTTCTATTTTATAGCAGTAACTATTGTTCTGCGACTGTCCGATTAATATCCGTCGACGTATGCGGATTCCAGTGCAATACTAATTTCCCAATCCCTGTTAAATCCATAAATAAAATATTTTAAGCATCGTCTTTATATCATACTATGCCATTGCAAATCAGAAAACAGTATATCGTATATATATAAATAAATTTAGAAAAATCGTATAAGATGAAAAAAAAAATCAAGAGTTGCGCATTTAAAAAATAACCCTGTATATATAACCCTATATATCAGGACTCAATTCGATCAAGATCCCCTTGTGCCGGAAGTACGTGAACGATATTGCACGAGAGGTCGATCTCCTTCAAATGAAATGAAATTAAAAGGTTTTATTCAAAGTAGCTTCAGAAACTGCGGCTTAATGAACGTTACAAGTCAAACTAGGTGTCCATTTCAAAATCTAGATCATTTTGGAGAAAATATGGACAAAAATCTCCAAACTTAGTCTTTTCAATTCAAAGTCCTTAATTAACAGAGTTTACATATTTTTTATAAAACTCATGCACTTTACATGTTTTAATTCCAGACATTATTGTCAACTAAATAATCTTTAATATTATAGTAGCCCTTTTGGCACAAGTGTACTTTACACATTTTTTGAACCTCTTTTTAGTCAAACTTAATGTATCTTCAGGGTTTTTATTATAGAAACGTATAGAATGTCCCATGAAGCATGTATTAACCTTTGCCAGTCAAAATCTTGGGATCAAAGATTATGTTTATTTCTAGTAAGTACCTATTTACATTGTGTTGGCTACCTGCAGTTTTAAAGTTGCTAGTATTTTTCCTGACATACATAATATTTCCTTGATGATAATTATCATCACATCGGTAATTGCGCTTTTTTTAGTGACCAGAGTTTATCAGAAAGTGGAAACACCCAGGCGAGCACGTATTTCCCAAGATGTAAAGAAACTACTTCCTAATAATTATTTATTTCGTCATTTAATTCACTTTTTTGTCAACATTTGAATATCAATGCTTCATCCAAGGAAATATACGACGATGGTGGATCGTTAATGATTTGGAGACTGTGTTTTAGGTATGCTTATTATACAGGGCGGGCTTCCCAAAGTTATGGGCCATGAAGGAAAAGTACCTTAAGTATCGTAGATAGGGAATTTTGCTGAAAGAAGACTTTATGTTATTTTTAAAAGTTAGTAATACTGCATTCAAAGATTTTCTAAAAATTACTTGCTTTGTCTGGGAATCGAACCGACTTAAATGTAAAAAAAAACCACCCCTACTTTTATAATGCCAATCGAAAGAATGGCCAAAAAATAATAACTCTTCTTGAATATAGTATTTTCTAAGGTTAACACGAGCAGTAGACATAATTAAAACTGTTTTTATACGGATTTATGCTCGTTTATTACATTTTTTACAATTTTCCAACATTTCTTCTTGAATAACATACTAGTATTTTAAAAGAAAGGAACAGCGTGAAATTAATCATTTTAATCAAATTAAAAACATACATGAAACTGCCGTAGTCAATAAAGTGGGTATTTTTTTGTAAATTAATTAAATGCTCAAAATGTGATCCCTCTTGTCTTACGCAAATCGCCAATCTTTTGATGAGTCCGCTGCCTGTTGATTTTAATTTTTCGTTCTCAACTTAATTGACTACGGCAGTTTCATGTATGTTTTTAATTTGATTAAAGTGATTAATTTCACGCTGTACCTTTCTTTTAAAATACTATGTTACTTAAGAAGAGTTATTAGTTTTTGGCCTTTTATTTCTATTGGCATCATAAAAGTAGGGGTGTTTTTTTTTTTTAATTTAATTTGGTTCGATTCCCAGACCAGGCAAGTAATTTTAAGAAAATCTTTGAATGCAGAATTACTAACTATTAAAAATAACATAAAGTCTTCTTTCAGCAAAATACCCTATCTACGATATTTTAGGTACTTTCTATTCATGGCCCATAACTTTGGGACGCCCTGTATAGGTATTGCCCTGTTATGACAACTTTCGATCCGTTCTAGGGTTTCGTACCTACCTCAATAGGATAAAACGGAAGCCTTAGATCACTTTATTGTCCGTCCATCTGTCTATACAGACCCGTTATGTAGGAAAGACGTGGAGGTATCGATTTTAAATTAAAACCATTCTGTGAAAAAAAACTAAAATTTAAGTTAACGAAAAAATGTTACGGCGACTTATACTTCGACACTCTTCTTCTTCAGGCTATATTATGTAGTCCACTGCTGGACATAGCCCTCCCTTAATGAGCGCCATAGACACTCAATGGAATGAAAATTTATAGGGTCGTTGATCTAGAAGAACAATGAAATATGGGAAGTAATGTCGCCTTTTACTCCAAGCACAGAGCAAAATTTAAAAACTATACATTTGTACACACAAACATGTTTCGCTGCATCAACGTTCATTACGTACCATGCGTACACGCCGTGCATGACACGATAAATGGCTTGAGTTTCAATGTTTGTCGCATGTAATGCCAACCCGGACTTAGCCCCCGTAATGTAGTATGGCCTAAGCTTCCTGCGATGCAGGAAGAGACCCGTGCCCCAGCAGTGGGGACATACAAAGTTGATATCAAGTAAAACAAGAAAAAAACTCTGTTTTATTACATTTTTAATTCTACACTTATCTGTCGAGATATAAAAAAGTACAAAGTGCCGTGCTTGGTTTTTGTCTCCTAAATTTTATCGACGTGGCGTAAAAGAAAAAAAAAACAACGTTAATGATAGTTGTTTAAGTAAACAAGCACTTATACAACCAGTTGACAGACATCGCTCAGTATGACTTCGGGAAAACCCTGACAATTATGAAGTCGCTCTACAACGACAGTGGGTACATACATTTGTCGATTAATATCAATACAAGGCCACGCGCCATGTCAAGTCCCACATCATATCAATTATGTGATACGTGTTACGTACATAATAATCACGACGGTTAACGGTTAACCACCTAGTTTACTCCCCTAAGGGGAATTATTATAAATAACAAAGAAGCATCTACACTTCCGTGGTATCAACCCTTTGTATGTCCCCACGGCTGGGGCACGGGTATCTTCCTGCATCGCGGAATGTTAGGCCATACTGTGGAGTACGTTGGGTGCCAGTGGAACGTTGTATAACTTTTATAAATAATAATAAACTGGAACGACTTCAGGTGTGGTTTAATTTGTAGATATTTGTGGTAATATTAACAGAAAACTGGATAAAAACGGATAAACGGAGAAGCACGTAAAAAAGTCAGATCTGGTGAAAGGATAAAATAGTAGTGGATGAAAAATGAGGGAAATCGAAGAATGAGTGACAAAATTTACATATTTGAAAATGATAGATAGAAAAAGAAATAAAAATGGTGTAAAGAGGTTTGCACCGTTACAGTATGGCCTAACTTTCCTGCTAAGGGCCTCTTTACAACATTGGGCACCACCGTTTCCACCAACGGTGAAACCTCTTTATACCATTTTTTTATATTTCTTTAATTCTCTCTATCATTTTCAATAATTATAATTACGTCACCCATTTCTGAGATTTCCCTCATTCTTAGCATTACTACTTAACATCTTGACTAGGTACACCTGACTATTTTTACCTGCTTATTCTGTTTTATCCAGTTTTCTGTTTTTATTATAATTAAAAGATACTATAAATAAAGCACAAAGTTGAGGTCGTTCCATTCATTATTTATTAAAAGTTATACAACATCACAAATTCCTTGTTGGTGGAGACACTTAATCCGTAGAATTGTTAATACGAGTATACCTATATATTCTTCAGGTAACTGACACTCTTTGGTAACTCAATAAACTGATAATATTAGAATAACAGGGGTTCCAAAGCCGGTTGTACCAACGACATTGTTTTCCAATTTACGTAGGTACTTTAACTCAGATTTGTAAATTTACAAAAAATATAACATACTCGTATAAATTGCAAATTAGTAACTCAAATAAATAAAAAATTTCAACGTAAAGAATTTACATTCTGTTTGCCGAATATCAATATACAATGTAAAAAATATATGTAAACGTAGTGTCGGGAAATCAACGTTAGAAAATCTGACTAGTCAGATGCCTAAGCTCGTGACATTCATTGCCTATCCGCGCTACCTATCCGCGCTAGGCACGCTTGATAAGCCCCTACCCTATCTCTAAGAGTATGTAGCCTGCAGTGGAATGTATACAGGCCACATAGAATTCTCTATTTTAACATTCTCTTTTCTAACATTCTCAATTTTTTTGTCCATTTTACCTCCAAAATTATCTAGATTTTAAAATGGACACCTAGGTTGAATTCTAACGTTCTTTAAGGGTGATATTACACTTATCAAATATCTTTGTCCAATTTTGCTGTCAAATATTTCATAAAATTTCTTTGAGGTAAGCCCATTCCACTTGTCCAATAACTTTGTCCAATATTTTTTGCATAGTCTGAAGAAAATGGAGGAACGTGGAGCGTCTTCATGTGCTGCTATTGCGTCTTTAAGTGGTGCTATTATTATCGTTATGTTATTAATGAAAAACCAAAAGTCAAAACAAAAAAAAGTATTTATTAAAAAAATTGTCATTGGAATCGTCCACGATATCTTGTTTGCAGCCATTTTAATTTAAGTGTCATTAATATTTGATCAAATGTCGGTGTTTCCAAGACATTTGATAAAGTCGTCCAATTTCTTCCAATTTCTTTGATCAAATCGTACATTGGACAAAGATATTTGTCGAATGTACGATTATAAGCCCCAGTTACTGCGCTACTTTGAATAAAACCTTTTCATTTAACCTTTTCGATCCGTTCCGTTCCGTTCCGTTCCGTTCCGTACCGTTCCATTTAATTTTATTTCATTGAGATTGAGTCGAAATGGGTCGGTATATGCAGTTTTCTTTCTTAGTCATAATAATATATAGAATGCCCGACGGCTAACTTGGATACCGGATTTTATAGGCGCTGCCTCACTAGCACAAACTAATTATTTTAAAACTGCCCTCCCTAACTTTGATTGGTGTATATACTATCTGTACATTACGATAGGACATGTATTATTTAATTCTTATACGACGGGCATTCATTATTCAAGTGACAATAATATCCAATAAAACGATAATTAATAATGAAATATAAGAATTCGAAAAAAAAAATTCTTTACATATTTGTCATTGTCCTTGTACCATAAAAAAGTGGAAGTGGAAAGTGGAAGATGGAAATAAGTGGACTTAATGCTAATGGTTTTAATGGCAGTGGTTACTAAAGCCTCTAAAAACAACGTCCTAGGCACTATAGCGTCCAAGTCACCTAGTGTAAGTGAAGGTGCCTCTTTACTCTGTATAAATCATGTCATAACGTAGATGCAAAGATTATTAAAAATAATACCGGATTTTAACAATTCAAAATATCATTTCCGAAATAAATATATTCTCTGAGTATTTACGATATTTTTTTCTAAGGCCTTCTTCTTTTTCTTCAGGCTATATTATGTAGTTCACAGCTGGACATAGCCCTCCCCTAATGAGCGCCATAGCGCCCTGTCTTCAGCTTGCCGCATCCAGCATCTGCCGGCAGTTTTTCACGGATCGTCATCCCACCTGGTCGGAGGGCGTCCTACACTACGTTTATTCCATCCACGGCTTAGGAAGTGTTGATATTCAAAGTAGCAGTTATTTTTGCAGAAATGGTTCTAACATAGGATACCTTAACGATGTTTTTTAGCTTTTTATTAGAAAACAAACTTAAAATTAAGAATAAGAATTTAGGGCCTAGGGCACTTGGGAGTATCTGTGATGATGGCGCGGAAAAGACGCAATCTTATCTGTTTGGGTTGTGTCCTATCCCAATACCTATGTAATTTCCATTTTATGTACAATAAAGTGTTTCTCTATCTCTATCTATCTACATTTTGTATGAAAGTGAATTGACCTCGTCTTCGTCCCCGTACTTTCCATGTGAACTAATGGGAACAATAAATTTTCCAGCCCTAATAGCGAACGAGGCTCTCGGCCTAAGCTACAGACGTCGTCGCCAATCGGAAGACGACAGCGAGGACACCCTAGAGGATAGATACAACACCCCGGGGCGCCGACCGGGACGCCGACCGGCCCGCGGCAGAAGGCAGTGGCACAACCAGTCTCCTAACCAACAGCGTCCGTTCCCTGATCAGGATCAGTTCCCAGGAAATGGCCAATTTCCCGGACAGGAAGGCCAATTCCCTGGTCAGAGTGGCCAGTTTCCCAACCAGGGTCAATTCCCTAATCAGGGAGGCCAGTTCCCAGATCAGTGGCCATACCCTGGACAACAAGGCCAGTTTCCTGGACAACAAGGCCAGTTTCCTGGACAACAGGGTCAGTTCCCCGATCAGGGTATATTCCCCGGTCAAAATGGCCAAGGCAGCACGCTAGCACCCTCGGGGTAAGCATTTTATTATTCTTATGATCTTAAGTGTTTTCTATAAGTTTTGCTTTGTTGTTGCAACAAAATTAATTAGACTTAAATCTCATAAAATACTTCTCGTATTCTCTCTAATTGGTAAATCGTTATCAACCCTTGTATGTCCCCACTGCTGGGGCACTTGTCTCTTCCTGCATCGCTGGATGGTTAGGCTATACTCCACCACGGGGGCCAAGTAGGGTTGGTGGAGGATTGTAAGACAGTGGCGGGCCTTACTGTCAGAAGTTATCAAGCCGCCCATAAGGCCTCTGACATGGCTTAACGACTGCCATTATATGACAGCCGGCACCAACGCCTTAGCGTGCCTTGCGAAGCACGGAAGCGCCCAGAAAAATGCCACTAGCGGTAGTCTAGTCACGTACCTGACCGCGCCTGTTGTTTCTTAACCAAGTGATTGATTCCAATCACTCGGTTCGCCTAGGCCACGAGCGTTACAAATGGTATAAATAAAAAAAAAATAATAGCTACTTATTTCCTTAATAAATAAAATTTACAAATGCTTCCCAAAATGGAGATGTGAGTATGCGTCTGTATGTGATTATTTTTGTACTTGTCTGTATGCGTGTGTGAGAAAGAGAGAGATAATTTTATAATCTTAAGAGGAAATTCTTGTAAGTTTTATAATCTTTGTACAAATATTGCCCCTATGATATTTCCATAAACCGTGTAAGACAAGCAACCTCATCTCAATCTCACCCGTTGAATTATTGATTCCAGGAGCACGACCCAGTCGCCTGCCATCGCCCAATGCATCAGGAACTGCCCCGTGACGCCCGAGTACAACCCTGTGTGTGGAAACGACGGTGTCACCTACACAAACCCCGGTCGCCTGTCCTGTGCCCAGGCCTGTGGTGTCAGTGAGTATTTTCCTCCAGCTACAGCGTAAAGTACTTCAAAAACACAAAGCACGACTGCACGAATGGTAGCCTATGACCCGGGATTCTAACAATAGTAAGTACTTTAATTTAACAGACAGACCGACAAATAGACAGATCGGACGGACGGACGGACGGATGGACGGACAGAAAGTAGGTGTAGTGTAGGCATAGCAACAGGGTCCTGCAGGCACTAATAGGGCTGCTCTTAACAGTATCAGCAATGGGAAAATATCGTAAAAAAAGTGTACACGTTATTTGACAGCAATTATTAGGCCTGCTCTAAAAAGTATCAGCAATGGGAAAAAATTGTAAAAAGTAGGGATACACCTTATTTGACAACATACATTTTATTATACTATTTTATATTTTATTTTTTACTTCGCCAATTTACTTCAGCCAGATGTCGCTGCCTGTACGTAATACAGAGAATAGTGTAAAGAGGTTCGAAATTTAACTGATGCCGGTGAGTCGCCCATTAGCTCAGTTGGAAAGAGCGCTGGCACGTATGCACGCCAGAGGTCGCGGTTCGAATCCCGGCATGGGTGGAATTTTTAGCCTCTAAATAGGTTTTTAATACATTTAATTTTCAGTCACCCATGACGTATTGTATAAAGTCAATTACTTTGGTATTAAGGAGTTCCATGCAGCACACTTCCGCTTACCGCAACCGAAAACCGGCCGGGAACAGCAGCCTTACTTTTAAGTCAAAAACTAGTTTTTGTTGGCGTTAATACCTGGATTTTGTGCCTCAGGTTCTTGGCCATTATTTGTTTACGTATTTAGTTTTGCATTTTATTTATTTTTCCTGTAAGTAGGTACATTATTTAAGATTTTGATGATCTATTTGGTACACGTATATAGGCCTGTTTTTACTAACTCTCCGACACTCTAAGCTTTGTTCTCTTTGGCTCTGATGACTTTGTTTGACTCTGTAAGATAAGTTCGCTTTTTTACATGTTATTCCTTATGTAATGTCCTGTTAAATGTTTCGTGTGCATTAAGTATAATAATAATCATGACTATATAGTATATATATATATATATATATATATATATATATATATATATATATATATATATTTTTATATATATTTATATATATATATATTTATATATATATATATTTATATATATATTTATATTTATTCGGGAATCGAACCCGGTTGTTTTGTATATATATATATATACAAAACAACCGGGTTCGATTCCCGAACGGAGTACAGATGTTTTTTAAAATGTATGAATGCATTTTTCTTGTTATTAAAATCGATGACATGGTTCCTCAGAACAGATCTTCGTATGCCCTATAGTTTTAGACTTTCCCATACTGACCGATTTGAATGAGACACCTTGTATATATATATATATATATATATATATATATATATATATATATATATATATATATATATATATATATATATATATATATATATATATATGTATATATATATATATATATATATATATAACCATATATATATGACTATATAAGTATAATAATAATCAATATTGATTCTCGGTGGTAGCTAAAAATCGATAGTACCGTGATTGAGAGATTGGTCCGTCACTTTTTGCGTTCGGAACGCTAGTGTTACGCATGGAGCCCCTTAAGGCGCTTTGGGATGCTAACTAGCTCCACCAATGGAATGAAAGTCATACCTTACACTATTTTTATTTTTTAATGCACTAACCCGTGCTAAGGAACAAATTTAAAAAAATTTTGGCCACTAAATAGGTTTTTAAATCATACCTTGTTTTATATTACGATTTTTTCAAAAAGTATACATGATGTGTTTACTTAAAAAAAAAACTATTAAAAGTTACGATTTTTATTCCATTTGCGGCGTTAGGTAGCACTCCAAAACGCCTTAATGCTGTTCCTTACGGGGGCCTTTAAAAATAAAATCTTTTAAGGGTTAATACTCCTTCATCTGTGTATTAGAATGTTCATACAAACTTTCCATCACAACCTCCTTTTAAGTCCTGCATTTTACCTTTTCCAGGAGTAACCTTGCTGCGCTCGTCTACATGCCCGACCACCACTCCAGCGCCCGCTGTCGCATAAAATGACTCTATCATCTAAGCCTTAAGATTGAATTTTGATTACAATAGTGTTTTTATACGAGACCCATTTGTTTGAATGTTTATTTCGGTTTTTATTAAGTGAGGTAACTAATCCTTGCAGTTGCAGTTATGACCAACTGCGATGGGTATAGTAGGAAGAATATATGAAAAATACCTTTTCATGTATTGTATATTATATTATACTATGGCTACCCAACAAACGAGATAATTTTAATGTAATCTTCGTTCTTTTCTACGTCACGCTAATATAAGCTACTCGAAATACTAATCCTGCGCAGACGAAGTCACGGGCACCAGCCCTGGTATACAATAAGTAATACACAAAAAGTGGCATAAAAATCGATAAAGCCGTTTCGGAGGAGTTCCATATCAAACACTATACGAGACACTATACACTATACGAGATTTTTGCATTAGATTTTATAAATGTGAAAGTTTGTGAAGATATTTGGATATTTGAAGATAAATAACAAATTACTCAAAAACGCAGTAACGGCGGAACGTAGTTATAATTATATTGCATTTTATTTTACCCAGCCTATAAAAGTCCCACTGCAGGAACAGGTCTTCTTTACTTTCGCGACTTGTACACATAGTTAGAATATTTTCGGGGCTCAATTGCGTAGTAATTTATTGCAATGCAATGCAGTCTTCTTTCAGTCTAATATTATTATACCTGAATGTGAAAGTTTGTGAATATGTTTGGATGTTTGTTACTCTATCACGCATTAACAGCTGATTGAATTGATATGAAACTTAGCTTCAGAAAAATCCGATTTAGAGATAGGTAGTTCACTAGACATCCCGGTAATGCGTTCCTGTGGATAATTTCTAACGCTCTATCGAAACTGCCGGTTAAAAATATTAGTACATAATAAATACTAAATAATTAGTCTTAAATAAGGTAATGGTGAGAGAGGTATTTAATAGTACGTAAGGAATCGTTAACAATTCACTGTAAAAATATAAGTTTCATTCCATTTAACTCGTTTATTCAGAAAAAAATAGCATTGAATTTCAAATACAAATTATAAATTAATTAACTTAGTATATATTACAATACTTACGTGAAAAATGCATACTATTAATTGATATTACAAAATTGTTAATGTCATAGTTTTTACATAATCATAAAATGTCAATAATAATCCTAGAATGCCAATATTGGAAATGTCGACTAAAATTCACAAAAACCATTTTTTATCAAAATGAATTACATAATTTATATGCAATCAAATTAACTATTAACTAACTGACCATAGATAGATAGTCTGCGTCATTTTCTTACGTGACCCTGAATAGTTTATTTTGCGGAATCTTCTGTTAATTGGTAAGAAACTCTTTTGAAACCCAAACCGTTGAATGCACAGCCTTTTTCTTCAAGACAATATCTAGATTACAATTAAACGATCTACGATTTATCGCATTATTCACATTGACAAAAGACTAGAGCGGCCAGACTGTTTTTTTACTGTGTAGCTAACCTCTCTCAAAAAAGTGTAGACGAGTCTTCCTACTTGTCAATCATTGGATTAGTCGGCTGTGGAGTTGCGGTGCATCACTTTTGAAACTTGCAGAGGTCTCGCCCCCTGGGCTTTGTTAATTTTGTGTCGACCTCCAAAAATCATTTGTTTTATGAACTGCTCGGGTGCATCTGGGCGTTGCAGCGAAAAACAAACCTTGGGGTGATCCACCGCAATCCTGGCTGATGGTACATCGAATAGCATGCAGTAAACCATGAATTGCAGTTAAAGGAATGGGGCTTGAAATGCCACTAAGTACTGAACCGTTCAGACAGAGCAAGTAGAACACACTCTTTTTACGATTACTACCTACATGGCTACTCACCAGCTTTATTAAGTACCAAGGCAAGTATTGAGACCCAAATACCCATGTCTCTGCATGATTACATTTTAGACTTCTTTTTCAGGCTAGTCGTAGTCCACTGCTAGACATAGCCCTCCCCTAATGAGCGCTATAGCGCTCTGTCTTCAGGTTGCCGCATCCAGGGTCCGCCGGCAGTTTTTCGCAGATCGTCATCCCATCTGGTTGGAGGTCGTCCTACACTACGTTTGCCGAGTCGCGGTCTCCACTCAAGAACACGTTTACTCCAACGGAGTAAAGATTTTAGACTTTATAAATCGCTAAATGTAAAATCGCATTTTTATAAAATAAGACCGTTAGAGTATAAAGTAGGATCTTTTAACCACGGCTGGGCAATCTGCGGTTTAGGAGATATTAAGGAAAGTATAATTGTTAATAAGGAATGTAAATTATTTGTAAGATATGCACTTTTTTGCATAGTTTTGCAAAAATGCAATCAACGCATCAACGTTTCATCTCAAGAGCTATCGAAATTTCCCAAACACGATTGTAGTCCTTCAACATTTAAATATCTTCATCAAGTAACGTTTATCTAATTCTACAACGTCCTTAAATACTATCTGCTACTTAGAAAATATCAGGATAATAAATTAAAAAAGAAATACAGCGAGTAATACTTCTCAAACAAACGGCTTACTCACTTATCGTGACAGAAGGCCACTGAAAATTGCGTGCAGACTGGTCTTTGCTGTGTTTGCATTTCATTAAACCAAAATCTTAATCGATTTTCCAGCCAAAAAATTATAAATGAAGAATTATGGACCAACCCTTGTTTTGGTTTTGAGCTTGCGACTTTGGATCCATTGAATCTTCAATTATTAAGCTCCAGTCCATCCAAAAGTTTTCTGAAAGAGATCACTTTTTGTGATAAGGTCACTGTCTGTAGTCGTAGGTTAAGAATTACCTGTGTAATTTCCCTTTCTGTGTACAATAAGGTGTTCTCTATCTATCTATTAAGATATATCGCCAAGTAACATCGGTTCCAGAAATAATAAGCAGATTGCAATTAGACACAGTCTTACGCGGTGATTAGGATATACGTACATTAGTTAATGAACAAATCACTTCAATTTGCAAAATAATCCTTTTCTTAAGAAATTAGTAACGAACAGAAATTTTCGGTCATTATCCTAATTAGTAAAGTTAAGAACTATAAAACAGACCCAAATTACTAGTTGACATTCACTCTTCACTCGATATCCATCGTGACTCTATCAACAGTATATCGGCTAAGGATTTACTAATAATTAGTACTCAATCAAAATGAAGCTGTACAGTGGTTTTTCAGTGCATCTATTATTAAGTTTCTTGATCTCACTGGTTTCCGCAACAAATACGACTGACTCAAGTAAGTAAACCTTTACTAATAATTTTACCAAATTTTGACTCTTTCTCTCAGAATAATCATGATTTTTATGTCTTAATTTTTGGGCTACCAAAAGTATCTCAAAAGAAAAAAACAGAACTTATATAAGATCACATTGTCCGAACGTACGACCGTCTATGTCAAAACTATTTCGCTGCAACGGGTGCAGCTATCAAATTGAAGTTACTAAAATCAAAGGTCTTATTATCAGTGGTGTAAAAATGCAAACGTAACTTAAGTCAACTTAATCAAAGAATGACGTCCGGACGTCCGTCATTCTTTGATTAAGTTGACTTTTACGTCCTTTTATTTCAAATATTTCTAAACGCAAAAATTTCGAAATTACCTAATTGTTCTTACCTATGTCAATTGTGTTTATATATCTCATATATTATGTTTTTTTTTGTGATTACAAAGTTGATAGAACATTTAGTTTGACTGCAAGGTTTAGTTTGTTTGTTTGGAAAATAACGGACACAAGTCAGCATTTTCAATTATTATCTTCTCACATGTGATAGCTAATTGACCTATACATATATTTTGGGCCTAATTGAACTGTTCATGTAATACCGTGAAGGCGACTTGGACTCATCATTATTAATAAGGTGTTCTGTACTCTACTCTACATTGTTCTTCTTCTGTATATTATTACTTACCGTCTTACCCCACCGGAGTTAAATAGGTAATTTATGCATTTAGCATCCCGTTTCATCGAACTGTCGCACGCTAATCATTATATTGGTCGTCCGCTTTTTCACATACAATTTGCGGTTACCTAGGATTATAATTTACTCTCAAAAATTAATTTTGAATTTCGAAATTCCGCAAATCACTGCCTCAGCCTAGGGTTACAATTTGCCGATTTGCAAAAATCAATTAGGTACAAATTTATTGTTTTCAGCCTTATTTAGTGGCCCCTGTGAACTGGCATCACAAGATTGCCTTAGAGGCGCTTTACAAAAAGCGCTGCCGGGTTTCGTTCGCGGCATACCTGCACTTGGGATACAATCTTTGGATCCTTTCTACGTTGAAAAATTGGACTTGACTCTGCGGGGAGGCCTGAAAATCCATTTCGCCCAGGGAATCACTAAGGGATTCAGAAGATGCGAGGTTGAATATGCCAGGTATTGTTGTTTCTTTTTTAATTTAATTGTTCTCCTTTTCTAGATTCTTTTGTGTATCTTTTCTATCATCATCATCATCAACCCATTATGCCCCCACCGAGGGGCACGGGTCTCTTCCCTGAGGAAGGCCTCTTCTACAGGCCACACTCAATCACGAGGGTTAAGTCCGGATTGGTGGAGGCTTTTCTATTATACTTGTTTTAAATTCTGTATATTTCGTTCGTTCCTAGAAAATCACAAATACACATTATACTTACAGACTGGTAAAAAATGAATTGGAGCTAAGTATCCGCTGCAACCTGTCAATTAAAGGCAAATACAAGTCATCGGGCCGTCTGCTGCTCTTCCCTATAGACGGAGAAGGTGACTCGCTGATCAAGTGCAGTAAGTTGTTTCATTACGTGAATAACTATAATATAAGTGGGGGTTTATCCGCGTTTTGTCCTTATTTAATATTCTGTCTATTTCTGCCTTTTGCACCTTTGTTGACCTTCGAGTGCAAATTACGGTGATCGATTCATTATGGCCTTTTCCTGTAAGGATCGAATCTATAGAGGCAACAAGTATTCGACACTATTGACACTGATTCTTTTATTTCTAAATTTTGTGTTGTAACGATTCACTTAATACTAGAAAATGGCCAACAATGTACCTATAATTTTTCTGCAGCTTAAAAAAAATATTTTGGGGCGTGGAATTAGCCTTAACAACCATACAAAACTTTCTAACAATAGGATCGTCATGTTCAGTTTTTTCTCTACTTGCTCTATTCAGAATGAAGATTTTTTTTCTCCTCAAGCATTCATGTCTTGCTTCTATTAGAGCTATAGTTTACAACCACCACGATATTTTTTTAGTTTTAAGTTGAGTTAAATGGTCAATATATTTTGTGTAAAAACATTAAATATCTTGGACTACTTATACACTTGTTCTTTTATCGCAAACCTGCGTGTAAGCAAGAATCTAAGAAAGTTTAGTTAGAACAGTTTTTTAAAAGAGATCACCATATTATTAATATCCCTAAATAGAGAATAATATATTTTTCCTCCTAGGAAACATCAAAATAAACTTGATGGCCAAGCTGGGCACCACCGTGGGGCCCGACGGGAGAGAATACCTGGAAATCAAGGAGTACCGACCGAGGCACACTTACGAGGGCCAAGTCGTTTACCGCATGAACAACCTCATTAAGAATAACCCAGAAATAAGTAAGTTGACACCTATATTATCAACATATTCATGTCACAAGCGTCAAGGATGGTTTTCTTGCATAATCTTGTTGAATGTACCAAAGTAGCAATAATAATGGAGGTTTAATGGACCTTGACCTTAACATCGACCTTGGCCTCATCTCTTTCTTTATTACAATAGTCTAACTTAGTTCTCTGTTTATGGTCTAAGTTTCTTCTTATAAGTTGCATGTGACGAGAATTAAGAGTTAGTAACTTTTTATTCTCTATTTATAGTTACTAGCAAAACATTCTATCATGTTGTTTGTAAATAAGTAAATAAAAATCACTTACCTTTTTTCCCCAACTAAGATTCTTAGTCTGGTACACCTTTTGGTCTATGACCAAATGCAGATCTTCTTACTTAATTTTATATAAACTATGACTGTTATGTTTTTCCATATCGCTGCTTATTACTACCTTTAATTTTCATTGGTCTAACAAGTACCTACCTAGATAAGTTATAAATTCGATTGTTTTCTTACCGTTTTTTTCTTTGCCCAGGTAAAGTAGTGCTCGAGTTCATGAACGCCAACTGGAAACTGGTCGCCGAGGAGTTCGGAGGCCCTATTGTCGACTTCGGAGTTGAAAGTATCGTCGCCAATATCAGGAAGCTGCTCCAGAAAGTTCCTATGAAGGAGCTCCTCAAAGGGCCTGTTTTATTTTGAGAATTTAAAGAGAACTTCCTACCTTAATATATATACTTGTTCCGTAAATACACTTCGTTTTATTAGCGACACAATTTTGTAGGTAATACATATGATTGCTAATTTACTTTTAAACTGTGATTGCAGTAACACATTATACGATGAATCTTTTAGAAAAATGGGTAAAATGTTGTTTAATCAAAAGATGATAAAGGTTTCTATGCTATTTCAATACAGTGAGATTGTTTAATTTTACGTCGCTCTAAGCCAAACGTGTAACATGTGGCATGATTTAATAATATAATGATAAAAACAGAATGTGTGACTTGTAGCATGCTTTAATAATATTTATTTATTATCATAATCATAACATACACTGTCATAACAGGCAAACCCCAAATCGGTCAGCATTAGTCTTATTGTAAAATAGTATGTCACAATAAAATAGTATGTAAAACCAAACAGTAAAAACTTATATGTCGAACTAATACTGATAAATTTTAAAATTTAGAATAGAATAGAACAACATTTATTCAAATACCACAACACAATCATGGCTACTTAGAATATAATCTTAAAAGTAATAACATGGCCACTTAGATAATACACTTAAGGTAAAATATACCAATAATTAAAGTAATAGTAAAGCATCATACAGCCCTGGCAAAGTGAGCTTAGCTGGTGGAGGCGCTGTGTGTCATGGTGCCAGAAAAGGTTCTAGACTCAGCATATCGCTCATTTGGCAGAATAATGACGCAAATGTACTTTTTTGCCAATTTCAGTTAAGTATGCCAAAACACCCGAAATGACTGTTTACACTTGGGGAAAAAAAGACAGTAATGTAGTTTCACTTCTGAATGAAACAACGGTCTCTCCTGTAAAATTGGAAAAAGGACATTTGCGTCAATATTCTGCCAAATGAGCAATATGTCCCGGGCTGTCAGTGGACAACTCGTGACGCTGGTATTCTGCCAGAACCTGCTAAAGTGACGTACGAACAATCAAAGCAAGCATTGTAATATAGAACCAAAAATACCTGTCTACATTAAAGCAGTGTTGATTAAATGGAAAAATTATTATAAAATTTAAAATTTAAGTTACTTGAATAGAAAACATCATTAACATGATTTTAGTGCTTCCGTTGGCGTCTGAACTAGCTATTAAATAGAACTATAGCAGTAAAAGTAACTGTAGAACCGTACACCGGCACCACTCCTTGAAATAGTAGATATTGTGTTTATTCTAGAGAACCTAAATAATTAAAACATGATTTTTTTTAATACTGGGCGTAATTATAATAATACTGTACAAACTAGAAAAAGGGGGATGAATAAAAAACAACATAATTGAAAAAAAAACTAAATTAAACCTATTTTCAAATTTAAATTTAATATTTGGGCCAGATCACTGTCGATTGGTAGAGTACCAAGAAGGCCGGTGGCAAAGATAGAAGTTATATAAAAATAAAGTACAATTAACGGCCTTATTACTAAAAACAATTCCATTATAATTTAAAGCTTGCAACCTTTCAAGGACGAGGAAGTAAATACAAATCACGCGTCTTATCACCGCACTTGTCCGCAGGGCAAGTGAGTGTTGTGTGTGTCGGCCCGCTGCGAAAAACTAAAAGTGACTTGTGGGTACCCTTACCACTTACCTACCCTCACTACAATAATTGACTGTACCTACTCGTTACTTGAGTCTACCCGTGATCACTGCAACGGTAAGGTATATTTTACCTAATTCAATACGTGACCTGCCGCAGTTACTGAATAGTTTCACTTCCAATTGAAGGGAATTTGTCATTATTTACGAGTAATATGTTAATTTATAGGTTTACGTTTCCATCTATTTATTACAGTATTCCGCTGTTGCTAGACAAAAGCATACTTAATGGACTGCACTCTAATAAATTATCTAGTACCCACTTACTACTGTGCGAGGTATTTGTAACATTAGATTACATTATATACTAGCTGGCCTAGTTAACATTGTTTTGCCTTATTTCTTGGTCTAAGATTTATCAATATAAAATCATACACACATAAAATCATAAGAATCCATGAAACCTTTGATAGATACATAGATAACTGTTTGTGGCACACGAAACATAACGGACTATCAGTAGTTTGGCTTTATAGATACCTAATTATAAAAATCTTAATTATAAGTAAAAAACTTAAAAGTTTTGGGTGGTTTCAAGGTGCAGTAAAATGAATGCGCCTTAACAGTAGCTACTGAAAGAACGCTATTTTGTTTTTGTTTTAAAAGGCACTCTCCAAAAATATCTCGGCGCAAACTCCAATCTGTTAGATTAGACCATTAATAGCGATCTGATGAGTCCTCGAGTCATTGTTCTGATCGATGGAGAGACAGCACTAATTGTTCACGAATTTTTTTAACAAAGATCTTTCAACTCGATTTTTTTTATTCTATTTTGAATTACTTATTGCATAACCGTGGCTTTTGAACGACAAAGACTTCAGCCAGTACAATGGCAAAATTTTCTTGTTCCAGCGTTAACAACAAAATTTTGCCAAGGAATTTTCTAAGTTGTCTTTTAAAAAAAATGTGAAATTTGTAATATGATTATAAGATAAGTCGTCCAGACGCTTATAAACTTTAAAATCAATGTTACGTCAATAGAGAACATATCAAACACCTTGATTCGAAGCGGCCAAGCGTCCAACACTGCAAGGAATGCCTTGGCCTGTCGCCTCAGCTCTCTCGGAGCATTGTAGTTCATGATGATTTCCGTGACTAACTCTTGAGTCTTATTTCGAGTTGCAAGTACTTCACTGCATGTGTAACACATGGTAGTTATTTCAGTGAAACTTACAACACTCCAACTCATGATTAAACCAGTGGATCCAATCGTCTCTACAGATTTCTGGTAGTTGTATACAACAGTCCATATGCAGAATATCATGTACGAACAATTGATTGTTATAATCATAAGGTTACTGAAATTGAAAACCTTGTTGATGCAGTAATACATTTCAGCGATCGTTTCGTACGTTGATGCTAGGTCAATAAGTTTTATTCTTTTTACTATTAGCGGGACGAAGTTAATACTTTTATTTGTGATCGTAAATACTGATTTGCGTTGCGAGTCATTCTCTTGTACTATTCTTGTCAGATGTTCGTTGATCACTTTTAATCTTAATTGCGTCATATGAACCATGACGCAAAAGAAAAGCGCTTCGCAGTCTGTAATAATCCCAAAAACTGCTGTAATGAGTTCAGTAATGATGTCCTCTTTTAAACCAACACATAAAGTGATTATGAAGTCAGCGATGTTACCAAACAGCAGCACAAATGTAATTTTCAGACATGTCATCCTCGTTGTTCGGTAAATCTCTTTGTTAATTTTGACGTTCAAAGTATTATCAATCTGGTTTAGACACCTGAATAGTAGTAAGTTATGATTTCCGTGAAGCAATGAAGTGATATTTACCAACAAAATGTATTCAAACAGAAGAAGTATACGTGGTAGCTTATCAAAAATACTGGCTGCAGTGTCCGAGTAAGTGTTGGTATTGGAAAAAAACAAGATTTTTTGTAGCATTAAAATCCACAAAGTTGACCATATCACTGATACTACGAATACAATTACTTTCACATGTTTTTCGATATTCTCTATATTATTTCCAACGATCCTGAATCTAAACATGCAGTAGAAGTATTCAAGGTAAATAACCGGTTTTACTGCATCGATCAAATGTGACATATTGTTAACATTTTCTATGTTTTTATTTTTGGCAGGGTTATTATTTGTTTTCTTAGTCGTCATGACTTAAGTACGTGACCCACAGTTATTCAATGCGTATTACCATTGAATACAGACAATTATCTGTATTCTTCCAAATGATAATATGTCAATATGTTCATGACGCTCGCTCAATTACGAATTCTACTCACTTTAACATATTAAATAAATATACTTCCTGGTTTGACTGGGATTGTCCAGTTTCAGTCATGGGTTTCGACCCGGATGGCTCCATATTGTATTCCGGTTGTCCAATAAACTAAACATATTATTAAATATTGAAAATTATAGTCTATTTATTTATCTATCTACCTACCTACCTACCTACCTACCTACCTACCTACCTACCTACCTACCTACCTACCTACCTACCTACCTACCTACCTACCTACCTACCTACCTACCTACCTACCTACCTACCTACCTACCTACCTACCTACCTACCTACCTACCTACCTACCTACCTACCTACCTACCTACCTACCTACCTACCTACCTACCTACCTACCTACCTACCTACCTACCTACCTACCTACCTACCTACCTACCTACCTACCTACCTACCTACCTACCTACCTACCTACCTACCTACCTACCTACCTACCTACCTACCTACCTACCTACCTACCTACCTACCTACCTACCTACCTACCTACCTACCTACCTACCTACCTACCTACCTACCTACCTACCTACCTACCTACCTACCTACCTACCTACCTACCTACCTACCTACCTACCTACCTACCTACCTACCTACCTACCTACCTACCTACCTACCTACCTACCTACCTACCTACCTACCTACCTACCTACCTACCTACCTACCTACCTACCTACCTACCTACCTACCTACCTACCTACCTACCTACCTACCTACCTACCTACCTACCTACCTACCTACCTACCTACCTACCTACCTACCTACCTACCTACCTACCTACCTACCTACCTACCTACCTACCTACCTACCTACCTACCTACCTACCTACCTACCTACCTACCTACCTACCTACCTACCTACCTACCTACCTACCTACCTACCTACCTACCTACCTACCTACCTACCTACCTACCTACCTACCTACCTACCTACCTACCTACCTACCTACCTACCTACCTACCTACCTACCTACCTACCTACCTACCTACCTACCTACCTACCTACCTACCTACCTACCTACCTACCTACCTACCTACCTACCTACCTACCTACCTACCTACCTACCTACCTACCTACCTACCTACCTACCTACCTACCTACCTACCTACCTACCTACCTACCTACCTACCTACCTACCTACCTACCTACCTACCTACCTACCTACCTACCTACCTACCTACCTACCTACCTACCTACCTACCTACCTACCTACCTACCTACCTACCTACCTACCTACCTACCTACCTACCTACCTACCTACCTACCTACCTACCTACCTACCTACCTACCTACCTACCTACCTACCTACCTACCTACCTACCTACCTACCTACCTACCTACCTACCTACCTACCTACCTACCTACCTACCTACCTACCTACCTACCTACCTACCTACCTACCTACCTACCTACCTACCTACCTACCTACCTACCTACCTACCTACCTACCTACCTACCTACCTACCTACCTACCTACCTACCTACCTACCTACCTACCTACCTACCTACCTACCTACCTACCTACCTACCTACCTACCTACCTACCTACCTACCTACCTACCTACCTACCTACCTACCTACCTACCTACCTACCTACCTACCTACCTACCTACCTACCTACCTACCTACCTACCTACCTACCTACCTACCTACCTACCTACCTACCTACCTACCTACCTACCTACCTACCTACCTACCTACCTACCTACCTACCTACCTACCTACCTACCTACCTACCTACCTACCTACCTACCTACCTACCTACCTACCTACCTACCTACCTACCTACCTACCTACCTACCTACCTACCTACCTACCTACCTACCTACCTACCTACCTACCTACCTACCTACCTACCTACCTACCTACCTACCTACCTACCTACCTACCTACCTACCTACCTACCTACCTACCTACCTACCTACCTACCTACCTACCTACCTACCTACCTACCTACCTACCTACCTACCTACCTACCTACCTACCTACCTACCTACCTACCTACCTACCTACCTATTTATTTATTTATTTATTTATTTATTTATTGATTTGTTTATTTATTTGTTTATTTATTTGTTTATTTATTGATTACTTTGTTTGTTTGTTCGTTTGTTCGTTCGTTCGTTCGTTCGTTCGTTCGTTCGTTCGTTCGTTCGTTCGTTCGTTCGTTCGTTCGTTCGTTCGTTCGTTCGTTCGTTCGTTCGTTCGTTCGTTCGTTCGTTCGTTCGTTCGTTCGTTCGTTCGTTCGTTCGTTCGTTCGTTCGTTCGTTCGTTCGTTCGTTCGTTCGTTCGTACGTACGTTCGTTCGTACGTACGTTCGTTCGTTCGTTCGTTCGTTCGTTCGTTCGTTCGTTCGATCGTTCGTTCGTTCGTTCGTTCGTTCGTTCGTTCGTTCGTTCGTTCGTTCGTTCGTTCGTTCGTTCGTTTGTTTGTTTGTTTGTTTGTTTATTTATTTATTTATTTAAGGCACACCAACAGGTAACAGACAAATATTACATGATAGCTTAGCTTAGGGTCTATTCTAGTATGTTAGCCAATTACAGGTGAGCACTACATTACATAATTATATCTTTCTTTGTTAATAGTGTTCTATACACGTTGGTAGGTCTTGACACTGTGCTAAAGCGTCAGACGGTATCGGGTATGTAATATACCTCAATTCATTATAACTATAACTAACAATTAAACAACTAAAATTTAATGAATAAGGGAGAACTTTTTATTTTTATTTAAAAACTTTGGATATATTACCTTTAAATAAGATAAGAATATTCTTTATTGTACACCAGGAAAAAACAAACAAAACATAATTACAAAGGTACAGTACAATTGGCGCCTTATTGCTTAGAGCAATTTCTTCCAGGCAACCCACGATGAAGAGTTGCTGAAGGAAAAGTGAGACGGATAGTTGGTGCAAATATATATTAAAATAAATATATTGATATACATACTTATACCTAAAAATAATATACTTACATAAACCATAACATATACCTAATACATAAAACAATTTCTTATAAACATACACAAACTTACATTATTTACAATAAAGTTCCGCAAGAGCAAAAACAAGAACAAAATCAAATAAAAAAATAAGTAATTAGAGTGATAGATAAAATCATAAACCTTATTTTTAAAGATAGCTGGGGACGCAGAGCGCCTTATTGAAACCGGCAGATCATTCCACAGCCGGGCGGCCCTAACAGCAGATGAGTTGCTGAAGAACCTCGTCGAATGACTCGGAATCTTCAGCATCAGGTTCTGGTCAGACCGAAGGGCCCGGCTGTGGGAATCACTGAGGTAGATAAAGCTAAATAATAAAGATAAATTTGGACAATGACACGTAAAATATATCAGTGCCATCCAATTTTGCACAAAGCGAGTTGTATTCGTCGCACATACGGGAGCGTGGTGCATACTTGCCGATATTTGTTCTGCTAAATGGAATGTTCAAGATTTTAGTATTTGGTGTTCGGTCTAAAAATAAACTAAAAAAAAGCGCGAGCAAAATGCTAAAGCACCAATTTTTTTTACAGAAATCAGCAACCAGTGCATAAAAGGAAAGAATTTATAATTTCAAACAGTAGACGAGACAAGAAAACTAAACATTAATAATTCTTTAAAAAAAATTGTCATTGAAGTTCGGGAAAAGCTCGAAATAAGTCGGAGACTCGATTCCTAAACTATTTGAAATATGTAAGTACCTACCGCACACCGCACACCGATAGTTCAGCGCAAATTTGCGCTGAACTATCGATGTGCGAGGTCGACTCGCACTTGGCCAGTTTTTTTCTTGTATTAGAGCCCCCTTTCACTTTTTTTCCCCTTTTGATGTTCGCGCGAGAATCGATCGCGCGACGTAATCATGAATCTGTGGTCACTCATTGTTCATTATTCTGGTCGCCCCGGTGCCGTCGCTCGTGCCGCTCGCTCGCTTATAATTTATCCAGCCATCTGCACACACATTCGCACTGTGACATACGCGCGTGATAAGTGCTCGAATTCTCGTGAAGTGATAGACATTTTGGTGACCAAGAAACTTTATCAGCTCAAAGAACAATATAATATTGACAATATTAGACTATAAGTGAACAGTGCAGGAGTGTTCTCCGTGCGCTGGACGCATCAGCTCATCCATCACCGCTCATCATCTGCCCAACAGCTAAAGCGAGCCATCATCCACCATCACCAAGTAAGTCCATTCACTTCACCTCCCATTCCGCTCTCTCAACCAGCCCATCGTGAGGTAGACCTAGCCGACACTGGCTAACTACCACCCCATTACCCTTCAACATTTATTTAGTAAAACTTTTATCAAAGAAAAATCACCCGGAAAGTTAAGCGGAGAATAATTAAAACTGTTTTTATACGGATTTATGCTCGTTTATTACATTTTTACAATTTTCCAACGTTTCGGCACTTTTTCAGGTGCCGTGGTCCCGGATGACCACGGCAATGCCAAGCGGAGAATGCCAAACGGGAGAAATACACAGAACATTGAATATATTCAAATCTCGTGTGATAGTGTATGAACTCCTTCAAAGCGGCACCAACGTTTACGATTTTTTTTGTGTTTATTTGGTATGTCTGAGAATAGGTTGCAGGTTAGGCCAAAACAACGTTTGCGGGGTCAGCTAGTCTCTCTATATCTTTCTATCTCTTCACTACTTTATTTTTAACTTCGATCCTGAACATAATATAGTTCGTTTCCGTCCCTAGGTAAGGTAGTGCTGGAGTTCATGAATGCAACTGGAGAATGGACACCGAAGAGTTCGGATGCTATTTTGTCGACTATGGAGTTGAAACTGTCATTGCTCTAAAATATTTCTTGAGACAGCTTCACAAAGGACCCGTATTATTTTAAGAATTGAAAGAAATTTGTTTACTTAAATATATTTAATTGTTCCTTAAACATATTTTATTATTAACAAACAGTGCTAGCTAATTTAAATTTATATAATCTCTCAAAGCTGTGTGCATTGCGATACAGTAAAACATTTTTTTTTCAATTGCTTTTTTCGAACAATAGGCAAAATTTGGTCAAAGTTGATAAAGTAGGAATCTATGCTAGTACAATAAAGTAAAATTATTTAACTTTACTTCAATCTAAACAAAATGTGAAACTTGTAGCATGATAATGAGATACGTCGTACAAATACTGATTATTTTTAAAATTAATGTTACATCAATAGGAAACATATCACAGACGATAATTTGAAGAGGCCAAGCATCCACCATAACAAGAAAGGACTTAGCTTGTCGCCTTAACACTTTCGGAGTATTATAGTCCGTTACAATTTTCATGACAAGCTCTTGAGTTTGATTGCGCCTTCTTTGCACTTCATTGCAAACAAAACATACAAAACATAATTCTAACCAACTGGCCATAGTCCAGGTCAGTATTAAGGCATAGGATGCTAGCGACTTTTCTAATTTTTTGTAGATGTATACCAAAGTCCATATAGATATTGTCATGTATGAGATGTTGATGATCATAATCATAAGAATATGGAAACTAAAAACCTTGTTGATACAGTTATATGTTTTACCGATCAATTCGTATGTTAAGGCTAAGTCAATGAGTTTTACTCTCTTTAACATCATCGGTTCGTAGTATTGATTACTTTTCTTTGTAATAGTGAAGACTCTGTCGCTTTTCACGGCGTTTCCTTTTATTGTTCTTGCCAGATGATCGTTAATAATTTTTAATCTTAATTGTGTCAAATGAATCATAACACCAAAGACAAACACTTCATAGTCTATAATAATACCAACAAATGTTACTGCAAGAACAAAGAATACATCGTCCTCAAAGTTATTACTAAATCGGACGATGATATAAGCAAGATTACCAACTAGTAACATAACTGCAATTGTTATGAAAAAAATCCTCGATTTTCTGTAAAATCCATTTTCAATCTTAATATTCAACGTGTTATCAATCTGACATAATACTTCGAACAATCGTAAGTTATGGCCACCATGTAGTAATGCTGTGATATTTATAAAAATAATGTAGTCAATAAGAATGAATATATCTGGTAACTTATCTAAAATATTTGCTACAATATCTGATTGAGGCGCTGAATTTATATAATACTGAACCAGAATGTAGACAGAAAAAAACAACCATAACATAGATACTATAAAAACTGTTAGTTTAACCTTTGTTCCAATTCTTTCCATCTTATTTCCAACAATTTTGAATCTCAGCATGCAGTAAAAGTATTCAACGTACACCATCGGTTTTACTGATTTAATGATATGTGACATTATGTCGTTCTTATTGATGAATTTTTTTGTATATTTTTTGTTATTTGCCATAGCTATGTTTAATACGCGGCCAGTAGTTATTGAATAGTTAGAACTGATGGTCATTTCACAATATTTACAAAGACCATTGGTTAAGTTATCATTAGACAACATCATAATGGACTCCACTCTAATAAATTAAAAATAATTCACTTACATATATACCTAGCCTAAATTACATACAAAATACAGGACAAGTGCGAGTCGGACTCACCCAATGGGAGTTCCGTACGAATAGGTAGGCACTTACATATTATAAATAGTTCATGAAGCAAGTCTCGCAGTTTTTCTGAGCTTTTCCCAAAATATAAAGTTATTTTTTTAATGATTATAAATATATAGTTTCCAATTTTTTCTCTGTACTTGTAGTAAAATACGATCTTACTTGCCAAATTTCATAGTTCTAGGTCAACGAAAAGTACGCTATAAAATTTGACACCCTTGAGTGTCATTTTTCAGTATGCGTAATTTTTCGCCATAAACGGCCGAACGGCCGTATCTTTTTTTTTCAGCTTACTTTAGAAGATTATTTTTTTATACCTGTGAGGGTCTTTTTAATTACAACTCGATATCTCCACGCGTTCTTAAGCTGTTTTAAAATGAAAACAGCTTGAGAAAGCGTGAAACAGATGGATGGACGGGCGGACGGACGAGCAACAAGATTTTTCCTTTTGAGGTACGGAACCCGGAACCATAAAAAAAAACTTTTTTGTTCCTCCCGCTGAAGAAATCAACAATGATTTCGAGTAACCGATTGATTGATTGATTGACAGACAGACAGACAGACAGACAGACAGACAGACAGACAGACAGACAGACAGACAGACAGACAGACAGACAGACAGACGGACGGACGGACGGACGGACGGACGGACGGACGGACGGACGGACGGACGGACGGACGGACGGACGGACGGACGGACGGACGGACGGACGGACGGACGGACGGACGGAAGGACGAACGTGATTAAATTCGCTTCAAAATTCTTTACTAAAAGTACGGATAGTATAACAAAATTTCAAATTTATTTTAAATATTAAACGTCAAAATATCACAAAGTAATATTTTGACGGCCGATCAAATTGATATTAATTTAGATAGATAGATAAAACATTTATACTAAAAACACAATGTAAAAACAAACAACATAAAACATACACAATACTAAAAACACAATGTAAAAACAAACAACATAAAACATAACATATTCACAGATATACATATTCTCAAATATTTGGCGAACACAAAAAACAAAAAAGTTACACATTTATATCGTGATTTCATTTTGAAGACATGGTTTAAAGTATTGAGCCCCTAAAATGGCCCCGACTCAGCATGTGTTGCAGGAGCACCGAGATACTACCTTCAACGCTGATTCATATTCAGTCGTGGCAGAAAGTTTAATAACTTTAAAAACTACTTGATTAAATTGTTAGGCGCTCTGTCAAGTTGCATATAAACAAAAAAAAAAAATGAAAATTCGAGTACTCCTTGAGGGTCTTTATAGTCTTCCCTGATTGTCTAAAGGAAGTGCGAAACTTGTATCATTATTATGAGATATGTGGTAGCCACACTAAAATACTTCAAAATCAGAGTCACGTCAATAGAGATCATATCGCACACTATCATTTGCAGCGGCCAAGCACTAACCAACACCAGGAAAGACTTCGCTTGTCTCCTCAATTTGTAAGGGTAGTTATAATCCATCACAATTTCCGTAATTAATGTTTCCGTCTCGTTCCGAGTTGCAAGAACTTTACTACAAATAAAAGACATAAGTGATATTGCGGACAACCCTAGAAGACACCACAATAAAACTAATCCAGTAAATGCAAGTGTCTGATCATTAGTTTTGTAATAGTACAGAGTGGTCCAGATTGATATTATCATGTAAGAGAAGTTGACCATAATCGTCATTAGAATATGGAAATTAAAAACTTTATTGATGCAGCTATATGCTTCACCAATCCTTTCGTACGTTGATGCTAGATCAATTAGTTTAACTTTCTTCATCTTCATCATTATGGAATCATATTTTGGTCTGTTGTTTCTCGTTATGGTGAACAATTGATTGACTTTCTTATTCTTATTGACTATTCTCGCTAAATAATCATTTAAAATTTTCATTCTCGTTTGCACCATTAGTACCATTCCACAGAAAAACCAAGTTTCGTAGTCTGTGAAAAAGCCTGTTAACATTATTATCACTTCAAACGCGATATTTTTAGAGTGCGTAACACTGCCTGCATATATCACTGTATTACATAGAAACACGGATATACCGGAGATAATGAAAACATTTCTAGTTTTTCTGTGTAAGTCCTTGTTTACATTGATGTTCAAGGTATAATCGATTTTGTTCAACTTTCTAAATAGTCTCAAGTTATTGTCACCATTACTATACCATGCAATGTTAATATAAACCAAATAATCAATTATAATTAGCACTGACGGTACCTTGCCGAGCATGTTTGCCAAATTATCCATATTTTCAGAGGCTGAACTGAGAGAAACATCGGAATTCAATAATAAGTGCGCAGTGCAGAACGCCAATATAACTGACACAATAATTACCAAGATTTTCATTTTCTTGCTAATTTTCTTTATGCTTTCGCCGACCACCCGGAATCTGAACATAAATAAGAATGTTTCCAAATAAACGGCCGGCTTTACAGAATACAGTAAGCTCGTCATGTTGGCGTCACTTTTATTTTCGGTTACTTCTTTTGCCTTTTCATATTTCTTATCTTTTTTTTCAGAGACCAGTATTAATGCCATGACTACTTTGATAGCGCTCAAGTTAATTTAATAAATACGTTTTCAACGCGTTGTTTGTAGATGGGTAGTTAATATTTATTTGTTGGTTCTTACTTAGGCTTGCTTGGTAATAATGGATTAGATACTCAATCATGATTATTGTCCACTCCAATTATCCACGGCTTAGCCGGCGGCCACACCGAACGAATGTGGTACGAAGCGCTGAAAATATACGCCATTAATTTGACGTTATCCATTAAAACCATTAAAAACCATAATGGTTTTATAGTGAACACATTTTTTTTACTTTGATCATCATCATTATCAAAAAACTATTTAGAGGCTAGAAATTCGCGTTCTCTGGCTAACCGTACCAGCGCTCTCCCAACTGAGCTAATGGGCGACTTACCATCAGTGAAATTTCGAACCTCTTTACAATACTCTCTGTATTACGTAAAGGCAGCAACATCTGGCTGAAATAATTTGCATCACTTGCAGCCCAGGTACCTTACTTTGCAGTTAGGTTTTACATCGAAATTATATCGCTGTACCCACATCATTATAATCTTTTTAATGCACTTAGGACAATTTTAAAAACCTATTTAGTATTAAAAAAAAAAATATTGAAAATATTGGTAATCTACTTTTTTTATAACACTAAATCAGTGTTTTAAAACCTTTTATATGTACTTTCCCCTAATATCGTTAAATCTTTGATTATTTGATATTGTCGTCGGTCCAATTGTTTGGTCCTTAAGGCGTTTAGGGGCGCTAACAGACGCAACCAATGAAATAGAAATCATAACTTGTTTTATGATACTTTTCTTTTCAAAATGTGAAAAATCTTAATATCTGTGTTAATTATTTTTAGAACATATAGCATTCTAGGCTATAGAGTATGTAGATATGTAGTATTAATATCGTAGGATTTTACCTAATCGATGTCCGCTAAAAACGGCCGTTTTTGACGGAAAGGTTCGTCGGTTGTCGACTGCACTAGGTAGGACATTAACCTTTTCTATATTTACAGTACTTAGTTACGTTACGGGACAAAGGAAAAAATTACTTCGCAACTAAAGTGTAGCCCCCTTAATCATCATAGTCTGCTAACTTAAAGCATTGCTAATTCTCACTCTGTCTTCTTCTATTGACCTAAGTCAGAATGAAAAAGAACACTCTTTAGCAACTGTTTTAAGTTAGCGGACCATTTTGAATAAGGGGGTAAAGGTTTATGTGGTGTCGGTAGTAGAGATAGATTAAGTAGAAAAACTTAGAACACTCCAAAAACGCTTCTATACCTATGTAGACAATCTGTGGTGGAGGTATTTCAAGGAAAATACGTGACCACAGATTAAATAAAACGCTTCTAGGAGTGTCTTAGTGAGTCACGGAGTTTTTCTACTTACACTACCTATAGCACATCACCCTTTACATTTTAGTTGCGTATTTCTTTACTCACGTCACTATGTGGTTATCAGAAATACCAGTGCTGCCATCTTTATCCTATTGAAAGAACCAGAAAGTCTGCATCGTAATTTTTTATTGTTTACTCTCTTATATTAAAGTATACAGTTTAGATGGTAGATGGCGTTTTCGAAGGCCTCCTGTTTTGCCGATGGCGACGACGCGACGAGGCGTTGACAGAACCGGCCAAGTGCGAGTCAGACTCTCGTGCCTTGCCAGTACCTACCTAACTGCCGTCCGGTAGTAGAACTAATATTCGTTGAAATTTTAAGCGTCAGAACCTTGGACTAAGTACGATATTGTAATATTGGAAACTATCAAATTACAGTACCTTTTTGATACTATTTGATACCTAAATTCAATTATTTAGTACCTCGATAAATAGTGTAAAAACATGGAAAGAAAGTGGCCAGACATTCTGACGTCAGCTTGTCTGAACCACATTTGTCTTGCATGGTTAAAGACAATTTAACTTATTTATTTCTTTGTACGTTACATTTCCTCGAGCTGTAACGCACATTACATATTTTTTGTTTACCACAAAAAATATCTAAGGGTATAGAGTACAATCTCTTGTCAATTATTGAATTTGTGCCATCTGTGAACCCCGAAGCTGTAGGTCACTACCACAGAACATCTGTGGTCACTACTAAATCACATTGCCGCCGTGGGTCAAAATGCCAATACTACGACGACAATGTCAACTAGAGTTACTATAAGTAGTATAAGTTATAAGAAAATGTTTGCCCATTGTTTAATATACGCCAAAAAAGATTAATTATTGACAATAATCTATAATATAATTTTTAGTTTTGTTAATTTTTTCATACATCGTAATAAAAAATGTATTCATTTATATTAATTGTATTATTTCTATTCCAAAACCACTCGCATTAAGCTGCAAATTTAAGTACTTTAAAGGAATAGTATTATGCTTCTATTAATAATTATAATAGAATAATAGGGTCTCGGTACTTAGTATTACAGCGACACTAAATACTACTACTAGTACCCTTTCCTTTACATTTCTTTCATCTGTAACTTTTTTGAGGGACCGACAATTTTTTTTAAAAAAAATTAAGTTGAGGTACTAAAAAGGTATTAAATATGTACAAAGAAATAAATAAGTTAAATTGTCTCTAACCATGCAAAACATACATGGTCCAGACAAGCTGACGTCAGAATGTCTGGCCACTTTCTTTCCATGTTTTTACACTATTTATCGAGGTACTAAATAATTGAATTTAGGTATCAAATAGTATCAAAAAGGTACTGTAATTTGATAGTTTCCAATATTAAAATATCGTACTTGGTCCAGAGGTTCTGACGCTTACGTTGAAGTAAAATTGATAGATCAGATAATAATGTATTTAGTGAATGCTACTCGCGCTTGGCCGTTTTTTTATTATTTGTTATTAAATAGTGCCTATTAAAGAGCCACAATTACGCCAAGTTTATTATCTGTATGTATTACTTTTTTTACGACAGAACAATAAACACTAAATTATTGTATTATAGAACCCCCTTTTTTAATGTTATTAGGTATTTGTCAAGTAATCCGCCGTAATAACACATATTGTGTTAAAAAAATAACCTGGCTACCTATTATGGTGTCAAAAATAGAGCCTTTTATATTGTGTCCCGTTTGGCACCTAGCGGGAACGAAATCCTAGAAAACCGGATAAGTGTGAGTCGAACTCGCCCACCGAGGGTTCTGTACAAATTTGTAGGTACATACAATTAATTCAGAAATCGAGTCTTGCTCTGTTTAGTTGGAGTTCTTTTAAAGCTTTTCCCGAACTTCAAAGTCAAAAATTTTTTTATGCTTTTATTTCAAAAATACAGGTTCCTGATTTTTCATCTGACTGACCGGAAGGACGGAAGGACGAACGATCGAAACAGAAGCGATCCTATAAGGGTTAATTTTTCATTTTGAGGTACGGAGACCTAAAAAGTGAGGAAAACTACGGGAAAACTTACCAAGTTTACTGTAGTTACTTAGTTACGCAGAAACAACCATTACAAGTATTCGGGTACAATACAATTATTATTATAATCTGCCTTGTAGTAGGTTTCTTGTAACACCTTGGTTGTAGGGGTGTATTTTCTTTTGAGGAACAACAAAAATAAATATAAACCTAAAATGCTGTGCTGCTGAAGTAACTTGACAAATATATGAATAAACTCAACTTGCTTTTCATAATGCAACACTATTATTTTTTTAGTTAAACCGCAGAGGAAATTAAACACTAATCCTACTGCTGTCTTGTCACCCAGTGGTCAAAAAGAGAATGTGTACACATTTACTTCTATAGTGCCGTTGTGCGAACTTTAGAAGATTAAACTTTCTCTAAAAGTTGATTTAGTTGCCGACTGGCACCGATTCAGCCACGCCGACCTACCTACTGGAACTGAATATACCCAATTCAGCGTGACAGACTCAGGCGTGATGGGTCAGTTTTGTTTACGGGAAGACGCAAATTGCCCCTAAAGAAGTTAACACTAAAAAAAAAGGAAAAACGACTAAAATCTTGTATAGAATACTCGTAGATACTGAAAGTTTTCAAACTGACATGTGGGGTCCCGGAACGAATATCGCCATGCGCTCTCCGTATCGACCGTTTCGTGGCTAGGCCCGTTTTGCTTTGGGAAATATCGACATCTTATATTTGGAGATTTATGGAATTACTAGTTATCTAAATGTTACGTGTTCCTATTGTACCTACATGTTGACGTGTCAAATAACTTTATTCGACTCCATTTGGCTTGATGTTCAGTTGTAGATATATTGAAATATTATTACACCCTGTATAATATACTTACATTGGACTATCTTGACAATAATGCTATAGAGTCTCAAACGGTTTTTCGTTTAAATTAAATTAAAGTTGCTTCATACGATTATAGAACATTAGCAGATGCAATGTTAAAACAATTTTATAACAAAAACGAGTCCTGCCTTTTGGAGCACTATTATTATTGTTTCAGTCGGTAAGACGGTGAAATGTGTTCAACAGTGGGTTTCTTTCATGGTTAGGCTGGACAGGTAGATAAAGATTAACCATATATTGTGTGTGTGATACCATCATACCATGGATTTTTGTCCACCAATCCTGGCCCTCGTCGTGGAGTATGGCCTAACCTGCCTACGATGCAGGAAGAGACCCGTGCCCCAGTAGCGGGGACATACCTACAAGGGTTGATATCGATGTGCAAGTTCGACCCTCCAAGAATGGTAATTATAAAAAAAACTGGCCAAGTGCGAGTACAAGTAAGATATATTTAATTCCGTTCTGGGTCGGTCGGTCTATATCAACCCTTGTACGTCCCCACTCCTGGGGCACGGGTCTCTTCCTGCATCGCAGGAAGGTTAAGTCATACTTCACCATGGGGACCAAGTAACCCGGACTTGGTGGAGGATTGTAAGACAGTGGCGGGCCTTACTGTGAAAAGTTAGCAAGCCGCCCATACGGCCTCTGACATGGCTTAACGCTTGCCATTACACGACAGCCGGCACCAACGGCTTAACAACGGCTTTTGCAAGGCACGCGAAGCACGGAAGCGCCCGTGAAAATTACCACTAGCGGTAGTCACGAGACGGTCACCCATCCTGCACCTGACCGCGCCTGATTGTTTAACTCGAGTGATTGATTGCAATCACTTGGTTCGCCTGGCCACGAGTGCTTCCGCAATCCGTTCTGGGTGTAACCAAACTTTTTTTTTTAGTTCTATAAGCCGAGAAATCAATTTCTCGGCTTCGATATGGATCCATATTTCTCGAATTGATGAGATGTATACCTAAATTACTTAGCACACAGCTTGAGACATATGATTAGAAATCAACTGATTGTTTACATGTAGACCAAAGCTGAATGAAATGAAATATATTGGGCGGCTGTAATAGCATTTTGGCTTTCCCTCTCTCTGATGAAGCCAAAATGCTATTGAAGGTAGCCAAATTTGGTATTTCTGCTAGAGTTAGTAGTATAAGTAACATTTAAGTTTAATTTTAAGAAACATGTTATACTTGTGGCATTAACTTCTAAATCTGTACTCTAAGTTTTGTCTGTATCTATAATTTTATATATACATACATATATATATATATATATATATATATATATATAGCTACGTTCATCGTTTATATAGCGCGCTTCCATAGAATCAACTCCCTTTCATCCTCCGCGTGATTGACGCGTAATCATTAATTTCCACGGATCAAACACAAGTCCTTGGAAAGCGATTATTACAGTCAATGTCGCAAAATAATACATCAAGATTAAATAATATCGATAAGTCCAAGGACAAGGCACGGGTCTAGTACCTGCATTGTCAGAGCGGAGCCAGCCCGGCGCGGCAGTGGAAACGCGGCTCTGGCGCGGGCGGGCTGCCCTGCGGCCTAAAGAGGCCAAAAGCGCCCACCAGAGACCAATATGGGCCAAACTACCGGTGCTGAATGCACCCCCGATGATGAGGAGGAGCCTCGCATCCACGTGAACCCTACTGAGGGGTCGTTCATGAGCGAGGTTAGTACACCACAGAACTTAACCATTTTCTTGACGTTACCATTTTCTTTTGCATTTTTGTGGAACGTGAATTCTTTTTTGGCCAGCATTTATTTTGTCGTGTGCGAAATCGTTTCACGATTGTTCACCTTATGTTGTCAGCACTGGAGGAACTGAGGTACAAGTTATTTGCCATAAATAAGCATTCAGTACATAATGTGACTCTATCTCGGTTAGTTACGTTGATTTGGATTTTTAACCGACTTCAAAAAAAAGGAGGAGGTCATCAATTCGACGCGTAGGTATTTCTTTTTTTTGACTATGTTTTCGCATACCTTCGTCAAATCTCAACCGATTCGTATATTTTTTTATTCGACTGGGTGGAGCGTCCCATTGGTCCCATTTTAATTTGGTGAAGATCCGATGAAGACTTTCAGAGATGGAGAACAGAACTCTTCAATGGTCAACAGCAAATAAGGCCTAATGACGCCCATCCGTTAAAAAAACGTTAATGTCGTGGTTAGTACCTTATTATTATATAGAAAAAAGAGAGGCTAAACCGTCAATTGATAAAATTGCATATTATAATTGAAACAATTACTAAAATTTAAATTAATTTTTCTATCATTATTATGACGGTCAACTTGTTTAGGTACTAATGATAGCAAAAAACAGACAACAGTTACATAGTAGAATGTCAAACAAATTCGACCAATCAAATCTCGAGGAGTTATTTGCACAAGGAGTTTATTCGAGTCTGTCGAGTATTCTTCGCACAAGGAGTTCGTATTGAGTATTTTTTGCGCAAAGAGGTTGCTATAAAGCATTGGAAGACGATATTGGTGTGTTCTAAATTCAACCACCAAAATACTGATTAATAGTTATTTGTCATGCAAGAGTGCAAAGTTGCTTTTTAACAGCTTGCTCATTTTTATGACTGAGCAAGTGAAAGATTCTAAAACTGAATCTTGAGCTCAGCGAGTGATTCAAAATTTAGAATCTAGAGCGTTGGCGAGAATCTGAGTGCAAAGATTCTCGCCAACGCTAACACAACGAGTGTAACACGAAAATTTTCATACCAATTCAGCGGCGAAATGGCTAAATGCATAAAAAAGTTTTACTATAATAATATGACGTGAAAAGAAAATTACACCAAGAAGGATCCGAGAAAAAAGGTTGTATGATAAATTCGGCACCATGGAGGTAGGAGTGAAAGTAAATAGGTTTAATTATGCTTTGAATTCACAAACTTAGTGCACACGATGGTCTTAATTCAGTTTACTTTATCCTCTAGCGGATTAAAACGGCTTTTGCACTCGGTCGTAGAGCAAAAATACCTACTGTTTCCGAGATGAGGGGGATGAAAAAGTACTTTTAATGAAATTTTCAAAATAAGCTTTTTTAGAGAGGGAATGGTATAAACACATTCTTGTGAATAGGTATTATATGACGGTATTCGGGTTCAATATGTGAACCACATTTAGGAACGGAAGCGCTCGTGGCCTAGGCGAACCGAGTGATTGGAATCAATCACTTGGTTAAGCAACAACAGGCGCGGTCAGGTACGGGATGGGTGAGTGTCCCGTGACTACCGCTAGTGGCATTTTTCCGAGCGCTTCCGTGCTTCGCAAGGCACGTTAAGCCGTTGGTGCCGGCTGTCATATAATGGCAGTCGTTAAGCCATGTCAGAGGCATTATGGGCGGCTTGATGACATCTGACAGTAAGGCCCGCCACTGTCTTACAATCCTCCACCAACCCGGACTTGGCCCCGGGGTGGAGTATGGCCTAACATTCCTGCGATGCAGGAAGAGACCCGTGCCCCAGCAATGGGGGCATACAAGGGTTGATAACGATAATAGGAGAGGCTGTATTAAGGCGCTTTGGGGTGCTAACTAGCGCCACCAATAGAATAAAAATCATAGCTTGTTTTATAATACGTTTTTTTCAAAAAGTAAACATCAATAATCTTGATATCTGTGATAACTATTTTTAGAACATATTTATTCAATTTCCGCCAAGAGCGGCCGTTTTTAGCGGAAACCGATGGTCCATAGCTACACAGTAAGCCAGCCAGCGAGGAGCTGGGCTGAATTCCTCGTTACCAAGGAGTATTACAACAAATCAGCTCAATAATTGATCAATAATAATTCTCAATAATTGATGTTTGCACGACATCGAAAATGGCCCTCTCTCCTATTATATCAAAAAAATATTGTGCAAGTTTATAATTAACAAACGGTATTATTTCCATTATTGCAAAGAAACAACAATAGAGCAAAAATATAGAATCGTATTTTTAAATGTTTTTTTTATTTTTTTAACCAAATAATGGCGGTGGCGGTCGCCCAGTGGGTAGATTATTGGACTCGAGAGACCCAGAGTCGATTCCGAGTGCGGTCATGCACCAATGACTTGGCTTTCTAAGTAATGCATATTTGTGAAGTTATAGAAGCAATTTACCACTCGCTTACGGTGAAGCAAAACATCGTGAGGAAACCTGAGCTGAAATTGCCTATCCGCGGTGGGCACGCGTGGTAATTAATTAAGTCCATACTCTCTCTCTGTGAGAAGGCCTGTGCCCTGCAGTGGCACGTGAGTTTGAATAAATTTAAGATATTAATTTAAAAGAAAATTTTAAGTTCCAAGTTGCAATTTATTTTTACTCATTTTTTATCCCCATAATGGCAATTCCAATCCAACCCAACTTGGACCTTAGAGTATAACTTATCTATGGTATAAACTCAGAACAAATAACCAAGTTATAAAGTACTTTAATTCTATGTCTTGGACCGACTACTTCTGCCAAAAATAGAATTTAAAATAGTTAAAATTGCCGCGGAGCGGTAATCCCACTTATTTTTAAAATCTTATTGTCAACCACTATTATAAACTATAAACCCCCAGTAAAACTTAAATTTACTCAAAACAAGGATTCGACTCAAAAATGCGAAGAAAACATTTTGTTTTGTTTTCCCGCGCGCGCGCTTTTGTTGTCCTCTGTGAAAATGTCAAAATGTTGTCCAGCTTCCGCCAGCCAGTATGACTTGGCGCTGGCTGGCCGTTTACTTACTCTGTGCAGTGCAGTAGTCGATGTGATAGCGCGGAGTCGAGTCGATCGGTCGCCTGCGGTCTGCGCTGCGTGCGTGCGCTCGATGCGAGCGTGAAACGGAACGCCAACAGCTGTCAACTTGTCAAATCAAAAATTTTCAAGGGCCAAAATTCCTTTTGTGCTTCGATCGACTTGTGAATTCGCAGTGATAAAAATACCTACCGTAAATCAATCAGTTTTCTCATAGAAATGTATGTGATCTAACTAAAAAAAACTCTCTAAAAGAAGCCATGGCGTTGTGCAACTGACAGTGCCCGTAAAATAGTTTTTGTTTTTGTTAACTCCAAGGCAGAGTGTAGCTCTCAGTTGTTTTGTTTAGCCTTCCTAAAACACAAGAAGGTGACGAGACTTGATACATTAGTTGTGAGTGTACTTGAACTAAAGGAGAACTCTGTTAATCAAGAATGTCTAAGGCATCTCTGAACAATGTGCCATCTAACCATCGGATCAATCGCTTACGTACCTTCTCCAGGGTAAGGGCTATTATTTTATTACATATTACGTATGTACCTATTTTCCTTTCAAAGGTAAGGCATAATTTTTGGCCCTGTATGTAGGAGCGCCCAAATGCCATGACTTGGGATAATTATTTTTCTGTAGAGGTTATATTTGGAAATTTAATCCCACCTTGACCAGCTTGAAGCATCCACAGTGGTAAAATTATTATGATTTGGGCAATGTCAATGCCTAGGTATTAATTATTCATTCAGTTGCTACACAACCATTCCGTATAAAAGCTTTCAAGACTATGTAGGTAAGGTAACATGAGTCTGCTTTTGCAGACAAAGAAACTGGATTTTTTAAATGTTTGATGTTTTGAACTACAAAGTTCTAAGGACAATTTCATGAAAATTTGGTATTTCCATTTCACGAGCCTGCATGTTTTTATTGTAATCATGTTATGACTACAACAAACTTGCCATGCTATTATTCATTGTGACAAAAGTTCATGAATTGAAAGTAAAGAGTCCAGAATTTTATAATTATCAGGTATTGTTTGGTGGATTATAAAGAGTGAACTTAATAGATATCTTGGAGTCTACAATATTCCATAATATGTATTTTTACCTTAGTGGAACCCATTTAGCCCATGTTTTATTCCAGGAGTTCTGACTTTGATTATTTATTTACTAAATAAAACAAAAGTTACTGGGAAAAAAAGAACAATGAGTGAGAAAATATACCAATTTTAGTTTCATTATGTTGGATATTATGTTACTTATATAAAAAGTCAAATTGGTTTTTGGTTTTTTTCATATCATGCTTGAGAACCCTTACCAAAACACATTAATAAGGAAAAATAATTAATTTTCTGGGAAGTTGATGAATTACAATAATTATGTATTTGTCTTTTTTAACATTAAATGTAAAATTAATCATTAATTATTTTTCAGTAATATCTTCTCATATCATATAATTCTTAAATTTGAGCTGGCCCATAGCCATATAGACGAGTATTTAGAAATATTTTTGTAACAAAGACTGCAAATATTATTTCCTGATTGAAATATATTTCTCACTTCGGTGATTTTGGGCCATCTGTTCAGCTAGCAAAAGTTGTAAGTTATTAATTATAGCTATGTTAACTAATTATAGTTATGTTTCTGATAAAAAAACTCCCATCTAACATCAATCTTATTTAGCCTTGAGATTATTTTAAGGTTAGCAGAAAACACACAATGTAGATATATCCGCTTAGTCTTATCTTGCTGTTACCTACCTACCTAACTAAACACTATCAAACATAATCTTTGATAACACTTTGATTGGAATTTGAACGACAAATACCTTATGTACATGTTTCTTGTTAATTACAATTTGGTTGCTGCTGACAGTTATCAATTTCATGATGAATAGGTAATTATAGGGAATAGGATAAAAATATTAAATCAGATTTTAAACTTCTTGAAATTTTGTCAATCTTTTTATGGAGACTGTTTTTAGGTTTTGTGTTTAAAATATTAAATGCACCAATTTAACTTCTACTATCATTTAAATATCGTGGCATGAATGCTTGCATGGCAAACTGTATTACCGTGATAATATATGAGCTTAAGAGAATATTTCTTTTTATTTTACAATAAGTTGTAATGACTGGTGTTGAATAACCTAAACAAGTTTGTTACTAAATTGATCCAATTATAACATAACATTTACATACAAGCACATACATTGCTTCTGGCCCCACACTAGGATACCCTGTGTTGTGGGAACTAGTAACAACAACATCACAAACATCCAAGACCTGAGTGCTTAGTGCGAGTTTTCAACCGACTTCAAAAAAAGGAGGAGGTTCTCAATTCGACCCGTATGTTTTTCTATGTTTGTTACGCGATAACTCCGCCAATTATGAACCGATTTGAACAAATCTTTTTTCGGCGTATAGATAATACCTCAAGGGTCCCATTTAAATTTAATAATAAAATAATTAACTTTTAAAAAAAAATAAAACCGACTTGAAATGCGTGAACACAAAAAAAACTAAAAAATAATTAACTTTTTAAAAAAAATAAAACCGACTTCAAATGCGTGAACACAAAAAAATCTAAAAATTAAAAAATAATTCCTAATATCTATTAAGTATTATATACCTATTGCTTTTTGGAGTCGGTGCCAGCCGTATTAAGTTTAGCCGCGAGCAAGAGACGTGCGGCGCGGTGGCGGGGGACGCAAGGCGCGAGGCGGGGCCGCGCGGTGCTGCGGGGGACGCGGGCGCGCGCGGCTCTTGCTCGCGGCTAAACTTAATACGACTGGCACCGACTCCAAAAAGCAATAGGTATATAAGTATAACTATTGTAAGATATTTAGCTGGTTTAACTTTAATTACTTTGACATAGTTTAGGAAAATTATAGTATTAGGTAATAGATATTAGGAATTATTTTTTAATTTTTAGTTTTTTTTGTGTTCACGCATTTGAAGTCGGTTTTATTTTTTTTATTTAACTACTCAATCGCGTTAACGTAAACTCATATTTTTATGGCATCGAGGAAGGGCCACCTAGCGACAAGTATGGAAATTAAAATTGCTGAGTGCGAGTTGTAATGGTTTACGTTGAGAAGTGAACACGTTTACCGGCCAAAACACGAATAAACGCGAGTGCGAGTTGTACTGTGACAGCGTTTTGCCAGTTCGAACGGTTAACTTACTCATACTCTCTACTCAATGCTCGATTAACGCGGTAGTAAAGTTATTTGATTGGATCTTAAATGGATTTAGCAATCATTTGCTCCTAATGTTACCTTCATTACCAATTTTGTAGAAAACAGTTTTTTAACACATTCCCAGACATAAAATGCTATACTTTCTGATAATAATGGAAAGAATAATATATGGTGCCTGTGTATATATGTTGAAAGACAGCTTGTGAGTACTATGAACATTCATTGAAAACAAATCTTCTATACAGTCATTAGTTAGTTAAGGAGCCATTGCAGGCCAACATCACCTTAAATACTAACCATCTGTTAGGCTGACAAATTGCTATTACAAATAGGTGTCAGGAACACTACTCTTGATCAAAATTGGTGTTCACAAGCACATGATAATAAATAAAATGTTTCACTGGTAACAAATTTATTCTAGACTGAATAAGACCTTCCGGTTCTACTCAAAGACGTAGCCAATTGGCGACACAAAGTGATCGGCAGAATAGTTAGTACCACGCCTTTTGATAAACAATTTCATAACCATGTCAAGCGATATGTGGACAATGCAAATTGGTGTTAAATGACCAGCGGCCCACGAATTTGTGATATATTATCACATTATTTTTATAGTGCCTACATAATGATGCTCTCATTTGCGATGAATGATGTGATGAGTAATGTGCTATTGTTATACTTCCAAGTATTACAAATTTTAATTTAGCTTCATGTTTTGTTAGGACCACATACCTAGTAGCCCGGTACTGCCCCTGCACTCTGATAGCCAACTTGCATTACAACTCGAATTTGCTATATAGAATTCGCGCCCGCGCTCTGTCTCTTCTGTGTGGGCTTCGTACCGTGACTTGAGTACATTTTGTGTGAAAATTTATGCACTTCTTTTCCACGCTCCTTCTGTGTGGCCGCTGGCTAAGTTCTGAAGAGTTGGGCATTGGAGAGTTAGGCCTTGGTGAGTTAGGCGTTGGAGAGACAGGGGGCCTGGCTCTTCATCAGATCTGATAAAACTTTTAATAGTGAAAGCATAGCATTGTCTTTGTATTGGCATCCTAGTTTATATTCAATGGTTTTGGTGGGATGCGATATTATGTATGCAGGGAAGAATTGGATAGATATGTAATTTGTATATTTACTTACTTAGGTGGTCACGTCAAAATTATTTTCTTCAGCAGAGTAAATAAATTACCAGTAACATGAGGTCAGCAAATAAATCAAATATGGTTAACAACTAAATTTATTTTGGTCAGTAGGATAAATAAATGCAGCAACACACATAGTCAGAAATCATGATACGAGGGCTGCTACTTATGTATGCGGAATAGAAAAAATAAACAAATGTATATGGCTAAATATGCTTTTATTGTTTTTCAAAGTATTCTCCACTATGATTCTCTGCACTTTTGCATTCAATGAAACCAATTTGTAAAACACTTTTTCCACTCTGATTGAGGTATCTCCAAAACGTGCTGTTTGAACGCATCTACGGCATCTTCACGGGTCGAAAATCGTTGACCACGTAATTTTCTATTTTTTGACCATCTAAAAATGTAGTTGTTTCCTGAGATGTATGACAGCTGGCATTGTCATGGTGAAGTATGATTCTGCGTCGCTGGTTGTTTTGGCGTATTTCTTCAAATACTTCCGGCAAACAAATGGTCGTGTACCACTCCGAATTAACCGTTCTGCGAATTTCCAGTGGTATTGTAGCCACATGGCCATTAATACCAAAAAAGCAGGCCACCATTTGCTTTACAGTGCTTTTTGCACGAGCCACTTTCGTAGGGTCCGGCTCATTTTGAAACACCCAAACTGTTGATTGTTGTTTAGTTTCGGGATCGTACGCGTAGATCCAGGATTCGTCATCTGTGTAGATTATAAACAGATTTTGAGTCGCCTCCGTTGAATTTTTTTAAGGTTTTCTTGCACCATTCGACGCAAGCATCTTTTTGATCCTGAGTTAAGTTGTGCGGGATCCATCGCGAACAAATTTTTTTTACAGACAAATGTACATGTAATATCCTATGAATGCTCGTCATACATATGCCCAGAATAGCCTCTATCTCGCGATCACCGGCATCCGGTGAGTCGCCCATTGGCTCAATTGGTAGAGCGCTGGCACGGATAGCCAGAGGTTGCGGGTTCGAATCCCGGCATGGGTGAAATTTTTAGCCTCTAAATAGGTTTTTAAATTTATTTCTGTGGCAAGTGTTAATATCAATATAGACGCGTTGAATATTATCACGCCCAGCGGCATGATAAAACTGATTCTTGAAAATATGCGAAACTGACCTTGCACGACCCCTTGACGTATTGTTTCAGAAGTCAGTTTGGGAAGGCTACTTTCCAGTTGTATATAGAAGAAAGTTTTCATAAGAAAAACTTAATTATACAAGTTAAAACGTGATTATATTTTCATAGCCCATTTTCATAAAATGAAGAGAAATACCTCACAACGTGGGCCCGTATCTAAGCTTTGCATATTAAGTAACAAAACTTTTTGAAGATAAAGATATTTATTTGTTAAACATGAGTTTAAAAAGGTGGTACAGTGTGAAATATTCAGATTCGGCATGTTTTGCCCTTTCTAGGCATACAAATATTTTTAAGAGATAAACTTTTGATAAACTAAACTATCAAATCTTGTTACTAGTTGTTACCGAACGAGATATACACCATGTTATGTTGTCTTCCATACAAATAGGAGTTTCAGTCGATAGCGCCACCTATCCCCCAACACCGGAACTATTATGAGCTATGTCTCAGCTATGTTTATTCAGTGTTGCCCGTAAAACTAACTGATTGCAAGTTATGGCAAAATTTTGCTCACCAATTTTTAAACCTTTTTCAAATAAACAATCAAAGTATAAACTAAGACCTCTCAAAAACAAGCTCATTTATAATAAAATAATGTATTATAAACATACGACAATTTAGAGAGTATTATTTAGAATTATGTAATTTAGATATTATTTTTACAATCTAATTTCCCAAGAAGGTGGCAAATTACATGTCAAAACTAGCAACACAAGATTTTTTTATGACACAACTACTTTTCCTCAATGGCTTTCGTTTCGTGAAAAAGTTTTTGATGCTTAATTTCTTATACCTAATATTTGTGAATTTCCAGCTTTGAATTGATTGCTAAGTTTGAGAAAGTGACTCTTTTAAAATGTGGCTTGATGTGAGAAATTAAATCGACAAAAGTGTTTTGGTATTTTGAGACAGTGACTATAGTGATCCTTTAGTGAGTTTAGTGGTACTTTTTGTGAGAACCTATCTAAAAAATAAAACAAAGAGCGAGTCTGGGAGACTGGTATTAAAATAAATGTTTAATTTTGTTAAACTATTATACAGTTGTATTTCTCAATAGCAAGTACTCCTTTTCCTGATCAAGTTTGTTTCAGTGAAAAAGGATACGTAGGGCTTAATTTTTTGGAGTTTTTGACTTTTATATCATTCCCCCAGGATAGCATCTAAGGCCTTCCTTGTTCAGTCTTTATGTGAATGATTTAAGATACCCTTTAATAACTCTTGTCACTTGATTATGCTGACGATACCAACTTTTGTAAGGTCACCAAATTAAAATTGGATCGACGACAGTGGATCGAATTTGTCGAGGTTAAAGTGGGAATGGGCAGATACCTGGCAAGGCGGGAAGACGGCAGATGGACCAGGGCAACTAAAGAGTGGCGGCCAATTTTACGACATAGTTGATTCGGCGGAATGTTCGTGGATGCGGATGGCAAGAGACCGTGAGAGATGGCATTTAGGGGAAAAGGCCTACTATACCTAGCAGTGGTGGACTCATGATGATGATCGAAATATAGCTTTTTAAACTATAATATAATTGAAACTTTTTATGGTTTAGGTCGTTTATTTTCATAAGAGCAACGCATATGTTCACATGAAATGATAATTAACTTAGTAGGTACTTGTGCATAAGATTTTAAAATACCATCAATTTGAAATAATGACGTAAGTAAACAATAATCACATACCTATTTAATTTCTAGGTAGTTGAATATTGTAATTTGCGCTCGGTACAATAGTCCACATAGTCAAAGTAATTAAAGGTTCTGCAGCAGTGATTGAACAATATCTGAACTATAATGTTGTTGCTTCTGTTCAATAGAAATTACCACAAAGAATAGGTGTTCCAGTAGAGAGTTAAAAGAAAGAATTTCACCATCCTCTCCTGGCTTGGTCATAAGGACCTCAATGATACCAAATTACTGTATCTACTATCATCCGAATTTACTACACTTGAGAAGTTGCACATCTATACTATGGGTTAAAACTGAATTGCAAGTTTTTTTATACAATAACTGGGGGAAGCAGGGAGAGCCGGTAAAAAAGAAAGGTATTCAGCGTTTAGACAATAAAAATAAAATAAAGGCCTTGACATTATGTTAAACTAGATGCTATCAAGGAATCGTGACGAGTGTGGATGCGAATGGCGACGGACCGAGAGATGGCTTATTGGAAAAAGGGTCTTTATTCGGCAGTGGCCAGAGATGTGGAAAAATGAAAAAAAAATATAAAATGAAAAAACTTTATTGTAAAACGTTTACAAAAAATGGTTACTGGCTCTCAAACTAGGATTCCCTGTGCTATGGGTAGCCAGGCTTCTTCCAAAATATATAAGAATCTAGGTAGCGTTTTACAATAATAACTACTTACAAACTAAAGGTACTATTCCGTGCATCGCGATTGATCGCGGCCGCGCGCGGCCTACGACTGTCGTCAGTCGCTCGCGACAATAGTCACAGTATGAAAATGTATGGTACCGCTTCCGAGGCCCGCGACAGACGCGTGCTGCCGACGAATGTCGTGAGCCGCGCACGGCCGTGCGTGTCTCGACATGCTCAGCTTTGTTCAATTACATGGTAGATTTCATGGCGCAAACATGTCTAGGAACGCAGGAGAAAAGTTTTCGGTCGAGGAAGATGAAATATTGATAAATTTTGTGTCTCAAAATCCCATAATATACGATATGAGTATTGGAGATTACAAAAACTCATACAAGCGTGAAAAAACTTGGGAAGAAGTAGCTAAAATGATGAACAAAACTAGTAAATACTTTTTTTAATATACAAAAATACAAATACAAAATGTTTATTTCACTGCCACGATACCCGACCATGTTCTGAGCAGAAGAACTGTTTTAGTTTGTCTCGGCATTCAATAGTTTCCCAAGAGAATCCTCTTGTACTGGATAGATTAATTATATTTTGTGTTGGGTAATCAGCTTCATCACGGACATAGTATGGATGTTGGTTGTGTTCCAGATATCCATCACGCAAAATATTACGCAAGCAACATGCTGTCAATATTAAATCGGTGCAAGTTTCTGGTGCAATGGCGATCGGAGTATAAAATATTCTAAATACTTGACTTAGCAGACCGAAAGCATTCTCAGCAACTCGTCGAGCGCGACAAAGTCTGTAGTTGAAAATATCGATTTCTCCATCCAGTAAAGCATCTCTTCTCTGATAAGGCTTCATCATGTAGGTGCTGAGAGGAAATTAAAGCCTCATCACCAATTAAAAAGTGCGGAAGTGTGTCTTGATTACCCGGTAAATACTTCGCGGGCGGTACATTGAATTATTATTAGCCATTTTTCTTCCTATTGCTGATTTTCTAAAAATATTACTGTCGCCTTCTTAGCCGAATGATCCAACATCAACAGCTACAAATTTATAATTTGCGTCAACCAAACCAAGTAAAACGATAGAAAATTAATCTTAATAGTTGAAATAAAGAGAACCAGTTTTCTGTGGACACTTGACGCGGACATGCTTCCCATCAATGCTTGACACGCAATTTGGCATATTCCACCTCATCCAAAATTCTTTTTCGATTGCCTTGAAATCGTTTTCTGTAGGGGTAGGTATAGCGATTGGCAAAAGCTTTATTCTCAACAATCGCAATACTTTTTTGATGATTCTAGATATACTATTTTTATTTTTAATGCACTAACCCGTGCTAAGGAACAAATTTAAAAACCTATTGGGTGAAATTTTTAGCCTCTAAATAGGTTTTTAAATTTGTTCCTTAGCACGGATTAGTGCATTAAAAATAAAAATAGTGTAATCATGTGGGTACAGTGATATCGTTCCGATGTTAAACCTAACTGCAAAGTAGGTAGTCGGGGCTGTAAGTAATGCAATTTGCTTAAGTCAGATGTCGCTGCCTGTACGTAATACAGAGAATATTGTAAAGAGGTTCGAAATTTCACTGATGTCGTGAGTCGCCCATTGGCTCAATTGGTAGAGCGCTGGTACGGATAGCCAGAGGTTGCGGGTTTGAATCCCGGCATGGGTGAAATTTTTAGCCTCTAAATAGGTTTTTAAATTTGATCCTTAGCACGGGTTAGTGCATTAAAAATAAAAATAGTGTAATCATGTGGGTACAGTGATATCGTTCCGATGTTAAACCTAACTGCAAAGTAGGTAGTCGGGGCTGTAAGTAATGCAATTTGCTTAAGTCAGATGTCGCTGCCTGTACGTAATACAGAGAATATTGTAGAGGTTCGAAATTTCACTGATGTCGTGAGTCGCCCATTGGCTCAATTGGTAGAGCGCTGGTACGGATAGCCAGAGGTTGCGGGTTCGAATCCCGGCATGGGTGAAAATTTTAGCCTCTAAATAGGTTTTTAAATTCTTCAAGAATGTCAATTAGCACTTCGACCATGATTTTGACTTCGGTAGAAACACGTCTCAAGGGAACTGACGAACAACTGTGAATAACTTCGACACACGGCCGCGCGCGGCTCGCGACATTCGTCGGCAGCGCGCATCTGTCGCGGGCCTCGGAAGCGCTGCCATACATTTTCATACTCTGACTATTGTCGCGAGCGACTGCCGACAGTCGTAGGCCGCGCGCGGCCGCGATCAATCGCGATGCACGGAATAGTACCTTAAAAGTGGATATACCTGTGTAGCAGTACAGGAAACAACACAAATAACAATCAGCTTATTCACTACGAACACGATTTAGTTTTTGGTGTGAACAATCCAATGTAATAGACACTTAACAAACCTTATCTTAAAGGGCTTATAATGATGATGTTGCCTGATGATTATCACATAGATAGTCAACTCCTACAAATGCCTACAATGTTACCAGTCAAACACTAGTGCTAGGGACTAAGTGCTTAGATGTAGTGAGTTGCCCAGCACCTATGCCATTCTCTCTCTAACTTAGTCGCATAATATAGTTCTCGCCCTGAAAATTACAACAGCTGGTTTTCGATTGTTATTTTCAAGGTCACGGCTTAGGAGCTTAAGTTGCGGGTTTCCTCATGATGAGGAATAAGAACTTTCACTATAGGATTTTATTTAAAATTCTTGAATACGTCATCACAATACTTATATATAATCCTTGCTACAATACACAAGGTTGACCTTAGTGAAGGGTACCTAATGGCATTACATTACATTACATTACTTCATTACTACGCCCTTCCATTTCCAACATATATAACAACTCGGGCTCTATTTTCGTCTGTCGGTGAATGGTCGATTACTGAATTATTAAGACCACATTCGAATCAATAGTGTGTTAATGACCTTCCTTTGTCGTAAAAGGCAAGGGTCTATTCGAAACCTTCACTACTCAAACATCTGTTGGACATTACTGAAGGATCATATACCTCTCAAATCAAATCAATTAGTTTTATTCATTATGAAACAAAATGTTTACTTAATGAATGTCAAAGTTGTTAGGTTTTCAATTAATAAAGTCATTAATAATCGTAATCATGTGGAGAAGCAGCTAACAAAGAGATGCGGATTTCTACGGATCAACCGTCTGTCTGTCAACAAATTATTAATTATTTGTTGCAAAGTAGAACGCAACCAAACTAAGTAATAATATAGTCTTTATGTGCTGTCAACTGTATGGTGCTTTATAAATGAAGTTTTAACGTTTATGTTTGCTAAAGATTTCAAGGTTGGTTTATCGTAAATTTTGCCAAAGCTCAAGGCGTAAGGTTTTCTAGATAGCGCCTAAACCTTCGGCTCAAGGTTTCCGTAGTTAACAAGGAACTCCTACAGTTACGCCATGTATGTTCGCCTGTCTGGCTGTGTGTCTGTCTTTCTCGTTGGATTCTTTGTTTAAAAAGGTTGTGGCTGAAGGAAAACCATTTTGATTTTAATCGAATTGTGTTTTTTTGTTGCGAAATATGGAGCTTCAAAGTGCAAATCTTTGTCGGAGTAGGGCATCGCCCCCAACAGTTTTTTGTAGATCGTGACAAAAAATCGAGAAGTAGCACGTTATAATTAACTTAAGTATGAAGTCAAGCAAAAATCTGAAAACATTTAATTATAGAATTAGTAAAAAAATATTTTTGCCATTACAAATTTTACATTGGATTTCCCACCATAACGTTGAACTCTTAATCTTTTGTACGGGACTCTCAGGGCGCGAGTTCTACTCGCACTTGCTCGGTTTTTCGAGACAAAGACCGTTGTCGTCATGGAAACCTTTCTCGTCGACGCAAAACCGTATTTTCCCATCAATCTGAACTTGTCTGCAACCCGCATAGCAACATATGACCCCCATAACGTACTCTAGCGATATTATTCTTCAAAGTGGAATCAGTATAATAATGCTTCACACATTGTACTTTTTCAAGGTTCTCCGTATAATAACTGGGGTAACAGACGGTGCCATCCCCAGCCACGTCAGTCGAGGCGATCGTTACTTTACCCTCTAAAGTGTGGAAGTGACATTACGTAGGAAAATCCAGTCGAGTGGGTACTATTTCGTTCACCGTTTGTAAGGGACGTCCTAACGATGATGTAGAAATATACGTTGATATCCCAAACATTTCCTCAAAATTATTGCTAATGACGAATAAATCATGTGGTACAGGGGGATTTTGAAATTGTAAACATTAAGTTGCTGACTTGGAGAATATCTGCAAAATTTATCCTCAATGCCATAGGTATGATTCCTGCACGATTTTATACATTATTATTTATTGTCATTGAAGCGAACCATCGCTTTTGAACTTTCGGAAGTTCTTGATACAGGCATTACCACAATGCCTTTAATTTGTAATATTACAAATCAAAGGCAATGATTTGTAAACATAAAACAACATTATTGTTGTAAAACTCTTTCTGCTAAAAACTTGTTGCCATTTTTGCAAATGAATTGTAATTGTTGAATTGCAGTATTTTAAATCTATCCAAAAGTGTACAATCTATTTATAAATATACAAATATTATATAAATATTTAAAATCTATTGCTTAATTAAATTTTAATATACATTTTGCAAACCATAGACTATTTGACAAATTTTTCGTTGGTGTTTAGTAAGTGAGAATGTAAAATTTTTTAAATCTTTCGAGTAAGTTTTCTAAAAAAACATTTTATAAATAAGCTGCCAAAACGCTATCTTGCGCAATATGGCGTCGCACAGGAATTACGTATAGTGGCGTCAATATTCAAAAAACAAATGTCAAGTCAACTCTTGGGTTCTCGGATCGCTATATTTACTGTCCTGTGACGTCATTAAAATTCGACTAATGACCAATGATGCATTGTTTAGTTAAAATGCCTTAAATATGTTAATTTAATTAATTAATTAATTAATTAATTAATTAATTAATTGATACACATGTATAAAATTACTATTTTGTCTTTTGACGCTGTCAAAGATGCTTGTGGGCGCGTAGGGTTAAAACAGCATAAACTTTCTCATGAACGTGGGGTTTTGATTTCAATGCTGCTGCAATGACGACTCCATAGTTGTCATTTATATTTCATGCATTGACAGAATCTAATCGCAGGTAGGTGTATGTCACTGATAGAGTGCAACGGCACGTGGGAGAGATTCGCCATGCATTATTAATGCTCGTGTACGTATTTGTGCGAGTACTTTGATAAACACGTTGGCCTCTACACAAAGACATGTACCTAGACGTAATGTGACGACTTCTATTTGCCGTTGTGTGCATTTAAGTCTATCTACAAATACAAACATTTTCTAAATTTTTTTTAGTGGCTATAAATGAAATCATTGGCAAGCTCGAAGTAATATGTTTAAGAGTGTTCGAAATTCTCAATTTTATTATTTTAATTTAACACAAATTGACCGCGTCTACTCTCAAGACTGTTTAAAATTGAATGCGTGCTGCACAAATTGAATAAATATAATTAAAACTGTTTTTATACGGATTTCACTCGTTTATTATATTTTTTACAATTTTCCGACGTTTTGGCACTTTTACAGGTGCCGTGGTCTCGGATGACTGAGGTGATAGGCGTCTTTTTGAAAGCATTAACTGTTAGTTTACTACCCTCGGCAAAAATTCCAAAAAAATTCAGAGAATAGTGTAAAGAGATTTGAAATTTCATTGATGCCGTGAGTCGCCCATTGGCTCAATTGATAGAGCGCTGGCACGGATAGCCAGAGGTTGCGGGTTCGAATCCCGGCATGGGTGAAATTTTTAGCCTCTAAATAGGTTTTTAAATTTGTTCCTTAGCACGGGTTAGTGCATTAAAAATAGTATAATCATGTGGGTACAGTGATATCGTTCCGATGTTAAACCTAACTGCAAAGTACGTAGTCGGGGCTGTAAGTAATGCAATTTGCTTAAGTCAGATGTCGCTGCCTGTACGTAATACAGAGAATAGTGTAAAGAGGTTTGAAATTTCATTGATGCCGTGAGTCGCCCATTGGCTCAATTGGTAGAGCGCTGGCACGGATAGCCAGAGGTTGCGGGTTCGAATCCCGGCATGGGTGAAATTTTTAGCCTCTAAATAGGTTTTTAAAAATTACAAAAGTTAATTATGACGTTACGTTCCAAAATAGGTAAATCATTTTATATAAAGTCAACAATATTGATAAAAGTAATTGAAGTTAAAAATTAATTTAAAAACCTATTTAGAGGCTAAAAATTAAATTTATTAAACAATTATTTTACATGAACTAAAAATATTGATTATTAATTGAAATTAAAATTAACTCTACAGTCACACTTTTAGCAAGGGGGTCTCATGCACTTAAGCACTGGTTCCCATGCTGTCGGTATATTCCAACCACGATCTCTATTGAAATTTGGATAAATATATTACAAAAAATCATCCTGAAAAACTCTCTTATTGTTGTCCGGTGTTGAATTCTCTTTTTACGGATCCCGGTATTGTGTAAATTTTAACATAACAATTCCAACGAAATACCAACTGCCCTATACACTTTGGAAAGACAAATCAATACGTGCGGAGCCAACCAAACCACGGGTTTCCTCAAGATGTTTTCCTTCTCCATTTTCCTTCCTCTGGTCTAGGCAGACAACGCTGTCAGGATGGCATAAAACAAAGTCTCAGGCACACTGCAGAGTCCTAGTGGTCCCTTCATCCATCTAGTTTCAGTGACCCCCTTCACTGAAACTGGACGCTGCATAAATCATCTCATTAAGTACCTACGTAGATGCAGAAGCCAAAGTACATACATTTTAGAGTATCGATAGCTAACGATGTTCGAATCGCAGTAGATATTGAAGTTATTGGTTTATTTGTGTTCTAATGATCCTAAAGTTTCCGTGGAAAAACAAACATATTATATAATATATTGGAATTCGTGTGCTTGTGCTATCGATATCACCAACTCTACCAGAGTAATTTGAAAACCGATTCTTAGTTTAACACTTCCTTTAGGCCAAGGTTTAAAAGCATCAATTTACAATATTTTAGTTTTTGTATGAAAAATTAAAATATAAAGGGGGATTTATTTCAATATTAAGTTGATTTTTAAATTAAATGGTTTGCTCTATAATTTTACGGATGATAACTATAACAGAGTCATATTTAGAATTGCTATTGAATTAGTACGTGAAAAATAAAATCTGTTAACTTCAGGGAACAAACCCGTATCAGGATCTTGACCACTTAGCTATCAAGACATCGAAGCACTTTTGTTAATACTTCCAAAGCGTGATTATATGGGACATTGAAGCTTTATTTACATCGAAAATATTTTACAGCTGTTTTGTTTCTAGGGACGAAAATAATTTTCTGTAGCATTTATTTATATTAGAGACATTATCTTTCATTGTGATAGCCATTATTTTAAAACGAGCCTCTAAAGAGGTCTCACATCGGTACTAAAGAAAATATTTCTAGGTTTTGCGTTATTAGTTTAACCCGATGTATAAAAGTACTCTTTCCTAAAGCAAGTCATTACTCAATTACTTCGACGATAGCCTAATAGGTTCTTCTTGAAAACGATATGCCGCCTCATTAGCCGTAGACCTCCTTTTATGCCTGATTAGGAAACGAGAAATAAAAAAAATACGCACCTATATACAATCGATTAGTCAAATAGTAACAAGGCGCAGATACCGACGGTTGTCAGCGGGATAATAGGGGCTGATAAAAGGTTTTATGTAGACCTTATCACTTATCATCTACTGTTAGTAATCTTGTTGGTTTTTTGCAATCAGAGTCCATTGTAGTGCAATTAGCGGCGGTGCTCAGTGCGTGGTGTTTCTAGTTTATTTTGTGTAAAATATATTGAATTAAATATGGTGAGTTCCACAGTTATTGCCTGCTTCAGATAGTGTTATTGCCTTAACGATAATTAATTTCTTACCGTTTACACGTGTTAATTAATGTAATATCAGTGACCTTTTTCTTAAGACTGGTGCGTTATTTACTTGGCATTTTACATTACTTGACATTTTGTATTCCACATAGACGTTTAGTGAGTTTGTAAGTCTTATAGTCGACTTGCGCCTAGACTGGCAATGCCAGTTTTTGAATTAAGAATTTCACTAGTTTGACTCAATAAGTTATTGCTTAGCGAATTGAAGAAATAGAATGGAAGAAAAGTTCTTAGTACTCAGTTCATTCGTAATTTTAAAAAAGTGGTCTAAAGTGATTTAATAATCAATTTTAAGTACAATTCAGTTTTATTAAGGTAGCTAAGCTTCCAAAGACAATTACTAGGATCCAGATCAGTGTAAAATTGTCCTGCACCCGCCACCCTATTAATGAGTATCTCTGATATCTCTTGTGTTTTACCAGCCGAAATGCGAATATTATCGAGTGTGGAAACCTTACGTAATGTTGCTAAAAAGGACGGCAAACATCCCACAATGTAGCCAAGCAATAGAGTAAACTGGAAAAGGAAGTGGCTGGTCTGGACGAACGATGTGTTGTGACTCTAATCAATTAATGCCAATTGACATCACGTGCCGAGTGCACGCACAGTCAGAGTGACAGCACCCTGAAGCAGTCGTTAAGCCATGTCAGAGGCCTTATGGGCGGCTAGATAACCGTAAGGCTCGCCACTGATTTACAATCCTCCACCAACCCTACTTGGCCCCCGTGGTGGAGTAAGGCCTAACCTTCCTGCGATGCAGGAAATGACCCGTGCCCCAGTATTGGGGACATACAAGGGTTGATGTCGTATACAGTTTTTGTGATACAGGTAACTTAGGTAAATAGCCAAATTGTACTTGAATTATCCTTATATTATATATTATTTTCGAATTATATATTATTTTTGAACTGCCTGTCTGCAGTTGGCTCTTTTAATATTTCTCCTAGGCACGAGGTAGCATAGTCGTTTTATGAAATTTTTCTCTAAGTATTTAAATCAATCAAACCTTTTTAAATTGCTGCTGCAGAGCGAAAAACATTCCCATGTTTTATGTGTTTTAGATGTCTTACTACTACCCGTACCAAATAACCGAATCAATTGTCATGCATATTTGTTCCAATATACTAGGCGCATAGGGTACGCTAGGCCAAGTTTCATGCCGGTCTGTACTATGCATACGGACCCCCTCATTCTTGCGGAGGCATTAAGATGACAGAAAAGATAGATTTGAAAGTAGCTGGTGTAGTTTACAAAATGATTTAAATATCACACTTGTTTACACTATTTTTATTTTTAATGCACTAACCCGTGCTAAGTTAGAGGTTGCGGGTTCGAATCCCGGCATGGGTGAAATTTTTAGCCTCTAAATAGGTTTTTAAATATCACACTTGTTACCAAGTTTTTTAAATATAAAGCCAGTCAACCTGCTCTAAAAACTTGTCAAGTTTGCTCTGTAAATTAAAAACCTAACACAATATTTTTCCGTTTTTATCAAAACACTGCTAACATTCCGTGACAAGGCAAGAAACTTGGCAAGTTTAAATATTTAAAAACCTATTTAGAGGCTAAAAATTTCACCCATGCCGGGATTCGAACCCGCAACCTCTGGCTATCCGTGCCAGCGCTCTACCAATTGAGCCTATGGGCGACTCACGGCATCAGTGAAATTTCGAACCTCTTTACACTATTCTCTGTATTATGTATAGGCAGCGACATCTGACTTAAGCAAATTGCATTACTTACAGCCCCGACTACCTACTTTGCAGTTAGGTTTAACATCGGAACGATATCACTGTACCCACATGATTATACTATTTTTATTTTTAATGCACTAACCCGTGCTAAGGAACAAATTTAAAAACCTATTTATAGGCTAAAAATTTCACCCATGCCGGGATTCGAACCCGCAACCTTTTTAAATTTGTTCTTTAGCACGGGTTAGTGCATTAAAAATAAAAATAGTATAAGTTTAAATATATCACGTATTTTTTAGGACGAGAAGTTGGCCATTGTTTTTACATTATATTTTGTTGTGTTCACTACCTACGAGACATAAAATGTAATTCACGGCTTTGTTTTACGACTCTACATAGACTATTACGCATTTTAATGCTGACTTCCAAGTCACATGCCACAGACGCCAGCCATCATCAGCGCAAACTCTTGTATCTTGTGTCGCCAGTGTCTTACTTATTACGAGTAGTTTTATTGATTTGGTGGCCTTGTTATCAAATATAAAGGTGCGTGATGATGACGATTCGGAATTTTCGAACAAAAGAAAAACGTTTTTATATCGATAGCCTAACCCCAATTGGGCAGGTGGAAGAAATATTCTATATGATAACTTAAGGCTTACAAAAGTTGAACAAACGATCATCCCCAAACCCTAGTATTCAAATCGTCACTTCAGTACGAATTTTTCGATTTTTCGAAGGAACCATGCCTGGGTAATTAACGGCTTAAGAGAGACAGGTTCAAAGTCGCACTTTTTGTCTGGCGTATGTTTTCAGAATAACATCCGACCGAAAACTAATATCTTTAAGCAGTACAATTTTTTTAAGTAATGTTCAGGAAACTAATTCGAGATTCCAACACGGTATGTATTCAGAAACTGGCATTGTCTACGTTTAGGCTCCGGCCGTATATTTGATATTTTCGTAACCCACATATTGTAATGCAAAAGCATTGATATTTTTTTGTTACCAAAAATCAGTTTTAACTTTAACAGATTAAGATTTTATTTGATAGAACATAATAATTAATACAACTATGGATAGTGAGTAGTTTGTTTTGGTGAGAATTTGTAGCTTTCGGGTCTGACGACAATCTATAAACACTCTGTAGAAGAATTCTTGACAATTTATTGATTTATTATGTTGCATGCTTCCTCAATTCCTCCGTAATAAAGGTACGTTACCCGGTACACAAAGGCGAGACCAGGAAACGGCCTCACTACTGTTTGAATTTTATATAGGATGCGGCCAGACTGCGGTAGTGCGGTAATAAAATACTACTTAGACAAAGAAGGTCCACATCTATTTTTGTTCTATGGAGCCCCGAGACCTTTGGCCAGCGGCACAGTGCTGGGCAAAGGTCTCCCACGTGGCTCTCCACTCCTCCCAGTATTCCCGCTAGAAAGGTCGTGAGTTTCTCCCCCCCCATCTCATATGTCATGTTAAGTGGAAAAAAGTCAACACAAACCAATAAAACAAGACTTAGCACATCCTCCATGTATCTTTTATGTGTATTTTTTTGTTTCTTGTGTGCAATAAAGAATATTCTTATCTTATCCGCTCGCCGAAATCTCCTAGCAAGTTCTTTATTTACTGATGGAATTGAAAACAAAAAACAAGCTAGAAAGACCATTTTAACTGCCTTTAACTAGTTTTATCTCCCAGAGACAACTATTGTTAAATGTCGCTCTACTAGCGAAGAATGCGACTAAGCTAAATTTACACTTCATGCCTGATTTCAGTTTCCAATTTCCAAATTTCGAAAACAGGCAAGCATCAGATTCACGGAGAGACCGGGTGCATACCTTAGTCGAATAATACCTTTGGGTTTCCTGGAGGCACACTCGTTGGACTGGACTAATCTTTTTTTGGTCGTCTATCTTCTGTGCGTTCTGTTCTATTTCGCGGTAGAGCTGTGTGTTGTTCATTGCACAACGAGCTCTCGCCAAGTTCAATGCCAATTGGTTGTATGTACTTGTTATACCCATGTTGGTCGTGAAAATTCATAGTACTCTCATTGTGTGCAGTAGTTTTGGTATGAGCGAGCGACAGGTAATTTTGGTTCTTTGTTTTTTTAGTTGTGATTCGTTTTGCGAGACGAAGTAAAGGCTACGTTATTCACGTACTAGGTACAGTGTTATGAATTTTCACACCCCAAGTTTTACTTTCTGACTCCCAATTCCCGACTGAATAAAATCAACGTAGGCGTATGCTACCTTTTCTAACCCGTTCCAAAAGTGTACAAGTTCTATGTGGCAGAGTGATCGCCTCTTAATTTAATCAAACAAAATGTCACGTGGATTGACAGCAGATGTGCGTCCAATATTTTAGTACTGTAGGATATATACATTTGATGGAGTGTTGCGTTGATTTACACAATGGACAGAATAAAGGTAGAAAGATTGACGGAAGAAATATTTTGAGTAAATGTGACTGGAAGGACCGTTAAGGGACATTCCAGGCGGACATACTAGGGGATGCAAAGGGCAAAATAAATGTATCAGAAACTGACGTGCGTGCATGAAACGACTAACGAATGTCGATGAAGCGAAAGCAGTAACAAGTGACACTAGTACTGTACTGTTATTTTTTGTCTCCTATGTAATCCTTGGTGTACATGCAATAAAGAATATTCTATCTATCTACCTAGATGTCGGTGTCGGCATACCCCCCGGGATATAGGCGTGAGTTTATGTTATGTTAGGTTTTATTTGGAGCACAGCGCAGCGCGTAATTCAAGCAGACAGATAACAGTGCACCTCATTTGGGGCGCTTATTATCTATAGCTGGCACGTGGACTTCACGTGAGCGACATAAAGAGATTCTAAGTGGCAAACAGCGTATAATCGACAATTGACAGCACACAAACGTTACTTTACAGTTGCCAATTCGACCGTATTGTAACTGAGTTGAGTGTACTAATGTAATGTTAGATGTGCTGTCGACTGGACCCCCGAGTCTGCAAGGCCTGTTTAATATACATAAGTAACTATAATTATTATTCATGATTTACTATGAAAATTCGATGTGCATCCAAAGTCGAATTACACACCGATTAACAAGTAGGAAGAGCGGTTACCCAATGTACATCAAATAGTCACAATAAAACGCCAAAGGTTTATGAGTTTTATGAAACGCGGCCATTGGTTATTGGAATATGTTTAATAATTATTTCCACATAATACAATCACTGGTTCTGGTCCCAAACTAGGATACCCTGTGCTATGGCATCCAGGCAAGGACAGTGACAATCACGCAAAATAAGTTCTTTTGTAGTCGAGTTGCGGAAACCCTAACCGTCACCAATACCAATAGCAAGGACAGTGACAAACACAAGTCACAAACAGTGACATTTGCGCTAAAAGTGCGATTATTATTCGTTATTTTCGTCATTATCACATGCGAATAACGATTATATTTGAATAATTATTAACTTTATCCGGTCTCCGTAACACTACAGGCTTGATTGACTGTTGTTAATTTTATATTTTTAAAGCATAATATCATATCAAATATTATTTAGTTATTGGGATTGAGTGAATGCCAAGATAGTGTACATTGAACTATGATGTAGAAGTGGATTCCAGCTTCATTTATGTGGGTGGTTTATTTGGATTGGGAATTTTGGGAATACTACTATTTCTAAGTCCGTCTCACCTTGACTGAGCTCTCTTTCTAGGAATAGACAAGTGATAGACATAATAGCTGTGGTGCATTAAAAGTATATCGCCCTATATAACATGACTATATAACATGTGTTGACGAAAAAAACTCCTAAAACAAAAAAAAACCGAAAAAGTAACGGGTTTTTTTCGTGTGGTGAGTGCATCAGTGATGAAGCGAAGGTGATCTGTCAGAATAATGCCAAGTGTCAGTCTTTGGTCTCTGCCTACCTCAGAGTTTTAGGCGTGAGTGTATGTGTTTGTATCGACATTAACAACTGTATTTATAATACTTGGGATATAGGTAGAATTACTTTTTTACTAGATTGGTTGAACGAAGTCAAAATTTATGCGTGCTAAACACACAAGCTGAGGGTCATAGGCTAGATCTGATCTATAATGTATGTAAAATTTGGTTAATGTTTCTGGAACCTGTTGCGTGTTCTAGATAAATAAAAATATACAGCCGATTGTACAACATGGATCTTTACAGGACCTTGATTCTGCTAATGTTTTGGATACCTTCAACACATCTTTGAATTTTTCTCATCTCAGTCTTTACATCGAGCAGTCAGTGGCGGATATAGTGTAGTGCTTAGGAAAGTTTGACGAAAAAAGTATAATGTAAACTGTTAGGATAATAAGCTGCTCAAAACAAAGAAAAACTCCGTCAACAAACTACCTAGTACTTTGGCAGAGTATATTGTATATGTATAATCTAATGGTTTCAAAAAACACTTTTCTTACTCAAGGAGGGGGCGCTATTGATATCTATTACTATACTTTTCTTCTTCTTCTTAAAGTGCCTCTCCATTTTTGGAGGTTGGCAGTCAGCTCTTTACAGTGATCTCTGTTCAGTGCAATACGTTCAGTATTGCACTGAACAGCTCGTCTGGGTTTTAACACCGGTCCACCCCTTGATGTTGCACAACCAATACATCCTTCTCCTGCCCGGCCTTCTATTTCCTTCAAGCTTGCCCATCGAAATAGTCTGCAGTAATTGGTGTTTACTGCATCGCAGCACATGGCCTAAGTAAGCTACTTTCCGAGCGGTAACAACATTGTACATTGGCATTCAACAAACAGTATGGGCCGAAACGGCTACACCCTTTTTTTATGTTTCTTTTTGATAGGTCTGAGAGTAAGTCGTAGGCTAATTAAAACAACGTTCAATCAGCTAGTATGAAAAAAATACAAAGATTCTATGCGAACCATTCTTCCCAGGTCAAATTGGTTAACTAAATGGCGGGGGCGGTGGCGGCGCGGGTGGCAATGCGGGCGCCACCGCATTGGGGCCGCATAATTGTATCTGCCACTGCGTGCAGCGCACTCTAATCAAATACCTACGTTAAGGCCCATATGATGCAAGACTATATTGGCGAGAATCCTATCTATACTATTTTTATTTTTAATGCACTAACCCGTGCTAAAGACAAATTTAAAAACCTATTTAGAGGCTAAAAATTTCACCCATGCCGGTTGCGGGTTCGAATCCCGGCATGGGTGAAATTTTTAGCCTCTAAATAGGTTTTTAAATTTGAGAATCCTATCTCAGAAAAAACAGTGACTCTGATACAGTGTAATCTTTATTCACCATTCTTGTTTACTTTCATTCTGTTCTGCATAATTTTTAAACTTGAATTTTAAATTAGGTCACTCAATCTAGATTTATTTTGATTTTGACACACTTCTGCTCTACCCCTTGAAGTAAAATACAGTTTTTATTACCTACTTTTAGTCTATACAAACACTGCAAAAAAGCTCAAAGTTACTTACATTTTGATGATTAATTTCATGACGCTAAGTACAATATCAATTGCTTTTAGCAATAAGGCCGCCAATTGTACTTTGTATCCTTACATGTTTTATAATATGTGCTCTGGTGTACAATAAAGAATATTCTTATCTTATCTTAATATCTAAATGGTATTGCTGAAAACATACAATCTAAAAATGTGTACGAGACAATGAGTCGCGTATGTGAATCGTAAAATTTTCCATGTTTCATTCAGAAAAATAATACCTTAAGATGAGATAAGATAAGAATATTCTTTATTACATAAAGAATACATTAATACATTTTATTATAATCAATAGAAATGTAATTCAAGTCACGAGGCGTAAGCACCTCCATACAAATCAAGGTCAAACTGTGACGTCACAAGCTACGACTGACGCGTTAGTAACATAACGTGTTAGGAGACTTATTATTATTTCAGTTATCTCGTTCAATAACTAGATATTAAGTGTTTATCAATATAGTAAGTTTTGCAATTCATGAGAACTAAACGCGAAAAAATATATTGTATTTTTATTTTGTTTTTGTGTCATAATAAAACAAAATTTTCTTTTTAATGCACTAACCCGTGCTAAGGACAATTTTAAAAACCTATTTAGAGGCAAAAAATTCCACCCATGCCGGGACTCGAACCCGCGACCTCTGGCTTACCGTGCCAGCGCTCTCCCAACTGAGCTAATGGGCGACTCACCGGCATCAGTGAAATTTCGGACCTGTTTACAATACTCTCTGTATTACGTACAGGCAGCAACGTACATATTCATCAATCTTAAACTGAGCACTCCGCAGTAGCCAATCTTAAACTAAGCACTCCGCAGTAGCCAATCCTAAACTAAGCACTCCGCAGTAGCCAATCTTAAACTAAGCACTCCGCAGTAGCCAATCTTAAACTGAGCACTCCGCAGTAGCCAATCTTAAACTGAGCACACCGCAGTAGCCAATCTTAAACTGAGCACTCCGCAATAGCCAATCTTAAACTGAGCACTCCGCAGTAGCCAATCGTTTCGCGTCCTTTGTTTCCTGTACTCTCTCTGAGATAAAACTTGTGCCTTACAATTGGTCGTATTACTGTAGCATTCCAGCAATGATATGATAACTATGCTTAGGTGTACAATTTATTTTGCTACTGCAGTTTATTTTGCTTTGCAAGGTCATCTAGAACCGCAGAATGCTTAATTGTGTAAAGATTATTATCGGAGCCTGTGAGAATTGATAGCGTGGAAGGAATAATGTGTAATTAAACTACTATATATATCACGTGTAAATGAGTAAGCGTTACTCGTGGATAGAGATCTTGTAAAATTACTAACTATCGTAGACTACAACAACAATTTAAAATATTTTTTGTAACTTAGTTATATTCTGTAACCTATTAATTACTTCTTGAGTTCTATCTATGACAAACACACTATAATTCCTAAGTTGTTTGAGACCAATTCAAACTGCTTCACTAAATTACGTCGATATAATAATAAATAAGTGAATCGGTGATCATCAGCTTCTACCAGACATATTAAAAACATAATGCTGCAGTGAAATATTTAAGATTAGTGTAATTATAACTGTTGTCGCTCTCTTTTTGGTGTACAATCAAAAATATTCTTATCTTTTGAGGTTAATGTAAATTATTTACCTACTTAAGTAGATATGTCAGGCTTTTATCATGTTTTACGCCCATGCTGCCGCCCGATAACGATAGATATAAAATATGCAAACTAGGTATTTATAATAATTTAATTATCATAGTATAAATTATAGGGTCGCCCGACTAAAGCACGTTAGTCAAATTGTCATTACATACCTACTTACCTTATTGATTGAAAAAACGTCATTTAAATAAAAGTTTCTCTAGTTTTTGTAGAACCAATCACGAACATGCATGATTGGTTCATCAAAGCTGTCCGTTAATGTATTGAAGATTATAAAATGTTAAAGATTGGACTTTTGGACTTATTGAATAGGCCGACAGTAGTCCTAGCTTTGATATATAATATAATGACGGGCAAAGTGGAGGGGAACCTAGCTTTTGGCAGACCATGAGCTCAATGGTGTGATCAGATCACCAACTCCACCACGGGGGCCAAGTTCGGGTTAGTGGAGGATTGTAAGACAGTAGCGAGTCTTACTGTCAGAAGTTATCCAGTCGCTCATAAGGCCTCTGACATGGCTTAACAACTGCCATTACATGGGAGCCGGCACCAACGGCTTAACGTGACTTGCGAAGCACGGAAGCGCTCTGAAAAATGGTTGATTAACTCAAGTGGTTGATTCCAACTACTCGGTTCTACTAGGCCACGGGCGCTCACGAGAACAACCAACGCTTAAATTCCACCAGGCGTCAAAACGCAGATGGGGTGAACTCTTCACCCACCCCCGGCAAAGCGACCACGACTTCCGCATTGAGGGTTAGACCGAATCAGCCCTTGCCGAAACTCACATATTCTCTGCATTATAATTATAACAAATATGTTTTTCCAATGGAAGGTGTAGACCTGGAAAATCATATTATTATTTTCCACGAAGTTGATAAGTGTCGCGTCTCTAACAGAAAATTTCGGCGCAGTGTTTTGGTCGTTCGTTGTTGATTTACATAAATTACAAGCGCTGAGAAAAACAAGGGTACGGGAATATTCCGATTCCGAAATAACTTTAGAATTTAGATTGTTGTAGTTGTTTTGTCGACAAGTGAAAACGTCGTATTTGAAGTGTTAATTTTTTATGATAGACCATAATTTTGACATGGGAGAACATGCAGAAGTTATATTTTACTTTTATTTGATGGGCATCTCATAACATTATCTTAATAAAGATTACTTTCTACAAGTAATACTTATCGAGCTCCCTGCAAATCGGGCGTAAGCGAAAATCATTTCCATGTCACGTCGGTCGCAAAAAACGCTCCCAACCGCTAAATCGTGTGTAAGTTGCCAGTGTTTACAATAATACAAAAAAATACATTCGTTCTAATGATAAAGAAAGTATTACAGTATAAAATCAGCTTAAATCTAACAGTGGTAAAAATAATGAAGAAATTTTTGTTAATATTTGAGTCATCTCCTAAAACAATGTCAAAAAAAAAACAATTATATCGAAGAATTTCTATGGAACAGAGGTGTCGTGAATGGCTAAGCTATCCTGACATAGAATATTTACCACAGTTCTAGACGACTTTTGCTTGTTTACTTATTATTTTAATTAGGTAACTCACCGACATTTGTGCCATAATCAGTCTTACCGTTTATTTCTATGGAAATTTTCCCCTGTAAGCGTATGTCATTAAAAACAAACAACACTTTGACTGTGTCATCAATAATATTTTATTAAACTATTATCGTGTTCAAAGATACATCCATTATTTGTCTTAGAAATTACAATTTGCATTAGATATATAGATAAAAGATTTATTTAACGGCACAATACTAAAACCATAACATAAGCCTGAATCTTAGGTTCCTATTGCATGACGACTTCTTCGACAACAAGCTGATGCGTACCAAGGTACATTATTTTATTGCCTAGCAAACCACAATCAACATTTATTAAAAGTAACCCTATTTTTATTCAATCTATATAAATGTTGGAATGTGCAAGAGAGAGGGATTCCAGACGAAGGAGCAGCCTTATCTGGTACAAGTACCTTAGCTTATGCTTTTCGGGAGTCACTATCCGGTCAGCCTGTATACGGTTAATTGCATGACGTCATCGTCTCCCGCTATGGTAAAATGAAACGCTCGACGACATCATAAAATCGTTTATTCACTCTTTTATGGAGCGCAATAAAATTCTCTGAAAATGCGTGACGTTGACGTAGACCCTTTCAGATTAACGATACATAAATTTTGATTGCTTCATTATTGTCTATTTTACTCTTACCGTGTTAATTGTCGGTAATCTTATGATGTAGTTGATTATTACAAAATCAGTTTTATTTTTCTGGCTGTTAGGTACTTCCTGAAGTCAACTTTTATTTATGCTAGTCAATTAAAGTCTTTGTTTTTTTTTTATTGGTCGTGCGTACTGCTCGGCATTAATTAGAGGCACAATATAATTAGATTATTACTAGGTAAAATATGAAATAATTTTTCCATTTCACGAACTATGATGATAAGCTTCAAGACCAGCCCCAACATTTTTATACTTTGGTCAGGATGGGGATATTTTAATATTTTTTTAAATACCATCAAAATCAATAAACCTATGATAAGATTTGATATTTCTTGAATTAATGAAGAGGAAAGAATTTGATGGTCGTTATTGCTTCCCGCATTTTGGGTTTTCAACATGTTGATCGTTGCAAACTTGCAACGGTTTGTTTACACGAAGACTAAAACCAAATAAAAATGAGCCGCCTTTGCGACCAACCTGGGTAGTACGATGACACTAGTAGCGCGTTTTAAATGTAAAAAGCCGCTACTTTCCAGTATATTAGTTGTCAAATTCTAACAATACTAACATTTTAACATCTAGGTACCAATACTAACATTTTAACGCCACAAAATGCGACAGCCGTGTCTTCTACTACCCAGGCTGGCCTGTTATTTTATGTGTTTCAAATTGTTTTAAAACCATGGTTAATACGAGTAGTTACGTGTTTTGAAATTGACACGTTTTCCTTACCTCTGCCGATAGCTTTAGGGCCGGCTCCCTGTACAGCCTCCAAAATCATTATCAGATTCCTCATCAGCATACCGCTAAAATTCTTCTCGTCACTTGTCCGCAGACGGAGAGTGAGACATCATGCGAGGAGGCCGCGCGGCTGACCGCCGAATCGCAGGCCGAGGCCGAAGAAGACGACGGTTACGAGTTCGGCGAAATCCCGCCCCCACCCGATGGCGGTTACGGATGGGTGGTAGTGTTCGCCTCCTTTATGTGCAACCTCGTTGTTGACGGCATTGCCTACACCTTCGGAATTTTCCTGCCAGAGTTCGTAACATTCTTCGGGGAAGGCAAAGGAACTGTCGCCTGGGTCGGGAGTCTGCTGTCCGGAGTCTATTTGGCGGCCGGTAAGTTCTGTATTTGATTTTTCATTTATTGTTCGCCTGCCAGTGTTTAATTGAATTTTCGTGTTGTTTCGCTACGTTGGTAGCGCTGATTGTTTTTGTTGGATTGAAAGTTGTTTGATTCTTTGCCGAGTTCTTAGCAACTTGGACATTGTATAAACAGTGTTTATTTTTCAAGGAAATAAATTATAAGTACGTGTCAATTCGTTTCAATAGCGAGTAATATAAGATATTACTATTATAGTATAAGAGGAACTACATAACCTTTTGTCTGCGTAATATGTTAGAATTGCTTCAATCATAAGGTGTCAGTTTCTAAGAACGGAAATGGGCAGCTAATGTATGTCATGTGACGCTGAGGTACCTGATATTAATGTTTTCTATGAAAGATAAGCGTACATAAATCGCCCGATTCTGTGACATGTGTAAAATATTGTGTAAATAATATTATACAGTGTGTCTCAACAAAATGTTAATCTGATACCATAAAATAGTATCAGATCGACACAGTGGACAATGGACCAATCAGAGGCATATCCGAGTTAAACTTGGTGTCCATTTCAAATCTAGATAATTTTCAATAATAATGGATAAAAGAAATTCCAAGATTAGTCTTTTCAAAAGTCCTTCATTAACTGAGTTCTTTTACGATATACGAGGGGCGGCTGAAAAGTTTTGAGCCTAAGGTATTAAAAATGCTGATAGAAATGTATAAAAAATTTATTTTTCAATGTAATCTCCCTCTATTTCAATACACTTCTTACATTTGTTTAAAAGAGCTTTTAACCCGGTAAAAAAATATTCGCCGTCTTTGCCTTCAAAATGCTCGTTTACGGCCGCCTTCATTTCTTCGTCACTGGAAAATCTTCGTCCTCGGAGGTCCTTTTTCAAATTTGAAAAAAGGAAATAATCACTAAGAGCCAGGTCTGGACTGTAGGGTGGGTGGTTGATTTCTTCAAATCCTGTTTCGGCGAGGGCACGTCTCGCAACTCGGGCAGTGTGCACGGGCGCATTGTCCTGCAAAGACAGGACTCCTTTCGCCAGTTTGCCTCTCTTTTTCTCGACAACCACTTGACGGACTTTTGTCAACAATACGGCGTAATAGTCTCCGTTCATTGTAGTATTTTTGGGAAGGTAGTCGATGCACAAAATTCCTTCGCAATCCCAAAAAACAGTGGCCATGAGCTTGGAAGCCGATCTTTCCACTTTGAATTTCCGTGGCGGCTTTTCTCCCTTTGCTATCCATTGCATTGACTCTTGTTTTGACTCCGGATCATACTGCCGGATCCATGTTTCATTGACAGTGACGAGGCGAGAAAAAACATCGTCAGGATTATCGCCACAGATGTCCAAAAACTGCTTCGAAGTTGTGACTCGACGCTGCCTGTCCAGTGGCGTGAGCATTTTTGGCACCCATCGCGCGCACACCTTTTTCATGTGCAAATGATTGTGCAAAATGTCACCAATTCGCTCCTTGCTGATGCCTATGGATTCAGCTATCTGCCACATCTTGATTCGCTGATCTTCGAGAACAAGGTTTTTCACTTTTTCAATATTTTCTTCGGTAACGGCGGTGTTTGGACGTCCTGACCTGGGATCATCTTTGAGCGACTCCCTGCCGTGTTTGAATTCACGTGTCCAACGTTTTACGGTGGCAAATGAAGGTGCAGAATCCCCATAAACTGCAGACATTTCTTCAAATATTTTTGTCGGCGTTTTGTTCTTCTTGGTGAGGAATTTTATGACAGCTCTGTACTCCAATTTCGTGCAAAGCGCGGATGACTCAGACATGGTGTTGTTTAATGTTCAATTACTAGAAGCGTAATGATGATAATGACATGAAACTTGGTATTTATACTACTTAGAATACGCGCAATTAGTGATGCACATTGCGAGTCATTAGTGATTCTTAGAAGTACTTAGGCTCAAAACTTTTCAGCCGCCCCTCGTAGTAGCCTTGTTTGGCACAAAATGTACTTTACACATGTTTTAAACCGGGTTTCTTCGTTTTCGAGTGACAGCACTCTGAATAGGCACTTACCAATCTATCATTCTGTATATATAAAGTTTTTTTTGAAGCGCCGGTCGCCTAGCCGAACCGAGTGATTGGAATCAATCACTTGAGTTAAACAACAACAGGCGCGGTCAGGTACAGGATGGGAGACCGTCCCGTGACTACCGCTAGTGGCATTCTTCCGAGCGCTTCCGTGCTTCGCAAGGCACGTTAAGCCGTTGGTGCCGGCTGTCATATAATGGCAGTGGTTAAGCCATGTCAGACGCCTTATGGTTGGCTTGATAACTCTTCTGACAGGAAGGCCCGCCTGGCTGTCTTACAATCTTCCACCAACCCGGACTTGGCCCCCGTGGTGGAGTATGGACTAACCTTCCTGCGATGCAGGAAGAGACCCGTGCCCCAGCAGTTGGGACATACAAGGGTTCATATCGAATGTATGCTTTGTCATCTCTATGTTGACTATCTTGAAAATTACTAATACGCAGAACTTTGCTTAGCAACCTGTTATCGGCGCGGTATCCTGCTGAATTGACCTGATTAGAACAATTTATCATAGATTTACTTTTCTAATTCAAACTTTATTTGTGTAATCTTCAAGGTTTTTTTGCGTCACGTTCGTGGCGTACACAAGACAATTATAAATAGACAGTTGATGATATCGAGTTGATCATCCGATTAATTGTTATCTGTTTGTGTTACGCGCGTTATTTTATCCTTGTAACCTGATGTGTAAAGACTTGTTTTGCTTCGACCTCGATATAAAGTTCGCCTTCTCTTTGTTAAATTCTAATCTAGGTCTCTGGGAAGTCTGATAGACACATTAGTCTTCATTTTGTGCATTAGTATTGGTTGGTCCCGGCGAACCGACCGCCACAGATCCGTTTATACGATTCTTGTTACCATGGCAACGCAATAAATAAATACCTTAAAAACTTAACATATGTATTGTTATAATAAGTATTAAAAAAAGCGACTTCTACTAGTGTTACTGATTGTTATTTTTAATTGTAGTGTATCTATTCTAAAAATGTGGTTAAATATTGTTAATGTTATCTTCACTAACGAATTGGGCTCCCTGTTATGTTAGTTGTAAGAGCAAAATAAAATAAAATAAAAAAAATGTATTTAAAGGTTACAGTGACAATATAATATTATCTTACTGGACCCCTTTACAGGGATATCAAGTATCCGATGTTTCAATTCAGATCTTTGTCTATCTGTTTGTCAAGCACATACCTTCATAAACTTTCACATTTATGATATTCGTAGGATATAAATTACTGCATATAATATTTGTATGGATCGCCAGGATCGCAACTACCATTGCGTTTATGTATTTCACTCTTTACTTCTGTTACCGACCTATAATGCGGCAGTTGATTTTCAAAGGTTCAACAATTTTTTTTATGTAGCCTATAAACGTGCCACGGCAGGGCACAGGCCTTCTCGCAGAGAGAGATTACGGACGTAATTACCATACGTGCCCACCGCACATTGGCAATTTCAAGCGCTGAGGTATTTGAACACCTCAGGCACTGTTAATGTTTCCTTGACAGTTAGCGAGTGGTATTGCTACTAAAACTGCACAACTTACTCACTTTGTACATAACTTAGAAAGCAAAGTCATTGGTACATGCCCGCACTGGGAATTGAACCTGGGTCTCTGAAAATTAAAAATAACAAACAATAATCTATATCATTCCAATGTAAAACCTAACTGCAAAGTAGGTAGGTACTCGGGGCTGCAAGTGATGCAAATTACTTCAGCTAGATGTCGCTGCCTGTACGTAATACAGAGATTATTGTAAAGAGGTTCGAAATTTCACTGATGTCGGTAGTCGCCCATTGGCTCAGTTGGGAGAGCGCTGGCACGGTTAGGCAGAGGTCGCGGGTTTGAGTCCCGGCATGGGTGGAATGTTTAGCCTCCAAATAGGATTAAAATTGCACTCTATATGTTTGCAGCCAACAATGCAGTAATTTAAAACAATGTAAAAATTATCGCTATCCATCGGCGAACATTGCAAACAGAATCGACTTTTAGACATATGAGATGGAAACTTATAGGAATCTAGCAACGTTATCGAAAGCACAGTGCAACGACTGCACATATCAAAGGGCTTATATTTACATGTTAGAACTGACTGACACAATGACCTGTCTACGCATTTCACAACCGATTGATTTATAATGCCTATTGTTCGATAACGCATTTTACTTCCAAAGTGCCTACTGGGAGAGTGACATATTGCCAATTTCAACTTTGACAATTTTACTAAATAAATACTTAAGGAACTCCATGCAGAAACACTATTGCCACCAATGGCAAAAAATCATATGTATCTGTGCTGATCGTTTTTGCAAAAAATTAGTGATTTTGGGGCCCATGGCCACGTTAATGCTCCATATACTCCTGGGTTAAGCCAAAATGGCCGTTTTCGGCATAATTGTCCTGTAATCCCAGGTCTTCGATCCTAGATTCTCGGTCATGTGTCCTAAAAATCACTAATAAGACGATAGGCATCGTCTGACACTTTTTACAGAAATGGTCTGTAAAATAATAGTAAAAAATTAAATACAGTCTGCTATTAATTAGAAACTGGAAAAAAATGTAATATAAGTAGTTAAATTAATGTTTATTTGTCATTCTTACAGTTAAGACAAATCTAATGACACCTCTCAAGCTGAAATCCATCAAGCCGTTTAGGTTACAGGGCTTACCAAAGAAATATACAATACTAGAAAAACATAACCTTCCTTCCATCTGGCGCAGTCCAGTAATAGTTATTTGTTATACAAGAGTGCAAAGTTGCTTTTTAACTTTTCTGAAATCCCGGGATTTATATTTAAAAAATATGTTTTAAGAAGCCGCTTCCATAATTTCTGAGCCATAAAATAACTTTAGGTAAATATGCATCCGATTATTCGATCACTGATTATAACAGGTAAGTATTACAGAATAATCTTTAAATTATAACAAAATAATACTAAGGTATAATTAAGAAATTTTTAAAGTAACGTTGCTACAGTTATTTAAATTGAGTGTAAATTTTTTTTTATTCAAAAACTTAGTGCACACGATGTTCTAAATTCAATTTACTTTATCCTCTAGAGAATAAAAACGGCTTTTCCACTCAGATATTGAAGATTAAAAATACTGTTTCCGAGATGGTGGGATGAAAAAGATATTATTTTTCTATTACTGACGCTAGTTACCGCATGGAGCCCCTTAAGTATCTGCCAGTGAAAAGAAACAAACTAGTCAAATCTCTAATACAGAAACTGGCGGTTTGAATTAGTTTACTTATTATTATTGATTAACAATTGAAAGTATTGGTTCATACTTTCCAATGACATATTATTTGCAGGGAACACGTCCGTCCGTACTCTTTTTCGGTGTATCATCATAATATCGCCTTATCTTCCCGAAAAGGTGGCATTTCGTCCATCAATGTGAACAACTTTTTCTACTTCGCAATTGCGAAAAGAAATAGATAGATAGATAGAATATTATTTATTGTACACAGAAATTATAGTAACAGAATATAATTTATATAAAAATAGTTAGTACAAATAGCCTTATTACTAAAAGCAATTTCTTCCAGGCAACCATAGACGGCGACATGAAAGTAATTACAATTTGCAATTTAGAAATATTGAAATTACGAATTCAACGTTAGAAATCGGCTGTTCCATACAAAAATTGCGTTTAGTGTAGGAACTAAGGGCTAGGGGCTTCCGAAAGTTAGGGGCTAAATAAGTGTTCATTGATTACGTAAGACAATTTAGGGAGTATTATATGTCTTATTTTATTCTTATTAAGGAAGATTATTAGGTGGTCAGAAAGTGGTTTAAATTGTTTTATGAAATAAATGAACTGCCTGAGTGGCAACCTATACCTCCAAGGATACATGTGTATGTATGAACTGCCCCATACCTATTACACTAAAATGTACGAAGCGACTGAAAATTTCCGGAAACAGAACCCCGTCTTCGGCAAGATAATAAGTTTTTGGTACACCGTTTATATATTACCATGTATATATCACCATGTATATCGCTTCTATCGATAGGTCGATTCAAATCGGTACTAGTGTTTTAGGAACAAGGTTTCGGATGATGGCAACCTTAGCATGCCATTAGCACAGATGCCCGCTGGTTTACTAAGAAGTGTGATTGATTATGTAGTTACAACTGCGATTAACCAAGCTAGATGGAATTGTAAAAGTACGGCCCTACATCCATTCGAAAGGCCGAAACAAACTTGGCATGAAGGTATTATATTAAATTTTATTCAGTTTTCCGTGGGTGTTCGTAACAATTGTATACTATCGGCGTCAAGAAACTGACAATATTTCTTGAAGTTTAATTCTTCTTCTTCAGGCTATATTAGTCTACTGCTTGACATAGCCCTCCCCTAATGAACGCTATGGCGCAAGGTTGTGCCATCATTGAGGGGTAATGCCCATAATCCCCACGCTGGGCATGCGGGGTTGGGGATCGCAGTTTGGTGGAATTGTACTGCAGGGGGTGGTGCTGCCCACCCCCCGGTTTGTGTGCCTTAGTCGCCTTTTACGACACCTGCGGGAATAATTTGGGTTGGTGCTATTCTCTAGGCCGACACCACACAGCGAAGTTTAATTATTGGAGTGAATTAATGACCTAGGTCTTATTACTTGTAAAACTCTGACTTGAAAATCAGCGCTGTAGGATGTCCAGTGTCTCGGCCGAGCGGCAGTTCTATTGCCAAGTTCTACTACTCTAGAACTTGTTTAAAATAGAATATTTAAGCAATTTTACGGACTTCTTTATAAAAACACAATATCTTTAAACATCCCACAAACTCTGACTAAAATAGTAAGTGGTGATTTTACAAGGAAAAGCAGATTAAATAAACAGACTAAAGAGTGCTTTAAACGAATCTGTTTCTATAAGTAAGACCGTTAGTACCTTCCTTATAAGTTTCTAAGTGTACTTCTGTAACGTTCTCTGTTTTTGGCATGAAAGTAGTATGTACTGTATAACTATGTACTTCCACGGTTCTTAGCAATTAATTTTTTTTCATTATATAATCAATTAATTAATTCAAACAGTTTTATAGACTTTCCTTAATTTATAGATATGTATTAACGGCTTACAAAGGTAATTAAAATGGAATAAAAAATACAGCTACTAATGTTTTGCGGGTTTGAGTCATAATTTTTTTTAACTGACCATGCATGATAAGGTTGTGGCGAGCACATGTCAACTCTGCGCGCGCACTACAAACTCCAACATTCCTGCAACGCGCAATGAAAGTGTTTCAATGACATACCATAAATATAACGTCCGACTAACATTAGTTGGACCGGCCGTCCCCAGGCATACGATCTGCCTGGCGGGAAATTTCCCTTTATAGTGGAGGAGCACGATCACCCGCTCTTCCCTATAGTGGTGACCCCGACGTGATCATTGTCAACCTTCCTTCCCTCTCGCAGCACTCCACATACATTAGTCTCATAGCAAAGCCAGCATTCTTCCTTCTCACTTCATCAGTTCCACTACAGTCAACGCACCGACTACTGGGACTGATGGTGATCTTCCTGCAACCTCTCGGCACGGCAGCCACACAGCAACAGCACACGTACACGTTGCCAGTGGTACAGCAGCCTTCACCGGTTCCTACCACATGCGCGGTCTCCATGGTACTGTCGCCGGTGAAGTGACTGTTAGCCGCCGAACACCCTCAACCGCTAGTCGACTCACTGACTCAGCGTCACCTGGCACTTGCAGGCTTTAGAGCACAGACTTCGATTCCTATCAGACCTAGCTATGCGTAGCTACGGTCTTGAAGGGGAGTGATGTGGCGAGCACATGTCAACTCTGCGCGCGCACTACAAACTCCAACATTCCTGCAACGCGCAATGAAAGTGTTTCAATGACATACCATAAATATAACGTCCGACTAACATTAGTTGGACCGGCCGTCCCCAGGCATACGATCTGCCTGGCGGGAAATTTCCCTTTATAGTGGAGGAGCACGATCACCCGCTCTTCCCTATAAGGTTCCTATATAAAATTCAGTGATCGTGGTCAGAATTCACTTACAATTTTGCAAAGGAATTCGATATCGTTCTTTACTTCAAAATAATACTCACAAAAATGTGTTTCAAGTTTATTGGACTTTAGGTTTTGTGGCTGCATATCGGTAGTATGGTTAACCGCATGTTCAAGTAGGTATAGAACGCACCAGATAACTTGAACAAAAATTCGCGCAGTTGGGACGAGAATGCAATGGTTACGTAAAAGCAAGTTTTCTTTTTAAATTATTGTTTTTCAATTTGACTAAAGTCCAAAGATACATCCCGCGTCTCTGCCAATTAGATCCGAAATAAATCCATTCGAAGCGGAAACAATTTGTTCAAGTTTTTTGTTGGGCACTATACTAAAATGTGTGTCAATGCATGCATTTCAAGTCTTAAGTGCCCTTGCAAATAGATTTTCCTCGTTTTAATATTTTATTTACTATCTTCAGTGTTGCATTTAAATACTTGAGTCAAGTGGCTCTCTTATCGGAGCGTTGACGTCGACTATGATTTAGCAACTGTACATTCTTGAGTATAATCGCCATTATTGTGTAAGACATGAAATGAACATGTTTAAATTGTTTTTCGCAGGATGTAGAGACTCTTTGGTTTGGTTCACTCCTGACTTTTCTAATGACAATGAAGATACGATGCAACACTGTTAATAAGGGACCATAGAACTTTTAGTCCGTTCTCATATAACTTTTTTTGTGTGTTTAAATTATTATTATTATTTTATGTGTTCTTGATGAAAATTTATTGGATATCGTACTGTGCATTGTATTTTTTGTTATTAAGTGTGACATGTTTTGTAACTATTCTATTTTGTATTGACATTTTTATCTTAATATCTGTGACATGTATTATTTTGTAATGTTTTAAAAAATCTTATAAGTACTTACATGTATATTGTATATGTATATTATGTTTTTGCTAAAATTAAAGGCATGGATGTCTAAAGTACGTTCAATATTGAAGTCGTTATTGTGGAAGCGAGAGGCAAATAGATGTTCAGTCCCTTTCTTTAATTACCTGCGCTGTAACACCTGAGACAGAATAAAAATTGCGCTATGAACCATAAATTGCTATTTTTTGAATCGGTTTCGAAATTCAAGTCGGGATTTGTGTGTTAAGCACATTACAAACTCATTAGTAGAGAGACTGGGGTTTGCTTCTTGCCGAGACCCGAAAACCCTCTTTTGCTGCAACAATCCTTTTTTAACCGCACTCCCTTTCCTTGCCAGGTCCGATCGACTCGATGCAACAAGGTCGGCTGCAGAGGGGTGTGCATTGTAGAATCAGTAGTCGGATTTTCCGTCAAAACCACAGTCGTAATTTGTGCCTTACACACAGTACAAACTCAGCAGTAGACAGAGACCAGGGTTTGCCACTTGCCGGGACCCAACAAATCTCTTTTGCTGCAATGATCTTTTTTTTAACTACACGTCATTTATACTATTTTTATTTTTAATGCACTAACCCGTGCTAAGGACAAACGTCATTTCCTTGCGAGGTCCGATCGACTAGATGCCACGAGTTCGGCTGCCGAGCGGTACGCATTGTAAAATCGGTAGTCGGATTACAACCGTAGTGATTTGCTTCTTACACACATTAAAAAGTCAGCAGTAGACAGAGACCAGAGTTTGCCACTTACCGGGACCCGACAATCCTCTTTTGCTGCAACAATCCCTTTTTAACCAGCCCCTATCCTTGCCAGGTCCGATCGTCTCCGCGCTATGCAACAAGTATGGCTGCCGGGCGGTGTGCATTGCGGGTTCGCTCATCGCTTCGTCGGCCTTCGTCGCGTCCACCTTCTGTACGAACGTTGGATGGATGATGTTCACCTACGGAATACTCGGAGGTGAGTCTTAAGACCTCCTTCCCTCGTCCTGAGGTGCGCGAACGGGGAGGTTAGTAATTCGTGAATGAGCGGGATGTCAGACCTAACAGCAGACTTGTTTCCCTAACTCTATGTTTACGTTTCTCAATACATTTGGGACTTTTATTCTATTACAATTATATTTACCTTTAACGTTTATCTCGACACACGTGTGGTCCACAGGAAGCATTACTCTATGTGATATATTTACTGTAGAAAGTATACTCAGTACCATTGGCGCATACAGGATTATTTTCCAGGGGGTCAACCTCCATCGTATCTCAAAGCATGTATGTTTCATATTATCCTTTGATAATTCGGATTTTAGTTAATAACCTAGGATAGATAATACTAGAGACAGATAATAGACTACACAATTATTTATCAATCGACTCGTTTGAAAGTCGATTCAATGTCTTTTCTGATTGGTCCACGTGTTGTTACGTAATATTTTCTAGTCTACATGACAGATATGTGGACTTCTAGAACCAAAACTTAATCAATAAAGCTAACCTCATAAATATCTACCAATAGATATTTAAACCGTCTGCCCCACTACTGAAACCAATTTCAGCGTAATATCTTAAATCACAAACTTACATCAACGTTATTTTCTTGTCTTTAGATTGCTATTCTAGAGTATAACGGGCAGCGAGGACCCCGACGTGTGAGAAAGCATATATACTCGTACGTGACCGATATTTCTTTAGTCAACCTTTTGTGCGGAACATCCAGATGTAAGACTTTTAGTAACTTACCTTATTCATTATAAGGCTCCGAGTTTGCCTTATAATTTAGTTGCTGGCGACCGTTCCGGTTTGCCGTTGTATACTATTTTCAATAGAAATATCGAAATAGAAATCGAGGTAGCACGAAGAAACCCATTCTTAAAGAGTTGATTGTGTCGACGACCAAAACCCCCGACTTTTAAATAGACATTGGAGAGAGATCATGGGACTGAAAATCAGCGCTGAGGGCTCACTCCCTCAGCAAAACGCTGAGTCAGTGCTGCCTTTTGTGGCAATTGAGACACACCACAGGCGAAACCTATGTCTGTTTTTTGTTTCATTTATTGTAGGTTTATTTATGTTTTGCTTATGTTGTGTTAATTGTCTGGTTTTTTGTTTCTGTGATGTGTCTTGTTGGTATAATAAATGACTTTCTTTCGTTTCTTTCTAGATTTGGTTGGAGTTTTGATTACACCTGTATATGGATAGGAAAATCTCCTATATACCTGGATAGGAGATTTTGTTATACTTGTATGTTCTAATGAATAGTACACGTAGCTTTCAAATGTATTTGAACCTTATTCCCTAATCCCAGAGACGTGAGTTACCTGATAACAAAATTATCCGGTTTCGCAATAGTTTATTTTGGTTAGTTCATTTCTATTCTGGAACGGCAGGAGGTACCTACCGAGGAGCACGGAATGCTACTGAAATAAAACACTCGCTTGACAACAAGAGGAAACACGCTACAGAAGTTTAAATATTTTAAAACTGTTGACAAAATATTTTAAAACTGGTGACACTATAAGTTATCGTTCCCGTTGTATTATACCAAAGCGTGGAAGCCATTCGACACATCGCACGCTTTTTAGGAATGCAGAAATGAACGTGATGCTGATTGTACTAATACTGCAACCTCTAAAATCGACATTCAGACAAGATACTCGTACAATTCAGTTCACACCAAAGTGGAGACATTTATTTCGTTTTCCTCATTGAATTGAATCCTTCCAATGGCAATGGTCGATCAATCGACAAATTAATTGGCAATGTCAAATAATGTATTAGGAGCTAGCATTCCGCTTGGCATTTGTAACAGCGTGATTGGACTGTGATAGGACCGAAGTATCGGCGGGATATCTGTTAATAATTTGAGTTATTACATTATTGCCAACAACGTATGACATTTATGTACCGTACTAAAACTGGTTTGTTATTAACCAGAGTTCGGAGCTTCTTATTTGAAATGATGCTCCCTATAAACTTAGTTTAATATATGGATGGTGTGTGGTCACTAAAGTATCACAAACATGAGAACACATCCAGGCTGAGGCTGGTCCTATAAATCAAACTACTCACACGCGATTCCTGTAAAGCTAATCAGCGTACTGGATGATGGACCATCCGTCCATAATCCAGTACCTACGCTGGATGTAAAGAATAATGCTGAATAAATGTTTTTGAAGAGAACCTGCTTGAGGCCCAGTTGGAGGACAGAGATGTAGCGGAGCACAGTGAAACGTTGCCATCTTTTAATTGGGGAGATGGTGACATTTAATGGAAAAATAAAGACAAACAGCAACCGTGTTCATGCTAAGCTGGTGTACACTCGTAACCCTTTTGTCTCCAGGCCCAAAATGAGAAAAGCCGGACTTTGGTCCATATTTAGTCGGACATTTAGTTCCGAAATTCTGACACACGTTGTTATGGGCTTGCGCCCGCAAAATCGCGAGCTGTTTATGCATTGTGTGTGACTTCCTGCAAGCCTTCTAGCGTAGTCGGGTAAAAAGGACCTAGTCGGCAATCTATACCGGCAGCCCTAAGCGGGTGTTTAGTTGTGACTCATGAGTACCTACGACAATGAATCTTCTGTTGACTTTCATAGCGACTAAATTATGCTACCAGTGGCGGTTGAGAGCGAACGTGAGTATTATGTTAATTGTGGCCCGTTGGCTGTTGGCCTTGGCACATTGGCCCGTTAAGACCAACACGCTCAACATGATCGCTCGACCGGCACGCTGATGCGATTGTCCTTCAAAGGCTACCAATGTTCATTGTTCTATTTCAAAGTAGGTTCTGATGGGAATGGTAATGTGAATGGTGATGCTAATCTTGTCTGCAAAACTTAGGCTAGCTGGTGGTAGGTAGCATTAAACTCTTCTCTGTGCAAAAAAAAATGCAAGTATTCTAATAATAATAATAGTAGCATACTATAAGCCATGTATAAGTACGACTAGCAGTTTCTTTAAAAGCTTTTGCAATTCATAGTTCCATCCATCCACGCCCCGTCTTGCAACAAAAATGTTTTGCGAAGTGGATGGTTTTATGTAATGGTTTTTGCAGGAGCTCTCCTACTAAAACTATTACACAAAACAATCCACTTCGCAAAACATTTTTGTTGCCAGGGGAAGAGAAGTAGTATTTTGCGGACTGTAATCGTGTGTAATGTTTTATGAAAAACACGGCCAAAGACCCGGCAAGTATTACAGCTACTTTGATTTGTAAGAATAGCCCCAGTGTTCTCATGTTTGTGATACCATGGTAACCACACACACTATCCATAGAGGCTTCGACCACTCTGTTTCATACCAAGCCAGTTTTAAATATAAATGTAGAAAATGCTTATGGCATTAAGTTCGCCGCAGAACCTATTCCATTTTATTATTAAAATTTAAGTGCAATAAAAGTATTAATAATAATAATAAAACTTTATTGGCAATAACGTAATAACTCAGCTGAATTTATTAAAAGAAATCCAGCTAATACATCGGTCCTTTCTCAGCCTGATCACGCCGTTGTTTGCCCAAAGTGTAATTGAATACACAACCTGAAAACCCTACCATGAAACGTGGTGATGAAGAAATTGGGTAGGTATGAAAGAAAAAGAACGTGGAAAATGGTGTTTGTCACAAATTTCCTACTGAACTTGTAACAAGAACAAGAACGTGTCTTGACAGATAACTTATGAAAATGCGTACTTAGGTCACTTATAAAGAGACGTCGCTAAAGTTTTAGGTTCGGAAGGAAATTGGTGACAATAAACCAGTTTCCAGTTTTTATTTCTATTCATATTCCAAATTCTTATCAACCTCTTCCACTGTACATTGGTAATTGACTGAACACAAACCCGGAAAATTGTTTCTTCAGTATTAGCGGTATTTGAACCTCAACTTCTATTAATCAAAAGTTTAGAATCCTCATAACATTTCTGATGATACACATTTGATTGTCGGTGCGCAAATCCGCCTCGCACTTGGCCAGCTTACCTCGACCGGCGTGGAGATGAGAAAGTACTGGATAAAATGTAATTTTCCGCTAGAGAATTTTCTCGCAGTAACCCGCTTTACCTTCTCGTTATATGGTGTATATAAGATCCCCTTGCCTTCTGGAAACATCGGTGGTAACGGATCGGTAGAACGCCGGCTGCTCGGGAGGTCGTGGGTTCGTATCCTGGCATCTACCGATGACTTTGTTTTGTATGTTATGTACATCTGTAAAGTTTTTACCTTTAGTTTAGATTCAGTTTTTAAGTTACTAACATCACTACGGATCACTGTTTTTTTTTCCGAAATAAATGTCTATTATTATTATTATAGTGGCATTACCACTCGCTAACCTTGAGGGAAAACGTCGTGAGGAAACCGTAGTGCCTCAAGTGTTAACATATACAACTATGAGGCTAAGTGCGGAAATCTGTGGTCTAATTGAATCACCAACTGCTACCTTCAGGAAGTTAATGGTTCAATCTGATTTGGACGTATCTGTGTAATCTGCAATATATACTTCACTCTAGCTGAGAGTAAATCAAACGATTTTCATCATAGTTATGTATAAAAAGAACGGTGGTAGAGCAGCGGTAGAACCTAGGCCTCACATACGGGAGGTCGTAGGCTCGACTCCCGTGAATTTGTTTTCTAAGTTAAGCACATGTGTAAAGTTGTATTAGCAATTGCTAATACAACTCCTCGCTAATTGTGAAGGTGAACATTGTGAGGAAACCCTAGTGTCTGCGGTATTTGCATACACGTACTTTAGTGCTTGCTGCGTACAATGTCCCAAATATGAGGCTGAGAGCGAAATCTCATGTTTAAGTAGAACTATAGATATAGTTCGAACGATAACGAAGTAGAACGATAGAAAGATAGAGTATAAACTGCAGTGTATACTTCGCTACAGCTACGAGTAGATTCATAAATCGAATTGTATTGTAGAGAGCTGTATTATATGGAGCGTATTCCCATTTGTCAAAGTAGAGGATTATGAATAGCTAAGGGAGGGATTTCCACTTACCTTTCGCTACTTTGTATTAAAATAATCAATACTCGGTCCACAAAGGTGCTTGAACTGGATAGGTGCTCGGTATTCCCTCCCTGACTTGACAAGGATAATTTTATTGGGTGGGTTTTCCACGGCCTGCCACACTGTATTTTTAAGTACACTTTTTGTTCTTTGTTTGAGCGTAGATATTAATTTATCATTCGAAAAAAAAACTGAGTGTGCTTTGCAAATTGGACTTGCTACACAAAGAAGTCGCTGTAAAGGAAAACATCGAATGAAAGCCCGAGTATACAAAGTAGTCAAAAATCTCTATGCGATAGAGATTTCTCATGAAATAAGCAATTTTGTAAATTTTGTGTTTTTGAATGATTTTTATGTGTGCAATAAAGTATATATAGTAGGTATATAGTTATGCGCGTCAGTGATTGAAATCCGCGGTATGCTCGCGTGTTGATTACGTCCATATTCATTTTCCAGAGAAAGCATGTACTCTCTAGCGCTTAATGCAATGTTTACGCAATGCTATTGTTTATAGAGCAGCTTACACCCTCGCTCATAAATAAAGTAGCCAACACTTTCCCCCTTATTGGTAATTCCGTGCATCCAGCTTTAACTTCAACTTTCTCGGCTCTCCGTGCAGCCAAGTTCCAACCCAGCTCAGTCAAGGTCAGTGGATTGTGGCCTGAAGGCTGGCACGTCGCCAAGCTGGCCAGACGATGTGGCGCCGCCGCTAACGACTCTTTTTCTGTCCCAATACGCTCCAAACTCGACAATTGCTCTGTGGTTTTACTGTGGTTCTTTTCACGCGCTACAGGTGTTTTTAAGGTGTTTTTTTCCCTCAAGAAAGAAGCAGATTACAGTTGTTTATCCTGTGTTTGCTTGTGGAAATGATTAGTTGTCTTGTTAGAGCTGTTTGTGTAACAATGTAGATTTAAGAACAGTTCCCCATATTTTGGCATCATTGCCAAAATATTGATAACATTGGTACCATGATTATGGGTGTAAAGAAGTAACTCTTACCTGCTAACAAAAAAATTACAACTTATTTTACTACCTGAATCGAAATTGCCTGGATACCCATAACACAGGGTATCCTAGTTTGGGAGCCGGACGCACTCATGTAACTAAAATATGCAAATAAATTATTATGAATTCATTTCAGCAACAAAAATTGCAGAGGTTCTAGAACAAAATATGTTGTCAATGTAATTGTAAGTAATTGACGCATTTGAGGAAGTGCGCATTAAAAATAAATCGAGAAAGCGAATCAATAGTACTGTCAGGACGGCACTGTGTGCTCTTTCCGTACGGAATACTCCTCTGTTATTCGTGATTCCAGTTGAAGCAAATCTTTTGCGCATAATTACGCCTTCTAATTGGTGTGAAATTTCATTTAAATATGACATCAAACGTAATAATACTCGTAGTTTAGCTCCATCGCCATTAGCTAGCTAACCAATTGAACATACCACAGTGGGTATCTACACTACAGTTCTAATGAGATCGAGGGCAGCATCAATTCGAGCCATGCGCCATGAGTATGACCCAATTCCGAGTAGCGTTGCTTACAGCGGAAACAGGCACGTGTATCGCTAATGATTCATTTGTAGAGAAGCATCTGTGGCTGTTTTTGCAGTAGACAATGACATCAACTCCCTTGTGCGCTGTCCGCCTCTATATGGTGTTACGATATCTCCTATTTGTCTGCAAATTAGCCATTTGATTTTTTTAGTATGGAATTTGAGCTTTGAAATTGCAGGTATATAATAGGAGTCTGTCTCAAGTAGCGATTCCCGTGCAAACGTAGTTTGGTTTTTATTTGCAAACGTCTTTGCGGGATCCAATGACACTTTGTCTATACCCAAATGGCGGTTTGATCGTGCTTACAGTTGAGAATCACAGAATAAAAAAGAAATTATAGCCTGATAAGACTTTTCATCACTATTCTCAAGTTTGTAATTTTTTGAAAAGTTTATTTTGCAGTTCTAAGCAAGATCAGGCTTCGATTTGTGTCCTCTAAACATATCAGCAAAGTTTCATTTCGGTCCGACATGTCGCTTATAAATAAAAACCAAACTGCATTGGGATGAAAATTACTCCTTGAGAAGCCCCCAATAAAAATAATATATAAGATAACACTAACGCAAAGATAGTCGTGTACAAAAGTAGCACTGAGCTCTGTTTCGCTATATCTTCTTTTGGTCCCTCGGTCTTTGTAGAGCTGTGGCATCGAATTGGCAAGGTTGCTCTCGTCAAAAGATCCTAGCCACTAGCTGCTGAGAGCCTGATGATGTATTGACTCGTGACGACTGTTGTCTATTGACATCTGATCTATATTTCTTTAACTCTACACTACGTACATGCATTCGTATCATCATCATCATCAGGCTATATTAGTCCACTGCTGGGCTCTTCTGGGCTCATAGCTCTTCGCATCCAGCATCTGCCTGCAGTTTTTCGCAGATCGTCAACCCGTCATGTATTCGTATACGTATATTTTTTATATTAGAAAAATATCCAGTTCTGCCTTTTGTTTTTAGTTGAAGGCGACCTTGGTGACATCATTTTCACTTTGCATTAATTTATTGACAAACGGCCGATTGTTTCGCGTGATTGATGTCCTAGGTGTTGTTCCAGCTAGATACGCTAAACGTTCGCTCGTATACGCTATATTTAGCACAACGTTTCGAGAACTTGGCGTTAGCTCAATAACTCATAACAAATGAGTGTTATGAATTATCGATAATTTTGAGGGGGCATCGTCCACCGCTATGTGCGGCTGAGTGGTTGATCAAGAAGTTTAAAAAAACTAGATCTTTTTGTTTTACTTAAATCGTTTGAGAATGGTTTCGTGACACGCGTTAATAACAGAATTTCGGCTCCACTCGATAGATAGGCGTGATCGTTTGTAGCGTTCAATGTCAGACCGATACTTACGCACTAAATTGCTAAAATTTATTTCAGACTCTTGGCGGGATATCTGTTTCTCATTGAAAATAATGAGTTCAGCACAGTTTTTTGCTCCACATTTGATTAATTCAATTGATATACTTCTTATAGTCTTTTATTATTCTTTTCTATTGATTTAAGATCTCTCATGCATCAGTTAGTAACATGAAAGAACATGCAGCATATTCTTTGTTCTTGAACTTTGATTTATTTTCATGCGTCATCCCTTTTCCCTTTTGTTCGCGCATCGATTTCAGTGCCCACGAATTTACTTGGCATTCATTTTAATGAAGTCTTTCTTGGCTGTATGAAATTGAAACTCCAAGGAATAATAATAGGATACTCTATAGATATAAAACTCGATTGTAGTTCATTTTTCAGTAGACTCTGTTACAAGGAAAACTCCATACAAAGCGTACATCATTTATTCTTGAGTACAGTCCACAGCAGATCGACCATTACATTATTGTTGTGGACTTATTACAGAGTCTTCTGAAATATCTCTGGTGAGCGTGCACGTATGTAAACGTCGATTTGCTGTGAACTCTACTAGGTTTAGGTAAGACTATTTACAAGGAAGGCAATATTGGTTGCCAAAATTCTGTTTACTTTCACATCCATCAGTAACAACTGCTGCGAATCATTCAACACAGTTTATTCTAAGTTTTCTCGTTGTTACTATTATGTAAAGTAATTTCCAGTTGTATAATACCTGTAAAACTAATGATCTTTTGTTGTATTTTTATTGTTGCCCGCGTCTCTTTGACACTGTTAGGAGTACCTATGCCTCTTCATTCTGAAATGATTTTCAAATCTTTCTTTGTGGAAATGCGGTGGGGAATTCCTATTAACCAGCTCACATACGTCTCTGCTAAGCGCAAGGGTCCTATCTGGCCCTGTTAAGCATAGCAAATACGACTTTTGCCCCAAGCAGGGCATGGGAGCACGGATCGTATAGTATTTTTTGTGATCGTAAGATCGCTTTAATCCAACATTATCTGTAGAAGGCCCGTATAAAACATCCTTCTCAGTATTTGAGAAGGCTAAATGAAGCGGGCGATAAAGTGGGTCGAGTTTGCCTTTTTATAATCCGGTCCTTAATTTGTTCCTGTCGCGAATATCGGGGTAGATTTAGCCGACGTAATTTGGATCAGTGAGTTCCTTTTCAGGCTTTTCTTTCGCATCATCGCGTAGATTCTCTTTAAATGATTACAGTTATAACGCTACCATAGAGGTTGTTTACAAAGATTGTACGATATTTGCGACTTCTATAAGCTATATGGCCTCAGTTTAAGTGTATTTCCATTTTTGTGGTATCCTTGCCTGGTTACCATATCACAAGGTATCCATCCTAGTTTGGGACCAGGACAAGTGATTGTGTTGTATGGATGTTTTTGATTTATAAAGCTTAGAGTTGCCGATGCCGTCAGAAGCAAGGTTGGTTTCTGAATTCTTCATGTCTGGATGTCTTTATTTGTGGAGGACATATTCGCACATGGTAATGCTGGTCATTATCTTCTATAATATAAAAATGAATCGCTGAATGTGTTGGCAAGCGCAAATCTCGAGAGCAGCTGAACCGATTTCGCTAATTCTTTTTTTAGAATATTCCTTGAAGTACGAGGATGGTGCTTACGGAGAGACAAATAAAAAAATTAAAGAATCTACTGTTGGCGGTACGAAGTTCGGTAGGTCAGCTAGTTAATGTATAAAATGGTCATGGTGCCAATTGATCATAAAAACGAGAAGAGGTATGTGAACGAGAGGAATGTTGAGATTTCAATTTCAACTTTTAATATTTCAATTCAATACTATGATCTGGGACTATATTAGTTTTTTTTTTGTTTGCCAGATTAAGAGCCGCATAACAGTTATATACATAACATAAATTAATAGGTAAATGTCAATTATACGTCTCCACTTCTAAAAGCAACAAGGAAAAATAATGAAGAAGCTTCTGCAACATTAACAGAGGTACACGATTTCTTTTGGTAAGTGTTTTATTATACAATCGCAACCATTTGACCCAGATTTTGCGTAATAGGTATTCCAATTACCTTTCTGATTGTAACTAGGAAATCAATATTTGCGGGTACGGCACCTTTCTACAGAAGTATCAACATAGTCGAACGGAGGTTGTGCCAATGTATGACGTGGAATTGAATTTGTTTCGCGAGGTGTGTACATAATCACAATCTCGTCGGTTACTTCCTCGTCGGCTTCGGGAATTTTCCGAATGCCTTCCGAATTGCCCGAAAAGTCAGCAGTGTGGAGCGTGTTTAGAACCATTCCACAGCTGCAGAAGAAGTCTGCCGCGAATGTCAACCTGTGAATCGGGTCGACGCAATATACCCTACGAAGTTCTTTTGGTTTGCGTGCAGTATCTTCGGAGTTTACTTGAAATGAAAATTTAATTTAATTTATTCTAATTTAATAGCGTGTTACAACTTAAGGAACTAAATGTTTAAAAAATAGAGGTCTTTGTTGACAGCCAAATCTCTTCTAAATAGGACCCAAACATTGTAGTTTAATTATTTATAGACTTTAGTTTGTATTAGGTATAGTTTAGTTACTACATGTGTCCTAATTTCAGACAGTCAACCGACTGCGTTGTTTGGAAATAATTTATTAATTAATCAAACAAGTGCTCTAATCAGGAACAATGACGCATTGGTCGATGCCCCCTTTTTGTTGCTAAGTACAGCACACGTCATTGCGAGTTACGCTCACAAAACAGTATCTGCGAACCGTATGGCCCTTTGTCTTGATTCAAGTGCAGTGGACATCACATCAACCTTTACAGTAGTAGTAGTGAGTAGAGTACGGGCACAGTTAGTTACACTTGACATTTCCGAACTTGAAAAAAAAATTCATTGGTACATGCCGGGATTCGAATCCACTACCTCCCGATAGTGAAGCCGGCGTCCTACCGCTTCGCTACCACCGCTTAGAGTACAACTATTTAAAGGTTGATGTGTTGTCGATTGTACACTCCAAAGCTCTTCAAACTTTACACGCTCGATGCTTGTAACGTACTAAACAGTAGACTGAATATCCCAGTTTTAACCTGTTAGCCAAATTTTCTAGTAAATACGTCAATATTTGAACCAAGGCTTTCATAATTCATCAAAATATAAGTTTTATAATGACTAACCCATCATCGTCCAACGCTTTGTCTATTAATTAATCACATCAACTTTTATACTAAATTAAATACTTCTAAGTCTTTGTACCTACTTTATGTTTTAGATTAAGTACTGCATATGCCACTTACATTTTGCCAAACTTCTATGTTTACTTTGACTACAGTCCAGAACACAAGCATTATTTAAATATATTTTGTAGTTCAATTGACTGTATTCTGCTTTGTAGACTTAATTAAATAAATAAAGCTCTTATCACGTACAGTGTAAAAGCGAGTGTCGATCAGACGGGATCGAACGGAGTTAATTAAGATCTTACTACGTGCAAAATAGATTCGTTTATTGAAGAGGAATCGGCATAGTGTCGCTAAAAGTACCAATTAACTGTTTCTGTTTTTGTAGGGCGCCAACAAAGTTGACTCACGCTGGTATCATATTCCGCTGTTTAATCGAATAAATTGTTAGTCATTTATGTTAGTGGTTCTCTCTTTTCAAATAATCTAAATACCACCAGTATTGACTTTGCCTGTAAACTGAACTATTATGGAAATTCAAACTAAGTTTATGTACTTTGTATCTTTACATGTTTTATAATATGTGCTCTGGTGAATAATAAAGAATATTCTTATCTTATATTATGTTTATGTGTGAAAACATTCAGAATACTTTGAGTGTCAAATCACGCCACTGCAGAGTATACCCTTCTCTCTGAGAGAGAGAGAGTATATGCTCTATAATCACCACGCGAGCTCACCACGGATTGGTAATTTAAGGCGCTCATCATATACCCCTCAGCCAGCTTAAAATCTCCAATCTCCATGATTTTCGTTAATGTTATGTTATGGAGTGGTATTACTACTAAACGTTCGAATTATACGTAACTTAGTAAACTCACCCAGTGAAGCCTGGTCAGCCAGAGTGATTAGACCACACCCCACAAACCAAAAGGCTTGTGGGAGGCCAATAAGTCCTGGAGAGGGATGTATATTGTATTGATTGTAATGTAACCTACAAAAAAGGCTCATATTATCATAGTAAACTAAGCCACTGGTAGGTGATGGTAGATACCTGATACTAGTATAGATCTAGTAACCACAAAGCTAGAACCTTTTTGAACGTTTACATGAAGCGGTTGGTCTATTCACTGAGCTAATTTATTTTGGAGAATTTCCGTTTGTCTCGGTCTACTTGCGTGTGGTGTTAACACGCATCATAATTAATAATTCCTGCAAAAGGCATTGACACTTAACTCCTTTGTGCCAAAAGCAAACTTTGGCTCAATGTCATTGGCCGTACAGATGACGGGGTGTCGACTGCTGTCATCCGACGCCCTTAACGTCACTGAGTAGAGTACATGTAAATGTAAAGGTCGGTGTTCTGTCGACTGTGCCTTTACTCAGTCCATGATGAAGATGCTCTCTAACCGAGATGATACAGCAATTTGGGCAGAGGCCTGTAATTTGGCCCTTGGCCAGGTGAACGCCCGCGAACATGCTTGAAATACTACGTCTGGTTCTGGTGCGACCATGTCTGGTTCGATGACTGAGAACGTTTCACAATCTCTGTAAAAGTTCCGGCTAGCTTATCGGAGTTCCATATGTAAATACAAATAATGTCTTTTTTTAAATCTTTATTTAAGGGTTTGGTACACAACGTGACCATGTCTCTTAAAAATAGGACTTCAGGCATTCAATTGGTTGAACAGTGTCTATGCAATTTGAATGATTTTTCAAGTTTTCAAGTCCTAATTGAGACCTTGAGGTCGAAACTCCTTTTCTGGAGCGACGCTCTTCGTTCTTCTTTCGCTTCAGTTTAATTGGTTTTCGTAGACTCTGCGTGACCGTGGAACTTATGGCACAAAATCAGTGGAAACTACATTAATTTTGGAACTCTTTGTAGCTCTCATTTGTTTTATGTTCGATTTTGTGGTCCTATACGCGTATAGTAACACCTCAGTTAAGTTGTACTGCAATGTAGAAGTGATGTTGAGTAGGCTAAATTCTTGGCTGTAAACCATTCAGATCTTAAATTATACTGTTATCAAATCCTCATATATATCCGAAAGAGGAGTTCTACTAGTAAATACAAACAAAACAAATTATACTATGGTGACTACAAAAATAAGAAAAAAAACTGCTCTTTACTATATTCTTTGGTAGGTTCTTCTCCACGTAATCTATTAATTGTAAACTAACAACTTTGACACACATAAAAAAAATGTTTTTAATAAATAAAAATATTTGAATTCAATTACATTATAGTGTAAAGAACAAATAAAGAAATGACTTCTACACAACACAATCACTTATTCTGACCCCAAACTAGAAGAAGCTTTTATCGTTTCCGCGATTTCGAAGTTTGCCATTAAAAGCGTTTCGTTTTTATTCACAAGAAGATCTCCTCATTTTCGGATCTAACATTTTACACTAAACTTGATATATAGTTACACCAAGCTTAGTTTTAAAAAAGAACTCTTGAGTTATATGCATACAAAAAACAAAGTCGTTTTAATCGATATAACCTTAGTACACGTTTATTTGTAAAATGTCAAAAGTGTATCGTCTCTATCAACGTCCTTACTTACAAAACCTCCGACCCAATCATAATTCCTTGATAGGAGATATCTCCAAAAAGGAAGTAATCTCAATACCTTTTTTGTCTTTTCAGGCATAGGCTTTGGCATGATTTACCTTCCGTCCGTTGTAGCCGTGGGCTATTACTTCGAGACACGCCGCTCACTCGCTACGGGCATCGCGGTCTGCGGTTCCGGCGTAGGAACCTTCAGCTTCGCACCGCTCGCCGCCATGTTGCTCAAGGAGTTCGGTAGCTGGCAGAACGCTAATTTGCTGCTGGCCGGTTTGATCCTGAACTGTGCGGTCTTCGGAGCGTTGATGAGGCCGCTTGTTTATCCTAAGGTTGGTATTGCAGTACTGTTGCTAGGTAACATTTGTTTTTTAAACTGTCACAAAACTGGCTACTTCAGGCAGCTACGAATCTATGCGAGTGTAAAGTATTTCTCACATACTTTAGTAGCTAGCAGAACGCAAATTTCGTGATCCTAAGTCGTGATGGTCTTTCGCCGTTTGTGTACTTTGAGTTTTATACTTCACTAAATTGAAGCTAAATACCAAAGTTAAGACAAGACAAGGCAACCACTATAATATGTCAAAAACAGAATAATAAATTGAAAAAAAAATGTTTTTGTCATATCTAGTTATGTACACAATGCAATCATAATGAATTACTGAACTGAACATACAGAAAGTGGCACAGATGGAAACAAAAAAAAATGTCATACATCAGATACTGACTGGTTTTCATTTTTCCTGCTTGCTCGGCATAGAAATTTGCACGTTAATTACATTACATTAATTTACATACATTGCTTCTGGCTCCACACTAGGATACGCTGTGTCGTGGGAACCAGAAAAAGCGACATCACAAATGTTGTAAACATCCAAGACATAGGGTTTTTTTTCCCCACCCGGTTTTCGAACCCGGGACCTCTTGCATGGTAGGCACATGCGCTACCAGTGCGCCACAGAGGTTGACAGGGTTGTTACATGTCAAATTTCGAATATTTTGTGACAGAGACAGATCTCATCCTGTTGATAACCAATAACCTACTTAACCCTTTTGTAATCGCCATTTCAGACATCAGGCGAAAAGCCACTGCTTCAACGTATGGCCGAAGAGAAAAGAATGCAAATGGAACGAGGGTCCATAGGCGGCTCGTACTTCGTCGTTCAATTACCCGATGGCTCAATGGAAAAGAGACTGAAGGTACATAACGTAAGGTCCATTTTAGTAGTTTGCTCGCCATCTTCCACCGTGGGTCTTTGGTATTTTGTGTTTCATTCATATAGGTATGCTAAATATTAAGCCTTGATATTGGTGTGTTTTAAAACGGTTTAACTAAATATTTCATTTGTGATTTTTATTATTGACCAGGACGAGTAAAAGAATGGTGGAGGTGGTGAACGAATTGCACCGTTTTGGGATTAACAAATATGTTAACACTTCTTTTCAAGATTCATTAAAGCCAAACAAAACCTATCTTGCAAAATGTAATATTTCTTTGTGTAGAATATAACAGTCTAAATAGTAGACTCCGCTAACATTTAGTATCAGGTGTGAAGTGTAAATAGCAATATCATTACAATGAATAAGAAATCTTTGGTAAATCATTGAAAATATAATTATGTGTGTGCAATATGTGTCCCAATCCTTCACATGCAATACTGGAAAGTATTGCTTGCGCAGGATTGTCGGAGCATTTTAAGAAGATTTCAGTGCCATCTAATGGCCATATTCGTTACATTACACTCAATAAAAAAAATCAGATAACAGGAGTACATAAATTTTTCAGGCCCCGCTAATCATAGATTCGTCCATTACAATAAACAAAAAATCTTAGATTAATCATGTGTAACAATCCTACACATGCAATTCTGGAAAGTATTGCTTGTGCAGTATTGTCGGAGTATTTTAAGAAGAAGATATCAGTGTCATCTAACGTCTATATTCGTAACATTACAATCAATAAAAAAGCAGATCTGAGGAGTACATCCATTTTTCAGGCCCCGCTAAACATAGACCCTGGTGTCCATTCGTCGCTAAATCTGGAGGCTCTGGCAAGAGTGCCAACCGTGCCGAACATGCCAGGCGTGCCAACTGTGCCTACGCTGCCCACCATCACCGAATCCAGGGTGCCGGACGAAAATGGCCATATAAAGAAGGTAAGATGATGCGCCCGACGGAAATGACGCAGTTTGTAAAGGTTTTCCAGTTAATTTCTGACTTACCTATGAAAATAAACCAGAACTTCTTTTGATGCTCATGGTAATATACTATGACAGAATGTACTAACGTCTCACGCCATAATATGGTCATTTTGATAATAATGTTCTAATATATCAAAATCTCGTGTCACATTGTTCGTTATCGAACTTTTTTGGTATGTCTGGTAAGGTATGTTTGCGGGGTCAGCTATTAAGAATATATTATTATAATTCATTTCTGGTGTGAATAAAACATTTATTTTTATTTTATTATGTTAGTTTTTTAAGATTAAATGTTATGCTAGATTTAAGATTTTAAAAGTTAAAGAAAGTTTGTTATATTATAAATGCCACTATTACTTCGTAAGTTTGTACGCCCTGTTGGCTAAACATAGCCCAGATTTGATATTAAAAGACCATGCCTCTACCTATGTTTCACAAATAATGTATTATTTATTATTATTAATACCCGCAATCGATTTCTTCACGTTTCAGAACGAAAACGGCAGTGCGGTGGGTAGCAACCATCCGATAGAGAAGAACCAAATGTCTCGCAATGTGTCTTCGCCCGCGTTCAGCGCACAAGCGCCGGGCCTGCCCAAGAACGGCTCCGTACCGTTCTTCGATCGGCAAAGGAAACAGAGCACTGGAGACAGGTGCGTAGAGCTAGATTTTGCTTGAGCGAATGTTGGTATTGTCGAAGAATATACAATCATAGAAAGACCCCAGACTGAGACTGTTTGTGAAATTTTGGCACTGAGAGGAAATCGAATCCAACATCTCTCGACTGGCAATCGAACTCGAGACCTAAGAAAAAGCGAGTTGTTCGTATTGTTTTCTCTGTTGAGCTGAGTTTTGGTGCTCTTTAAATAAGACACTAAGATAAGGTTGATAAGGCTTAGTTTTGATTATCAGTGCGGTATTTCTGTTTTCAGATTCAAACCGTCCTTAGCTGCAATCAAAGCAACGTCCAAAGCTTCCATGAATAGTGTTAACCGACACGCACAAGATGTAAGTATTATCTTTCATTACCTACCCACACATGCCCCTGAACATGATAATAATATAAAGTTCCCGAAGGGGTGTGCTGAGACACATCCGCGCTTTATAAAACTACAATTCATGTAGGTTATATTGTCAATTTGTCTGATGTATTATTGTAAATCAAATAGTGGAAAAACATGTTCTAAATGAAATTAAACGCAGTATTTACACGATACAAGACGTTAGAACGACGAGAAAAGGACGACGGTCAGTGGGCAGCCCAGCGGCCCGATGGTCCGATGATATAGTTGAGTCGGCAGAAGGTCCATGGGTGCGGTTGGCACGGGCCTATACCCAGCAGTGGGCTGATGATGATGATGACGAGTCATACTGTAACGGTGCAAACCTTCGGATAGCTATCCGAGACCCTAAGAGTTGACTTGACGTTTGTTTGCTTACTGAGCCCTGATTCCTGTGTGACGCCATTTTGCTCGAGAGTGTTTTGGCGGCTTATTTTAAAAACAGATATTAATTTGCCTTGATTTTTTTAAATACTGACACGATTTACTTTCAAAATTATCACTTTCCGAGCACTTATTAAACGCCAACGGAAAATTTGAGTTGGTTTCCAGAAACGTTGTATCATTTGCGTTGTATCAATAGTCATTTTACACACACTGCCTGTTAGGACAATCATCTGAAGGATACGGCTTAATTAGGCTGGCTATGCCGCAGACCAGTTTCTCATGCAGAGATTTACCTCTGTCAATAGTCAGAAACCTGTCAAACAGCCGCTCGCAGACTCAGAACGAAAGAGGCCTAAGTAAAAAAATAGTGAAATTGAGTTACAATCATAGAGAGACATAAAAAGGTATGCCGTGGACGGAAGATTCGCTATGCTCTTTTTTTACAATAAGTGCCTTTGTTTAACTATTCATCGGATAGAGCATACCTTTTTATGTCTCTCTATGATTGTAACTCAATTTCACTATTTTTTTACTCAGAAGAAGAAGAAAAAACATTATAGCCACAGTACACACGCCACAATAACAAAGCAAACTTAAAACACATTACTAAATAACATTAAAATAAGAAAATAAAAGAACACTAAAGATTACGGCGTGTCACTGCCGCTATAAACGGCAACTGACTCAGCATATACTGATGGGAAGCCTTCAGCGCTGATTTTCAGCCAGTGCCAGGTGCTCCGCATGGGAAATACCATACTGAATAGAATACTTATACGTATATAATATAGAGTAATAGTTGTATAATAGAATACGTAGTAAATTTATTTAATAATATATTATTATAATCAATACACACATGGATACATATATCTTCTTCAGGCTATATTAGTCCACTGCTGGACATAGCCCTCCCCTAATGAGCGCCATAGCGCAAGGTTGTACCATCATTGGGGGGTAATGCCCATAATCCCCACGCTGGGCATGCGGGTTGGGGATCGCAGTTTGGTGGAATTGTACTGCAGGGGGCGCTGCTGCCCACCTCCTGGTTTGTACTTTCCCTTAGTCGCCTTTTACGACACCCGCGGGAAGAATTTGGATACATATATATATATATATATATATATATATATATATATATATATATATATATATATATATATATATATATTTACTTAAATAAGCGAAAAAAATAGGATATGCATATATGCAAATACCATGTTGCACATCCCTACCATGCGATTGCAGACTCGTGTCAGTTAGACCTCTTTCGTTCTGAGGGTGCGAGCCTGTTCAATGAGTTGTTTCTCGTCAGCAGGGCGACACAGAGAGCATGATGTATACATCGAAGCTGTCGGTGGCCGCCGCCCGCGAAGCGCCCCGCATGGTCCGCCCCATGTCTCGCAAGGACATCTTCTACTCGGGCTCCGTGGTGAACCTGCCGCAGTACCAGAGCCAGAAGTCCCTGCAGGGCTACAGGAACTCCGTACTCAGCTTACCCGCCAGCCGCCAGACTGGGGACCTGGAGAGGCAGGAGCGTAAGTGTGCCCTACATACACATATAATGCAAAGTTATTTTTTTTTCTTCATGTTACATAGGTAATGCAGATACTTGAAGTAAACGACCATCCTGGCTTGATTACATACTACCTGTGTAATAAAGCCAGGATTGTCGGACGGTAAAGACGGACGGAACGAAGCCTACATACCTCGTCCCGGAATTATATATATATATATATATATATATATATATATATATATATATATATATATATATATATATATATATATATATATATATATATATATACCGTCCGGATGGTCGTTTACTTCAAGTATCTGCATATATATATAACTAGCTGTGCCCCGCGGTTTATTAGGGACTATAAGTTATGTATTGACAGTGAAAGATATTTTCCCGCAGTAAATCGTAGCCTATGTGTTAATCCAGGGTGTCGGCTAACTCCATACCAATTTTTTTTAAAAGCGCTTCAACCGCTGAGACGTGAAGAAGTAACGAACATACCCACTCACAAACTTTCGCCTTTATAATATTAGTGTGAAGTGCGATGTGATGAATTTGGAGACAGGAGACAGTCTATTTATACCTGGAGAGACAAGAATGTTACTCACGTTAGGCCTCTTAAGAGATTTCATCAGCTAATGTTTGAGCTGGACATAGGACTCCTCCAGAGCATGTCACATAGAAGCAATGACGTACCAATGAAACGTTACTTGTTTGTCACGTATTATAATATCGTGTCATTGGTACTTTCATTCAATAGTTTCTAATGTGTGATGTTCGAATAACAGATTCTGTTTCTAGTTACAACACTAGTCCACCGGCTTTCATACAGATGGCGCTGTTTTTACTTACAATCACATGCTACAGATGGCTCCTGTTATAAGACAAGTTGTTTAAAAGTATCCAATCCCTTTTTGTTTCACAGAATACGACCTCTGTCCTTGCTTGGCGCTGCCTAGCTCCTTCAAATCGGCCCTGGCTTCTATGCTGGACATGAGCTTACTGCGCGACCCAGCATTCATGCTTATTGGAGTATCCAACATGTTTGGCATGGCTGGCCTATACGTTCCCTTCGTGTATATCGTCGATGCCGCCATGGTTAATGTGAGTAGATTGTTTCTCAAAATGAAATTCACCGTAAAGAACTTACGTCCTGTTGGTTGAATTTAAATTCACAAGTAACACGGTCTTATATATCAAAGCACGAATTCGAAAAACATTCGAAAAACGCTGATTAAAAAATTGTCTGTGGTGGAGACTTTACACGAAAAAAACCTAACCACAGATTAGACCGATTAGATTAACCAGAACTTAGAGGAATCTTGTCAATAAGACCGTTAGTAGGTAGTGAACCAGAAACAACGACATCACAAACATGTAAATAAACATCCAAGACCTGGGGATTTTTTTATCCCCAGCCGGGGTTCGAACCCCGCGTAGTGAAATGTATCGTAGGACGCCCTATGAATAGGTGGAGCGACGACATTATCAAAGCGATGGGCAGTGACTGGAAGGGAAGAGCCGAAGATCGGGCTCAGTGGCGTGTCTTGGGATAGGCCCATGTCAAGCAGTGGATTGCCACTAGCTGGTTTTGATGGTGATGATGTCCCACTGCATATTGGCAATTTCAACTATTAAGGTACATCAACATCTTAGGCCCCCTGGTTCCCTCACGATATTTTCTTTCACAGTCATCTTCAATGCACAAGGAATTTTCTTGTGATAAATATAATTTGGCCAAGGTTTTGTCAGGGTTTGTCAGTGGTGAGTAATCTCTGGGCTGGTCCACCAGTTCAAAGTCGCTCAGCGAGCTATGGAGAGAGTTATGCTCGGAGTTTCTCTGAAGGATAGGATTCGTAACGAATGCATCCGACAGAGAGCCGAAGCTATCGACATAGCTCAGAGGATTTGCGTTGGAGTAACCGTGTTCTTGAGTGGAGACCGCGACTCGGCAAACGTAGCGTAGGACGCCCTCCGACCAGGTGGTATGACGATCTGCGAAAAACTGCCGGAAAATGCTGGATGTGGCAAGGTAAAGACAGGGTGCTATGGCGCTTATTAGGGCTATGTCCAGCAGTGAACTAATATAGCATGAAGAAGAAGAAAAGAGTACTCTCTGACTACGTGTCCTAATATCCTAACGTTATTTTCAGGGCATCGAGGATTCCAAAGCATCCTTCCTGCTCTCCATCATCGGTATTACGAACACATTCGGGCGTATCGCATGCGGTTTCGTCGCAGACTTCCCCTGGATGGACTCATTGCTGCTCAATAATGTGTGCCTCATCATTGCTACTGTGAGTTTTTTCTATACCTATCTAAGCACACATCACATGAAAGCCCTTTATTGGGCTTCTTCATTTACATACCAAACTGCTGCCGCCATCTTGGACTCTAAACAGACAGGCTGCAGATGACATCAAGTGCTTTGCGGCTGCAAAGTTGCATTTCAAATGCAGTATAAATGCGGACGCCACGACTGAAATGAAACTTTATGCCATTAGTTGTTGGAACTGCATGCCAACTGTGCTCTGACTGCCAAGGACTGCTACCGAGCAGTCCTTGGCAGCAACCTTGGTTGGCAGTTTCAGTGCATTCGTGTTAACAGCATTGATGGTCGATGGGGTGAAAAGGTTCTTCTGTGGAGACCACTGGCATACGCAGAGTAGGATGCCCACCTGCTTGCTGGACCGAATGATCTAAGGCAAATTGCTGGCAGCAGCTGGATGAGGATGGCCGGAGTGCGAAAAATCAAAATACTCCGATAGTAAATAACATATTAAATTTTGTTTCTTCATTGAATTCTAAACGTCAGTTTGAGTCCGATTTTTCTGGCGCCTTTTTTTACCACGTGACTAAAATGGCTTTTAGACAGGTCACTTTATGAAAAGTACTCGTCGTAGAGAAAAGAAATTAGCTTGTTTGTCTTTTAACACGACCTCTCTCATTATATTTCAAAAATATTGTGCAAGTTCTCCATTTCATGTAGACTCATTTATGGAAACATACTGCTTATAGGAACTTTTCTATTGGAAAAACTTCAATATAAAAAAAATTTTTGTATACGTTAGTACTTTGACAACTGTAATTTTCCTTATTTTAATGCGGTCATGTCACCATTTTACCGCAGCTGTTCAAGTAGAACATGTCTTTTTGGATATATATTATGAGGCTTTAGTTACACGCTGCATATTCTTTTTCTTTTTAGCTTTAATTAATGGATGCTGAAGAAATGAACGGTTTCACATTTTGAGTTATCAAACAAATTAATTATAAAAATAAAAATGTTTACTTAATGTACGTCAAAGTTATCCACAATTCTATAACAGTGGCTTAATTTAAATTACAGAATTTTCAACTTGAAATTATTACTCGTGAATGTGTTGTTACTGCGTTATTATTACAATAATAGCATTGTAATTTGTTCACAGATATCAACTGCCTCGATGCCTTTCTGTTCCTCATACGCAGCCTATGTAGCTGTCGCTATAGCCTTCGGAATCGCTGTTTGTAAGTTTACTCAGAAATATTTATAAGAAACGTTGTCGAGCATGGGCCTATTTATAGAACGAACTTTAAATCATGGAATAGTATCATATTCATAATTCTATGTAAATTGCAAAATTGATTAGTCCACAAATTAACAAGTAGAAACTCGTCTACGTACATCGAACAGTTTTATTTAACAGTTTAATTTTAGTCTCATGAAACGACCGATCTGTAAACGAAAGAGAGAAGGAACCATCACTCGAGTGAACGTTCATCCGAGTGAAGCGGCGTTTGGTATTCACTGACTTGTAAGATACAGAATTACTAGTTTAAAGACTCCAAGCTTGCTGTAATTTCATTACTTTAATATATGCAATGAATATTTTAGATTATGAGTCTCACATTTCTAATTCAATCTCCCTTCCCGCAGCCGGCTACATTTCCTTGACATCCATAATCCTGGTGGACCTCCTCGGTCTGGATAAACTGACCAACGCCTTTGGGCTGCTCATCCTGTTCCGTGGCGCCGCCGCTCTAGTGGGCTCGCCCTTGGCCGGCGCCGTATTTGACGCGACCAAGAAATACGACGCGTCATTCTATATGGCGGGCGCTTTCTTCTTGGCCTCGACGCTCACGTCTTTTGCTGCACCGTGCTTCCGCAGGTGAGTCCTATGCTGCTAGGAGCGTACTTCTAGGAATAAAATGCAAGAGCTGGTCGCTCGCCCTTAGCCGGCGACGTTTGACGCGACCGAGAAATACGACACGCCGTTCAACATGGCGGGCGCTCTCTTTTTGGCTTCGATAGCACGAAGAAAGCGTCCGCCAGGTGAGGCGATCGTTACTAGGCAACCTGTTTTGAGGAATAAATATTTTTTCAGTTTGTACAATAAACGGTTATATATTAAGAAAGAAAGAAAACATTTATTGCAACAACAGTTACACACAAATAAATTAAAGTACAAAGACAAATAAAGTATTGACCGTGAAAATAACTAAAAAAACACATTACAAACTTTGTCGCGGTGTGTCTCTGCTGCTGCAAATGGCAACTGACTCAGCATAGTGCTGGGTCAGTTGTCATTTGCTCATTTGCAGTTGTACTTCTTCTTCTTCAGGCTATATTATGTAATCTACATATATTACTTATTTTATTGTATTTTCAACGTGGCACTCATGTTGAAAATAGATTCAAACATTGCTTATGCCATGTATGTTACTGACAACCCTACGTCCTACGGACTAATCTGACCAGCACCTCATTATTTTAGGAAAGAAGAGGAGATCCAACCCCCGATAGACATCCTGACCCCCATCGACGAGGACTTAGAAGAGGGGGATGAAGAAGACCCAGACGATACCCCTATCACCATGGGAGCGCACATCCAGTCACGGCAAGGACCCACGATTACTCACACTGCCGCCTCGCCCTCAGACCCGCCATCGCCTAACGAAGTCTCGCAGAGGGAAAGTGTGCTCTAAAACAATGCGCTAAGGTTGGTTCTTAAAATGTAGGTTTTACGCCATTTTGTGACTGTGACATGTTAAGTGAAGAGCCACGTCAACTTCGCCTCACCCTCAACCAACAAAATCTCGCGGAGGGAATGTGCGCTCTAAAGTCGAGTGCCAACCATGGTTTTAGTTTGTAAGTTTTCTTTTTGTAACTGTGACGTGTTAAGTGAAGATGGAACTGTCTTGTCGAGGGCCTCGCCCTCATCTAACAAAGGCTCGCGGAGAGAAAGTGTGCTCTAACATCAGTAAGCAAGGAATTATTTGGAACTGTGACGGTTATTTGATTTTGACGGAAAAATCGGGCCAGACGAAATCTCGGGTAGGGAAAGTGACCTCTGGAGGCAAGAATGGTCTACGATTGTAGTTGTGCGCGTTATACGCTGTTTTGTGACCGCGAGAATCACAATATTATTGGAGAGAGATTGTTGTGCTTTAAAATCAAAGGGATAAGTTATAAAATCCTTAGGAGAGAGCGGAGTGTTGTGGCTAAGGTTGGAATGACAATGGGCCACATCTGTGGGTTTAAATTGAACTATCCATGTTTCGCATGAAGCTTTGAGGTTCTTGTGCAAATTTGTGCAGATGTGCAGATGTTGCCTACACTTTAATTTCCCTAAATAAAGTTTTTGTGAAAATACTGCCCACGCGTTTGACCCAATTCAATTACCCATTCAAACTTAGCCTCAACCTTACTGACTTTTGTGGACTTGACTGTCTGATGCACGGACGGAAGATTTATGAAATCTATGAAATTGGATTTTGGTCTGAAAATCATTATGCTCTTAGTATTAATATAATTACTGAATTATATGTTGACCTCAACGATCAGCTGAGTTGTTCAAAAACTGGAATTGACTTGGAAGCAATAAGCAGTACTCGCTTTGCGCCATAAACCTTTTACGTTTCAAAACGTGCCATAAATAAGTTCGACTGCCAGAACACCATAGATGTATAACTACTGTACTCTGCTTACGTACTCAGAAATATTACTTGGTTGAGACTTTGACAGTTCTTGCCTGACAGTATACAGGGTATAACGAAATTCCCACCATCATACCATCACCTAATGCTGGTTAAAGACGTCCCATGATCTTCCACACCTCTCTATCATGAGCTATCTTCTTCCATAAAGCATAAAGGTTGAAATTTATTAAAAATAACACAGAAACTGTGACTTAATGAAAGTTCAACTTTAAGCTAGGTGTCTAGATGTTATCGGAGAAAAAATGGACAAAAAAGCTCCGAACTTAGTCTTCTCAGAGTCTTGATACTTAATTAACAGAGTTTGCATATTATTTTAAAATATAGAATTCATCGAAATATTATTTAAATTTATAATAGCCCTTTTAGCACGCATTCCGATCGTCCTTCCATCTCAGATTTGCCCGAGGCGTGGAACCTATTCAGTGGCAATTTCAGTAAACTCCCGTTCTAAAATGGTGGTGTCGCCAATACAAGTCACTTTTATTTCGTTGAAAACATAGTAATCGCGAAAATAATATCAGCTACATACATTTTGTCGTAGGTTGAAACTTTAGCATGGAAAACTGATATTGTTTTGGCGATTATGAAGTTTTCCCTTTATCATAAGTGGCTCGTGTTGACGGAAAGAGTAAATATGGGAGTTTCTTACACCCTGTATAATAACTGCTTTTTGTGGTAAGAATTTTAATACTCATGGGAACCGTCAGTCTGTATTCTGCTATAGAATAATGCAGAGATTCACTAGCAATTATTAAACAGTACCTACTTAGACTTAGAACCAGGGTTACAGTACTTAGATAACTGTTAGATGTTGCCATAGACCAACAAGGTATTTTTGGTCTATGATGTTGCTTTTGTTGAAACAAAACACAATTTAGTCGTTTTGACAATAAACTATTACACCGCAGATTAATAACACCACTATTACAATTTTGTACAATGAGATATGTGTAATGCAATGTTCTGTATGTTTTTCATAATTTGTAAATATCATAGAATACAGTACGTACAATGCACGTTTATTGTAGATACACCACTCATTTAAGGTAGATTTTTAAAATGATTCTGTACAGTCAGCAAAACTGCTCGCAGGTAAATGTGGTATCTTCATTAATGAGTAGTAATTTGAGCCAATCTTCCCGTCGTGATAGACGGTTTGGCTTAGTAGCAGCAACAGTAAGTTTAACAACTTCCCTGTCCAAGATATAATTAAATTACAATACCCTACGTCCACAGTTAGATAGTTGTATGCCGGAAGATGTAATGAAAATGAGTCAAATGTGACTCATGAACTTATTCCAATATACTCCTCTGAGTCATATACCACTCATGGACAGGGAACTTGTTAAGATGGTATAGGTACCAACGTAATCAAACACCTCATATCTTGCGAGGAATTTAAGGCCCTAATAATAGCGTTTTTAATTGCATCCGAAGAAATATCGCTGATCGTTAAACGAAATTCATGACTTAAATCTAAGCAATATTTTTATTTCAACATTCATTCTGTTTGCTAAATCTACAATGTAAATAAGCCGCTGCCTTCGGGCCGTAGTGTAGTGTAGAAAAGGGCAGTGGGTAAATAAACTCCACTTTGACCATCTTTTCTCAAGTCATGTTGAACCCAATACATGAGCTACCTATAGGTATGATTAGATACCTCGGCGAAAGCCGGTAACTAGATGAGTATTAAATATTACAGCATTTTTATGTCTGTGGTTTACCTACACAATCATTTTGAAATATATAGCAATATTTTAATGGATTGTTCTTTTCGTGGATAAACAATAATATTGACGTATTAAAAGTAGTAAAACCTTTGGTTCGAATCGAATTCGATAAATCGAGTTCGAATTTGCTGTGAATCTCAATTCAAAGTATAGTAGGAAGTATGGTATCTCAGATTTTTCTTTATTTGTTAACAATTCAAAGAATAATTTAGTTGGCCCTTAGTTTTCAGACGTTCGAACCAAAGTTTTTTTATTACTTTTCGTACTGTTTGTTTTAAGCGAATTATTATTTGACCAAAAAAAGAAACAGAATGGGATCTTAAAATGTTGTTATTGACTTCGATGTAATTTTGTAGGGTACTTTGATATAGCTTTGAGTAATTAAGTAGTAACCAATCTTCTCAAACAAGTATCTGCTAGCTGAGTTTCATATTAAAAAGTACGAGGTACAATTTCCAATTATTCAGAGTAAGAACAACTATTTATTGGGCCTTAAATTCTCTTGTAAATCACTTGCCATGCCAGTTAAACTGGATGTGATCGTGGCATAAGTTAACTTTTGTTCAAAAATATCCTAACCCTAACTTTCTGTACTTTAGAAACTCTTCACAATCCACCAATTAAGTAATCACATTATTGAATTAATTCAACAGTCAACCAACGTATACCAAAAGCAGTGCAAATCAAGTTAAACTTAGATAACTGCTTCTTAATAAATCTGTATATACAAATGTATAATAAGTAATGAATCCATTTCAACCATTAAAGAATTTTATGTTGGTTTAATCTGATCTGCATTGCCAAATTAGCATCTTATCGACAAATAATAATAGGTTTAAAAGAGTGCTTATTGGCCTATTTATATTTTTCTCGTAAGTATTCTTTTAAATGATAAAATAATTATGCCTATTTGATATTTCGTTTATATAAAAATCGTTATGCTAGCTTTTTGCAATCAATTAATATTTATACATCTTGTGGGTACAGCTATCATTCCGATGTAAAACCTAACTGCAAAGTAGGTACTTGGGGCTGCAAGTGATGCAAATTACTTCAGCCAGATGTCGCTGCCTTGAAATAATAAAGAGAACATTGTAAAGAGGTTCGAAATTTCGCTCATGCCGGCACTTACCCATTAGCTCAGTTGGGAGAGCGCTGGTACGGTTAGCCAGAGGTCGCGGGTTCGAGTCCCGGGATGGGCGGAATTTTTAGCCTCTAAATAGGTTTTTAAAATTTATACATATTTTTACGTACTTTATTGTCTATCTACCTTTGTAGCGTGGAAGTTTTCGAGCTTTGCTTTTTCTGGCTAGGTTTTTGTATCTAATTTAGTATACAATGTTGTATAATACTAACTGTATCTTCTATGTGGCATAACTTTAAAACCGTATCAGGGAATAACAATAGCGTTCACTTTCTTTAGAATAACGACCTAGATAACGAACTGTACCGAAGGAAAGCTTCTGTATGGCTTTGTAAGTGGATGGTAGTTTAAAGGGAGCTGAATTTGTGAACTATCCAAATACAATTATGTATACATACGTCCTGTCTTACCTAAATATGTATACCTATGGAAGCAACTACCCTGAATGTTTTGTGATTTTTGTGGTCGAAGTGTTTTGTTCTTTTCACTTTTTAACCTGTGAAGTCAGTATAAAACTAAGTGTATAAATAAAAGGTCAAGACACTGTTAATTAAAGAAAGGGACTGGATAACAATTTCCCTTTCGCTCATATAACATTAAAGGCTTGATTGTGTGAGTGAGACGCAAATAGTTATTTAGTTCCTTTCTCAAATTTACTGTGCCGTAAAAATATTTTTCCTTACTAACCACCAATTTGGTACAATACAAATAAGAGAGCACCTGAACTATTTTGTGCCATTGTTAAAGAGAACAATATAATTCCTGTAAATAGTTAACATTAATATTTAATACATTAACATACTAGTGCATATTAGATGTGAGTAACGCAACGCAGTCAATTTAAGTGGGTCATTATTGTACCAAAAAGTATTTTACTTATATAGGGTGACTTCTAAAATGTACAATTCCTAAAACACGTTACAGTTTTTAATATACGATTTGATACTCCTTTGTTCTGCCAATTTGTAATATTTAATCAGGGTAATATTTTGTATGGTTCGTATAATTTTACTGGCGCTTGTAGTAACACTTTTGTCCCTCGTAGGAAAATGTACTTAATGTAATATATAAATATAGTCTTAGAGATAGTGCTCTATAATTAATAGAGCATTACCTATAAGACATCGCCGCTGAATCCGCTAAAAAGCTGTAGGTAATACCCTGAAAACCACAAAATGAAAAATAAAACATAAATTACTATGTTAAAAGCTGGTTGGTTATAAATGGCATACTGTGATTTACGTGTTTCAGGAATAGCACATTTTAGAGGCAACTCAGTATACGATTTATTAGATGAAAATGTGAAATTATAGGGCTCTAAACCTTGCCAATACGTGACCTTTGTATATAAATGCTGATTTCTACATAGTAATATATTTTTGTCGAACGATAGCCTATTTTTGTGTTAAGGATTTGCATAATTTAGTACGTAAGTGATATTTTAACATTTAGATGTGGTATGACTAGTTAGGTTTTATTAGCTAATGGTAATGAATGAGATCATCAAATAAATTAGTTTTTCATTGTATTATATACCTATCTTAATAATTATGTTAGTTTTTGATTACATTGTTCTTAAAATAGATTGTGAATCGTGAGTTATAACCTTTAACGTAGTAAATTAACTGAAGGTACGAAAGTATGTTAAGGAGAAAATATTAAAAAAATAAATACAACATGAAGAATTATGTAAAATGTGTTAGGATTCATCAAAGTTAAGAAGTGATGTTAATTAATGTTGTTATAGCTTTATGTGAAAAACCAAAAGTGTTATTATGTTTTAAGACTTATAAAGTGCAAAGGAGGTTATTTAGTGTATCGTTGACAGCATATCAGCCTTCAGACATACGCCATTACGGGCGACTTTGCAACTAAAGTGTAAGGGTTGATTTGCTGTGAACTGTACCACCGACTTAGTAACAAAACGTGATGGCATTCCAATGATGGTGAATGTTATTTTTATGAAAGATAACTCGGGACAATATGACACCACAATGATCTGATCCTAGCCAATCGGAAATTAACAATAAATAAAATGGAGGTTCCATTAGCCAATAGGAAAAGGCGGTCTTAGCGCCATTTTTATATTTTCCTTGGTTTGTAGGATAAGGTTGTGGCTACGTGCAGTCTTATATAAACTCAACATTTGCATGTGGAAGAAAGATTTATGAAATAAATATATCCCGCGAAGGTGCACAGAAGGGCCGGTCAGGGACGTCCCAGGTGACTATGTCTACAAAAAAATTGGACAATGTGTCAGCGAAGGACAAGATAAAAATACCCGAAACCAGCGTGCGTGCATGCAGCTATTAGTGAATCTTGATGAAGCGAAAGAGGTCTGTCAGAATCGTGGCAAGCGGCAAATTCTGGGGGGGTGAGTCTCTAAAATGCATAGTTGTTCAATTGAGTCATACAAGTCCGGTAATGGTAGTTTCATTCACACTATCGGTAGTCTATTAACCAATCCCATTGCAATAGTGTAACCCGTGCAACTTAACTCAGTGCCTCATGTGGTTCAATCCTCTTCGCGAGAGGATTGAACCTTATTGCTTTGTAGACTACCAAATTGAAGCAAATAACCACCATAGTCGTGCTGATATCATTTAATTGAACAACTATGTGAGTATTAGACTCTAGGGCCTAGTATCTACCTATCTAAAGAGTGTAGAGCCTAACTCAATGTGCATATCTACACTTGAGAAACGGCAGTTTTTTTTGTAACTAAGCGTTTGTTTTGGATGTGTGTGTGGAGAGGATGGAGGAAGAAAGATTGACGAAAGAAATATACATGGCGAATGTGAGTGGAAGGGCTGGTAACGGACGTCCCAGGCGTTGACCTACGTCGACCAAAATAGAGGATGTCTTTGAACGTTGATGAAGCGAAGGTGATCTGTGAGGATCGTGGCAGGTGGCAGTCCCTGGTCTCTGCCTACCCGTCTGGGATACAGGCGTGACATTATGTATGTATGTATGTATGTATGTATGTATGTATGTATGTATGTATGTATGTATGTATGTATGTATGTATGTATGTATGTATGTATGTATGTATGTATGTATGTATGTATGTATGTATGTATGTATGTATGTACGTACGTACGTACGTATGTATGTATGTATGTATGTATGTATGTATGTATGTATGTGTGTGTGTGTGTTTTGGAATGCCGTCGTTCTGTGTTACTAAGTGACGTCATAAACAAAGTGGCGTCTAAAACAGAGTAAAAATGTAAACTGTGATCTAATTAGTTCATTCAACTTATAAAGTCTAATGGAATTTCTCGTTTTTCCACCCAGGGCTCGCTCCCAATGTAGGTAATACGTTTTTGTTATTCAGTATTGGCTCAAAGTATTTTTCAGTCCATAAATCTATATTTTACGTATGTCTGGGGTAAGGGCCAGATTAATTAGTATCTAGGATCGTCTTCCTTCGTTGTTAGTAACTATAACGTGTATCAGGAATTACCTGAATCTCAAGGCAAGAGTAATTAAAGTGTGATAATATGTGGATGAATAGGTCATGGTACTACCAGTTACAGAAGTAATAAGGCTAATGTAGGACCTTGTCACAGTTAAAGTACCTACTACCTTTATATCAAAATCTAGTCTTACGTTTTGACTGTCTATCAGAGGCGGACTAGCAGTATTGGTCGTCTGTAATCTAATATTATAAAAATCTATCCACAGTGTTTTTTATCGAACTTCTCCGAAACGGATTTTTATGCAGGTCTAAGTACAGGTTGGCTAGAATCGGTAGATAAAAACAAACAATCAATAAAGTGTTCTCTCTTTCTATCATACCCTGTGACATGGTAACCAGACAAGAACGTCATAAAGATGGAAAATGACACCAACTGGCGCCATTCGTACTAAGTACGGTGCATGCACCCACAACTTCTGTTTTGGTAGTCAAGCTTTATACAGCTTCACCATCGAAATCACCATTGCTAGATGCCCCCGCCCTTTATTTCCTAAGCCGATATTCTTTGAATTTTCCGAATGTCATCCACAATATTATCTTATTATTTTTGTTAATTCTTATGAGATTTGATTGACTTTTTGCTCGCGAATGAATGTTTAAAAACATAGATAACAGAGAACAGATAATAATAAACATTGTTGGTGTTATTGTTAAGTAGTTATTTTAAAGGTTAACTTTGGCGTATTCTTTATCGATGGATTTCGATTGCAGTGCGCTTCGGAGACAAACATGTTTTCAGAAATATTCTCAAGAATATATTTTCCACTACAATTACTTACATTACTTACCAAGTAATGGTAAAGACTTTGAATAAGGCTTGATAGCTCTTATTAAAGGCCTGCGCAGACGAGAGAATATCCCCCGGGCACTTTTTTGTCCGTCGATATAGATCTTTTATAAATTGTATCGAATAACACACATGAAGGACTAAAAGTACCCCGTACAAAAAGTCTCTCAAGTTACCGAGGACATCAAGATACCGGGCTGGAATAAAGTTCGGTGTTTTCTTTTTAAACGTCTTTTCTTTTTCAACTTCATGTAAATTACAACACAACGTAATCTCAGAATATTTGCTTCCATAGCGTACGCTTCACGCAATTTCCGGGGAACAAATGACCGCACACCGTAGGCGTTGAGTCCGCGACAAGTACTCGGAGGACATTTTTACACGATTCAGGGACCTTGGGGACAAAAGTCCCTCGTCTGCGCAGGCCTTAAATCAGCTTATTAAGGAAAGTCCGCCTCTGCCTACAACTTTAACCACATTTCTGTGGCAGAGAACTAACATCGTACCTATTAAGCTGTGGGTCCTGCGATGCGTGTTATGTGGTTACGTGAGTTAACTTCTGGTCTACAGGGAAAAGTCGAACATAAACCTTGTACGCGAAACATCTTGTTAACATGTGAAGTACCTACATGATTGGGAAGAGCATTTTCCGTATACGATGAGGTAATTCCCCGATTACCCCAGACATACACAGATTGGGAATTCATTAAATGATCAACAAATGTTTGGTAAGAAGAATAAATAGATGAGCAGCAACATGTGGTCAGCAAATAAACGAAATATGGTCAGAAAAAATAATAATCGAGCTGCACAATATTAATTGGGTATTACATAATGATGGAGTCATTGTTTCCTTGCCAATTTTTGTCTCTTCTTGCTTTGCCCTACAGACACAAGAATATTTAAAAAGGGCTTAAAAGGACTGTTTCTAATGGGAACGGACAAAACACATTTTAGGCGCAGCTTAGCAAAAATTGTTAAAATTAACTTGCCATTGACTAGAGCTGAGCGCTCCACAATTCAGGGTTTTTTCTGATAAACTTAGTAATTTTGCCCCTTTCGGCCGCCATGGCAACTAAACTTCGCAACCGGTAGTGAAAAAGGATGTTTTATTCTTTGTCGGCAACTAGTTGCGAATAAAGTTTTTTTTTCTTTATTCGCAACTAGTTGCCAACAAAGAAATCTTTATCCGCCATGGCAACTAAGTTTCTCAACCAGTTGTGAAAAAGAATTTTATATTCTTTCTTGGCAACTAGTTGCTACGGAAGTAATGGGAAGTTTTATTCATTTATTGACAATGTTTGCGGTCAATCTGTATATAAATCTTATTTCTAGAATTACCGGCCAGGGTTATTTTTAAATACACTTATAGATATTTTTTTGTTATATTGTTGTATTTGATGAGGACTACATTACTACATGGTGGCGTAAGAGGAAAATATATTCTTCTACTGCAACTAGCAGTTTTGAAAAATTCCCTGTTGGCAACTAGTTGCGTATAAAGAAAAAAAAATCTTTTTTCGCAACTAGTTGCCGACAAAGAATAAAACATCCTTTTTCACAACCGGCTGCGAAGTTTAGTTGCCATGGCGGCCGAAAGGATTTTGCCGACCACCATTACTTGCTGCTCTAAATACTATCATTGCTGATCAAAATGGTAATTTTTGCTAATCGTTTAAATTATACCCATTGCTATGCGATTTATGTGTCAACTATACGTATAATGTGATCAATGGGAATGTTTGCTGGTTAACCTAAACTTAGACCTAGGTGGGCATGCACTTAACACCATAATTTAAATATCATTCAAGAATTTTATTTAACAGTTAAATGAGTGCAGTCTGCCTTAAGGCTGCCGTTACGTCTCGCATTTCGACTGTAAAACATTTTTCATGATTGTATAAAAGCTTTGCTAGAGAATAAAATTTTAGATATGATTTTTTGATACTTTGTTTTCAATAAAGAAAGTTCGATTATGATTGGTTAATTTAATTGTAAAAAATACACACACTTACAATTTTTTACAATTATTTTATATGTTAAATTGTGCGAGCGTGGTGGAATTAAAGACTTAACAGCAGCCCTTATTCACTTATTCATTTAAATAAGAAGAGAATGTGATATCATTATTTTTCATTTATTCGACATGTTTGCACATACACCGGTAATATCTGCAACGTTTTAAAGTTTTCGCAGAATATCTGCCTTTTCAGGACATTTTTTTGCACGAGTCTAATTAAGTTAGGTATTACCTAAGTCATAATAAGGCATAGAGTTACCTCACGGCCGAAAAGATAATTGTTGAACCCATTATCTCGACAAGAGTTGAAATTTTGACCTGATAAGATTGCCACAATTAACTTTCCTGTAATAGCTTGTAATAATGTTTATTTTAGGCTTTTCCAAATACGGTTAAGTGTGCGTGTATGTATTATTATGTGGCATCCACCGACGACATTTGTAAATAACCGACTTCATTGAATTATAAATGATGACTGAAATATGCTTGTTTTTATTTCAAAGTTCCTAGTAAACGAGGCAGTGAATACAGTGTTACTCCGATGATGCGTGAAACAATTTAAGACGCTTCGCGGTACAAACTAGCGCCACCAATGGATTAAAAATCATAATACGTTTTTTTTTCTAAAATTTTACATCTCAACAACTGTGACGACTATTTTTAGAACCAGTCTACAACCTAGACTCGAAAACGCTCGTCTATAGTGGAAATCTGTTAAAGTCCTACGATGTTGATAGCACAGAGAATATAATGTTGATAGTACGTACTAGCCTAGAACGTTTTCGTGTTAGATGAAAAATAGTGTTTTATAGTATTATAAAATAAGTTATGATTTTCATTCCATTGGTGGAGCTAGTTAGCACACCAAAGCACCTTAAGCCAACTGATATAACGAACAGATGTGCAGTCACCTTAAGACAACTGATATAACGAACAGCTAGGTGTGCGGTCACCTTAAGACAAACGATATAACGAACAGTCAAGCCCATTACACAATGAAAAAAATAAGGTATAAGAGATAAGGAACGAGGAATAAGGAATAGCGGAATCCAGCGATGGCAGCACCGTTAATCAATTCATAATTCAAAAATAAGAAATAAGAATAAAATTTCCGTCACGGTGGGAATTTGTTTCTTATTTCTTATAGCCAGCCAATCGCAGGGAATTCACTCACTTCACAGGGGCACTCGTGCTTCGCGCACACACCAGCTGCAGGTATTCAACCGCTGTGATTGGTTGAATATTGTAGCCTATCGCCTATTGTGTTTTGATTTCTGTGCTATTCCTTGTTCCTTATTCCTTAACTCTTATACCTTATTTTTTTCATTGTGTAATGGTCTTTAGATGCGCGGTTACCTTAAGCCAACTGATATTACGTACGGTTAAGTGTGCGGTCACTTTAAGCTAACTGATATTACGTACGGTTAGGTGTGCGGTCACCTTTTTTTTTTTTTCACCCAGGAGAAACCCCAATTACGGGTACCACCGGCTCGGGGGAGCACAGTGGTTATGTCGGACTCCCCGCCCTGAAAAGGGCGGTATACCGACTAAAACTCCTGGGGTGTTCCTCCGCACCGCAAAGGACGGGGCCACGGGGACGCTTGCGCACACTTCCGCGACCCCGTCTGCGGGCGCCCTTTCGGGCACTCCTTCGGCGGCGTCCCTACCCCGCCCGCAGGAACAGGGCGAAGGAACGCCGCATCTCTTCGTTGGAGCAAATAGGGGCCAAGTGCGTATGATCTTGGCCCCCATACGCCCCAACGCGCCGCCCCCTCCATCCCATCGCAACCCGGTCGATGAGACGGGGAGGGCGGCGCACCTCCTCGTCGAGGCGCGTGGGGGCCAAGGCATCACGGTCCCCACACGCGAGGCCCGTCGCGTCGCCCACCCGCGCCTCTCTGAAAGCAGAGAAGGCGGTGAGCGACCGCGCGGGCCCCCTCCGTGCCAGAAGGCACCCTCGGAACACGCAAGGGCGCCTTCCGGCCCGCCGTGATGGACGCGGAGAGTCCCCCGACCCTCCGCGTCCCGGCGGCCACTCTGGTCCGACTGGTACGAGGCGCGCGCGCTTCCGCGCAGCGGCGCCCCCCCCAGTCGGTCCTTCATTCGGTTGGTCGCCTGGGTCCCGCTCCACAAAGTGAAACAGGGCCCACGCGACCCCTCCCGCCAGATTTTTCGCCGCTGGCCAGCAAGATCCCATAAAGAGAAGTTACTGACCAGCGCCCAGGGTGCACCAGCCCTTGCCACTTACCCTTCCCACTGGTTCAAGATGAATCAGTAGGAACGGAAGCGGAAGGGCACACGGGAAGGTAATCTGGCATCGCACCCCAGGTGTGCGGTCACCTTAAGCCAACTGATATAACGAACGGTTAGGTTTGCGGTCACCTTAAGCCAACTGATATTACGTACGGTTAGGTGTGCGGCCAACTTAAGCCAACTGATATTACGTACGGTCAAGTGTGCGGTCACCTTTTTTTTTTGTTACCCAGGAGAAACCCCAATTACGGGTACCACCGGCTCGGGGGAGCACAGTGGTTATGTCGGACTCCCCGCCCTGAAAAGGGCGGTATACCGACAAAAACTCCTGGGGTGTTCCTCCGCACCGCAAAGGACGGGGCCACGGGGACGCTTACGCACACTACCTTAAGCCAACTGATATATAACGAACGGTTAGGTATGCGGTCAGGCCTCCGTCACTCCATGTACCTGCGTGCGCGCTACAATTACCCACCGCCCGGGCGAGCGGTCTCGGGGGCCGCCGGCGACCCAGTTCAGTGCGGTTGTCGCAAGCGGAGCGCACGCACGTTGTTAAATTTCTCATTAAATTTGAATACCTAAAATTTTAATTCCATTTGTTCGTGCGCGTACCTACAATGCAGTCTATGGATTTGCACCCATCTACAGCACATAAGTGGTAGCTTATGTGCTGTAGATGGGTGCAAATCCAGTAAAAGAAGAGATAAACACCTAACATTTTTCCATTTACCTGTCAATGACGAAAGGTAAGTGATAAATTATTATTATTTTTAATAAGTAGGTATACTTACTAAGCCTTAGCTTGCCTTTCAGACAGAGGTTTACAAATTTTTGTTACATAGAAACGTTATACCTATCTTAAACACTATTTTAAAATTTAAAAAGCTATTTTTATTACAATAAAATTGTGATAGTATTAATATTTGACAGACAGTCGCGCAAATACCTACAGTCTATTTATTCTTACTTGTCCAATTTAGTAAACAAGATTCTAACCTTAAAATTGAGATTTGATGCCTAAACTAGACATTTTATCGCAAATTCATGAACTATGTTTATAAAATTGGCAGCGTGTTATTTAAAAGAGTGTTCCAAGTTACTTCATTTATGGAAATGTGGCAGTTTTGGACTAAAAACTTACAGTTTACGGGTAGAATCTTGTTTACTAAATTAGACAAGTAAGAATAAATAGACTGTACCTACGAAACTTCCAACACAAATCGCGCGGCGCGGCGCGGCGACTTGTTTCAACTTGTCGTGTTGTTAACGTAACGTAACGTTAACGCAAACAAATACCTACAGTACGGGTGATTCGATTTTATGCGATTTGTAAAAATATACAACGTGTTAATGAATAAGCGCAAAACCTCAGACACCCCAACTTATTTTTATTGTAAAACAATTTTGTAAATTATTAAATTTAATTTTCTCGGATTATTTACGAAGATATAAGCCTTTTTAGGGTTCCGTACCGAAAAGGTAAAAAAAACGGGACCCTATTCATATGATTTCGCTGTCCGTCTGTCTGTCACCAGGCTGTATCTCATGAATCGTGATAGCTAGAGAGCTGAATTTTTCACAGATTATATATTTCTGTTGCCGCTATAATAACAAATACTAAAATCTAAATAAAACAAATATATAAGGGATGCTCCCATAAAACAAATATGATTTTTTTACTCTATTATTGTTGTTGTCGGATAACCGTGATAGCTAGTCGAAATTTTCACAGTTTATATATTTCTATTGCTGTTATAACAGTAAATACTAAAACCTTAATAAAACTAATATTCAAGGGGGGCTCCCACACAAGAAACGTGTTTTTTTGCACTATTCGTTTAAAGACAGATATCGATACAGAGTAAACTAAAAAAAGACCTATCCTATTTTATAATTCTTATTTTTTTTCAGGCGTAAAACATGGGCTGAATTGATTGGCAGGCCGGATTTAGTAAGACCAGATACCAAGCCAAAAAGTCATATTGTGTGTTGTCTTCATTTTGAAAAGTCAGTTGTTATTCATAAACCATATTTACGATCAGACGCTTTGCCTACAAAACTGCTGCCATCTCTTCCAACTACTTCAAGTGCCAGTGCTGAACCAAAATCTAAGGAAATATCGACACAAACCGAATATTCGAATGCCAATATACTATCAGCCGTTACCATCAAAGGCACAGATACAAACTCTGAGTCGGTACAGACGTCTCCTAATAGTCAAACTGCACAAACTCAGACGTCAACTGCACTTTCATCTAATACACCAAGGAAAAGAAGACTTAGTAAAGATTGTGTCGGAACTAAAAAGAAGAAAACTTCAGAATGATTTGGACAAAATAAAGCAAGAAGTTCAATCAAAAGAGTTACAATCTTTCCAAACCGAAGATGAGGTCACAAAAAGATTTTGTAAGCTCATTCAGTGGCAGAGCAATTTAAAAAAAAAGCGCAAAGGCAACAGGTATGATCCCGAATTTAAGTTGTTTGCCTTAAATTTTTATTTTTCTAGTCCGCAGACGTATCGGAGTATGAAGACATTTTTAGGGCTTCATAGTGAAAGTACCCTTGAAAGATTTAAAATGGTTATTCCACCTAAATTCGATGATCGCACGTTAGAGTTATTATCATCTAAATTAAAATCTATGCAATCAAAAGCTAAGTACTGCACTCTGTCCTTAGATGAAATGGTTCTGAAGAGACATTTACATTACGACACCAGAAGAGACGAAATAGTTGGTCTTCATAATATCAATGGTGAAGTGACGTCGGAAATAGGTTCTCATGCCTGTGTAATAATGCCCAGAGGCATTAATGTGAACTGGAAACAACCTATTGCTTATTCTTTCTTAGGATCTCCAAAACATTACGAGAAATTGGAACAATGGATGAAGTTATTTTGAAACTTTCAAGCATAAGGATAGAAGTTAAAGTTATTGTATCTGATCAGGGATCAAACTTCGATAACTATGCTAAAAAAGTAAAAAAGGTCACAGCTGAGATGCCGTACTTTTTATTTAACGGTAAAAAAATTTACTACATATCGATGTCCCACATTTAATATCAGGAATAACTTACTAACAAATAATTTAATACTCGATGAAAAAAAAATTCTTGGGAACATATAGATACACTTTATTCTACACAACAGGAAAAAAAATTAAAATAGATTCCTAAAATCACGGAAGCTCATATAAAACCGAACAATTTTCAAAAAATGCGAGATAAATACGCCGTTCAGATTTTTTGTAAAGGTGATGATGTTAATAAAACTTTACCAGAGGAAGCAAACGCGACCGCCGAATTCGTGCTAAAAATCAATAATTTATTCGGCGTTTTAAATTTAAGTACTGTCCGATCTACCAATAAATTTCAAAATGTATTCTCACTCCAAAAATACCAACTCAATGTGTTAGAAGACGCCATGGTAATGTTCAAGAATTTGAAGGCTATTCATTCAACGAAAGGTGTTAATAACACAAATAAAATCAGGACATTTAAAAATATACAAATCACAATTCAATCCATAATCATGTTATGCAAGGATTTAAAGAAAGAAGACATTCATTTTGTGTTTACGAGACGCCTAAATCAAGATTGCCTAGAAGATTTTTTTGGCACCGTCCGTCAACAAGGTGGTAATTGTCGAGACCCTACACCGATACAGTTCATGAGGGCATTCTCAAAATTATTCCTTTGCAATATGCTGAAGAACTCACGTTCTACTAACTGTGAAGAAGACATCTGCGAGTTGATGCAGAAAAACGATGGATTTTTGAGACCACAGAGACAAGCAGATATCTCGCACAGCAATATACCTTCGCTTTTGAATTTAAGTGGTAAAAATGATTACCGCTTCGACTTGCCAACTGAAAACGCCTTAACATATATATCGGGTTATTTACTTTTTAAATGTAGCCAGGACAAGTATGCACTTGTCCTGGCTTAGTTGCTGAGTTACAGAACATTCCCGATTTGAATGAATCTACGAATAGATTGTTTATACATTTCAAAGCATTCAACAAAACATCTTCTTTTTACGGAAAGTTAAAAGTGCCCACCGCTGCGTTTCATAATTATGTAAGAGAACTGGAGACTATGTTTATTAATAATTTTGAAAAAAATATGAAACAAAGGCGGGGTAGTATTCTTTACGAGATTTTATATGACATACATTTTGTTTCTCCCTGTCCTTGTTTTCCAAAATAACATCTTATAAAACTTTTTATTAGATTTAGGATTTTCTCTACTCTAAAATTTAATAATAGAGAATTTAGAAAGGGTAAGAAATTTATAAAAAAATATATTAAAATAAAACACATGTAACTTTAAAGTTTTTTATTTTATTTTACCTATACACTGACTTCAATAATTATGTTTTATCTAGATGTATTGCACAGTCAGCGTTAATTTATAAAACTGCGTGGCCAGTATAAGTCAGAACCTATTCATAGTTCTCATCATCGACATCGACACAAAAATTTATGTAAATTTAATTTTATCGAAGAGGCAGCCCTGCGATTGCTACGGGATCGCGCGGTGCGAAGCAATCACAACTATACGCTTGAGCGTTTAGGCACATTTTAGCATGCAGTGGTTGCTGACGCGACGGAGTAGGCTATTATAGCAATTGGAAATTTTCTACTAAGTGAAGTATCTGTTACGTAGTAACTCTTTAGTAATCTGTGATGCGGTCACCTTAAGCCAACTGAAATTACGTACGGTTAAGTGTGCGGTCACCTTAAGCCAACTGATATTACGAACAGGTGTGCGGTCACCTTTCATCGACTGATATTACGAATGGCCCCAAATTGTTCTGTTTGGATAACAGATAAAGTGCGACCGACGCACGGTCACTGGTCGGTTTGTTTACAAATGCGGTGACGCCTTGTTATGCCCGCATTATATTCAGTGTCAAGGCAGCTACGACATAAGTTTTATTGCTTTCGAGACAAGTGCGCGTATTGTAATGAAAAGGTTTTATTCAAAGTAACGCAGAAACTGCGGCTTAATGAACGCGATTCAGGCCAGCTTAATTATATCTTCAGGGATTTTATTATAGAAGCGTATACAATGCCCCATGAAAGGATGTATTAGGTACTCTTTGCCAGCCTAAATAGTGGGAGCAAAAGTTTGTTCATTTCTAGTATTAACATTGTGTTGGCTATCCAAAGTTTTACAGTTACTGCTATTTTTTCTGACGTACAACAACGAGCGGCATTCACAAATTAGAAAGGGTAGCATCTCCGGCGCTAGCTGATAGTACGATACGTTCTGAAGACTTGTTTTTTAATTGGCTGAATGCGTTAATAGCCGTATGCGCGAGGTGTAAAACTTAAAAAAAAAAACAAAGCTATTCACAAACAGCCTAGCGCAAGTAGGAACTTTGAAATTTTTGTTCGCATTTAGCCCCGTTTTAATGGCGGACCGTAGATAGAGTAGAACTATTACTCCCTCTACGGGCGGACATATTTTTGTCTCACTCTTTAATACTACTTACTCTTTCTTTGCTGTCAATGTCAAACTGAAAACACAACAAATATGGCTGAACGCGGCACATATTAGAATGTTTTCTAGTTATTTTAAGTGTTTTAAGTTTTTTCAATATCTAGCTGTGTGTATCTTGTTGTACAGTGTTTGGTGATTTTCTTTAAATAATGGCACTGATCGGATGGTGTCGAACTTGTGCCATTTGTAAAATAAGATGCAGCCGGTCAAAGGGTACCAAAAGAAAGTTTATGAGTAAATTTCCTAGGGATGAAGACCGGTAAGTATTTCTGGCTACAGTTTTTGTCATCTTGCACAAGAGCAAGATCATAAATTATGTTATATAACGTAAATAATACCTATACTATGAGAAAAATATTGAGTTGTTTCAATGTCATAGTGATGTGCCATACACATGTTCAATATCGATAAAAAATAGCTGATGAGTACCTTGGTCAGAATTACTACTCAGTGTACGACGGGTGAATTGCTATAAGCCATAACAATGTTTCAACGATGCACAATTAGTGGCTGCATTGAATGTGTTTTTTTTTTAGATGCAGACAATGGGTGAAAATTGTGGAAGATCTTGCGTATATCCCCATTGAAAAACTCCACCAACATAAATATGTATGTGGAGATCATTTCAGGCCGAAAGATTTTAACAAAAAAGGAAGCCGATTAAAGAAATGGTGAGGTGTGTTATAAATTTACAATGTAACACTACATTTCATGAACAATTTATTATTTAATAAAAAAACAAAATACGCCTTGCTTTACGTCGAACATTTGAATGTATTTTGCTCCGTTATTTAGAACGCAATATTATTATTACGTCTTAATACATAAATTACATTACTTAGATAAACATTTTTTTACAGGGCTGTACCTTCTCTACTTATAAATGCGCCTCCTGTTCCTGATTACTTACTAGCTGAGTTTCCTTACCACGTAGCCACGTCGCATCACTTGAAACTGGTTAGTGATTGGAATTTCTAAAATGTTTTTTTGTACTAATTTTAACTCAAAATCTTTTTTTATAAAAATGTATTTATACAATTTTTATTTTTAATGCACTAACCCGTGCTAAGGACAATTTTAAAAACCTATTTAGAGGCTAAAAATTCCACCTATGCCGGGATTCGAACCCGCGACCTCTGGCTATCCGTGCCAGCGCTCTATCCAACTGAGCCAATGGGCGACTCACCGGCATCTATTCTCTGTATTACGTACAGGCAGCGACATCTGGCTGAAGTAAATTGCATCACTTACAGACCCGACTACCTACTTTGCAGAGTGCTTAGTGCGAGTTTTTTAACTACTCGATCGCGTTAACGTTAACTCGTATTTCTATGGCATCGAGGAAGCGCGACCTAGCGACAAGTATGGAAATTAAAATTGCTGAGTGCGAGTTGTAATGGTTTACGTTGAGAAGTGAACACGTTTACCAGCCAAAACACGAATAAACGCGAGTGCGAGTTGTACTGTGACAGCGTTTTACCAGTTCGAACGGATAACTTACTCATACTCACTACTCAATGCTCGATTAACGCGGTAGTAAAGTAATTCGATTGGATCTGTCAAACTCGCACTAAGCACTCAGTTAGGTTTTACATCGGAATGATATCGCTGTACCCACATGATTATACTATTTATATTTTTAATGCACTAACCCGTGCTAAAAATAGTATAATCATTTATTAATCTTAGTATTTGATAGTTACCTATTGACTATGTAACTGTATTATGAAGTTAAGTGGTAAACAGGAACAAACTATTCAATTTTCTTCGGACTATTCTTGCAATTGTTTATTTTCAGATTCAGCTATACAAAAACATATTAGTTGTCGAGCTTCACAAAAGAACTCTGGTACGTAGACTTTTCATGTATCGCTGAAGTTTTTTGTAACTAGTGTTTGTTTACTTTGATAAATTACAAAGTGTTATTTATCATTTTCAGCACCTTGTACAGCAGCCAAAATATCAGCAGTTGCTATTGGTTCAGCAGGATTTGACGACAATTATTGTGGCCTGGAATCTCAGAATATCAGAACTATCCCGGTAAGTAGCATAGTTTACAAACATATTAATAATCAATGACGAATCAACTTTTTTTTACGATTTCAGCACCTGAATCCAAACCACCGATTGATGAAGTTCGTTCAGATTGGACACCTCTAAAGAAAACCCAAATAGCTGCTGAAATAAATTCAATAGACCTTGACCACAATTATTGTGATTTGATAATAAATAATAAAATACTAATTTCATTTGTCGTTTTATTAAAAACATTGATTTTTATTAATTTTATTAGGCTGACTGCGAAGCCCCTGGATGATAATTTATCGATATCGATAAATGTAGTAATGTAAGTGGACGTCCCTATTGCACAGACAAGTTATTATGTTGGTAGCACTTATTTTTGTCATTGCATTTTTGCTCTATTGGTTGGTATTGCTAACGGGGCTAAACTCATTACAAAGGCTTATAGGGAGGTCCCGTCTCTTGTTTATATACTCTTTGTTCACAAATGATAGCTTAATGTGCCACGATCTTAACTGCCCTCCTATTACGTAGCAATCCACTCTATCGAGTGAAGCATTTAGACGACTCCTGAGTGTCAAAAAATGTATGCATTTGACAGCCGGAATAGCTTAAAAAAGTAAAAATCAACGTCAACTCAGTGGATGCGTAATAATGCCCCTGGGCCCCGATTCTACTCAACAACATTACAGTTCTCAAGGAGTTCATCGGTAGTCCAATGAGCGATTTTCTGACAGCTCCTAAAAAATAGTTCCAATCTCGCTACTAGATGGCGATGCTGTCTACGTACGTAGTTTTTTTTTAATACCGCTGAGAGACCTTTATTAGTCTGTGTTTGTATATCACTGTCGTCGTCAAAGTTGAAGTTTTGTTATCACTGTCGAAGATTTTATTACAAAACAGACGTCATTAAAACTACTTAATTTTAAGTTTTTAACAGTGCATTTTCATGACTTTTCATAAATTGATGATTTGTTGATTGACTTCTTTGATACAAAAGAAAAAAAAACAAATTACCAACAACCGGTTTTTTTGTAAAAGAAATTACTAGAGTTGGTTAAATTGTTCTGTGGTCTAGACGAAACACAGAGTATATTACTATATGAGACGGAATGACAGAAGTTCACAGATTACAGATATATTGTGAAAAAAAAATCAAGTCAAGTTTTATCAGAGCCATCTGTCGGAGTTTAGAGAACTATTTTTTGTTTTTAATTTGCTCTAGGAAAATCCCTCATTACAAGGTTTTACGCTAGCGGTATTCCACTAAGCACAAATGTTCCATTTAACGACCAATGAACGACATGACAGGTACCGTCGAGCTACATGGAGCCACTTTCGTATGCTCTTACAAAATTACAGTTCCTTGGTAACAGTCTGGCTGTCAAATCCGTATGCTACTCCTTATTTGACGTTTCATTGAGCTATATAACTGCATGACAGCTACCTGACAGCTGCAATATTAGTATCTTTGAACAACAGTAGCTTTTTCGGTATGATTGCTCACTGGCAGTTGTGACGAAGAAGGCTAAAAAGTATTTTTTTAATAAAATTTATACTTCTTCACTCGGTTTATGATAGCGATTATCACAAATAGTCAACAGGGCGAAGCGCAGAGTACAAGAGCGCCGAAATAGACGTCGGTTTCACGCGTTTCGGCAATCGTTCCAACAATCAGAGTTCACAAAAACCTTCCGTGTTTCCAAACATGGGTTGAGGCATTTGGCGGACGAATTAATCCCATTGATACCCCAGGAGCAGAGGCAAGTCGGGATATCCCCTATAATAAAGGTATGTTACATGAGTTCAATATAAATAGTTTGAGGTGGGCGTCTCTTGGATTACTTTTTAGTAAGTTAGGTATAATCTTCCTACGGACAGTCATCGCCGTCTTTTCTTGTGACAGGCTTATATCAGGCCCTAGTAGGGCAGTGTCCTTCACAGTGTCAAGGTATTAGAATAAAAACATAATACTTACTTACCTAGGTACTAGATTTCTGTGGTATGCAAAAGACCTATTTTGTAATTATGTACCTAATTTCGGGACAGATAAGTAAAAAATGTGTAACTTGACACTGAAACATGTGAGTGGCACTGTTAGTTAGTTAGACCTGAGATTTCCGCACTTAGCCTCATAGTTGGGCCATTGTACGTAGCAAGCGCTGAGGTACGTTAACACTTCAGACACTAGAGTTTCCTTACGATGTTTTCCTTCACCGTCGGCGAGTAGTATTGCTAGGTACTATAATTTCACAAATGTACATAACTTAGAAAACAAAGTCATCGGTACATGTCGGGGTTTGAACCCACGAACTCCCAATTGAGAGGCCGGCGTTCTACACCGCTCCGCTACCACCGCCCTGAGTGGCACTGTACCACACATCATTGTATTGTTAAAAAAAATTACCTACTGGAGTAGAGAGAAGTGCATCTCATCAAATCGAAGTTATACAAGCTCAAGCATAAACGTAGAAAAGTTACTAAATAACTTGAATTCACTTTCAATAATTGTTTTCTTATTCTAGACAATTCGAAATTGATGGACTGCGGGGCTTTATTGATGCCATGGCATGCATTCTTCGTGCAGCACTCCGTGAAGAGCGGTTTCTCAATAGAAAGGGGTACCACTCCCCACATGTTGGATTTGTAAGTACCTAAGTATTGGCTAGTTTCCATGTAGCTATATAAAACACAATCCATGTACAGTCTATTTATTCTTACTTGTCCAATTTAGTAAACAAGATTCTACCCGTAAACTGTAACTTTTTAGTCCAAAACTGCCATATTTCCATAAATTAAGTAACTTGGAACACTCTTTTAGATAACACGCTGCCAATTTTATAAACATAGTTCATGAATTTGCGAGAAAATGTCTAGTAAGGTTAGAATCTTGTTTACTAAATTGGACAAGTAAGAATAAATAGACTGTAATGGTATATTGCCTGTTTTCGATTTGAACATTATGTGTATGCATGCTAGGACACCGTACTCTACTCATAATGCCAATCTATGGCAAAGCCACACACTCGGCCTCCACTTACATTTGAGAGAAGACTGAGAAATGGAGTAATTCACAGATTTAGGTAAGGTTTGATAATTATTGTAAAAAGCACATATTTAAAAAAACAAGTTTTATTGGTTACAACCTCACTTAAATATAAAAAAAATAGAAGTAACAATACAAAATTATTTCACATAAGTACCTAAATTGTTCAAAATTAAAAAAAGGAAGTGGCTTTCAATCAAATCAAAAGATTTATTTCAAAGTAACACCAAAACTGCAAATGAGTGTGACCCTGCTCTGACTAGCTACTGTCAGTTTAGAAACCTCTGCACAAATCCCTACTATAATTCTTAAATTTTCAGAATTTGGAAGCTGACGCCGAGAACGTCTTGTGTGCAGAGTGTTGAGCGCAGACGCCGGGACTTATTCGAGGGTGTGGCACTGTAGCAAGTTCTTGTGGAGAGGCTGTGGAGAAAGAAATGTGACTTAAGGTGCAAATCATAGTTTATTATAACAACCAAAAAAGATTCTTCTTAAAATTGTGTTTATAACATGTTTTCTCAGTGTTGTAAATAAATATTTTATTATTCAAAATAATTTTATATTATTATCAATAACTTGGATTCCTGACTTCTAACAATATTTGATTACAAGGCATGAATTTAATGACATTATCTATGTAGCATTATTGCTATGGTACACTTAATTATAGCAATAATGCTATGTATGGTATTGTTTGACAACTATTATTATTATTATACTTTAAAACATAAATAATAAATTTAAGAAAATACATGTACAAAGGCGAGCTTATCTCTGTGAGAGATTTCTTCCAACAAACCTTGGGGATTCGGAGTGGAGATGTGAAACAGGTCTATGCATGTGCACAACATACACTACACACTTACACAGATAACAAAATCCTATCAAGATAAATCTACCCAATAAATATATAAATTATATTAATAAATTCTAATAAGTAAATGAATAAACTACATAAACCATCAAAGAAATATAAATACATACATATACAATAGTAGTAGTAGTAGTAGTAGTAGTATTGGCCTTTTTGCATCTACTTAAAGAGATGATTTATACAGCATCCAGTAGTATCTTCACAGGTGAAGGGACCACTCCGACGATACAATACAATACATAAGTAATAACCTACTAACATAAATACCTAATAAATAACTACATTGCTTCTATATATTGTCGATGTCCCAGTGGCTAACTATGAAAACAGAGGTCATCAGTTCGATTCCCATTGGGGCTCGCTATGTATTTATAGAATTGAGAATTTCGCTAAGTTAAAACTCAACTGTAGTGCTGTCTCTAAGAATTTCTCAGCAAAGTATTTACTGAGTGTATTTCTCAATTCAGGAACCAGCCTTTAGACACATACATGGCCTCAACATAACATAATACTCACTTCTGGATCCCGGACAGGTAAGCATGTATTTATATAAACAAATTTTGTTTATAAATGCAGATTGTTTCGTAGCAATCTTGGCTCTTTGCCTCCACAAGCGTGAGCCTTCCATTGGGAGTGGAAGTCAATGACCCAATCAGTGGAGACCCCTGCCATGCTGAAGATGAAGACGGTTCTCTGAAAGAAGTTATATTTGTGACTATAATACACACATTTTAAAGAAGGATTTCTTTATCCAATGAAGTGATCACACCTAGAACTTATATAAGTTCTAACAGTTAATATTGATGTGATGTATATACATCACATCAATATTAACATAGGATTGTGATATTTAGCTTCGTAAATAAGCATGAAAATTACTACATTGTGGTACTAGTACCCTTTGTCTACATTCATATTGCTTGCAGTGGCTGGATGAGGATGGCGGAGGACTTATGCCTCGCAGTGAACGAGAACGGGCTGGATGATTGATGTCCACAGCAAAGAAACAGTGGCTATGATTATTACATAGATATATAGAAAATTCTTTATTGCACACCAGTAATTTACAGAGATAAATAGTGATACATATTTTCCAGTACCATGCTGCAATCCAACGGGGTGTTATAAGGATAAGGACCACATCAATGTTTCTTTTACACTCACCAAAGCCTGCATACAAAGAAGTCTCGATGACACGACTTTCATTCGTTCGGTATTGGCTTCGTTCCTTACGTTTCATGCCGATTTCGATGCTCAATTAATACACAAACACTTCATTTTCACTTTGTACACTAATGAAAGGTTTGAAGAAGAGTTTAATACCTGAAACTTTATTTTAACCGACGCATGTCACAAATTAGAAATCGTCGTAGGTACGAATTACGATAAGTCTACTTCACACAGACTAAATTTGTCAAACTAATAGTGTTGCCAGTCTGTGCTTACCATTTAGTACGCCGGTATGCTTGAAAAGGTATACGGTTTGGAGTTAAAAGTTATACGATACGATATTTTATATAAATGAAATAATTAATATTACTTACTTCGGAGTTGGAATTATTGTAGCTCGATTGTAAATAAGCTAAGATAATAGTTTATTTTTCTGTCCACAAATTACATTCGTATTCAAAATAACATTGGATAAATAATACAATACAACAGAATGCACTATTTGTGGAAAGACTGGAGCCTAAACTAGATCAAAAGATTTGTATCTTAGGTTTCCAGGCCTCCCGGTCTACAAAAGAACGGTATTATATTCGACGCATCATCAGCATAAGGTGTTAAGTATACAAAAGTTAGTATAAAAAATGACAGATGTTTGCAAAACTTATATAATAAAATGTACGTGTATATAACTGTGTATGCATGTGTGTGTCTGCTCAGCCCTACGACCGAAGTCTTGGATTCGGGTTTCAACCACTGAGCAGAGGGTGTGTGAAAAGGTAGGATGAGTGTATATTTGTGCATTATGGCAGTGATGTGTGTTAAAAGTTTGTACTAGGAAGTCTAACGGAAGGTGAGAAGTAAAATGAGCTATTATCACATCAATTTCAAAAATGTTCGATCATAAGAAAGAGTGTTTAAGTATGCTGTTAATTTATGTTTCAGTTCATATTTGGTAAGATCAAATATATTTAATCAAATATTTCGCCCAAACTTCGGTCAAGTGCGTGTCGGGCCACGCGCATCATAGGATTCCGTAGAACTACTTGCGCCTCCTTATTACACATCTTAAAAGTTTATTTAAATTTCAATAGAATTAGTACGAAATCTTCCTTTTTTTACGTTTGTAGACTATATTATAGACTAGTTACTAGTTTGTAGACTTACTCGTTATCTTGTAAAGCCTATGTAGTATATTCCGGTTACTTTAGGACCGTACACACCATACATTTTGAACCTACATGAAATGCTGAAATATCTAATTTACACAGTGTGGAATTGGCCGTCGCTTTTATCGCTGAGAGCTATCTCTTCCAGACAGCCTTAAGATGAATAGGATTAAAAAATAAGGAGAGTAGGTAGACTCTGCTGCGTATTTTGTACAGAAGTCGGATTTTATTTTAATATTTTGTATAGAATCAGGCGTTACTTTGCGGAAATCCATAATAGTGTCTTCCAACTTTTTTCCCACTTTTTCTTGAAAGTGGGAGGGAGGGCGGTGCATTAGCTAACCGCATGGTGCTTGTGGGATTTTTGGCGGAATTCAGCAAAGTAATTTTAACTTTTTAATGCTTTTAATATTTTTTTTTTTTTAAACAGACAATGTGGCTTTAATAACTATTGCATGTAGTATATTTTTTACTAAGGGAATAATAACCACGACAGTAAATTGTGTATTTTGACTTATATTCTGGTTTAATAAGTGCAACGGTACCTTACACTTATAGGTGTTATTGGTCTATTCTACATCTGGCTCTTGATTTTTCTTGGGTTTGCTACCCTAGGAAACTACATATTTCAACTTAAATTCCGGATTTCTAGGTTCAACGTCGTAACAATGTCGAACAGACACAGAGAATGTCAATGAATACTGAATGAAAGTATTTGATGAACAAAGTGTTTCTTACATCAAAACATAACTTAATTTTATTGCCTTAAAATTTGAAGTTCTCAATTTCCATCTCAGAGTCTTCATTAGAACATTACCAGATTACCCTGGGACAAATTTTACGCTATATTTTCTGAAACATAATAAGCATTATTACTAATGGATGGGCCTCATTACGCCTTTTCTTCATATCGGAAAGTCTTCATTAGATCTTCACCAAATTAAAATGAAACTAATGGGATGATATACCCAGTCGAACAAAATAAAATTTATCCAAATCGGTTAATATTTGTCGAGGATATGCGAAAAAATAGTAAAAAAAAAAGGAATATATGCATCGAACTGATAACCTCCTCCTTTTTTGAAGTCGGTTAAAAATACTTTATTTTATTTATTTAGAACTAAACACGACTTGTGCTATGCTTACTGTATGTCGTATGTTAGATATTGATATTAATGAAAAAGTCTTGCTTGAAACGTTGCGTTAGATACTTTCGGAAACAAACCATTTTTTTGTCTAAAAATATTCGAAAATGGAGTAGTTTGTACCTAAAGCTACAGTGAGGGCGGTCGCACAAAAAAGTTACTGGCGAAAGCCAAATAGTACGGTTTTTGTATTAAAATTTACAATCTGGCAACATACTTAACAATTGATGGTCAAGTGATACTGTACAGATTAGTTTGCTTGTTTTTTACGCTTGGATTTGGATAACTTCACAAACAGCCATTTCTAACAAATGAATACAATTTTTATAGCTTTGTTGTGATTAAAACCCTCTAAAGATTGCGAAGTTATAAAAAACTGAAATATAAGTAATTTATTGCAGATACAATCCTTACAAGCAACGTTTTTGTGCTGCGAATATTAAGGTAGAATTTCCAGTTCACAAAGTGGCAATACCGGTTGACCGACCGAGTAGCACAATGAAACTGCATGAGTATGACAAGAGCATGACAAGGTTCATACAGCGACAGAGCCAGAGTAATGCATGAAAAAGGTAGTGGAATACGGTTGTTGTAATGTCATGCGTTGGCATTACTCTTGTCATGCCATTGCTCGAACATTGTTTGTCATTTAAGAGAATCGACGCGGCCCCGATTCTACTCAACAACATTACAGTTCTCAAGGAGTTCATCGGTAGTCCAATTACAAGGTTTTACGCTAGCGGTATTCCACTAAGCACAAATGTTCCATTTAACGACCAATGAACGACATGACAGGTACCGTAGAGCTACATGGAGCCACTTTCGTATGCTCTTACAAAATTACAGTTCCTTGGTAACAGTCTGGCTGTCAAATCCGTATGCTACTCCTTATTTGACGTTTCATTGAGCTATATAACTGCATGACAGCTACCTGACAGCTGCAATATTAGTATCTTTGAACAACAGTAGCTTTTTCGGTATGATTGCTCACTGGCAGTTGTGACGAAGAAGGCTAAAAAGTATTTTTTTAATAAAATTTATACTTCTTCACTCGGTTTATGATAGCGATTATCACAAATAGTCAACAGGGCGAAGCGCAGAGTATAAGAGCGCCGAAATAGACGTCGGTTTCACGCGTTTCGGCAATCGTTCCAACAATCAGAGTTCACAAAAACCTTCCGTGTTTCCAAACATGGGTTGAGGCATTTGGCGGACGAATTAATCCCATTGATACCCCAGGAGCAGAGGCAAGTCGGGATATCCCCTATAATAAAGGTATGTTACATGAGTTCAATATAAATAGTTTGAGGTGGTCGTCTCTTGGATTACTTTTTAGTAAGTTAGGTATAATCTTTCTTCTACGGACATTCATCGCCGTCTTTTCTTGTGACAGGCTTATATCAGGCCCTTAGGGCAGTGTCCTTCACAGTGTCAAGGTATTAGAATAAAAACATAATACTTACTTACCTACTAGATTTCTGTGGTATGCAAAAGACCTATTTTGTAATTATGTACCTAATGTCGGGACAGATAAGTAAAAAATGTGTAACTTGACACTGAAACATGTGAGTGGCACTGTTAGTTAGACCTGAGATTTCCGCACTTAGCCTCATAGTTGGGCCATTGTACGTAGCAAGCGCTGAGGTACGTTAACACTTCAGACACTAGAGTTTCCTTACGATGTTTTCCTTCACCGTCGGCGAGTAGTATTGCTAGGTACTATAATTTCACAAATGTACATAACTTAGAAGACAAAGTCATTGGTACATGCCGGGGTTTGAACCCACGAACTCCCGATTGAGAGGCCGGCGTTCTACACCTCACCGCTACCACCGCCCTGAGTGGCACTGTACCACACATCATTGTATTGTTAAAAAAAATTACCTACTGGAGTAGAGAGAAGTGCATCTCATCAAATCGAAGTTATACAAGCTCAAGCATAAACGTAGAAAAGTTACTAAATAACTTGAATTCACTTTCAATTATAGTTTTCTTATTCTAGACAATTCGAAATTGATGGACTGCGGGGCTTTATTGATGCCATGGCATGCATCCTTTGTGCAGCACTCCGTGAAGAGCGGTTTCTCAATAGAAAGGGGTACCACTCCCCACATGTTGGATTTGTAAGTACCTAAGTATTGGCTAGTTTCCATGTAGCTATATAAAACACAATCCATGTACAGTCTATTTATTCTTACTTTTCCAATTTAGTAAACAAGATTCTACCCGTAAACTGTAACTTTTTAGTCCAAATCTGCCATATTTCCATAAATTAAGTAACTTGGAACACTCTTTTAGATAACACGCTGCCAATGTTATAAACATAGTTCATGAATTTGCGAGAAAATGTCTAGTAAGGTTAGAATCTTGTTTACTAAATTGGACAAGTAAGAATAAATAGACTGTAATGGTATATTGCCTGTTTTAGATTTGAACATTATGTGTATGCATGCCAGGACACCGTACTCTACTCATAATGCCAATCTATGGCAAAGCCACCCACTCGGCCTCCACTTACATTTGAGAGAAGACTGAGAAGTGGAGTAATTCACAGATTTAGGTAAGGTTTGATAATTATTGTAAAAAGCACATATTTAAAAAACAAGTTTTATTGGTTACAACCTCACTCAAATATAAAAAAAATAGAAGTAACAATACAAAATTATTTCACATAAGTACCTAAATTGTTCAAAATTAAAAAAAGGAAGTGGCTTTCAATCAAATCAAAAGATTTATTTCAAAGTAACACCAAAACTGCAAATGAGTGTGACCCTGCTCTGCTCTCTAGCTACTGTCAGTTTCGAAACCTCTGAACAAATCCCTACTAGAATTCTTCAATTTTCAGAATTTGGAAGCTGACGCCGAGAACGTCTTGTGTGCAGAGTGTTGAGCGCAGACGCCGGGACTTATTTGAGGGTGTGGCACTGTAGCAAGTTCTTGTGGAGAGGCTGTGGAGAAAGAAATGTGACTTAAGGTGCAAATCATAGTTTATTATAACAACCAAAAAAGATTCTTCTTAAAATTGTGTTTATCACATGTTTTCTCAGTGTTGTAAATAAATATTTTATTATTCAAATTTTATATTATTATCAATAACTTGGATTCCTGACTTCTAACAATATTTGATTACAAGGCATGAATTTAATGACATTATCTATGTAGCATTATTGCTATGGTACACATAATTATAGCAATAATGCTATGTATGGTATTGTTTGACAACTATTATTATTATTATACTTTAAAACATAAATAATAAAATTAAGAAAATACATGTACAAAGGCGAGTTTATCTCTGTGAGAGATTTCTTCCAACAAACCTTGGGGATTCGGAGTGGAGATGTGAAACAGGTCTATGCATGTGCACAACATACACTACACACTTACACAGATAACAAAATCCTATCAAGATAAATATCTACCCAATAAATATATAAATTATATTAATAAATTCTAATAAGTAAATGAATAAACTACATAAACCATCAAAGAAATATAAATACATACATATACAATACATAAGTAATAACCTACTAACATAAATACCTAATAAATAACTACATAGCTTCTATATATTGTCGATGTCCCAGTGGCTAACTATGAAAACAGAGGTCATCAGTTCGATTCCCATTGGGGCTCGCTATGTATTTATAGAATTGAGAATTTCGCTAAGTTAAAACTCAACTGTAGTGCTGTCTCTAAGAATTTCTCAGCAAAGTATTTACTGAGTGTATTTCTCAATTCAGGAACCAGCCTTTAGACACATACATGGCCTCAACATAACATAATACTCACTTCTGGATCCTGGACAGGTAAGCATGTATTTATATAAACAAATTTTGTTTATAAATGCAGATTGTTTCGTAGCAATCTTGGCTCTTTGCCTCCACAAGCGTGAGCCTTCCATTGGGAGTGGAAGTCAATGACCCAATCAGTGGAGACCCCTGCCATGCTGAAGATGAAGACGGTTCTCTGAAAGAAGTTATATTTGTGACTATAATACACACATTTTAAAGAAGGATTTCTTTATCCAATGTTTATCCAATGAAGTGATCACACCTAAACTTATTATAAGTTCTAACAGTTTATACGATGTTTATAAGATGTATATACATCACATCAATATTAACTGTTACCACATAGGATTGTGATATTTAGCTTCGTAAATAAGCAAGAAAATTACTACATTGTGGTACTAGTACCCTTTGTCTACATTCATATTGCTTGCAGTGGCTGGATGAGGATGGCGGAGGACCTATGCCTCGCAGTGAACGAGAACGGGCTGGATGATTGATGTCCACAGTAAAGAAACAGTGGCTATGATAATTACATAGATATATAGAAAATTCTTTATTGCACACCAGTAATTTACAGAGATAAATAGTGATACATATTTTCCAGTACCATGCTGGAATCCAACGGGGTGTTATAAGGATAAGGACCACATCAATGTTTCTATGTTTCTTTTACACTCACCAAAGCCTGCATACAAAGAAGTCTCGATGACACGACTTTCATTCGTTCGGTATTGGCTTCGTTCCTTACATTTCATGCCGATTTCGATGCTCAATTAATACACAAACACTTCATTTTCACTTTGTACACTAACGAAAGGTTTGATAAGAAGAGTTTAATAACTGAAACTTTATTTTAACCGACGTATGTCACAAATTAGAAATCGTCGTAGGTACGAATTACGATGTCTACTTCACACAGACTAAATTTGTCAAACTAATAGTGTTGCCAGTCTGTGCTTACCATTTAGTACGCCGGTATGCTTGAAAAGGTATACGGTTTGGAGTTAAATGTTATACGATACGATATTTTATATAAATGAAATAATTAATATTACTTACTTCGGAGCTGGAATTATTGTAGCTCGATTGTAAATAAGCTAAGATAATAGTTTATTTTTCTGTCCACAAATTACATTCGTATTAAAAATAACATTGGATAAATAATACAATACAACAGAATGCACTATTTGTGGAAAAACTGGAGCCTAAACTAGATCAAAAGATCTGTATCTTAGGTTTCCAGGCCTCCCGGTCTACAAAAGAACGGTATTATATTGGACGCATCATCAGCATAAGGTGTAAAGTTAGTATAAAAAATGACAGATGTTTGCAAAACTTATATAAAAGAGACTAAAATGTACGTGTATATAACTGTGTGTGCATGTGTGTGTCTGCTCAGCCCTACGACCGGAGTCTTGGATTCGGGCTTCAACCACTGAGCAGAAGGTGTGTGAAAAGGTAGGATGAGTGTATATTTGTGCATTATGGCAGTGATGTGTGTTAAAAGTTTGTACTAGTAAGTCTAACGGAAGGTGAGAAGTAAAATGAGCTATTATCACATCAATTTCAAAAATGTTCGATCATAAGAAAGAGTGTTTAAGTATGCTGTTAATTTCTGTTTCAGTTCATATTTGGTAAGATCAAATATATTTAATCAAATATTTCGCCCAAACTTCGGTCAAGTGCGTGTCGGGCCACGCGCATCATAGGATTCCGTAGAACTACTTGCGCCTCCTTATTACAAATCTTAAAAGTTTATTTAAATTTCAATAGAATTAGTACGAAATCTTCCTTTTTTTACGTTTGTAGACTATATTATAGACTAGTTACTAGTTTGTAGACTTACTCGTTATCTTGTAAAGCCTATGTAGTATATTCCGGTTACTTTAGGACCGTACACACCACACACTTTGAACCTACATGAAATGCTGAAATATCTAATTTACACAGTGTGGAATTGGCCGTCTTATCTCTTCCAGACAGCCTTAAGATGAATAGGATTAAAAAATAAAGAGTAGGTAGGTAGTAGGTAGACTCTGCTGCGTATTTTGTACAGAAGTCGGATTTTATTTTAATATTTTGTATAGAATCAGGCGTTACTTTGCGGAAATCCATAATAGTGTCTTCCCACTTTTTTCCCACTTTTTCTTGAAAGTGGGAGGGAGGGCGGTGCATTAGCTAACCGCATGGTGCTTGTGGGATTTTTGGCGGAATTCAGCAAAGTAATTTTAACTTTTTAATGCTTTCAATATTTAATTTTTTTTAAATAGACAATGTGGCTTTAATAACTATTGCATGTAGTATATTTTTTAAAAACCTATTTAGAGGCTAAAAATTTCACCCATGCCGGGATTCGAACCCGCAACCTCTGGCTATCCGTACCAGCGCTCTACCAATTGAGCCAATGGGCGACTCACGGCATCAGTGAAACTTCGAACCTCTTTACAATATTCTCTGTATTACGTACAGGCAGCGACATCTGACTTAAGCAAATTGCATTACTTACAGCCCCGACTACCTACTTTGCAGTTAGGTTTAACATCGGAACGATATCACTGTACCCACATGATTACACTATGGGTGAAATTTTTAGCCTCTAAATAGGTTTTTAAATTTGTTCCTCAGCACGGGTTAGTGCATTAAAAATAAAAATAGTGTAATCATGTGGGTACAGTGATATCGTTCCGATGTTAAACCTAACTGCAAAGTAGGTAGTCGGGGCTGTAAGTAATGCAATTTGCTTAAGTCATAAGTCGCTGCCTGTACGTAATACAGAGAATATTGTAAAGAGGTTCGAAGTTTCACTGATGCCGTGAGTCGCCCATTGGCTCAATTGGTAGAGCGCTGGTACGGATAGCCAGAGGTTGCGGGTTCGAATCCCGGCATGGGTGAAATTTTTAGCCTCTAAATAGGTTTTTAAATTTGTTCCTTAGCACGGGTTAGTGCATTAAAAATAAAAATAGCGTAGTATATTTTTTACTAAGGGAATAATAACCACGACAGTAAATTGTGTATTTTGACTTATATTCTGGTTTAATAGGTGCAACGGTACCTTACACTTATAGGTGTTATTGGTCTATTCTACATCTGGCTCTTGATTTTTCTTGGGTTTGCTACCCTAGGAAACTACATATTTCAACTTAAATTCCGGATTTCTAGGTTCAACGTCGTAACAATGTCGAACAGACACAGAGAATGTCAATGAATACTGAATGAAAGTATTTGATGAACAAAGTGTTTCTTACATCAAAACATAACTTAATTTTTTTGCCTTAAAATTTGAAGTTCTCAATTTCCATCTCAGAGTCTTCATCAGAACATTACCAGATTACCCTGGGACAAATTTTACGCTATATTTTCTGAAACATCATAAGCATATTACTAATGGATGGGCCTCATTACGCCTTTTCTTCATATCTGAAAGTCTTCATTAGATCTTCACCAAATGAAAATGAAAGTAATGGGATGATTTACCTAGTCGAACAAAATAAAATTTATCCAAATCGGTTAATATTTGACGAGGATATGCGAAAAAATAGCAAAAAAAGGAATATATGCATCGAACTGATAACCTCATCCTTTTTTGAAGTCGGTTAAAAATACTTTATTTTATTTAGAACTAAACACGACTTGTGCTATGCTTACTGTATGTTGTATGTTAGATATTGATATTAATGAAAAAGTCTTGCTTGAAACGTTGCGTTAGATACTTTTGGAAACAAACCATTTTTATGACTAAAAATATTCGAAAATGGAGTAGTTTGTACCTAAAGCTACAGTGAGGGCGGTCGCAAAAAAAAGTTACTGGCGGAAGCCAAATAGTACGGTTTTTGTATTAAAATTTACGATCTGGCAACATACTTAACAATTGATGGTCAAGTGATACTGTACAGATTAGTTTGCTTGTTTTTTACGCTTGGATTTGGATAACTTCACAAACAGCCAAATTTCTAACAAATAAATACAATTTTGATAGCTTTGTTGTGATTAAAACCCTCTAAAGATTGCGAAGTTATAAAAAACTGAAATATAAGTAATTTATTGCAGATACAATCCTTACAAGCAACGTTTTTGTGCTCCGAATATTAAGGTAGAATTTCCAGTTCACAAAGTGGCAATACCGGTTGACCGACCGAGTAGCACAGTGAAACTGCATGAGTATGACAAGAGCATGACAAGGTTCATACAGCGACAGAGCCAGAGTAATGCATGTAAAAGGTAGGGGAATACGGTTGTTGTAATGTCATGCGTTGGCATTACTCTTGTCATGCCATTGCTCGAACATTGTTTGTAATTTAAGAGAATCGACGCCCAGGTCTCTTTATTACATCAGAAGTTCAAGAACACAGACTGAAGGAGAAAACAGACGGCCAGCCTGACACAGTCCTGACCTTGAAAATACTATGGTTTACTATTGTAATTTTTAAGGCCTAGACTGACATTAAGACTAAATTACACTGCGTGTGAATTCATCAGGAATATATGTGATCAGTCTCTTTATTACTCGCACCCAATTCTGTCGAAATCCTGACGCTGGCGATAGCAATTTGTATGGAATCTGACAGCTAAGAAAAGGAAACCTTCTGGGTTAGGTGCGCATCAAAAGAACTCAGGTAAGATCAATAATCGAATGGTGTGAACCAATCGTCTGTGATTAGTTCGACAAATGCAACTAATACTAGGTAAGTAAATATTTTTATTGTATTCGGGATAACATACAGTGATATACTATGAGAAGGTAGATAATTACAAAATAGACGAAAGTAATAGTAATTTATCAACCAAGACATTATCCTCGGCTTACTTAAATACAGTTTAGCTGCTTGTACTATGGAAAATACAAAAAGAGAACATAGAGAGAAAAAAAACTAAAATAACCAAGCTACAACACCGACTATCTTAGACAAAGTACCTAATGCATGAGAACTGAATCGAATAAGAAATGTAATTGCATGTTCTTCAGGGTACGAATAATTTAGCTTTTAAAATAATTTTTGGCTTGAGAAAAAATATCCACATGTGTGAAATATGTGTTGTATGTGTCAACCAGGCGACCCTAACTAAATAGACCCTAATGTTGTCATTCATTCATATATAATTCTGTAGTTGTATGCAGAGAACGTCGCCAAGAGAAAGGAAGGCAGTCTCAGTAGAGCTAACATGCGCAAACTGGTAAAATAAGAATATTTATTTTCTAATTTGTTTCTTCTTCAGGCTATATTATGTAGTCCACTGCTGGACATAGCCCTCCCCTAATGAGCGCCATAGCCCCTAATCTGTTTATTCCAGGAAAAGAACACAATACCATTACAAAGATACGGTACTAATTGATGCTCTTATTGCTAATAGAAATGTCATCGAGATAACCCTACGAAGGAGAATTCGCTGAGAAAAAAGAGAGACGGAGTGACGGGATGGGAAAATACTACTGTTGAAGACTCCTTGGAACTATTTTATAATTCTGTATATTTTTTCGTTTGACTTTTCTCTCTCATGTCACTCATGCTGTAATATTGTTTCCGTCACCATTTTCATTGCACATTGTTTGTGTTATTTTCATATTATACTACTTTTTACCCGTTTTCCATCAGTTTCCTTCTTTATACAGTCCATTCCGTAACATTTGGTCCTTCTACCTAAATTTTTTCACCAGACCTAGTTTCTTTCCGTTAGTTTTTCAATCCGTATGATCACTCGTAGCAAAAGTAAATTCATGGCATCCGAAAGCATCCAAGTACCCGTCGCATCCCAGGTCGAATCATCTAGCGCTCACGTAGCACCACCTATCGACGCAAGTAGAGTCTGTACAGGTAATGCCGACAGTGATGACCACCTTGGGAGTATGCGCTCCGCCCGAACAAACTCCTCGCACACTTCAACCGTGAAGGCTCGAAAGGCTGCTGCAGAGGCCGCATATAAGCGCCGCCAGTACGAGCGCGCGCAAGCGGCCGCCCAGCAGCAGCTTGCCCAGGAACAGCTCGCGCAGCAGCAGCAGCTCGCGAAACAGCTCGCGGAGGTTGAAGAAGCAGAGTACCAGGCCGAGCTCATACAAATTGAAGCAGACGGGCGGAGTGAGAATAGCCGGCGAAGTATCAGTATAAGTAGAACACAACAGTGGGTAAGTGACTCTAACATATTAAATAAAGTGGATAACGAATCAGAGGTCTCGCAGCCCGGCAACTCGGCGTTCCCGTCAGTGCCTCTTCAGGCTGCTGCTTCATGTACAGCAGCACACCTCTCGTGTCCTACAAAGGCAGGCCTCGTTCCTCAAACGCCCGGGATAGCGCCCACCGGGCCTCTTCCCTCTGTCATGGGCTTTGAGCGACAATACGGTCCGACCACTGAACAAAATATTACCAATGTGTCACCATGCTTTTGCAAGCTATCGCCGATACTGCAGCGGCGGCCAAATCCTTAGCTACACAAAGCCAGACAAACAAACAAAATAAAATTGAGCTCTCTACATACTCTGGTAGCGCCTCACAGTGGCTTCAATTTAAAAAACAGTTTGACAACACTAAGTCTGCCTTTTCTTGTATAGAAAACGTCGCGCGTTTACAAAGCGCACTCCGTGGACACGCACGAGAAGCAGTCGCGTCACTTCTCTTCTCTGCGGAAGACCCCGAGGAAATCATGCGCGCCCTCGAGCGAAACTTTGCGTGCCCTGAGATGATCGTCCTCGGAGAGGTGCAGGCGTTGCGGTCACTGCCAAGACTGGGCAACGAGCTTAAAGAGCTAAGTACTGTAGCAAACAAGGTACGCAATTCTCTCTCTACGATAAACTTATTGAACCAGAAGGAGTATTTGCATTCACCCGAACTCTTCCATAGCGTTCTAGGAAAATTGAATGCGAATATGAAAATGAGATGGACAGACTACGCGTCCGAAGTCGCAAACTCACAATTTCCATGTTCGAAACTGCAAATGCTGTCAAATTTCCTGACACGCGAACACGAACGCCAGGTGAAATTTGCTTTGACCCTAGAGGTCCTACCGCAACCTAAGCGTGAAAATATACACGCCGTAAATGTTACCAAAAGTAATACCCATTCTAAATCTCAGTGTGTTTATTGCAAAGAGGGTCACAACATAAAGTCGTGTGTTACTTTTAAAACTTTATCCGTCGACAATAGATGGCGCTGGTTACGCGAAAATAAAGTTTGTTATAAATGTTTACGTCGTAACTCGCACCAATGGAAATCGTGCAAAGTGAATCCATGTGGGATCGACGGCTTCTCATATCGTCATCACCCTCTTCTACATGGCAGGCAAGACACGTTAACGTCCACGCAGGCACCCGATACACAATTTTTTAACAATACAGTGTGTGCTACTACTGCTCCAAATGACGCCCTTCCCACGTTGTCGTCTTCTGCCGCCCCAGTTGAAGAAAGGCTCGTCGTTTCCAACATAGGACTTCAACAAGATCTAGCTAATCAACCATGTATCGATCACGACGTAACTTCTCAGGCCTCCACCGAGCACAATACGATATTAAAGGTAGTTCCCATCACTGTCTACGGACCTGCCGGGTCCTATGCACCTAAAAAAAGAGTAGAAGTAGCGACATGACACATTAGTACGAAAACCAGTGTAACCAAACTGATACTTACAAACCAAACGCACACTACGAATGCCAACCTGCCATTGGTAAATAAAGTCAATGCCGAAAAGGTGTAACATCATAAAAGTTTCAATTAAAATATGCACCTTTTTGTAATGTTAACAATGATCAAAGTCAAATGACAATGATGAAATTAAGGTTGACATTTTGTAGTAACGCTACTCTACACTAGATGGAACTACCGCCGCTTCGGACCGAAAAGAACTTTTACCAAGTAAGACAGAAAGTTCAAAATTGAAAAACAAGTACATTCTCAGTTTGGGATGGGACAATGCGAGTTCTAGTTTGTCGATAGGGAACCTATCGACAAATTATACTCGTACAAACAGTTTACACATTAACGGCCGAATATGAATACTGGTACTTGGAAGTATTTTTAGCTATTTCTTTTTTGCCTGCGGGTTGACTGGTAGAAAATGCATCTTTTCTACATTATCTTTTGTGCAATATAGTATATTTCATTACAAGTGCGGAAAGGCTGTCATTGCAAAGAGTTCCAACAAGTTGCAATGACGGTTCAGCACGTGTACTGAACGACTATTTTTAATACAGTTGCGAAAAAAATAAGCAATTTAATAAAAAAAAATATTTAGAAAATGGCGCCAACCGTAAAAAAAAAAAAAAAAAAGAGATTTTTTTTCTTCACCCATTCTAGAAGTCAAAGGGAACTATGCCCATACAGCCAAGTCTTCAGAAGAATTTTTTTATTGATATGAAATGAAAATGAAATTTAATGAGATGAAATGAAATGAAACCTAACTTAACTCATTCAATCAAATCATTAAATCTGATATTGAAACAAATTAGTAGCTCATTAAAACTTCTATGACTTTTTTTAGTAAAAACTTCATGGTTGGTTTTTCTTTTTAATAGACATTATTTTGACAGTTGGGAAAGAAAACGCACGAGTGCGGGAAAGGTAAAAAAAAGCACGAGTGTTTAATAGCCCACATCCCGCATGCTATACGTCCGTGTAATACGCCACTTTTTGAGCAACTGTATTAAAAAAGAATTAACACTAATAGGGTACATAGACGCACAAATAAAACAATGTGGTAGATTTCATATTTTAAAATGTTATCTCTTATTTAAAACTAGCTTCAACCCGCTGCTTCGCGGGCGTTAGAAATTATAAAACGGGAAATATAATGTATTCTACGACTCAATTCAGATCTTTGTCTATCTGTACGCCATGTTTAATACGAATTTTATTGACGATGGTACTAATATATTTTATTTATACACAAGAGTCTAACCTGGAAGTGAAGCACATTTTTTCTGGTACTGCTGCATCACATAAGTGCCACCTTCCGCCATTTTTAGTGTTTATGAAGTGTTCATGAAAATGCTTAGAATATATTGTGTTCATTTTGCCTTCCTGTTGCTGCCATCCATTTTAATTTCGTATCCGGTTCCTTAGAAAACTAAACGAAAACTCACTCCCAAATTGTTTTGATTCAGAGAGGGTTGTTGTAACATTGCCTCGGTTTTCTGTTGTCAAAGTGTAAGATGAAAATTACTTCGATAGTTTCTTAGATATTTCAGTCACTGATAAACTGGTGAAGAAAAACTATATCGCGATATATGTGCTCATGTCATATCTTGTATGAAAAGTAGTAATGTATGAGCTCCAATGACAGTTTTCACATGCAGAACGACCAGCCGGCGACCGGAGCTCATACATTACTACTTTACCCGGCCCTGCGACCGGACGGCGACCGGGTGCATGTGAAAAGGCAATTAGGAAGTAGGTATAAAATAACAACAATTATTTTACCTACTTAGACGAATTGTAATTTACGATACCTAAGTACCATTAAGTATGTAGGACTACTAAGTCATAGACAATTATCGATAGAGTTTTATCATGTGTGCCCCCATCCGTAATTGAGTAGAATTCAAATTATGACAGAAATTTCTAGAGAAGGTACACTTTCTTCGATGAAAATTTAACTTTACCAACCAGTAAATAAAGGTGGTTTCACTTTTTCATTTTCGGATTGGTTTCCGTGCTCATGTCATTACAAATTTAATTAAAAATACAATGAAATACGTCTTACCGATGAAATATTACGGCATGATCGGTATATTTTAGTGCCCAGCTTTTACTTTTGCTCTCTAACACAGCACAACAAGGCATTTTAATCGTGTTTTCACCATTTTTTTCTTTACTAGAAGCTCACGGCAACTGAAGTAAACAAAACTGTCACCGACTCCGCATAGGCAATACATTGCTAATGTGAGGCACGCGGGCACCGCCCACTTACGACTTCTACTCCTATGGTCCTACGCACTGCTGGATGACGGCAGTACTGCGACACTTATTGACTCTAGCATAGCCGTAGTATTGGACTATCAGGGCCAGAAAAATATATTGTAATTGAAGGTATAGGTGGTCTACAAAAGAAAAGTAAGGTTACACTTGTCGATTTTCATATAAAAGGCAAACACTCCTCCGATATTTATCCTGTAAAGGGTGCTCGAGCTATTAAGTCGCTTAACCTTCACACGCAAGCACTTTCTAAAGAACAGATAACCTGCTATAGTCACCTGACCGATTTAACCGAAGTCCTGGCGCAAACTAGCGCCACACCAACAGTACTAATAGGTGCTCAACACTGGCATCTTTCGATAACTCGAGCTGTACGCAGTGGAAAAGGCAACGAACCAGTAGCTTGTCATACCTTATTAGGCTGGACGCTGTATGGCGAGGTATCAAGTAAAACTAAACCTACCGAGTTTATTAATCATTGTCAGTTAGTAGGTTCTATTGAACCGGAAGAGTATGAAAGTTTGGAAAACTTGGTAAAGAAACATTATAAACTAGATTCTTTAGGCATATGTAAACATGAAACATTACACTGTAAGCAGGATTTACGTGCTATACAAATAATGGACTCCACTACGAGGCGTCTGCCATCAGGCAGATATGAGGTAGGACTTCCTTGGTGTGATGCGACTGGGTCAGTTCCCGATAGCTACCCGCAAGCTCTATCGCGTTTTTATAGTTTAGAGAGACAAATGGTTCGTGATTCTGTTTTCGCCGATGCCTACAAGAAATTCCTAGACAACATGGTAAACAAGGGATACGCTGAGGAATGTAACCCTAGCACATACTATGGTTGTCAAAAACATACGGAGTCTTCTGCTAGCTGCTCGCCCATTACTGCCTGCCCACCTTCAACAAACTCAAATTCTCTACAAGTGAATACACAGAAAATCAGGTTGTACTTACCTCACTTTGGTGTTTACCACCCGCAGAAGCGTAAGCTTCGAGTGGTCCATGACGCAGCGGCAAAGAATCAAGGCGTTTCATTAAATTCTTTGCTTCTTCAAGGGCCTGACCTGTTAGAAAATCTTTTAGGCATTCTTTTTAGATTTAGGGAGGGTCGTGTCGCTATGACAGCGGACATAAAAGAGATTTTTCCACAAATTCGCATCCGAGATCAAGACAGAGATGCATTACGCTTTCTATGGCGTGACGTCAAGTCTAAAATCACTGAACCGATAAAGGAATATAGGATGACTTCTGTAATTTTCGGTGCATCATCTAGTCCCTTTATGGCTCTATACATAAAAAATAAAAACGCCGACTTCTACCGAAATCAGTATCCAAAAGCATGTAATGCAATTATTCATGACCATTACATGGACGATTATTTAGGCAGTTTAGATGGCATCGACGAGGCTGCTCAACTGGTGTCAGACATAGTGACGGTCCATGGTGGTGGTTGTTTCGAAATGCGTGGTTGGATTTCTAATGACCGTGATGCCCTACGTCTGATAACAGATGAATTGCGAGCGGTCCCACCCACCGAAGTCCCACTTGGTAATGCTCTGTCACACATCAAAGTCTTAGGCGTTGCTTGGGATCCTTTAAACGACTCGTTAAGTTTCAGAACGGGCCTCGATAGTATCCCCTATAAAGGAAACCTCACAAAGCGAAAAGTTCTTTCCCATTTAATGAAAGTTTACGACCCATTAGGTTTACTAGGGCCAATCGTTGTGAAAGGTCGAATCTTGCTACAGGAGGTATGGAGGTCTAAGATCGATTGGGACACAGCTTTCCCACCCACCGAGGTTACCAAGTGGACAGAGTGGTTTAAAGAACTCTCTGATGTGTCTGCTATCAAGATTCCTCGATGGTACGCGAAACAGAATGGCGAGCCTCTACACAGAGAGCTGCATGTACTCGCAGATGCGAGTGAGCTTGCATATGCGTGCGTGGCCTATTGGCGTCTTTTATACGCTGATGGCACTGTCAAGCTCGCCCTCATCACCAGCAAGACTAGAGTCTCTCCTCTTAAGCCAAGCTCAATCCCGCGATTGGAATTACAAGCCGCTCTGATCGCCTCTCGCCTTGCTGTTACCATCAAGGAATCCCACAGGAAAAAACCCGTTCGCACCTTTTTGTGGAGTGATTCTACAACCGTTCTGGGATGGCTTAGAAGCGATGCACGGACATTCAAGCCCTTTGTGGCCCACCGTGTCGGAGAAATAATCGAGAATTCAAACATTGAAGACTGGAAGTGGGTTCCAACAGGTTTGAATGTCGCTGATGACGCCACCCGCGTGAACCCTCTTCGCTTAGATGCCAACCACCGTTGGTTCGTGGGGCCATCATTTCTTTTTGACTCTCCTGAGAACTGGCCCGTTGAGCCAGCTGGTCCGACTATGATTGCAGAAGAACGTAAACAATCGTCTCAGTCAGTGCCGGTTCATCTGGTTGTCACCGCGGATTTTGATCGCTTTAGCCATTGGTTGCGGTTAGTTCGCGCCACTGCCCGCGTTTTGCAGATTGCGGCTAAGTTCCGATCCATTTTGAGTCGTATCAGAGCTCCTACTAAATCCGATACCGTTGTTGCAGACCGCCATGTTGCGTCTCTTTCTGCGTCCACCACTCCTCCACCCCTGTCAGCAGAATTGATTAATGTCGCAGAAAGACACGTGTTGCAACGCGTCCAAGAAGACTCATTCCAAGAGGAGATCCATTGCGTCAAGAACTCGCTACCTATCCCGAAATCAAGCCGTCTTTTTAAATTATCACCCACAATGGGAGATGACAATTTGTTGCGTTTGGCTGGAAGAATAAAGTTTGTCCAAGATGTCAGCACAGATGTCAAATTCCCCGTCATTTTAGATGGTCGACACCCAATTGTTCGCATGCTGGTACACTTATTTCATCGGAGAGTGGGCCACGCCAACAACGAAATGGTCATCAATGAGATCAGACAAAAATACTGGGTCCTGCGACTAAGAAACACAGTTCGTAGCGTGGCCAAGGAAGCAATCCTTTCTGCCGTATACGCAAGACGAAACCAATGAACCCCACGACTGGTGATCTTCCACCGCAGCGCCTGGCTCACCACAAACGTCCGTTTACTTTCACCGGACTCGACTACTTTGGACCTCTGAACGTTACCATCGGAAGAAGGCACGAGAAAAGATACGTGGCCCTGTACACTTGCATGACTTCAAGAGCAGTACACCTCGAGCTCGTACATACACTATCAGCTGATTCCGCAATCATGAGCCTGCGTCGATTTATAGCTCGAAGAGGTACACCAGACACAATTTATTCCGACAATGGTACGTGTTTCATAGGAGCCAATCGACTTCTCAAAGAGTTTCACCAACCATCGGTTCAAGATTTCAGCGCCACTAGAGGCATTAAGTGGAGCTTCATCCCCGCTGCCGCCCCTTCCTTTGGAGGTTGCTGGGAAAGGCTTGTCCGCAGCATCAAAGTAGCCTTAAACGCTGTACTTACAGAGCGAGCACCGAAAGAAGAAATTCTTATTACACTTTTGCTGGAAGCCGAGGCAATCGTTAACTCAAGGCCCCTCGGTCACGTGTCGGTCGACGCCCAAGATGAGGAAACGTTAACACCTTTTCACTTCCTGATCGGGAGCTCATCCAACCAACTCCTTCCAACTCTCGATGACGGTGACCTTGCCAGAAGGGCCAACTGGAAAGCAGCGCTGCGGCTCAGCGATCATTTCTGGAGGAGGTGGGTCCGAGAGATTCTCCCAACTATGCAGCCTAGACTTAACAATTCCAACGACCAGAATGTTAAGGTTGGAGATGTGGTCATCATTGTTGACGAGAACTTGCCAAGAGGGATGTGGCCACGTGGACGGGTTGCCCAACAACACCCAGGAAAAGACGGAGTGGTCCGAGTGGTGGACGTAGCTACAGCAGGGGGGCTCTTACGCCGACCCTGCAGGAAACTGGTCCGGCTGGTCACCAGGGAGGCTTCTCATCCTGGGTAACTGGGAACATCTGTGCATTTCTGCACAAGGGCCCGGGATGTTGAAGACTCCTTGGAACTATTTTATAATTCTGTATATTTTTTCGTTTGACTTTTCTCTCTCATGTCACTCATGCTGTAATATTGTTTCCGTCACCATTTTCATTGCCCATTGTTTGTGTTATTTTCATATTATACTACTTTTTACCCGTTTTCCATCAGTTTCCTTCTTTATACAGTCCATTCCGTAACAACTACGTACAGTCTATCAAAGCCTGTAGGTACTCGGCCACTGCTGGACAAAGGCCTACCCCAATGCACAACACTTTGAACGTACGGGCATAATGGGCACCGGTCGGCCAGTGGTGTGGCGGGCTTTAGGTACAATCCGTTCCAAATTTTTAAGACACGAAATTTACCTGGAATCAGACTAAATAGTAAAACAGAGCAGGAGTCAAAATGCAGTGAAACTTTAGTGATATTCTTTCAGCGTAGCTTGAAACTTCTGTATGTATTTACGATCTAGTTAGGTATTTTATCGTGACACTTTCAATAGACGCTCAAATGAATTGACCTCACGTTCGCTGTTCAGTCGAGATTTCAATTAAATTGTTTTCCGACGTCTACGCTACTGCTTTGCTGTCATTGCACTTGATATGGTTGGCATTTTTACGAATGACTCAGAAAAATTGCTATTGATTAAATGTTGTGTAGTCAAGAAACTGAAATTATTTAGACCAAAATAATTTATAACACTAACATCTAGACGACTTTAATTAGTTTATCGATTGTATTGATTTATTGATTGTTAAAAAAATATAATTTGTACCGACATACATGGCCAATTTGGTCGCTGAAAACAACACCTGTTTTATAAACGGGTCTAATCGCGATTATTTATTAGGTAAAACGTAATTAGACCCGTTTAATACTTAACTATGTATAAATATGGTGAATCATTAAGAAATACTAACACCTGATATTTAGGATTCCTGGAACATGTAGGTAATACCCGCAAAGCTGAAGTACACACCAGCGCCTTCAGAGGCGGCAGGTAGTTATCCGTATCCAGAGCCGCAGCCAGGAGGTGTAATCAGGAGAAGTTTAAAGAGTATCTACCGGTTTGGTTGGAAACTTATTTTTCACAGTTGATCCTATTTGCACGAAAAAAAAACTAAGAAAAGGTGTATGTTTTTCTGTACTTCTGCTGATTAATTTTTGTACCACTAAATCAAGATCGTGTGTTTTTGTATAATTTGGGCCTAATGAAAGAAAACTTCATACACCTTCTAGGGTGTATGAAGTTTTGCACCACCCCTCATCTTTTGGCAAAACCAAAAGTTTCTAGTTCAGACTATTAAAAGTATGGAAACTATGTTAAATAAGTTAGGTACAAAAACATCATATAGCTAGAGGAAACGCCTACTTACCCTGAACAGGTGTAGTAACCATTCAGAAGCTGAATTATCTGAGTCAAACCTGCCTTCTTTCCAATGCTTCAGCAAATAAGTATTATTTGCTCTCATCTCACCTAAATTTATCAGTTCCTCGAGTCAGTAGTCCAACGAATGATTCATTCGCAATTCTTTTTTACGTAGCCTGGATACATTCATATTTACCGCAAAGCCCGTTGCATTCCGGTTCTTAATGTGTTGGGTCATCCCAAATCCTATATAATTAATTATATGCATCGTCGCATTTAATGCTGGCCACCTTCACCTCGGCAGACGTTTCAGCGCGGCGGGAGGCTCGATCGTGCGCCGGCGCAAGGGCGATGACCGGCGCACGGCTGCTGCAAGCAACGGCGCTTGTTACATCATCCGCGACGTCAACACTGCAGAAGACAATACCTACCGAAGATCGGATCGGTAAACTCATATTTCTATGGCATCGAGGAAGCGCCACCTAGCGACAAGTATGGAAATTAAAATTGTTGAGTGCGAGTTGTAATGGTTTACGTTGAGAAGTGAACACGTTTACCAGCCAAAACACGAATAAAAGCGAGTGCGAGTTGTACTGTGACAGCGTTTTGCCAGTTCGAACGGTTAACTTACTCATACTCACTACTCAATGCTCGATTAACGCGGTAATAGTAAAGTTATTCGATTGGATCTGTCAAACTCGCACTAAGCACTCAGCATAGAAAAATTGATTCTTTTTTGATGATTTCATCTATTTAGGTGTAACACTCTGTACACTGTATTGCACTGCTCTTGACTATTATAAACAGTAATTTTGAAATCCCAACTATGAACTCGTGAGAAATATACCAGCTGTTTCATATACACATATTCGTTAGAGTCAGTATGGGAAAAATTGTTTCCTTTTTGTCGATTTCAGAGTTGGGCCCTTAATAAAAGTTGCACAGAAAAAGAAATAGCGTAATCGCATTCTCTGCTAAGTTTTTTATTTTTCTTTGGTATCTTCGGTACGCCTGTTAAGGTTTTAATTAGATGGGTGAGTTGCTCCCAGACAACAAGTTTTTATAGGCTGTGTATAAAAAACCTGTTGCCTGAGGATTAATAATGCAAATAAAAAACGTGTTATTAAATAATTAGCCCGATTCCAAAATTCGTTCTCACAAATTTACATTTTCACTGCGAAAATATTTGTGGGCACCTGTTTCGTGTACGCATTTTATTAAATTAGATAATAAGTATGTAGGTAACTATATTTAAGTTAATCTTAACTATACAAGTACAGTAATATCAACCTTTACACGCATGCACTCTATTTACGCACTTTGCAAAGAAAAGTAAAGGTTGATTTACTGTCGATTGTTAAGTCGTATTATGGTTAATTCTACGGCTTTATTGGCTATGAACGGAACATAAAATGGAATGACACGCCCATTGGCGTATCGAGGGTTATTTTCTGGGAGGGCCTTTCCTTAAAAAGCGACGGTCTGCCATACCGATGCCATACTCTATGCATTTATGTGTCGCAGCTATGATTAGTCAACTAAACTGCATCCAGATATTAAAGCCTTATTATGTAAACAAACCACTTATCGGAAGAAAAATACGCATTCCTTGGCTAATCACATACAATAGCTAGTAGATAATTACTATAGCATCTGCATACAATACCATTATTTTTGTAACAATACGTCCATTCCATCGTAGAATTAAGATTTTTTTTGCAGAAAACTGAATTCGCTGCAACCTCTTTACAACTAAGTCATGAAGACTTCAAAATATCTAAGAACATAAAGATATACGAAAACATAACAAATCATAGACTTCGTGAGTTGTCCTACTGACTGTAAGTAGTCGTCTTTTTTTAAATCAAAATGAAAATACAGAAGAAATAAAGTTAAGAACACAACGCAAATTCGATTAAAACATAGATCAACAAGTAGACTATGCTACGCAATGTACATCGTATTGTCAGTCATAATAAACTACGGATTGTAGTTTTATAAAACACGGCCCTGTACGTGGTGACTGCCATAACAGACGTATAAATAAAGAAACGGTAAAGACTAATAAATGAAACCTCGAAAAACTCATACATTCATTGATCATAATTCATAATTCTACAGAGCGATAGGGCGAATAAGTGTCAAGAAAATAATAATTTCCACTAACTTAACTTAATATCATATCACTTCCACACAAAACTATTACTTGTAGTGGACCCAAAAAAGGATGCCCAGTGTGGTAACCAGGCAAGGAAATCATAAATATGAAAAATACAGTCAGACTAGAGGCCATTTGAACAAATTGCCCCCCGTGGGATCGTACCTATGACATCCGGCTTGGTAATCCGTCGTGATACCGCTAGACTAACGAGGCAGTCAAAACATAGGCCGCGACTAAATTTAGAATACGACAGATATACAGAATCTAATCTTTTTATTCCACTGGAAGTCGCCAGAATTATTTTAAGGTAGGTCATGTTCCTTTTATCACAATAAATAATAGATAATGATGATTTAAGTTGTAAACTCTGTTAATTACGTTATAACGTGTTTTGAAAATAATAAATGAGTTGTTTTATTAGCTTCTTCTCTAAATAATCTATTAATTGTAAACTTAACAGATTTTACGTTCATTTTGTTTTATAGATAGATAGAGAACAGTTTATTGTACATAAAAATGGAAATTGCACAGATATTTCTTAACCTAAGAGTACAGACGGCGGCCTTATCATTAATAGTGATCTCTTCCAGACAACCTTCGGATGGACTGGACTAATATATTGGAGTTAGATTTACAAACATACAAGATTATTACAAAGAAATAAAGTAATGATATAAAGGTATACATGCCTAAACAACAGTGTAAATATATAGTTATCAACAGATACACACAAATAATTTATATAAATACACATAACAAAAAAAATATATATGTTTTATAATGAATATTTTTTTTTAGTTTGAGTTTTAAAATTAAGTACCTAATGAAAGAATTACAAAGAGTTCTTACTATACTTTGTACTGATGCTAGTTTGGTTATGATTCAGTTGAGTAATTTTGTTATAATTTTAAAACTTAAATAGGTTTTTTTACTTTAAATATTTTTCAGATTTTAATAAAATTTAATAAAATAACTCTGATGTTTTAAGAAATATATTCTTAAAACATCAGAGTTATTTTATTAAATTCTTACAATATTCTTACAATAATGTTGTACAATTGAATACATTTCGAACGCATTTATAATGATCGATGTGTCGTCGATCGCCACGCCTCTTATTAATGACGGTACGAACTCGAACAACCTTGATTTAGCCTAATTTTCAATTAGGTACAGTCGGCGTCACCCCGGACTTATCGCCTGTGGCATGAATTCTAAACTTTTGCCTTTCAATATGCGTAATTATTTATGCAGCGTCCAGGTACAATAGTACCTTCACTCACATGAATAAAGGGCGCGAGTCTTTTTCCATGTAAATGGTTGGCTCGCCACCTTGATTCAGCTTTCAACTGTAAAACCAGTGCCTGATATCAACCCCGAAGGGTTACAAATATACCCCCCACTTCCGGGATACGGGTCTCTTCCAGCATCACAGGAAGGTTAGGCCATACTCCACCACGGGGGGATTGTAAGTTGTCTCACAATTCCCCCGTGGTAGGTCTTACAGGCGGTCCTTGCTGTCAGAAGTTATCAAGCCGCCCGTGAGGCCTCTGACATGGCTTAACGACTGCCCTTACATGATGTCTAGTAGTCCTAATAAATAAAATAAAATAAAATAAAATAAAATAAATCTGCTTTGTGAGCACAGGGTGGAGCGATTCCTGTCAATAGAAAGTCTTTCTCGAGTCGTACATGATAGGCGAACTGTTAATCTCTAGCGAACGGCTAAGTAACACCGTCACATTAAAGGTCTACGCAGACGAGGGTATTTTGTCCCTGAATCGTAAAAAATGTCCTCCGAGTAGGTACTTGTCGCAGACTCAACGCCTACGGTGTGCGGTCATTTGTTCCCCAGAAATTGAGTGAAGTGTACGCTATGGATGCAAATATTCTGAGATTACATTGTGTTGTAATTTACATGAAGTTGAAAAAGACAAGGCGTTTTAATAGACAACACCGAACTTTTGTCCAGTCCGGTCTCTTGATGGCCTCGGTAACTTGAGGGACTTTTTGTACGAGGTACTTTTAGTCCTTCGTGTGCGTTATTCGATACAATTTATAAGAGATCTATATCGACGGACAAAAAAGTACCCGGGGGATAGTCCCTCGTCTGCGCAGGCCTTTAGGTGAGGTGATGTAATGAGCGCTAGACTTGCGGCAGACGAATTCTTGCGAAATCGGATTTGGAAGCGGCTGTGTTTTGCCGATGAAAAATGCACATTCTACCGCGCACGAGACCTTGACTGCCGCTGCGTTAAAGCCAGACGTGTTGTTAGGCAACGAGGGAGTTTCTGAATGTCAGTTGGTAAATACAGTTCCTTGTTCCTACTCGTACTTACATCCAACTACCTACGGGTCCTATTTCATGGAATTACAATTGGCCGGTGTAAGGCAGAAAGTTTCCAATCCAAGAACAAGTTTTTTTTATATTACTTTTTGTTGGTTTTCATGTTTCTTGAACACAGCCCAATTCATAGTAGCTAGCAATACGTAGTAGTATATACACTAAGTAGCAACATGTATATATTCAGTTATGATATCACGTAGAGACCACAGTGTTGGTCTGTGTGGGTACTGTTTCGTACCTACTTGGAGTACTACATTTCTGGCTTAGCCATCATGGAGACCTTCTAAAACCGTCATCCTGAAAATCCCTCATGTTATTAAAGCGCGGGAGGAAGTAAATTTCATCTGCGGCATTAATATACCACCACAAGGCGTCGGTATGCGCCGGCGATCGTTATCACACTAATCACATCACACTAATCATCATATCACACTATATTATATATTATCGCAACAAAGCACACTAATATTATAAAGGCGAATGTATGTGAGTGTGCATGTTTGTTACTTCTTCACATCTAAACGGCTGGAGCGATTTTAATAAAATTCGGTATCGATCTGACACCCTGACACATAGGCTACGTTTTACTGCTTGAAAATATCTTATTCCCATGGGAAAATTGACAAACCGCGGGTGAGACCGCGGGGCTCACAGCTAGTGAATACATATTTTGGAGGTATGTCTCAGCCTAGTTTTTCAATTTAATTTGCATTAGGCGGATGAAGTTTACTTCTTACCTTTGCGAAGGAATTTTTGTTTTTTGTCCGTCTGCTATTAGTCCTTCCTTATTTCCGCTTGACAATGACAGACATGACGACAGTTTATTTGTGGCTTAACACAGTTTCTACGAGTATTTCAGTAGATAACTTTTGATACAAAAATATTTTCCGCTGCTTTTTTACACTATGCATTTTGTACACAGAAACAACCTTTTCTTTTCTTTTCAGAAACAACTTAGTTCAAGTAGAGTCGACAGCACATCTTACCTTTATACGCGTGGTCTCTACTCAGCTACGGTACGGGCGACTTAGCAACAACAATTTAAAGGTTGAACGGGTGCCGACTGAAATATACGCCTGGGTTTTGGCATGACGCTTGAATCAGGTAAGGTATTATAAGCAATGCTTGTTTCATTTTATATTTTATTTTATTTATTAAGTCACAAAAACAGCACAAACACATTACAAGTAAAACCTTAAAATAATAACAGAGGGCTGGCGTTTGTGCCAATTACAGGTGCGCACAGCACTCACAGTTTAACACTAACGCCTTATTCTAACAAATAAACTGGTGTACTACTGCTGTTAGGCTTACAAATATTTATACAGGTATCTGAAAGCTAATTGAGATCGATTTTAGATTTAAAACACCTCAGTCCATCACAAAATACATTTGGATTATATACCTTTCAACATACATTAAAGTTCTTAGCATTCTATTAATCGAAGCATTTTCTCCCAAGTTAGTTCTACAGAATGGTAGAGAAAAAATGTCCTTATTAATAAGTCTTGAGTTAGGCCTTGGTACTTTAAGGGATATTCTAATAGGTCCTCACAAAGTGCTTAGCCACTGATTATTTTATGCAAAAAAGTGACATAGTGCATTCGTCTGCGCTTCCAAACTTCATATTTCATATTAGTATTTTATATTTTCTACTTGTTCATGAGATGTGTTTTTGTTTATAATTTCCATTCGAACATGCCCTGTTTAATTCCTTCTAAAATGACAGCGACATGTGGGTTCGAAGGCCGAAGCCTTCTGGCTGTAAAGGAGTTATGCATAATGTAAAGTACTTCGTGGAACACCCTAGGCAAATCACAATTTGTCGACATCGATACTTGTCGCGCTAAGGACTTGCATCACGCGATGCGCCTTTTCAGATTAAATATTATGGTTCGATCCGGTAATCTCAAGAGGAATCTCAGGACTCTATTCTGGCAAATATATCAGTTAGTTAGATAAGGTATTTCTTATATTCTTTTTAATGCACTAACCCGTGCTAAGGACAATTTTAAAAACCTTAACCTGTACGTATTACAGAGAATATTGTAAAGAGGTTCGAAATTTCACTGACGCCGGTGAGTCGCCCATAAGCTCAGATGAAAAGAGCGCTGGCACGGATAGCCAGAGGTCGCGGGTTCGAATCCCGGCATGGGTGGAATTTTTAGCCTCTAAATAGGTTTTTAAGGTATTTCTTGTTAAAAGTAGATTGTACATAATACATCTTAACAACAGACGCCCGCGACCACGCGCGGTAGCGATGGGCAATGCCATGATAACAGGCTGCTCGATTCAAAAAAATTCTATACGTAAAAGTTAAATCTGTTTGGTAAGCGCATAGGCACAAAATCCCTGCCATGTCAGGCCGTCAGGAGTTCTAAAAGGTCTCGCCAGCTGCACCGTGAAACTTCAGGGCAGGGCATAAAGATGCTGTGTTAAGTTGTGTTATCAACCCATGTATGTCCCCACTACTGAGGCACGGGTCGGGCCTGCATCGCAGAAAGGTTATCCATACTCCACCACGGGGGCCAAGTCCGGGTTGGTGGAAATTGAAAAAGAAATTGAATAATGTTTATTTATCATCACACACAGATTAGAGAACACATGAATACTATGGAAAAATAGTGACAATAATTGTGATAAATAGGATAGGGCTCAGCTAAGTGCTGTGAGTGCATGCATCATCACAGCGCTGATTTTCAGCCCGTCCTTGTTCTCACTGAATTAAATAAAAGTTAGCGGATTTTAAAAAGAGAACACCGCAGTTGTAATCAAACAAAAATCTGTTAAGCATTATTTAGCTTCCACCCCACGAAAGGCACAAGGTGAATGGATAATGAAGTGTACAACATGTAAATTATTACACTGAATGGTATGGTAGATTTCATAAATTAAAGATCTAATCAAACCACTCAAATATGACAAGAACTCTCAAATTAAATTTAGTCACACCTGTATTTCCTAGGTTTCACTTGACAGGACTGGTTCAGGTCGGTGGTTGTCCAAAAAATTAGGCTAAGCGGCAATCAGGAGGGATTTTTTGTTTGTCAAAAAGGATTTTTTTAATTTAATTTTAAAACTAACAGTTGTCATAAATTGCCTGAAAGGATTGTAAGAAGTGGAGGATTGTAAGACAGTGGCAGGCCTTACTGTCAGAAGTTATCAAGCCGCCCATAAGGCCTCTGACATGGCTTAACGACTGCCATTACATGACAGCTGGGTCCAACGGCTTAACGTGCCTTGCGAAGCACGGAAGTGCTCGGGAAAATGCCACTAGAGCGGCGGAAGGTCACCCATCCTGCACCTGACCGCGGCTGTTGTTGCTTAATTCAAGTGATTGATACCAATCACTCGGATCGCCTAGGCCGCGAGCGCTTCGTTAAGTTGAGCATATAGGTCTTTTCACCGTCACACAAATTACCGGTATAATCTAGGTATTTATATTAAAAAACACACATTACATGGGCCAGCTGTTCACTCATTAATTTGTCGACGTAATAACCGCTAAATACCTAACATAATTACGAAGACAACATGTGATCCATGGGTAAAAACCGAGCCCGTAAGGCTGATCATTAGTATTAACTAATAATTATTGTATTTGTTGAAAACGTAATGAGCAGTGCAGCGATGATTTTCCTGTTAGCATGGTCTTGTGGTGCATCTTTTCAGGTTGTTATAATAATTTGCTGCTGCTGCTGTGTGGTGTCGGCCTAGAGAATAGCACCAACCCAATTCTTCCCGCGGGTGTCGTAAAAGGCGACTAAGGGACACAAACCGGGGGGTGGGCAGCAGCGCCCCCTGCAGTACAATTCCACCGAACTGCGATCCCCAACCCGCATGCCCAGCGTGGGGATTATGGGCATTACCCCCTATGATAGCGCACGTGGCGCTCTTTGGGGGAGGGCTGTGTCCAGCAGTGGACTGGTATAGCCTGACGCCGAGATAATAATTTTACTTGTAATGCTCTGGTACAAATTATTACTGCTACACAGGGCGTCCCAAAGTTATGGGCCATGAAGGGAAAGTACCTTAAATATCGTAGGTAGGGTATTTTGCTGAAAGAAGACTTTATGTTATTTTTAAAAGTATAAAATCTGCAATCGAAGATTTTCTAAAAATTACTTGCCTTGTCTGGGAATCGAACCGACTTAAATGTAAAAAACACACCTACTTTTATGATGCCAATCGAAAGAATGGCCAAAAAATAATAACTCTTCTTAAATAACATAGTATTTTAAAAGAAAGGAACAGCGTGAAATTAATCATTTTAATCAAATTAAAAACATACATGAAACTACTGTACTTTCCCTACTTTCCGTTCATGACCCATAACTTTGGGACGCCCTGTATATGCAAGAAGAGATACGCTGTCAATGCAGATGGTTAGTTAGTTAGTCTTGAGATTTTCACACTTTGCCTCATAGTTGGGCTACTGTGCGTAATTAGCGCTGAGGTATGTAAATACCTCAGATACTGGGGTTTCCTAGGGTTAGCGAGTGGTATTACCACTACAAAGAGACAAAATGTATGTATATAGGACGTACATACATGTACTGACCTTTTTCAATATGTTACCAACGTATATTAAGCGTTACCTTAGTATAATCTACATGGAAAACGTAGTGAGTACAAGCCAGAATTCGGACCCACGACCTCCCGAATAAGAGGCCAGCGTTCTACTATGCTACCAATGCAAGATATCAACCCTATACATGTCCCCGCTGGGGCATGGGTCTTTTCTTGTATTGTAGGAAGGTTAGGCTATACCTACTCCACGGCGGGGGCCAAGTCCGGGTTGGTGGAGGATTGTAAGACAGTGGCGGGCCTTACTGTCAGAAGTTATCAAGCCGCCCATAAGGCCTCTGACATGGCTTAACGACTGCTATTACGTGACAGCCGGCACCAACGGCTGTCATGTAATGGCGAGCCTTGCGAAGCACGGAAGCGCTCGAAAAAAACGACACTAGCGGTAGTCACGAGATGGTCCGTCATCCAGTACCTGACCGCGCCTATTGTTGCTTAACCCAAGTGACTGATCCCAAACACTCGGTTCCGCTAGGCGAGCGCTTCTGGATGCACAGTAATGGTACATGAAAGTTAGTCGGGTGGTTTCAAGAATAGGGCGCCGATCGTCTTCGATTTTTCCGGCTGCTGGGTAAGGAGGCCAAGGTGGCGACCGCGGGAGGCCTTTAACAATTAGCAGCACTTGCACTGGCAAATTAAACAACGACTAGCCGTTGTGTGCCTCTTAATGAATGGATAAAAGGGCGTGTCGGCTTTGCGACCCAGATTGCGCTAGGAAGTCCTTTCCGAGCTCGTTTTCGGCGGAAATAAACAAAATAAAATGATAAAATGTTTTTTGCTTCATACAAGGATTACGCGTATTAAAGAAACCAATCGCGGTCGCAAAATGGTAGCTAATATGGAGCAAAAAACAAACATAGACACATCATAATTTTTATGATATATTTGTCTTGGCAAGGGAGGGCCCTTGCCCCTGTAGGTCTAAGTTTATGTATCTCCCTATGTTTGTATAAGTTTATTATTGTATATCACCTTCTTTTCCTGCTCTGCACTAAAGAATTAAAACAAATAAATAAAATTGGATATTCTTTATTATACACAGAAATGACAGTAACAAAAATACAAGTTATTTTTTATTAGTTCAATTCCCGATTCACTTATTTGACCCCCAACCCTACGCGACAGCGCGAGTGACCTCTACTCACCATGAGTAAGCTCTGCGAATCAGAGCGAAACCTGGTCGGACTCTTCCGACAGAGAATTAAGTAAGTGAAACCGGAGTTAAGCTAATAATGTGTGCTTACGATTTTTTTTGTTTAAAACAATTTTTTATCGTTTTAAGAGGCTGAATGAAGCTGTGATGAATTTCTTATTAGGCCTTAAAGCGTGACGGTTTAGATTGGTCCACTGTTCAGAAAAAGTGTGCCTAAAGAACATTTCTCTCCAAAGGAATCCTTATTTTGTCAGCTATTTGTTGGCCTTGGCAGAAACTTTGCACGGAACAGACTGTGCCGTAACGTGGTTTCATGAATGGAAGCAAACCTTGCACCCGACCAATGTCAAGTCAGTGCTCTCTGATTATGGGAGCTGGAATTTCTCTAATTGCGCTCTTTTCCGCTGGATAATGAAGCTGCCTAATTAAGTACTAAATTAAAGCTTCGCTACAGATCCGATTGTCGTTAGCTAGTTATTTAATTAGAGGTACTTAGAATCTAGTAATAGTGTCTGAGTGGTGCTAAAAAAAGAGGAAATAGAGAGGCTAATACGAACGCTTTTTGTGAATAAGAGCGAATCCGAGCTCTATTATCGAGGAGAATTTCTTTCAATGTTTCTACTTCGAACTGTGAAATACCTACATACATTAGATTAGAACTCTTTATTGTACACACCAGAAAACAAAATACATAAAAAGGCTTACATATCTAAGTATTGCCGTATACAATTGGCGCTCTCTTCCAGACAACCTTGGGATAGAAATTGTGGACTGTCTAAACAAACAGAGGCGAAACTGTGATAGTTTATCTATACGAGTATTTACTCGATGTTCTTTTGACGAATTTTACTGAAGATTATTTCAACTGCATCAGATATTAAATGCACATGTAGTGTTAACTGCAAGTCTTAAATTGATTATTGATTTAGAACCAAATGCAATAAAGAAATTTGTTTTCAAAGTTCCAATTTCAACTGAAATACAGTTGACACGTGTGTACTCTAGTCTATTAAAGTACGGGTGACCTTTATTGAAATTTGATCAGCTGTTAATTGTACAGTAATTGGCTCTACATTATGTTAAAAAAGAAATAATCATGTTTTTATTCCAATACTGCTCCAAGCTCGCTCGCATAAATACTTCAAGTTTTGTCGCATTAATGAACTCAAAATACCTAACTGTCACTAGTTCTTGAAAAGCTAGTAAAATACCTACCACGTTTATTAAATTTTAATATGAAGGGAAACATCGTGGGGAAACCTGAGCGTCAGAGGTGTTCAAATACCTCAGGGCTTGTAATTGCCAATCCGCGGTGGGCACGCGTGGTAATTCACCGGAAACTCTCTCTCTCTCTCTGAGAGAAGGCCTGTGCCCCGCAGTGGGCACGTTAAAGGGCTACATAAAGAAAATAAGAAGAAGAAGATGAAGGAAGACAGATTGACGGATCAAATATATATTGCAAATGTGAGTGGAAGGTCTGGTAAGTGACGTCCCAGGCGGGCATACATCGACCAAACACATCTCGTATTAGCAAAGGGAATGATAAAAAGTACCCGGAACCGGCGTGCGTGCATGCAACGACTTAACGTCGATGAAGCGAAGGTGATCTGTCAGGATCATGGCAAGTGGCAGTCCCTGGTCTCTGCCTACCCCTCTGGGATACAGACGTGAGTTATGTATAAAAAAATATTACAATTCCTCTCGTATTTTTTTCCACAATTGTTTTGTGTAATTTCTCCATTTTATATGGAAAAACGAGCGGCTGGCAACTGCACACTTTATCTGACATTGTTAAACCTGAGATTTCCGCAATTAGCGTTTTAGTTGGGTCATTGTACTGTATGTGGACATATCTGACATGTGATCTCTATAAGTGCATCCATCATGACATGAATCAGCCTCCTACTCGTGACGCATAAGAAGAAACGCAATGGATTGTCTTGGAATTGGTATAATTGTAACTTGACAATACAGTTAAGAAATATCTGTGTAATTTCCATTTTTATGTACAACTAGCTGATCCAGAGAACTTCGTACCGCCTAACAGTCGATTCCTTAATTTTTTTTTATTTTTCTCATATTCTAAAAAACGAATTAGCGAAATCGGTTCAGCTGCTCACGAGATTTGCGCTTACCAACACATTCAGCGATTCATTTTTATATTATAGAAGATAAAGTGTTCTCTATCTATCTATCTACTTCAGAAAAAATACATATACATAATAATAATACTTATTGACTGCCTCGTTGGTCTAGGCGTTAAGGCGGTTAGTTACCAGGACAGAGGTCGTGGGTTCGATTCCCACTGGGGGCCGCCGTACAATTGTACAAGAGGCCTCAGTCTGGCTGTGTATTCATGTTTGTGACGTCCTCGCCTGGTTACCATAGTAGTGGTCCTAGTTTGGGACCAAGACAAATGATTGTGTGTGTTGTGACGAAGTTACTATTTCTTATTCACCTTCTACTCGTATCTAAGTATCTTTCAGTATTTAATTGAAACGCAATACCGTCAGATTGACTTCAAACGTAAAGGAGCCAACAAAATCTTGTTTCCTGGATAAAACGTCCCTATTCTATAAATATAAATAAATACAAGGTATAAATAAATACAATAAATACCCGTGCTAAGGACAAATTTAAAAACCTATTTAGAGGTTAACCTATTTAACCTATTTTAACCTGTTTTAACCTATTTTTTAGCCTCTAAATAGGTTTTTAAATTTGTCCTTAGCACGGGTTAGTGCATTAAAAATAAAAATAGTATAATCATGTGAGTACAGTGACATCATTCCGATGTAAAACCCGAAATTTCACTGATGCCAGTGAGTCGCCCATTGGCTCAATTGGTAGAGCGCTGGCACGGATAGCCAGAGGTTGCGGGTTCGAATCCCGGCATGGGTGAAATTTTTAGCCTCTAAATAGGTTTTTAAATACAAGGTGTTCAGCAAACGCCAAGTAATCCCCTAAAATCCCCCTTATCATGCCGAAAAGAAGAACGAAGGTCCACTAAAGGTCGTGTGGAGATGATACCGGGTGTAAGGGTAATTACTGGTAAAACAAAATAGATTTTACTACTGGTAGCTAATTAAAAGTGGCGTTCAGACGTTCATCTGTACCACACTTTTGGACATCCCAGCTATGGGAGGTTTTAAAATTGTATGGACACAGAGATAAACGCCTGTTTTGTTCCCTCTTTTGTATTACCTCTTCATAAATTGGTAATTTAGTATTCTAGTGTGGTCAAAGACAAGACCTTATACAAAGTGAAAAATTATGATTTTGTTCAATTGCAATTCACTGTAATACACAAATACCGACTATGGAAGAATTAATTGCTGTAAGGGACATTTGGTCGAAAATTAGTGTTATATATAAATTCTGTTAATTTTTTTCCCTTTATCGGATAGCGTTTTCAGATTGTTGATAAATAGTTTCAGATTCCTTACTTTAGGTATTTCTAATTTAAAATATCGTCGTGCGAGAAATGTATTGTCCGCCAATAGGCGTGAGTTGGTTTCACTGTTTGCACCATTGTAGGGCACAGGCCTTCCGTCAGAGAGAGTCTGGGCTTAATCAGCATGCGTGCCCACTGGACTAGCAATTTCAAACACTAAGGTATGTGAACACCTCGACAGGTCCCCTAGAGGTGTTTATCTTTCCGTTAACGAGTGTTAATGCTACTATAATTTCACACATGTACGTAACTCAGTAAAGTCATCACTACATGGATTCGAACCTACGACCTCCTGATAGAGAAGCCGACGTTCTATCGCTCCGGTACCACCGTCTTATAACTCTGTAGGCCTTATAACTAGTCCAATAAACTATGACTGACCTAGGTTAGGCACTCGGAAACAGATTGGAAGATAATGCGTCTAGGCACGATAAAATGTTAATTCGCAGTAAACAATGTTGTTGTGCACAATAATATTACGTCCTAGTTCCGGAATAGATTTCCGTCAGCGTGTTAGCCGACCCGGATGAAATGGCCGTTAAAATGCGACACTCGCGGTTTTTATGGCGTTGGAACATTTTAATTAGGCGTTATGCATTTTGAATTAAGGTTGCGTAATTTTCTAACTGGCAATTGCAAGTTCTGAGGTATTCGAATACCTTAGACACTCAGGTTCCCTCAATGTTAAAATTTCCAATTCTTCTTCTTCTGGCTATAATATGGAGTCCACTGCTGGACATAGCCCACCCCCAATGAGCGCCATAGCACCCTGTCTTCGGATTGCCGCATCCAGCATCTGCCAGATGCGGATGCGGATGATTTCGGGAATTTCCAATCCGCGGTGGAAATTAAGCTCGTGCTCTCTCTCTCTGAGAGAAACCCGGTCTCTCTCTGAGAGACGGCCTGTGCCCTACACAAACATACATACATAACCTCACGCCTGTGTCCCAGAGGGGTAGGCAGATACCAGGTACTGCCACTTGCCACGATCTTAACAGATCACCTTCGCTTCATCAACGTTCATAAGTCGTTGCATGCACGCACGTCGGTTCCGGGTACTTTTTATCTTTCCCCTATCAACCATATAGGGGATGCTAAAGCAATGCATCCCCTATATGGTGATGCATTGCATTGACCTATATGGTCGATGTATGTCCGCCTGGGACGTCCCTTATCAGCCCTACAGTCGGACGATTATGGGCAACATAAAAAACAATTGTGTTAACTTAACCGCCAGATAACAAAGTCACTTTATTGACCTGAAAATGAATGATTAGACTAAATAGCTCCGCCTTATTCCTGACTTTCTTTCATTTCTATTCAGAAATTAGGAGGATAAGACGGGGAGAGCTTTGAAATAGCGATACAATGGAGAATTCGCACAAAAATATAATGTAATAGGAGATTCAATTTAATATAATAATAGAGGTTATGTTATTTTATTACATAATAAACAAACAAATATAACATAATGTTGTATATCTACGACTGTACTTTTCATAATGTGACCCGTCAAAAAGTCATTCCAGTCACGTGGTACAGAACAAATCCTTACAAATCGGACTCAGACTATGACGTCATAACCTAAAGGTAATGCCTTAAAATGTATGGAGCGTTTGTCTGTACTTATTCGAGTTATGTCGTGAAACAATGTTTTATGCATCATAACCCTTTTTAGCAAAACCTTTCAATTTCATGATGAAACGAAATTCAATATGTTTTTTTATAACGACGACCTCTGTGGCGTAGCGGTAGCGCGTCTGCCTACCATGCAAGAGGGCCCGGGTTGGAATCCCGGCTGGGAACAAAAAAAAACCCAGGTCTTGGATGTTTACATGTTTGTGATGTCGTTGTTTCTGGTTCTCACGACACAGGGTATCCTAGTGTGGGGCCAGAAGCAATGTATGTGCTTGTATGTAAATGTTATGATATAAGATACAACCTAAAAAAAGGCTACTGCGCCACAGTATACAGGCCTAGACACCTTGCAACGGTCCGGCGATGTCAATCTAAAATACTAACGAAGTTAAAGACAATAAAATAGAGTACAATTAAAGATGATAAAAATGCAGAAAAGGCCGTTCGTAGTCAAATCAAAGTATTTTATTCAAGATTTCACAGAAACTGTTACTTATTAAACGTGTACCGTTTAATAAGTAACAGTTTCTGTGAAAGTAAAACTAGGAGGCAATTACAAACTTTATTTCGGAGAAAAATTCGCTCCAGAAAAATACTCCAAACTTAGTCTTTTTAGAGTCTTGTATTTTAGTCTGGTATCCCAAAGTTGGTAAAAGAGCCAGGGGTAGGCAGTGTAAAAGATGGGAAGACGAAATCAATGTTACAGTAGGCCCTAATTGCAGAAGAGTCGCCCAGGATAAGAAACCGTGGAAATCATTTGGCCGCTTGGTAAAGGCCTTCGTCTTGACGAAGGCCAGTGGCCAATAGAAATATAATCCCGGGAACACAACCTGATATGAAAAGGATATAAAGTCTAATTGAATTGAATTGTCTTTAATCTATAATTTCCTCTGTTCTGACCTTGAAAATAACAATAGATTTCACTTTTCCTTCAGCAACTCTTCATCGTAGGTTGTCTGGAAGAAATTGCTCTAAGCAATAAGGCCGCCAATTGTACTGTATCTTTATAATTATTTTTTCCTGGCGTACAATAAAGAATATTCTTATCACTTCTTATCTTATCTTTTTGAAGGTCACCACAAAGGAGGTATTTAAGGTTTAATTTGGTTTGTAACGTTTCACTGTAATGGGGACAGCCCTTAAGGGCTGGCAATTTATTACGTAACAAAATTGGGAGAGTGGGAGTCCGAACAAGTCATACTTTTTTTCATACATATCACTCACGTCTGTAGGTAGTCAACATGGGACTCACCTCACAGATTCAGTGAAGGTTTTCTTTGTATTTAAATAGTATTCTGTAAATGTCTTGAATAAATACTAATAAAAAAAAACCCACATCCCGCTTTGCTGGGGATGCCTCGCAGAAGAGGAAATACCCGCCCACGTGACCATTCACTGTGAAGGCGTGGAAAAGCAACTGACTCATCATTGGGAAGCTGAAACCCCTTCAGGAGGCTTTCAGAGAGACATCAGAGCACTCTTGGCTTTCTGAAAAGAGATAGACTGGCTGGAGTGAAACCCACAACTTTGCAACGTACAGCGGCCCAACCATGAGGCTAATGCGGAAATCGTTGCGGAAAACTAACTAAATAACAAGTGCCTCATGGGGCATTAACTACGTCATCAAGATACGCACGCAAATATTGGGACAGCGTGTGGATGCTATACAAAATTACCGCGTCAACCTTCCTGTCAATCAAAAACCTACTTTATCACCAAACAACTTCCCATCTTTCGAATCACCTTGTCGGAAATTACCAAATCGAAGCACTCACTTACGCTTATAAGCCTATTGAATACTAATCGACATCGGAGTGATACTTCTCTGACATTGCCAATGAGTTAGTGGTATTCAAGTTGACAGCATCGACACAACCGGGTTTTCTCACCTAAAAACTTTGCTCCTTGCATCCACGTAATGACATGCGTATAACAGCGTCCAGTGGCAGCTTCACGCACACTAGATGGGTGAGAAAGACCTCTCAAACGCTGCAGTACCTGAGTCACTGTTTTTTAGATGGATTATGCCTATCCAGCACGTTTATCATCCTGACAGCAGACTGACTTTTATATTTTTGTTTTATTTCAGTTTTCTCAGCCCAGTTCTCATTTGTTTTTCTTGCAAATTATAATAACCGGTCAAGTGCGGTTTGGCCCAAGCGCAGTGTAAGGCTCCGTAAAAAGAGCGATGTTTATTTTGCTTTACAGAACTGACAGCTTTATCAAATTAATTTTCAATTTGTACGAATTTTTCTTCTTATAAAAGGAAAACTTTGGTCACCCGTTAACTTATAAATAAACTCTACTTAGCTGCCTAATTTGCTGTTGGCTCTGGATTGGCGTTTGTTGGAGTGCGAAAATCAGGGGGGTCCAATGCCGCCTCAGGGCCCCACATGTTCATTAAGTTTTAATTTAGTTACCATTTCTTGTCCTTTGTGCTTTTTTTGTTACTGTAAACAATTGGTGTACTCTTCATAGATTACTCAGTACCCGCCGCCTTCACTTTTTACTTACTTATAGTATTTAGTGCGATATATTTTTGAAAGCATGCCTAGTACCTACATAATTTTATAATCTAAGTTTGGAATAAGTGGCATGTTTCTGTATTATCTCCGAATGAAATAAATAAATAATTAGCCGAGGTAGTTTTCCCTTAAACTCTACAGTATATTAGCTACTGCCCTGTATCTTTTCACATTTCGACGTCCTCTGTGGCGCAGCGGTAGTGCATCTGCCTACCATGCAAGAAGTCCCGGTTTCGAACCCCGGCTGGTGCTGAAAAAAAAAACCCAGGTCTTGAATGTTTACATATTAGTGAAGTAGTGGTTTCTAGTTCCCACGACACAGGGTATCCTAGTGTGGGGCTAAAAACAATGTATGTGCCTGAATGTAAATGTTTATGTTTTCTATAATCAACTGCAATCAGCCAGGGAAGGGGTTTCCTTTCTCCTGTTCCAGGGGGATACGCTCTACTCTAACAAAATTTGCGCTTTAAAGCTCAATATTTCGCTACAAGATTGTAACGCTTAACAAATTGCATTGCTGATATAGGTTACCTACACCTTTTTTAAAAACCTATTTATAGGTTAAAAATTCCACCCATGCCGGGACTCGAACCCGCGACCTCTGGCTAACCGTGCCAGCGCTCTCCCAACTGAGGTAATGGGTGACTCACCGGCATCAGTGAAATTTCGAACCTCTTTACAATACTCTCTGTATTACGTACAGGCAGCAACATCTGGCTGAAGTAATTTGCATCACTTGCAAAACCTACACCTTACATTTTTTTTCTACCAAGAGGAGTGATAGCGCTTTGGTAGAACACCTGCCTCTCATTCAGGAGGTCGTGGGTTCGAATACGCGACCTGAGTGTCTGAGGTGTTCAACTACCTCAGCGCTTGACATTGCCAATCCGCGGAGGGGACGCGTGGTAATTAAGCCCATACTCCCTCTTTCTCTCTGAGAGAAGGCCTGTGTCCTGCAGTGGTACGTATGCCCTGTGGCCTGTGTCCTGCGGACATGGCGGAACTGTAAAGTTTCCTTATTGACTACGGAACCCTAAAAAACGTGACCGTAATTACAATTTGTACAGTCGACAGTCCTCCAACCATTTTACTTCAGCTGCAAAGTCACTCATATCGTAACGGAATAGAGTGCACCGGCGTAAAGATAGATGTGCTGTCGAGTACATACCTTGACATTATTTAGAGACTGTTTCCGTCAACAAGCGCCAGCACACAGGAAAACCCTGATTTCAAGACCAGACATGGGTATCCCTAAAGTTCTGAAAAAAGTAAAGTAAAATGGAATTCCTCAAAATTAAATTTATCATTGTTTTTAGCCCAGTAAGCAGAACCATGGACTCACAAGCGAAGGACGTACGTTCGATTCTCGGTGCTGGCATGCAGTGACTTTCTTTACTGAGTAATGAACATTTGTGAAGTAATACTATCAATACCACTCGCTCACTGTGAAGGAAATCATCGTGAGGAAATCTGAGAGACTGAGATGTTCAAATACTTTAGCGTTTGAAATTGCCAATCCGCGTTGGGTACGCGTGGCAATTAAGCCTGTACTCTCTCTCTCTCTCTCTCTCTCTGAGAGAGGGCCCGTACTCTGCAGTGGGACAACTTACATACAAACAAAAAATATGTTTTCATTTCTTATACTCGGAAAGTAGTGTTGTTTTGATCTGATTATTGGGTGGATTACTCAACCGGCTCTTAGGTGGGATCAAATTACTTCCCACCTAAGAGCCAGAATGAACTTTAAAAATAGAACTACTGTCAGCTGTGAAGAGTTTTATGTAAAAAAAAAACTAATTAAAAAAATGCAGCGGCCATGTCAGTTTCTAAACAGCCAGTGTGAACTTAGCGCAAACTTCTTTGAGCGGAATAAGCCGCAATAATTACACGGTGAGTCGGAATTAAAATTTAAAAAGTCGACATAAATTGGTGGGATACTAATCTGTTTTATGTATCTGTGTCAGAATTAAAAAATAGGTAATAATCTTTTATGCTAAGATTTGAATATAATGAGTTTTTATTTTCCTCATATTCGAAATGAAAAGTAGTGTTTAACACGGGTAAATGAATCAATTCCTACTCGGACTATAAATACATCGGGAATTGATTCTTTCGACCCTCGGTTGTAACGGTGCAAACCTCTTCACACCATTTTTATTTCTTTTTCTATGTATCATTTTGAAATATTTAAATTACGTCACACATTCTTCGATTTCCCTCATTTTTCATCACTACTACTTTAAACTTTGACCATATCTGACTATTTTACCTGCTTCTCCGTTTATCCGTTTTTATCCAGTTTTCTGTTTTATTAAAATATTATACTACTAATCTACAAATAAAACAACACCTGAAGTCGTTCCAGAGTGTATTATTATTTGTAAAGATATACAACGTAACAATCTATTATTGTATACCCTTGATGACATAGACCAAATCCGAGATAAATCAAAGCTTATACCATAATTTGCTTATTTGCTGGTAGAAAATGCTTATAGCATTAAGTCCGCCACATTGCCATTGTATTTTTTTACTTATGTGCAATAAACGTATTAATAATAATAATAATAATTTGCCTACAATATTTTTCTTCTTCATATTGATTGTAATAGGCTCTAACGGTTTTCAGTCTGCAATCTCGTTGGTCATAAAGTAGATGGGTATTTCGCATCATACCATGTTGGTATTCAGCTCAATAGCTACAAATAAAGGCCTCAATACATTAGACGTTCGTGACTGGTATTGTATTGAATTAGAATTCAGAAAGTGTAGCTTAGCATTGTTTATTGTATACTGTAACGTATGGGAATTATTAATAACATTTCGTAAGTACATGATTGAACTACACGAACTAGGAAAACATAAAATAGTTAACATACAACACCTTCATATTTGTCTAGATATAAGATCGGGCAGATGCGCCCATCACATTTAAATTAAATCATATCATATCATTACATCATACTTATATTATAAGGCGAAAGTTTGTGCCTATGTTTGTTACTACTTAACGTCTAAACGGCTGGAGCGATTTTAATGAAATTTGGTATGGAGTTAGCTGACTCCCTGGATTTACACAAAGGTTACTTTTCACTGCGGGAAAATATCTTATTCCCATAGGAAAATTGATAAGCCGTGGGTAACACCGTGGGGTACACCTAGTAGTATAAAAGGCTTCTGTGCTGTCGGCTTCGGCTCCACGCATGCCTCAAGAAACCGGGTCCTTCAAGATAACCAAAATAATAATAATAATAATAAATAATAATAATAATATTGGCCTTTTTTTGCATCTACTTAATGAGATGATTTATACAGCGTCCAGTGGTATCTTCACTCACACTAGATGGGTGAAGGGACCACTCCGACGCTGTAGTGCCTGGGTCATGGTTTTATAGATGGTGTAGGCTTGCCCAGCACCTATACCATCCTGACAGCTTAGTCGGCCTAGCCCACAGGAAAGACTAGTCAATACGTGCGGAGCCAACCAAGCCGCGGGTTTCCTCACGATGTTTTCCTTCACAATTAGCGTGTGGTATTGCGACTACAAATTCGCAAATGTACGTAACTTTGAAATTAAACAAAGTCATTGGTACAAGCCCGCACTCGGGATCGAACCTGGGGCTCTCGCTTGCCAGTCTATGGTTCTACCCACTGAGCTACCACCACTCCTAATAACAATAATAATAATAATAATAATAATAATAATAATAATAATAATAATAATAATAATAATAATAATAATAATAATAATAATAATAATAATAATAATAATAATAATAATAATAATAATAATAATAATAATAATAATAATAATAGTAATAATAATAATAATAATACAGTCTGTAATCTTTTAGAATATACCTCGGGCTCTAGAGTAGGCTACGATTTTCGCCGAAAGCACACGAGTGTAAGACTACTTCCTGCTTTGTGTAAACTTTTCTTATTAAGTTTATTTGATATTAGTTCCGATATTTCTATTCCACGAATATATCCGATTCTATCTGATAGTAGCCGAGGTATATTCTAATAGCTAACAGACTGTAAGTCTTTGCACTTTCAATTCGCACCCCGACATTGTGACACAAACCACGTCCACTCGAAGTCAACGTCGTTTATTTTGTAATTAGTAATTAACTTCCTACACAATGTCGTTTTGTCTGCCCTTGGCTGGTTCAAAATACGATGCAATGAGAGCCGAAATAATCTAAGGTAATAAATAAATTTGTTTCAACGGAAGTATAAGCTAGATTTACGTAATTATAATTCATGCTTAATGAGGTTTTCCTGATGCGTTTATTATTTTGTGTTTATTACAAAAACTAGCTTGCAATAACCTAATTTTATCGCCTTTTACAGTTGAGGTACATATAAAATCATCATCATCAGGCTACACAGACCACTGCTGGACATAGCCTTCCCATATAAAATAAATTTATATAAAATCGTAAAGAATATTCTTATCTTAACTGATACAGTAGACAGGTGTATGAATTTCGAAGCATTCTTGGTGTTTAGTATATTGCTCGGAGAAAACGGATTAAGATTCCTTGATAGTGGACCGCAGGGGAAATAAACGACGATCAAGAAATATGGGTTGTGTGCGTGACTATGCCCCGCATGGGTCATCACATCATCATCAAGGGTCACGCGTTTTGTGGAGCTATGATGTCAGAATTTGTTGCAATTACTGTGCTGAGAAGTTGCGATTTTGGATGTTTAAAACGGCCGCCTAGCGAGCTTATTTCAGTTCGTTATCAACCGTTGTATGTCCCCACTGCTGGGGCACGGGTCTCTTCCTGCATCGCAGGAAGGTTAGGCCAAGTCCGGGTTGGTGGAGGATTGTAAGACAGTGGCGGGCCTTACTGTCAGAAGTTATCAAGCCGCCCATAAGGCCTCTGACATTTATTTCAGTGCAAATCAAAAAAAGATTGTAGGGAGCTATTATATTATTACTTGTTCTTGCTATTACTTATAAATATAGTAATATTATTTGTTGTGTGTAATTTAAAATTGGGATTAAAATTGTTTTAATTAAATTTAAATATAAAATTAGAAAAATATAAAGTGGTCATATCGCCAACACGAGAAGAAGTTTAAAAACCCGTTAAAAAGTACTTTATGTAGTGTAAAAACCTCAATTCATCTTTAAAATTTTTCGTATAAAATAAACGTGTAATTTCGAAAATGTAAGAGAAAAAAAAATATTTAGAATTCTCAATGTGTGATAGAAGTCAAAAACTATTTTAAAACAGGCGATTTAACCTCAGTAAATATAACAATTAACACCAAAATGCTACAAACGTAAGGGCAATTAAAAAGAAAAAATAAAAGTCAGTAAGAAAAGACATCAACGCGCTGTCTCAGAAGTAAGCGCACGTTTTGAGCACGTAATTAATGTGGAGCAAAAGCTAATATAATAAGCTAATTAGCAATTTCTTAGCAAAACAAGTTATCTGTCTGTCACAGTCAAGTGAAGAAGGTCGACAGAACAAGTTTCTTTAAGAGCAAGCTTACTTTCACACTTAGAGCTTTTAATAACTTAAGTCGTTCACCTAGTAAATTGTTTACTCTCTCTCTCTGGGACTTTTTTGTGAGAAAACCTGAAAAATACCGGAAATTGCAAAATACATTATTAACGGACGTTTAAAGCATCTCTAATTCTATGATTGATAACTAGATCTTACTGCTAATTAAGCATGATTACGCACAGCTGACCGACACCACATTTTCTTCCAGGAACTCAGGATAAAGTCTACCCGATTACATCACGAAAAGAACTGCTGCAAACGTATGTACTTTTTAGGGTTCCGTAGTCAACAAAGGAACACTTACAGTTTGACCATGACCATCCGACTGTCTGTCTGTCTGCGGCTTAACAAAGAGACGCAAGTAGCAACAAGCTAAAATTTGGCATAGAAATACATACACATAAATCACACCGGCAAAAAATCTTTGACAAAAAATCTAAGCATACCCTAAACTTGAATTTTTCGCCTTCACCATAGTGTGGGGTGTCGTTGGATTGGTCGATTCAAATATTGTGAGTAAAACAAAACAATTTGTATTTCTTAATGATTCGCGATAGTCATACAGAGTCATAGATAAAAAATGGGTCTAATCGCGATTATTTATTAGCCACTGCAACACTGCCGAAACGTCGGGAACTAAGTATTGCAAAGCCTATTCAACTTCTGACTTAACTAAGCATATTAATCACTGCTCGATTTAAACAAAGATTGTTAAAGAACCCTTTATTTTACACTATAGCTGGCCTTCGATTTCGTCTGCGCAGGATTATCCGGTAGATTTTTTTCTACTTACTTGAAACTTATCGTCATATTTTGGATAATTCAAACAATATCTTTATAAATTGTAGAATGTGTGGTGGCAGCGGCTGGCAGCGGCAAGCTGAAGACAGGGCGCTAAGGCGCTCATTAGGGGAGGGCTATGTCAAGCAGTGGACTAGTATAGCCTGACGACGACGACGACGACGATGACGTGGTGGCAGCTGCTGCTGTATGCTGAAGCAGCAGTGGGCTGGCCATATCCTGCGAAGAACCGACAACCGTTGGAGTAAACGTGTTCTGAGTGGAGACCGCGAATCGGCAAACGTAGTGGAGGACGCCTTCCGACCAGGTGGGAATAAGATCTGCGAAAAACTACTGGCTGATGCTGGATGCGGCAAGCTGAAGACAGGACGCTATGGCGCTCATTAGGGGAGGGTTATGTCCAGCAGTGGACTAATATAGCCTGAAGAACAAGAAGAAGATAAAAAAATGAAATTATTAATTAATAAAATTATAATTTTACTTCTATTTTTTGAAGGTATATTTAACATTACGAAACTCTCATGTGGCACAAACTGTAGTTTCAGCTAAGTCTGTCTTAGGAAACACAGTCACAGGAGTTAACAATAGTGAATAATGACGATATTCCTGTTAAACCAATTTAGCGTGAGATAACGAACGGGCCGTTTCCTGTGCCGATAGCGATACGTTTTGTGTGCCAAAGCGTGGCATCTACCACATTTTGTGAACAGTGGTTAATGCCACACGTCCTATCACCATAAGTTAAGATATGACTTTTGAAGAATCACTGCTAGTTGCTAACGTTGCTAGTTTGAACAACAAATCGGGCAAATTAGACAAAAAGAACTAAGATTTGTGCCATTTAAAATTTAAACTAAGCTTTGCACTTCAAAGCATTGCAACATATACTCGTATATACTTAGTATCAATCGTCTTCTAGTACCAATAATACTTATTGCATTTTTTGTGAATATTTATTGTATGTATGTAGTTCTTAATTATTGTTCTCAGCAATAAGGCCGCCAATTGTACTCTGTATCTTTACACGTTTTATAATATGTGCTGCGGCCTACAATAAAGAATATTTTTATATCATCCTATTAGTAATGAAGAAAATGTTGTAATTTTATAATAAGTACTTGTTTTGTAGTAATAATGATTTGGAAGATATTTTGTCCATCACCATTTATCACAGATTTTACATATCGCTTTTACATATTTTATATTGGCAAAGGAGCACTTTCTGGTCAATAAGAAGAACTCCACTAACTTCTTCAAAACTCAATGTCACTAACGGTATGGTTTTTTTTGATCGGGCTATACAATTATCAATAACAGTTGCTATCGTCGTTTATCGTGGAATCTCCAAATAACATAACATTTACATACAGGTACATACATTGCTTCTGGCCCCACACTAGAAAACCCGGTGTCGTGGAAACCAGAAACAACGATATCACAAACATGTAAACATCCAAGACCTGGAGATTTATTTTGTCCCCAGCCGGGGTTCGAACCCGGAACCTCTTGCATGGTAGGCAGATGCGCTACCGCTGCGCCACAGAGGCCGTCAAATCTTACCTTGTGTGTAACAGTGTAAGTAAATGTGTCAAATGAACGAATGTGAACATACTTGGGTAGTCATTCAGTTCATTCATTCGTTCGTTCGTTCGTTCGTTCGTTCGTTCGTTCGTTCGTTCGTTCGTTCGTTCGTTCGTTCGTTCGTTCGTTCGTTCGTTCGTTCGTTCGTTCGTTCGTTCGTTCGTTCGTTCGTTCGTTCGTTCATTCATTCATTCATTCATTCGTTCGTTTGATCGCTCGTTCGGTTGTTCGAGCGTTCGTTGTTTCGTTCGTTCATTCATTCATTCATCTAGTCATCCATCAGAAAATATAATTTATATATGTACTGATATTGTTTTTTTTTTTTAGGTAGGCTATAAACGTCCCACTGCAAGGCACATGCCTTCTCTCAGAGAGAGGGTGCGTGCTTAATTACCACGCGTACCCACCGTGTATTGGTAATTTCAAGCGCAGAGGTATTTCAACATTTAACTAAGACACTCAGGTTTCCTCACGATGTTTTCCTTCACAGTTAGTGAATGGTATTGCTACTATAACTTCACAATAAATGTGTATAACTTAAAATACAAAGTGAGTGGTACATGCCAGCCCTGGGAATCGAACCTGGGGCTCTCGCTTTCGTGTCTATTGTACTATCCACTCGGCTACCGCCACTCTGTTGGCAAAGTCTGGCAATAGTTACAAAATAAATTAAAATATAGTATATAATAAAATCTTTATCCGTATCTTCCGTTCTTATATATTTTATATATTTTAACTAACGTTCTTATATATTTTATATATTTTAACTAACGTTCTTATATATTTCTATTAAAACACTCCTAGAGGAGCTTTATACAATATGTGGTTGAGACTTTTCCTTGTAAAATTGACTACGAGACCATCATAGACGATTTTAGTTAGCGTTTTTGGAGTGTTGTAAGAAATTGTGTTTTTATAATTATAAACAAGGTCGTAACGGAGTTATTTATAAAAATACACAAAATTATCTGTGTTTAGGTCTTTGCATTTAGCGCAGATCACTTAAACTGCTTCCGTACGTTCTTACATAAGTTTACTTGAATAGACTAAAGAAAAATTTTAAACTAAAGAAATTGAAATTTAGAAGTTACATCTTTGCTATAGTTTTAAAAGTAGTTATTACTTTTCTCTACAAAAGTTGAACGGGTTTGTTTTCTCAAGCTCTACACGGATGGTCAAACTTTAGACACGGGTGACTGTAGAGCATTCACCCACTACCCGTGAGAAATATGTCATCTGATGTTCGCAACGCATACACGAAAAACACGTAACACACATACTTGAAAGCTTGTATCAATGGTGTTTACATTATGACAGATATGCCGCATGGCGAGGCCGGGGACCCACGCGCTTCGAAATACAAAATAGCTGAATGGATAACAAAACTTTTTTATCAGGCTAGAGTCTGTGCCTTAAACATGGCCGAGCACCGGAGACGCCAGCCAGTATTACCGCAACCGGCGCCCGAAGCACGCGTCGCCGTTTAAAAATAAAATCGATTAAAAGATACACTGCCAACCAACCTACCTTCAAGTGAAATTGAGTGAGGCACTGTCGCCCAAACTGTTGTTCCTTTGTCGCGGTGCAATAAAAAAAAGTGAAAATTTTGATTGGAATTCTCGTGTGGTTGTCACCCGGCGAATTCGAATTTCGAATTGGTCAAGGTTTACACGGGAATTGGCGCACTGGCGTCTGTTAGCTACTCCAGTTGAATTTTCAGGGTAAGTGTTGAGACAGAAAATCTGCAGCTTTACTTACGGTGTGGAGAGGTATTCACGCGGCGCGTGGCACGCGAACTATGCGTAGACGCATACTATTTTTGGTCCTTGTGCTGTTCTCAGCCGCGTTTACATTCTCTATTCTCACGTTACAGTGACAGCTAACTGAATACGTTAGCAAGTTATTTAAATTAATTAATAGCCGAGTGCAAGTACCGACTAACTACGATTACTCTGTAAATATTTTTGTTTATTTGAAGCCAATTTAAAATGCGTGGGCTTGCGGTGGTCACCGCTAAAACTAAACTGTGTCATCTTAAATAATTCTGTCTTGAAGAACTAGTTTGTCTTAAGTAGGTCTATATATTATTGGATTGGAAACATGTATCGATGTGCGTTGTGAATATTATATAGCTGAAGCATAGAATTAATTTAACACTTAATGGGTTTGTTCACTTAATGTTCGTGATTTTATATCGTAGAGTCAACAGCAGATTTTGGTTGCCAAGTCAGTCGTAACCTAAACGGAGTAGAGTTCACGTATGCTGGTTCGGTTTGTAGGTCCAGCAGACATCACATCAACTTTTATTGTTTAGATGCAAAGTCACCCGTAAAGTAAATGAATAGAGTACATGGATGTAAAGGTTGATGTGCTGTCAAAAGTGGCTCTCACTAATTCGTTAAAACAAACAATATTGTGTCACATGTTTATTTTAAGGAATTAAGGGAAGTGAGTGAATAATACTTATTAATATTCAAGTGCTTACCTAAACTAGGAAAAGTGCTATTGTTCATAAATTATTTTCCTCCATCCAGTTACTTTAGAAGTACGGTGGGAAAAAATTAATAAATCATTTTAGTTACATTTAAGATTTCCGCAGTTAGCCTCCCAGTGGGGCATTGTAACTAGGTATGTTAACTTTACAGACACTAGGTATTCTTCACGATGTTTTCCTTCACTTTAGCGAGTGGTACTGCTGCTATAACTTTACAAATGTTTGTTAACAAAACTTAGAAAACAGAATCAGAAAACAGTCTACACCGGTAGACGCCGAGATTCGAACTCACTACCTCCCAATTGAGAAGCCGCCTTTCTGCCGCTTCTCTACTACCGCTTTTTAAACATAATATTGTAACTATTTTGTATTTAAAAATTCTATACAAATGAAAACTAGTAAAGAAAACTTTAAATTTGTTCAGTCGGTAGCTATGGTAGTGACCTTTCAGTGATAGATAACACAATTGACCACATTTTATATTTTACAGCGCGCAAAACTAAAAATAGCGTTTCTAAATTTTGCTATCTTGATTTCGAAAAAAATATTTAGGATTTTTATTATTATACTATTTTTATTTTAATGCACTAACGCGTGCTAAGGAACAAATTTAAAAACCTATTTAGAGGCTAAATATTTCACCAATGCCGGGATTCGAACCCGCAACCTATGGCTATCCGTGCCAGCGCTCTACCAATTGAGCCAATGGGCGACTCACGGCATCAGTGAAATTTCGAACCTCTTTACACTATTCTCTGTATTACGTACAGGCAGCGACATCTGACTTAAGCAAATTGCATTACTTACAGCCCCGACTACCTACTTTGCAGTTAGGTTTTAACATCGGAACGATATCACTGTACCCACATGATTATACTATTTTTATTTTAATGCACTAACCCGTGCTAAGGAACAAATTTAAAAACCTATTAAGAGGCTAAAAATTTCACCAATTTGCTTAAGTCAGATGTCGCTGCCTGTACGTAATACAGAGAATAGTGTAAAGAGGTTCGAAATTTCACTGATGCCGTGAGTCGCCCATTGGCTCAATTGTTAGAGCGCTGGCACGGATAGCCAGAGGTTGCGGGTTCGAATCCCGGCATGGGTGAAATTTTTAGTCTCTAAATAGGTTTTTAAATTTGTTCCTTAGCACGGGTTAGTGCATTAAAATAAAAATAGTATAATCATGTGGGTACAGTGATATCGTTCCGATGTTAAAACCTAACTGCAAAGAAGGTAGTCGGGGCTGTAAGTAATGCAATTTGCTTAAGTCAGATGTCGCTGCCTGTACGTAATACAGAGAATAGTGTAAAGAGGTCCGAAATTTCACTGATGCCGTGAGTCGCCCATTGGCTCAATTGGTAGAGCGCTGGCACGGATAGCCAGAGGTTGCGGGTTCGAATCCCGGCATGGGTGAAATTTTTAGCCTCTAAATAGGTTTTTAAATTTGTTCCTTAGCACGGGTTAGTGCATTAAAATAAAAATAGTATAATCATGTGGGTACAGTGATATCGTTCCGATGTTAAAACCTAACTGCAAAGTAGGTAGTCGGGGCTGTAAGTAATGCAATTTGCTTAAGTCAGATGTCGCTGCCTGTACGTAATACAGAGAATAGTGTAAAGAGGTTCGAAATTTCACTGATGCCGTGAGTCGCCCATTGGCTCAATTGGTAGAGCGCTGGCACGGATAGCCAGAGGTTGCGGGTTCGAATCCCGGCATGGGTGAAATTTTTAGCCTCTAAATAGGTTTTTAAATTTGTTCCTTAGCACGGGTTAGTGCATTAAAATAAAAGTAGTATAATCATGTGGGTACAGTGATATCGTTCCGATGTTAAAACCTAACTGCAAAGTAGGTAGTCGGGGCTGTAAGTAATGCAATTTGCTTAAGTCAGATGTCGCTGCCTGTACGTAATACAGAGAATAGTGTAAAGAGGTTCGAAATTTCACTGATGCCGTGAGTCGCCCATTGGCTCAATTGGTAGAGCGCTGGCACGGATAGCCAGAGGTTGCGGGTTCGAATCCCGGCATGGGTGAAATTTTTAGCCTCTAAATAGGTTTTTAAATTTTTATTATTGCTTAATTTTAGAGAAAATAAATAAAAACCAAAAATTGTGTGATGACGTCACACATACGGTGGAATGAGGAGGTACCGTTGCCTAATATTAAAAATAACATGACAGATGTCATTTCCAATTTATTAAGCCGTATGTGTGACGTCATTTGGCGGTTACGTCCTTTTGGAATAAGACGAAATTCAAAGTAAGAGGGAACATGAATACGTAGATATAAAAATTAAATAACATAAACTACTTATAACGATGCATAAATAAGGAAGAAATTACATAAACTAATACATGTATACTAATGATATTAGCAAAGCGATAACAGGTGCGCTTTAAGGCTGTCTAGAAGAAATTGCTTTCAGTTATGGCCGCTAATTATGGTCTGTATCTTTAAGTGGTCTGTATCTTTAAGAAAATATTTAGTGCTCTGGCGTACAATAAAGATTATTCCTATCTTATCTTGAATTTGAAGAGAACAACACACAAAGGTTGCCTAAAATTGTCGAACACTTTTATCTTACCAATCGATACATCCCCTATTTGGTCGAAATATGTCCGCATTGGACCTCCCTTACTGATTCTTCCACCCGCATTCGCTCGATATATTTCTTTCGTCCATCTCTGTTCCTTCATCGAGACGTCGAAGTAAAATAGCAATAAATTACTACGCGATTAAGCCCCGAAACTATTCTTACTATGTGTACAAGTCGCGAAAGTTTAAAATATGTTTTTCCTTCATCATCTCCTTGTATACCAAAGCAACGCAATAACGCTTTCTCAAATTGTAGTCAATACATCCTCTTTCAGTATATAACATTTGCAGACACATACACATACAAACACACTATTAGTCACACTATTTCGTATTCCGACTAACATCACGCATACCTTGTCATTTAATAAAGTAACCATGTTAAGCAAAAAGCTGCGTAAGGGAGAAAGAAATTGCAGGATCGGACTTATCGACTGCGGCGAAGCCCAAAAGGAGGGTAATGTGTTTAGTTCGTATGTATGTCCGATTCTATGTTCCCTCATAACTCCTTAACCAATGGTCAGATTTTGTTAAATAAGGTATCATTCGATTCGGCATCCTTGCGCGAGTGTCATAGGCTAATAAAATCAGAATTATGCGATCAGAACCGTAACGAAAAATAAAATTCGTTAGATAAGCTTCGTTGAAGTACAGCTAGGAGCCACTAGATGGCGCTGTTATATTTAGTTTATTGAATTCGAATCTTAATTTTAATGAACTACGCCTAACAGGTGTGAAGTATTTATAACAGAATTTGGCGGATGTCGTAGGTTACATAAAATCAGAACGGAACAAAAAATAATATTCACTTCTAAGTAGGTAATTAAAGTACCACCTTTAGCTACTAGATAGCGCTGCCATATATTTATTCTGTTACATGTATTTACATACTTTCAGCTTTGTTCTACATGTAAACAAACCATTTATAGAATCGTATAAGTGCTGAAAGAAATAATAGAAATAATGTTTGTAAAGTGTTTAGTTCCTTTCTAGGCCATTCGTTTATCTCATAAATTTAAGAAATTTCAACCTCATAAGGGGTTATAATAATGAATTTCTTAACTTTGATATTAATTTCTTACTGATACTTAGACCAAAACTTACTAAACAAAGTATATGAAGTGTAGCATGTACTCGTAACTCCTTTACCCCTGTGTGGTCATAGTAGGGACAAGCTGGGTTCAAAGTTGAAACAAAAAATTATAAAAAAAAAATTAACGCTCTCACCAAAGACGGATCCCCAGTGACATCGTATCGTAGGATCAAAAAAAATTAAAAAAATTCTAGCTCTATTCATCTTAACGAATTTTATCTCGTTTCCTCCGAAAGTAAGATTATTATTTTGTGTTAGGTTTCCTGTTAACTTGTGAGACCGAAGATTGCTTATCTATACCTAAATACCTGGTACGGATAGCCAGAGGTTGCGGGTTCGAATCCCGGCATGGGTGAAATTTTTAGCCTCTAAATAGGTTTTTATACCTAAATATTTAGTCAAACTTTTCAATGCTGTAGGGGGCCACGTCAAGATGAATTTGTTATAGTTTCATTTTAATTCCGGTAAGATTTTGGCATTCAGAAAACCAACATAAGTAAAAAAATTGCTAGCATTTATCAAGGCCAAAGGCGGAGGCGGAGGCAAGCGCGGCCGAAGACCGCGACAGTTACTTAAAGTTGCAGTTATTCAGTTATTCACGTCCCCACGTACAAGTTCCAACTTTAAGTAACTAGCGAGGCCAGAGGCCGAGCCTCACGAAACGTACACGAGGAAACCTGTCGCGCCTTGGTACTGGCCGCGGCCGAAGGCTCAGACCATTTATGTTCCCATTTACAAGTCCTTACTCTAAGTAATTAGCGAGACCGAAGACTGGGCCCAGTAATGCAATCACGAAGAATTCTACTCTGGAGTTGCCGAAAGCTGAGCGCCGTTCAGGTCGAGGACATAATTTGAGGCTATTCCAGTTCCCACCTACAATTGTTAACATCAGGTAACTAGGTGCTGTGGAGCGTGTTTAGGCTACATAAAAAAACAGACAATTTATGTAAGGATAATAAAGAAAAAAACCTGTCGTTTCTTTTTATCAGTCTCTTTGCGAATATTCTAGATCGTTTAACACCATTGGACCATATTGATTATACTATCTATAAAATATCGTACGACATAAATTTTGAATGCAGGCAGGTGGTACCTATGATTATATCAATAAAAATATTTATGATTTGCCGAAACATGTCCTTTGTCGAACAAAATAAAATAAAGCAAAAAACTAAAATTCATTTAGGAAAGAAAATAATATTACGATTTAAAGCATGTAAGCAGATCAGATAGACCTTTAAATTTTATCATTTACTAAGTCACTAAAATGTCTAAAATAAAAAAAATATTAAAACAAAAAATAACCCGACTGCAGTGATAAACCAACTGAAAGGGAAATAACAAGATAATTTTATTTTAAAATGCTAACCTCGAAGAGATCATGCTGCTTAACTTGAGGGACCAAATGATATAACTTTATAAGCATTATTTGCTCAAACTGTTGCATTTATTAATTTATATAAAATGTTGCAGTCGGGACCCATTACTGTTTGTTTAAAGTCCTCTAATGGGTCCCGACTGTATCATTAGACCGCGTCACCCGAATGGTACAAAACGGCAATATTTTGTCAAGCCAATAATGTTCAGTCCCATTATTTCCCTTTTCATTTTAAATTGATGGCGCCAAAAGTTGCGAGTATTTTGTTAACGACCCAATTTTTTTCTATCCCACGAACCTTCCAGGAACTAGAACCAAAAAGGCCTTTGTCGAGCGACAGTTTGAATTTATAAATTAGATGACACCCAGTACACAGCACCCGTCTTTTCCCATAGCGTTTTAGGATTCCGTGCATCACAACAAGCAAACGTGACAAAACCCTTGTAGGATCACTTTAGTAGCCGTCCGTCTGCCCGTCCGTCTAGTGCTACGTTCATGACCTTTTTTCTTAAGAAACGGATAAAGCTATAGGATTTCTTAATGATCCGCGATGCTCAAACACAGTTATATACACCCCCAGTTTCTCGTACACTAACAATCTGTTAATCTTCTGTTAACAGCTGTAAAATATTTTTCTGTATGCACTTTGGCCACTTGACAGCTGTTAACAGTAGGTTAACGGCTTGTTAGCGTCTCAGAAACCAGGGGACAGTCTGTTAGCTTTTAGAATATGCATCGGCTAGTATAGGATAGAATCAGATATATTCGTGATAGAAATATCGGAACTAATATTTCGAACAACACTTAAGTTCGAAATCTGATAAGACTAATAAGACACTTTAAAGAGCAGGAAGTAGGTAGTATTACACTCGTGTGGTTTCCGCGAGACCGAAACCCACTCTAGAGCCCGTTACATTACGTTTCGTTTCACCTAACAAATAATCGTGATTTAATCCGTTTAATATAAAACAGCGGATTAAGCTGTCAATATGAAATTGATTACGGCCCTTGAAAGTACTCGTATAACTTCCAGTTTATAAGACCCACGGTGTTATGTATAAAAACGCGATTGCTCTCAAACACTCATCAGAGGTACTTTAGGCAGTCTTTAATTACGTTTTACCTCTACCACAGAGTGTTGAAACTGCTTATGAGGAGTGTTTTAAGTAATCGGGCACTCTCTCCGGGCACTACCCGTACTACTATCCACATAACCCACGGTTAGCTGGAAGAAAATACTCATTAGTATTAAGCTCGCCTTTGTAAAAATATGATTGTTCAATAAAGAACATAAAACATAAATAGATTACAACACGTATTAATAATTTATAATTTATTTATTTTAACTCTTTATTAGTATTAGTAAATGTACAAAGGCGTGCTTAATGCAAGAAGCATTCTCTTCCAGCAAACCTTTGGTTTTGAAGAGACTGGCAAAGCGTAGTGCAGGAAAAGAAGGTGAAATACAATAATAAACAAACATAAACATAGGGAGATACATTAACTTAGACCTACAGGGGAAAGGGGGAGGGGGGCTGAATAATAAAAATTATAATAAACCTTCACAAACGATTATACATAAATAGATATAATTATCATACGTACATAAACATTGAAGATAACAACTAATGCGATTACTTACATATCAATATATAATAAAAGAATTGGTGAAACATGAAAAACTTTGGCATTTACATGTATTGAGATGATTAAAGTGTCCATTGGCACCTTCACTCACACTAGACGGTTGAAGAGGCCACTCCTACATTGCAGTGCCTGGGACATTGTTTTAGATGGAGCAGGCTTGTCCAGCACATATCATACAGACAGCTTAGTCGGCCAAGCCGGCATAAGATATTGTAGCTGGGCGCATGCTGAGACGCAGGCGACGCAGCACAACGCAGCGCAGGGCAGCTCAGATTTTGTAAAACATGGACGTCATTGAGCTACGTTACGTACGCTGGCGCAGGCACTGCGACGCAGACATGTGTCTGCCCTACTCTGCGCCTCGTTGTAATTTATTGTCTGCATTCGACGCGACGCGTGGACGTCGCGGCGTGTTTAAGCAATTTTGTGGCAATGAAAAAACATTTAATTGAATTAGTTCGCTGTGAACCTTGTTTGTATGATACAAATCATCCAGACTATTCAAAAAAGACATTGAACGAGTTATTATGGGTGAGAATTGCCAAGGAATGTAGCGAATAGTGGCGTACAGCATGCGGTGGCGGCCTTTGCTTGCCTCAACTGCCTTACCCTGTACTGAATCCTACGCTTGTATCCCAGTGAAAATAAACAACACATACAATATTAAAATAAGATTACAGTGAGACTGAGTGCGTGAGTGTGATGTGTGTGTATGTGTGATGTTTGTGAACGAAGTGTACAGCTTAGTGAGTAAGTGAGTGCGTGAGTGTAATACGTGTGTGTGAAGTGTTTCCTATCTATGTAAAAGGTATAAACTATTTCGTTCAGTTCGAGATCCCTAGGGGAAGTCCGTCTCGCGCTTCGCCGTTTTTTTTTATTGGCTGTTACACTGTAAAGTTTGCATTAAAATCACACAAAGTTTGACCCTTGTAAATATTACCTTTTTTACAATAGAGCAAAGTAAACAAAAAATGTGTTAAAGTCACGTTTCTGTACACGTTTTCCTTATTCTTTTAATATGACGTTTTTCTAATATGCCACAACAACATAGTTATCAACCCTTGTATGTCCCCACTGCTGGGGCTCGGGTCTCCTCCTGCATCGCAGGAAGGTTAGGCCATACTTCACCACGGGGGCCAAGTCCGGGTTGGTGGAGGATTGTAAGACAGTGGCGGGCCTTACTGTCAGAAGTTATCAAGCCGCCCATAAGGCCTCTGACATGGCTTAACGACTGCCATTATATGACAGCCGGCACCAACGGCTTTACGTGCCTTGCGAAGCACGGAAGCGCTCGGAAAAATGCCACTAGCGGTAGTCACGGGACTCTCACCCATCCCGTACCTGACCGCGCCTGTTGTTGCTTAACCAAGTGATTGATTCCAATCACTCGGTTCGCCTAGGCCACGAGCGCACAACAACATATATTCTGTGAATATTGAATGTGGCTACAATGGGTTACCGTGTTATACAAATAGAAGGATGTAGCACAGTGAAGACTTAGTAAACTTACGGCACTAAAACTTTTGTTAGCAATACAATACATCCTATCTAATCAGAAATGAGCAAGAAACCGAAGACGTTCTTACTCCGTTCTTACTCCGTCTGCATTCAACATAATTAAGTTCTTCGATCTTGAGCGAAACCTGGTCGGACTCTTCAAAAAACAATTAGACCTAGTGAAACCGAGTGATTGGAATCAATCACTAGTTTTAATGAACAACAGGCGCGGTCAGGTGCAGGATGTGTAGCCATCCCGTTACTACCGCAAGCGGCATTTTCTCCGAGCGCTTCCGTACTTCGCAAGACACGTTAATCCGTCGGTGTCGGTCGGGTGTCATGTAATGGCAGTCGTTAAGCCAATTCAGAGGCCTTATGGGCGGCTTGACAACTTCTGACAGTAGGACTCGCCACTGTCCTACAATCCTCCACCAACCCGGACTCGGCCCCCGTGGTGGAGTATGTCCTAAGATTTCTGCGATACAGTGCCCTAGCAGTCACAGGGTATATACCAAGGGCTGATATAGTATAACATAACATAATTATTTAGTTGTCTTATTATTATCCAATGAATAGTCCATACATTTTAAATATAGTGAAGTTACGGTTGGATAGACTCTGAAGCCTGTGGTAGATAAAATCTGTGATACAGGCGTCAGTGCCCTGTTGAAATGCTCACACAACTGGTCCATATTACAATCGAAAAATTTACTTGGTGAATATAACTTGTGTGAATATACACTTTTAAAAATCTTATTTTTGGGAATCTCACAGAAAACTGTTTTTTTTTCTGTAAGTGGATTTTCAGACTATCCCATAAAAACTGTGATTATAGATCTAAGATTATAGGTTTGAGAATAGCAATTAAAAACTTTATACTTAACTTTTATACTAGTTCTAAGTAAAGAACCTTATAATAAGCCGGAAAAGGTAGAACCTGGTGACATAAATAGACAACTACAACTGCAATATACACCATTTTCTATCACAATAAATTTCTTCATTTCATTAAGTGATTGCGGAATGTAATAGTTCTGTTTGGCCCTTAGAGTACTTTTCTTTTTGGTCATAGACTCATTGCTAGGTGACAGATTGTGAGGCAGTTTCACCACCAACATAGTTATGTATTAAGCGGGTCTAATCGCGATTATTTATTCGGTAAAACGTAATTACCTTATTTTCCAACGTTCCGGCAGCGTTACAGTTGCCGTGGTTTTTAGTGGTCTCGAGTCGAAACCACGACAACTGTAACGCTGCGGTTGTCGCCGCTGCAACAAAACGTCGGGAAATAAGATAATTTAGTTTTACCTAATAAATAATCGAGATTAGACCCGTTTAATATATAATATGTATGAATATCGCGAATCATTAACAAATACCAACTTATCACTTCATCAACTTTTTGTACGAAACAGAAAAAAAAAACTTCGCAATCTTTCCATCAGATTAACAATTAAACGTGTTTAGAACGTACTTTGATAGGTTACTCTGCCGAACTGGTTTGATAAAATGTCCAACACTGGCGTAAAGTCACGTTGACACGTGGTTTTATTTTACGACGCCAGTTTTAGCTGTATGGATAGAGACATACTTGCATACACTTTGTGCTGCTGGTGGTTACAGTCCGGAGTCTCGAGTCGGGCTTCCTTGAACTCTTTCACTTGGTCTAGTATTGCAGAACGCCACACGATGTGTTTTTGTGCGATATCTTTCGAACTTTCAGGCGCGATGCCACTTGTACTGTGGTCGTTGCGATCGGACTTTCAAAAACAAGCTGGGTTTCGCGAGCCACATCCGCGCTCATCGTCCAGGGACAGGGCCAGAAGCCTCACAAGATAATATGAGGTCGCCATCGTCTTATGAGGAGGACATCATCATCATCACATGCATGCACTTAGCTAAGACGAGTAGAGCGCTATCCGACTGAAAACAAACATGGCCGTTTTCATCAGCGTAATTTTTTTAATAAGATGGCTGGTGTCCACGATACGGGTAGAATATTTGTAGCAAATATTGGTCACTCCATCCGAGTGTACTAAGATCGTGAAAACGCGGCTTTACGCCTGTTACGCCAGACGGGCTGACCAGCATGGCGGGAGTCAAGCAATTGTGTCTATTTGAGCTACAGATACTAAGTATGGAATGATAAATAATAGAGTTATTATCACGGAATCTGTTAATGACATCGTCGGTCGTCGAAATTGTATTAATTAGAATATGCGTTTCTGTCATTTCGAAAATGCCTCCTATCGTTCAACTATTGGTTCGCGTATGTAATTATATATATATATATATATATATATATATATATATATATATATATATATATATATATATATATATATATATATATATATATATATAAGCCAGCCTTTTAGACGCGTATGTACTCATATATATATAACGAACGGCTGGAGCGATTTTAATAAAATTGGGTATCCAGTTAGCTGACACCCTGGATTAACACATAGGCTACGTTTTACTGCGGGAAAATATCTTATTCCCATGGGAAAATAAATAAACCGCGGGGCACAGCTTGTAATAAATAAGTCCAATAGAAATCGTCCGCTCGTAGAATCCAACCCTAAGCAGAGATAATTGCATCGTCTCATGTTTTCACAGCGGTTTATTTCAAACAATTAGATAGATAAGTATAAGTTGTAATAGAAAATGTAACAAGCAACTTTATCTTTTTCTTATATTGGTGTTCGATCAAATTAATAGCCCACCGCTTATCGGCGACTGAAGCTATTACCATGTGTCCAAATATTATGTAATGTGTAAACCAAAGAACTTGACTTTAGACCTTTTTATTCATCGTAAATTTCCAGGCCGCGTTTCATAAAATTACAATTCATAGTTTATTATGACAACTCAATGTGTATAGCGAAGCCGAGTTTTCCTACTTTTTAGTTTGTCGGTTGACCGGCTTTGCAATGCATATCGAATTGTCATAGTGAATCAGTGTGGTTCCATTAAACCCACCTCAGATAGGTGGCTTATTGCAACTTAAATTACGTACATTTCTTTCAAAGACAAAGATTTTTATTTGTGAAGCATGAGTTCATTGATAGGATGTATAAAAAAATAATTAGTTCTATACATGCTCTGCCTGATGAGGCGTACAAATTATAAAAAAAATGTTAATTACTACCAGACATTTGTAAAGAACAAAACTATTCAGGAAACTATTCCGCTTTGTAGTTTTGTGTTAGACACTAATGAAACACTAGAATAGGTACCATGATACTATCTTATCATTTTAATAATACAGGGTATTATCTCTTTAATAGTGCATCCATGGGCAGGTCATTCGTATGGCTCCAGACAGATGGGCGAAAATTCCCACTGAATGTGTACCAGGCCACAGATATCACAAACGACATGGTCGGCCAAGGCAGATATGGCGGGATGATCTCCCAATATTTTTGCCCGCATGGGAGATGACTGCTCAAAACAGGGAAGCGGATGATCATGAGGGAGACCTCTTTTCAGCAGTGAGACACAAACAGGGTTATCTAAAAAAAATACGTCAATGATATGCTATGTACACGTAGGTGACTTTGAGGAGCTGGTGATCACTGTGGTGGGTCGTAAACATCGTGATTTGTGTCAAGATCTTGTAAGCCACATTTTGCAAAAACGATGTGTAAACGAGACACGATTTATATTTCATCCATGGCGCTAATGGAGCTCTTGGACCAGCCCCATGGATGAGCCCTTGAAGCTAAATTTTGCCAGAAATAGTAGTATTTCTTGGTTCCAGGCTGTAAGTACTAACAATACATATCACAAGTTATAGAGATTTACATACTAACTTGTGCGAAAACTTTATTTTTCATTGGTTTTACTTGTGCAATAAAAGTTGCAGCCCCAAAGGTAATCTGGCAGTAAAAGGGTCCACCTCAAAGTATTAGACACTATGGAATAAAGCATGTTAAATGCCACTGCTTCGTCACTCTCATAATCTCTCGCGTGGAAAGTAGCTCCTACCGCATTCCTCTACGAAACGATTGGTTTCTATTCATCGCAATTCCATATTATTATTAATCTTTGTTGTCTCGCAAAAATTAACTAAATATAGGCTTTCACTCAGCATGAAAATAACCAAGACAAAGTGGAGACGGTTACGGTATTTGGTGAAGAGGTAGGTCGGAACGTGGACTAAGGAGGTTATGGAGTGGTGACGAGATTGGTAGACAATGGGTAGACAGACCGGCGATGCAATGAGTCGTTCTAAAGCCGTTGAAAATTAGTGGACACTTAGGCCTGGCGCACACAAAAAGGACGTGGGAAAGGGCGCAGAAAAGACGCAACGTGCTGTATAGAATTCGCGCTCTTGACCAGTCTTTTCTGTATGGGCCTCGTCCCGTCCCTTTAGTAGGCGCTATTGGCGGGTTGGATGGATAATCTTTTTTTTTTATGTAGCCTCCATGATATGGCAAAGGTCTCCCCCCCTTTTAGACCTAGATTTTCGGTCAAATGCCACCTCTCCCGCCATCGTCTTCTCGGCCGCCCCTGTTTGCGATGACCGCCGCGCCGTATTTAGTCGGTGGTTTTTATCTTTGTTATCAATTTATCTTTCCAATTGGGACTGTACATCTGTCACCCTGTGGAGATAGCGATAATACTTTCATTTGTAGAGATAGTAATAATATTATCAACTATTTCATAGAACAACTTACCCCACTGCAAATACGGCCCGAGGGCAGCGGCTAACATATTAGTAGTACATTGACATTCAGCATACAGACTGTATATTATACTATTTTTTATTTTTAATGCACTAAGCCATGCTCAGGACAAATTTAAAAACCTATTTAGAGGCTAAAAATTTCACCCATGCCGGGATTCGAACCCGCAACCTCTGGCTATCCGTGCCAGCGCTCTACCAATTAAGCCAATGGGCGACTCACCGGCATCAGTGAAATTTCGAACCTTTTTACACTATTCTCTGTATTACGTACAGGCAGCGACATCTGGCTTAAGCAAATTGCATCACCTACAGCTCCGACCACCTGCTTTGCAGTTAGGTTTTACATCGGAATGATATCACTGTACCCACATAATTATACTATTCAGGTTGCGGGTTCGAATCCCGGAATGGGTGAAATTTTTAGCCTCTAAATAGGTTTTTAAATTTGTCCCTAGCACGGGTTAGTGCATTAAAAATAAAAAATAGTGTAATCATGTGGGTACAGTGATATCATTCCGATGTAAAACCTAACTGCAAAGTAGGTGGTCGGGGCTGTAAGTTATGCAATTTGCTTAAGCCAGATGTCGCTGCCTGTACGTAATACAGAGAATAGTGTAAAGAGGTTCGAAATTTCACTGATGCCGGTGAGTCGCCCATTGGCTCAATTGGTAGAGCGCTGGCACGGATAGCCAGAGGTTGCGGGTTCGAATCCCGCCATGGGTAAAAATTTTTAGTCTCTAAATAGGTTTTTTAGACTGTATATTATTTACGTTGAAATAAATTATATTTAAAACATGCGACGCCAAAATGTATGGGGCAGCAGTATTGGTCTTTGTAAATGTTTGGAAAAAAACTGACACAGTCAAACCTAAATACAAACTTCTTTGTTTTCATTATGTCTTATTTATAAAAATACGATTGCTTAGAACACTCTATAAACGCCGCCGGCAAAATTTTTCTGTAGTTGATTTTACAAGGAAAGACGTAACCAAAAATTAAATAAACTGCCTCTGAGGAGTGCTTTAACACGAGTCCTTTGTTTTTATAAATACTTGTAGTGACTGGCTCGACTTTTATATGGTGGATTACGTAAAACGCCAAACTTGCTTGACTGGAGCATTAATGGCATAGAACTTGAAAATTTACATAAGTAAAACTAAGCTGTATACAGTGGACCATATATTCGAGTCTTAAGTTAAAGTTTAAGGTCCACCAATGTCTTACAATCCTCCACCAACCAGGACTTGGCCCCCGTGGTGAAGTATAGCGTAACCTTCCTGCGATGCAGGAAGAGACCTGGCCCAACAGTGGAGACATTCTAGGCTTGATATCGTATTGAAATGTTAGGATCTGCCAGCGAGAGGGAAATCAATATGAGCTCTTAATATTCGCTACATCATCACAAAAATTGATGGGTGGAGGAGAATGTTCTCGGTTGAGAATGTTCTCGTACGACGAAAATTTGAAATTGGAAAAAAGTGTGACCTTAACTTTATCGAAACAATTTACAGTAAATTTAATATGTGAATTTTGGGAAATGACTAAACGCAATAATTGTTTGAGGGCATCTTTTACGGATTTTGGGTCTATTCATGCGAGAACATTCTCCAAGGTCCATCTCTAGTCTCAGAGTCTTAGGGTAGAAATTCTTTCACTTGAAAGTGAGACATGAACGTTGACAGTCAATTGGGAAATTCCCACCGCCACCACTGTGCTTTCAAAAAACCATGCATTGAAGCATGAAATGTACATATATTTTAGTCGTATGGGTTTTTAGATTGCGTGTACCAAAAACCCCATATACGCTCAATTTTCCTTTCCATCTACGTAATGAGATGATACTGTATACTGGGGTCTTGTGTCACCTTCACTAGATGGGTGAATAAACCACTCGGACGATCCCGGCATGGGACAATGTGTTTTAGATAGAGTAGGCTCGCCAGCACCTGTACCATTCTGACACCAAATTCGGCCTAGCCGACAGGAAAGGCCAGGCAAACTGCGGGTTTTCCACAATATTTTCTTCAGAGTTACCGTCAAAATCCCCAAATACACACAAAATTTCTATTTCTATTAAACCCCCAGATCTTATTTATCGAAAGTGTACAAATTTTATCACAACCTTTAAAATGTCAGGTTGTGCGAGCGAGATAGAATGCTCCAAGTTAAAATTTATATTTAAACCTCATATTATATTATTTAATATTGGGCTCGTCGCAATCACGTAACTATTTCGCACTTGACCCACGGTTATCGCGAAGACGAACATGAACTTGCCAAGCGCAATTTGCGCTCGCCGACCGTGGGTACCTCGGGTTGTGGGTTTTTTTAAATAGACTCAGTTGAAAATTTCTCGGACGCCTCTACGTCTATTGTCGATGTTATCGCGTTCAAAACCGCGGCACAATTGAATACTACAAATGTTAACTTTAATAAAAAGAAATAACATTCTACTTATCGAAACATTGGAGCGCCTCGGAATCTAAATCCGGCCAATGTTTAACTTACCTAAAAAAAATGTTTTCATTTGAAATTATGAGAAACTAGAGGTCTATGTATTTAACATAAGATATGATTTATATTGCGCTTAAATGACTGTTTGTTTCTAAAATAAAGATAAAATAAATGCATCTTTGGCCAAAAATTTTAACAACTAAGTTTATAATTTTTTACAAATAAGTGAAGGAAGTTAGTTAGTTAGACCTGAGATTTCTGCACTTAGCCTCATAGTTGGGCCATTGTACGTAGCAAGCGCTAAGGTACGCTAACACCTCAGACACTAGGGTTTTCTTACGATGTTTTCCTTCACCGTTAGCGAGTAGTATTGCTACTATAATTTCACAAATGTACATAACTTAGAAAACAAAGTCCTTAGTACATGCCGGGGTTTGAACCCACGACCTCCCGATTAAGAAGCAGGCGTTCTACACCGCTCCGCTGCCCTGCTCTAAGTGAAGGAAAACAGCATGAGCAAACCTGAGTGTCGGAGGTGTTCTCATATCTCAGCGTTTGAAATGGCCAATCCGCGGTGGGCAGGCGTGATAATTAAGCCCATGCTATCTCTCAGAGAGAAATCCTGTACCCTGTAGTGGAACCTATATAGACTACTTACAAAAAACAATATTAGTTACTGATCAAGAGAAAAGTTACGCTAAATGTTAGGCAGTCTGACAGACGGTTCACGTGGGACCCTTCGACTACGGAACTCTCAAAAATCGACCTAATACCTTATCTGTTACCTCACACAAATATGCTCTGTTGCCTGACGTTTCATCATTTACTCAGAGAACAACAAAAGATATTATGTTTGCGCAATGCCCTGTGCACACGAACGACCCATTTTATACTTGCCGAACGACACAAGTTATATTTATTATTTTTTTTTTATGTTAAATACATAAATGACTCACTGCAGGGCACACGCCTTCTCTCAGAGAGTGTGGGCTTAATTACCACGCGTGCCCACCGCGTATTAGCAATTTCAAGCGCTGATGTATTTAAATACCGCAGACACTCAGGTTCCTCGCGATGTTTTCCATTACCGTTGGCGAGGGTTACAGGTACTATAAGTTCACAAACGTACGTAACTTAGAATACAAAGTCATTGGTACGTGCCCGCACTGGGAATCGAACCTGGCTGGATCTCTCGCTTCCGAGTCCATCGTTCTACCCACTGGGCTACCGCCGCCGTAGCCTAACAGAAAGAAATAATAAAAAAATATCAGAGCTCATAATCGTCAATTAATATTGCATCCGTAATTATTTTTAGAGAAACCACTCAAAAGGCTCTATGTTGTATGGGCAATCCTAAACTAACAAGGTCCACTCAACCTATCCATAGTTTATTTATTACTTAGTACAAGAACCTGAATGAACGAACGTCGCTCGTTAAATCACATACACATATCGAGTAGCTGTCCGTTTGACACGTGGTCTTAACCACTGTCGATAATACAACCCATTACAAGCTAAAAATTGGCTAAGTGCGTGTAAAAAATTGGTCCTTAAATCCCTACGTAGAGTCGAGGAACAAAAGCGACAACACAAACTCTAGTGAGGTGTTTCAGGAATTGCGCATTTTAGAGGTCATTATGTTATTATACGGATATAATGCCTCCAAGGCTATGTTGGTATAGCTCTCTACTTTCAGTCTTCACTTGCTTTTAATCAAATCGGTCATAAGCAAGCGCGGATACGCCGTTGTGGGTAGACTTCCCAGCGTGGAACTGGCCATTCGGCCTGGGCAGCCCTCTCATAGCTCCCCATGGTCATAATTCTTGTTATACTGTAAATATTTATAGTCAACACATAGCGATGGGTAATGGTAAATAGGTGCGAGTTATTATGTGATATTCAAATAACGTAAACAGTGAAAATTGTTTCTACAGTAACGCAAGCGTTAAAGACATTTAAAAATTCTCAGTTTATAGTTTTTATACAATTTGGCCGCGTCAAGTTTCAAGGTTGTAAGATACATAATTATAGGAATACTAATGTTTTTTAATTTTTTTTTAATGCACTAACCCGTGCTAAGGACAATTTTAAAAACCTATTTAGAGGCAAAAAAATCCACCCATGCCGGGATTCGAACCCGCGACCTCTGGCTATCCGTGCCAGAGGTCGCGGGTTTAAATCCCTGCATGGGTGGAACTTTTAGCCTCTAAATAGGTTTTTAAAATTGTAAGATAATATTTTATTTTTCTGAAAAAAATAAAATATGAAAGCTCTTAGGTTGGCAGCAATAACGGTTATTATTTTATAATTTGACCTAATTAAAACATATTATGTCTATGCCCCTTATGTAGAAATAAATGGTCTTATGACACTTTTTATTTTATTAAGACATTGGTGAGATATCAAGGAACTCGTCAGTGACCCTTGTGGCTCTTGCGTGTAGTTGGTTACCTACACATGCCTACACTACGCGTAATCGAGTGAAAACAAGTGTTATCGTAGCACGTCAAGTAATTTAACAGCTTGCTTGTGGGGTCATGCAGTCGACGATTCAAATAATTATTTGATTCGTCGACTATAAAAGTACCTACCTATTATGTAATGAGGATTATTTATGTACTAGCTGTACCCCGCGGTTTTACCCGCGGTTTATCGATTTTCCCATGGGAATAATATATTTTCCCGCAGTAATACGTAGCCTATGTGTTAATCCACTCACATGTGTCAGCTAGGTCCACACCAAATTTTATTAAAATCGCTTAAGACGTTTAGACTTGAAGAAGTAACAAACATACACACTCACAAACTTTCGCCTTTATAATATTAAATAAATATAGTGTGAAAGTGTGATGATAATAAAATAATAATAATATAGTGGGTTACATTGATAGAGAAAGCTTTATTGCACAATTGGACATTAAAAAGGAAATTACACGGGCTTATTACTATAAGAGATCTCTTACAGACAATCTTTGAATGGAATTCTTCCTTCTTTCTCCTTTTTTTTTGTATATACTAGGAATATCATGATTTAAGCTATTGTTACTTTATAAGCTCATACATTTTAACTAAATTAATAATTGTCATTTCAAGCGAACATAAATATGTATCGAGAATGAACGTCTCAAACCATAATATCTATGGTCGAAGGCTGGAAATATTGCCAGCAAAGTTTATTTCATTAAATTAGTCTTACAGTCTAATTTATATTAGAAACACGATTCCTTAACACTCAACACCCCTCAGATTTAGTTTTAGTGGTCTGCGGTAAAGGAAATACGTAATCATAGAATATTTAAACTGCCTCTGAGAACTGCCTTCGAAGAATCAAAGTCTGTTTGTTTTTCCAAAGTTATGAACCAAGCGTGTACCTACACCAAGAGACTAGCCCCTTTTTCATTTATTTTACCTATCCTGTCTGTACATACGTCGCACTGTAGGGCACAGGCTTTTCCCAAAAAGAGAGAGTATTGGCTTAATAATCACGCGTGCCCACCGCGGATTGGGCATTTTAATTTTACCTTTGTGTTTGTAAAATATATTTAAAAACCTATTTAGAGGCTAAAAATCTCACCCATGCCGGGATTCGAACCCGCAACCTCTGGCTATCCTTACCAGCGCTCTACCAATTGAGCCAATGGGCGACTCACGGCATCAGTGAAATTTCGAACCTCTTTACAATATTCTCTGTATTACGTACAGGCAGCGACATCTGACTTAAGCAAATTAAATTTAAATTAAAGCTATTTAGCCTCTAAATAGGTTTTTAAATTTGTTCCTTAGCACGGGTTAGTGCATTAAAAATAAAAATAGTGTAATTTGTAAAATATAGTCAAAAAGATCAAGTCATTGATACCGATTTGCAACAAGGCGCTCTAAAATAACTACCGCAATAAAGTTTGACATTGGAAAATCCTGTCTCGACTAGTTGAGGACGCAACGGACATAATTCAACATAATTGATTCTTTTGCACCTGCACATATAGACAATTGACAACATTTCATATTTTACAACGCGCAAAACTAAAAATACTGTTTCTTAATTTTGCTATCTTGATTACGAAAAATATATTTAGAATTTTTATAATTGCTCAATTTTAGAGAAAATAAATAAAAACCAAAAATTGTGTGATGACGTCACACTACGGTGAAATGAGGAGGTACCGTTGCCTAATATTAAAAATGATACTTTATCAACCCTTGTATGTCCCCACTGCTGGGGCACGGGTCTCTTCCTGCATCGCAGGTCAGGTATGGGATGGGTGAGCGTTCCGTGACTACCGCTAGTGGCATTTTTCCGAGCGCTTCCGTGCTTCGCAAGGCACGTTAAGCCGTTGGTGCCGGCTGTCATATAATGGCAGTCGTTAAGCCATGTCGGAGGCCTTATGGGCGGCTTGATAACTTCTGACAGTAAGGCCCGCCACTGTCTTACAATCCTCCACCAACCCGGACTTGGCCCCCGTGGTGGAGTATGGCCTAACCTTCCTGCGATGCAGGAAGAGACCGGAAAAATGATACGACCAATGTCATTTTCAATTTCATTCAAATGTCATGTCGGAGAAATTACTTTTCCTTTCCTTAATTCCAATGGTTTTTAAAAAAGGCGGCAAGGGTGTTAGTATTATAAAGCCGTATGTGTGACGTCATTTGGCGGTTACGTCCTTTTAGAATAAGACGAAATTCAAACAGAAAATTATGAATGAAAATCATCGAATTTCCGAAAACAAAAAATATGGGTCGTTTTATTTCGTATCTAGTTTCCTTTAAGACAGTAAAATACGTATGCTAAAAAATTTAAATGTTGTCAATTTAGAGAATGCGCAGGTACAGACACACATGTATGGTATTATTTATAATCGGTCCACCCATTTATTGAAATGTTCTCCATCTATCTATCTATTTAACTTCTTACAGATGTACACCTATGAATGTGCATCTGTAAAAAGTTCATGGGTGTGCATCTGTCAAAAGTTAAATAAAGATAAAAGGTTCATCATCATCAACCCATTATGTCCTTACCGAGGGGCACGGGTCTCTGCCCTGAGGAAGGTATAGGCCGAACTCCACCAATTGGTAGAGGCTTGCAAGATTAGTGGCTGGTCTTACGTCAGAAGTTTTCAAGCCGCCCTAAAGCCTCTAACTTAGCTTAATGGCTGCTCGACGGCAGCCGGCACCATCTGCCTAACGTGCCTTGCGAAGCACGAAACCGCTCAGAAAAATGCCACTAGCGTTAGTCATAGACGGTCACCCATCCATGCACTTAACGCTCCCTATTTTTCTTAACCTTCTAGATCGTTTAAGATCACTCAGGCAGCCAGGGTTACAAGCGATTCGATAAAATGTTGGACCTTGGACCTATTATGATTTACGGTTCCATGAAAATATACTGTTGTTAGTGTCTGGAACAGTCCAGAAACTGACAACTTATAGCCCTTATAGCCCTGACACTGACACAGGTCAATATCAGGGCTATAAGAATCCGGGTTGCAATGAAACTTTACCAATACGTTTAGAGGACACAAATCGATTAGTTCGATTAACCGGTTAGTTTCTTAACATCCTGTATGTATATTGTTCCAGCTGAATTAAGATGGTGGTGAGGGTGGCAACGGACGAGCGTCCGTTGGAAACTCCTTCGTCGGACGAAAGCGGGCTGGGCCGAAGCTGCGATTCGCCCGATGACTCTGAGCCGGAGGCAGCTTTGGTAAGTACAGAGGGCTAAGTCATCGTACCAGATCCTGACAGAATCCTGACGTTTCCGATCGCAATTAGTAATGAGTTTGACAGTTATATTCACTATCATCGGGGCGTTCAGCCCCTTAATATATATCTTAACGTTTCCTAAGTGTCAAATGGAGACTTTCTTAGCAAAGGCGCCAGATTTGGTGCGCCAGCGTCAGCGCGCATAATAAAAACCGTCAGTGGTTTATATTATGCGCCATAAATTGGTCTATAAGTAGGTACCCATAATGTAGGTCAGTGCTGGAGACTTTCCTAACAGTTGGAGGTTAAAAAGTATCAAATTCTACCTACAAACTATGTGACGAAAAAGTTTTAAAAACACATTCGCCGTTTGAAAACATGACAAATGCTTAGGTGACATTTAACAAAATTTTACAAACATGTAAATCTAACATGATGATTTTTTAATAAATACTGAAATAGTTTCAAAATAAACAAGTACCAGTATATATCTTCATCATGCAGTGAGCGTCATAAGACAGGATGCCAAGCAAGCGAGACTCGTGCGCTGTTGGATATGCGAATATACGAATGTCTAACTAAGTTTATCATATTCTCCTTGTTCGTGTACCATGCCACCTCCACCCTCCTGTACTTCCAGCGGTGCCCCCGATGCAGAAGAACCGATCGCAATCTGACTGTTGACGCTTGTGACAGCAGAGTCCAATTCAAAGTCAGCGGAGAAGACGTGGCAGTCCAAACTAAAGTGGTATCCAACAGATCTATAAGCATCGGTGAAGACAGTCTCGAAGTCTGCTTCTGTTCCGACAACAAATGTTGAGAAATCGGCAGTATAATAAATATCCAACTGCAAGATGATGATGAGGGTAGAATGAAGACACAGCAATTGAAAAGCAACGCAGCGATTTTAAGATTGAGCAGGATATTTGCGCAAGTTTGTGTCACAGTTTGTACCGCATTCGTTTCGGCGCTCGAGATCTTAGCGTTGATTGCGGTTTGCACGCCGTGTTTTTGAAGATATGGGTGCCTTCACTGTCAGGAGTTTTCCCCTTCACCGAGAGTCGCACTACATTCGGAAAATAGATGTTTTGGATACAATTGTGTGGTGTGCAGCTTTGATTGGCTTATTCATTCTGTTGCACTAGATAGTGTGCAAGGATCAGTTGCGCCATTATTGAATATTAACCGATGACTGGTAAGTGACTTTTACAGCTGGTTTAAAGTACCGATTGCATAAATATGAGTACAAAGAAATTGAAAACTAAGATGGCGATTTTGAGAATGACGAGACTGTTCGTGGATATGTGTGTAGTCGCCGGCACCACATTAGTTATCATGGAGATGACCTTCGTAATCTCGCTTCTGTTGCTTTAGAATTAAAGTACATGATAAGTTGAACAAGAACATTTCCTGAGGGGAAATTCCTCACGAGGATTTGTGTTAGATGTGGGTCTTGTAACTAAGATTCACAATATTGAAGCAATGGGAGCATTCATATTTAAGAAGTTCCCGAAGACGAAGATTCAATACGTAACTAAATCCGAAGTTCTGGACACAATTCTGTGGACGGCTGCCCTAATAGGTTTGGTTCTTTTACTGCTGTAGGAAAAACCCATTTGGGGGAAAGGAAAACCCAACATGCCGTTTCCAACAAAGAAAGCATTTAAATGTATGGACGTCGTGGAAACCATTTTTTGGTCTGTAACATACTTTACTATAGTTGTGGTGGCTTATATATTATACGTGTAACCACGTAAAACCAGGCAAATACCCAAATCTTGCTATACATAAATATAACACAAAATTTATGTTTGTGGAAAAATGAAATAAAGACCTTTTAGTGAGATCGAATATTTATTTTAAATTTAAAAAAGGTATTTTTTTAGAATTTAATCTTTTTAAACAAAGTCATTGGTACATGCCCGCACTCGGGATCAAACTTGGGTCTCTCGCTTGCCAGTCCATGGTTCTACCCTCTGAGCTACCACCGCTCCGCACGTATTGACTAGTCTTTCCTGTGGGCTAGGCCGACTAAGCTGTCAGGATGGTATAGGTGCTGGGCAAACCTACACCATCTATAAAACCATGTCCAGGCACTACAGCGTCGGAGTGGTCCCTTCACCCATCTAGTGTGAGTGTGGATACCACTGGACGCTGTATAAATCATCTCATTACGTAGATGCAAAAAAGGCCAATCATTATCATCAATCTTTTTAAGTTCACCCTCTACATTCTTGAATAAGAGACCAAATATTATTATCACCATCCTCTAAGAGAAAGGTCGAATCGAAAGTGGCATCGGAGTTTTTAAAGATAAACGTCTTTATTTCAATAAAAACAGGATTTCTCACCTACACTCGAAAAAACGCAAAACACTCATTCAATAAGTCTGTGTTGGAGATTTTACAAGGCAAAAACGTAACTACAGATTAAATAAACTTACCCTACAACTTTACAAGGAAAAAACCTAACCACTGATTAAATAAACTGACCATAAAGAGAACTTTAAAGGAAACTTGTTGTCATAAATAAGACGGAAAGTTTAGTTACATATTGCACTCAGGCACTTATAATTCTTGATACAAAAGTCAGTTTAAGAAGTTACGCAATGCGGTAACTCCTTAAACTGACTTTTACATCAAGAATTGTCGCGAAACGCTACATATAAGCGGCGTAAATCAGCCTCATCGTAGTTGCTAGGTTAACACAATACAAGCACGTTATCTCGAAGTCTTGAACTGTGGTAATGGATATGATAACCCAATAAGCGATTAATCAGCTAATAGAGCAGACAGAGACTAAGGTCAAAGACGACAAGTCAATTGACGAAATTGGAGCAAAAGCTTCTACGAAACTAGCCAATGAGTATCTAGTGTCAATAGTGATACGGTAACCAGGCGAACGGTGGTAGCGAAGCGGCAGCACGTCGGGTATTCATTCGGGAGGTCGTGGATTCGAATCCCAGCATGTACTTACATGGACTAAGTACATGCCAGTTTAATTGTTGCATGTACCACTTTGTTTTCTAAGTGACATACATCTGTGAAGTTGCACTATAGTTACACCAAGTTCGGCACGTTCTACCGCTTTCTGTGACCTGTTACACTATAGTAATAGTGTAATAGGTCACAGAAAAAGCCGCGCCTCAGTTCAGGAAAATTATGTTACGACGACGCCAGTTATAGCTGATTCTCCAAGCCGTGAACTTCCACTTAAATATTATGATTTTCCTGGTCTTGTTCTCACAGTTTCAAAATTGGTTTGAGGGAAAACCTTTCTTGACCACACAAATTTAAGGATTGAATATATTATCATACTTTATTGGGCATGAAACGTTAAACAGGGCTCTATATAAGAAATAACAGGTGTAAAGGCGAGCCTACCCCTGTAAGAGATTTCGTCCAGCAAACCTTGGAGAGTCCGGGCAGCGGTAAAAACAGATCTAGGTATATATGTGTACAAAATAAACTACAAAAATCCCTTCGTCGTCGTCAGGCTATAATAGTCCACTGCTGGAGATAGCCCTTCCCGAAAGAGCGCCACGTTGTGCTATAATAGGGGTTAATTCCCATAATCCCCATGCTGGGCATTACAAAAATCCTTAAGAATGTGTAAATATAGTTGAACCACATAGTTGAAATTCATCTTTGATTTCGAGGCCAAACAAAGAGCTGCTCTTGACGCCAGACGTGATGAATTTAGATGTAGACCACCAGCTGCCATACAATACCACTGCTCAGGCGGAAAACTCACTTGTATCGTATATAACCGCACCTTTAAGGCGAAGAAAGGCTACATCAATCATATGAGAGCACATGACCGACACTCTCCCCTGCCCGAATCCTCATCATCATAAACATTATGATAGATAGATAGAGAACACTCTATTGTACATAAAAATGAAAATTACACAGATATTTCTTAACCTAAGAGTACAGACGGCGGCCCTATCACTAAAAGAGATCTCTTACAGACAACCCTTGGATGAACTGGACTAATCATTAGAGAAGTAGATGTACAAAAAACATAGAAAACGATAATTTCAGAGGTACCTATATAAATACATGCCTAAATAACAGTTTGAATAAACAAAATTATCAACAGATACATACAAATAATTTACATAAATAAAAAAAAATATATTATATATAAATAATTAACAAAATATACACATTCAAAGGACATAAGTAGAGCCCAACAACAGCAGGACAATATTACAAAATTAAATAATAACAGTATTACAGTGAGATAGAACTCCTTTACCAAAGCCTCAAAAATGGGAAGGGCTTATGAGTTATGATGTTACGTATGATAAATTTTAGGGTAAAGTCAGAAGAAGAAAGCTACAGTGGTTGTAGAATTCAGCCATAGCATCTTAGTTGATAATATATCAAGGTTTTCCGTGGATTTCCGTCTGAGTAGACCCAATCGCTAAGGAGGAACGAAACTCCGGTTACTTTAAGATGTGAGAATGTCTGTAAAGTCACATATATGACGGCCTCGGTGGCGCAGTGGCTTAGCACGCTGACTGTGCAACCGAAGGTCTCGGGTTCGATCCCCGGCCGGGTCAAACTAGGAAACGAACTTTTCTATCTTGTCTCGGGTCTTGGATGTTATCTATGTATTTATTGTATTAAACCTATCGTCGAGTTAGCACCTGTAACACAAGTCATTTAGTTGTACTTAGTATAGGGCTAACGAGATCTGTGTAATATGTCCATGAATATTTATTATTATTATTATATAAGAAAAAAGTTGCAGAATTGACAACATTTCATTTTTTTAGCATACGTAATTTATTGTCTTAAAGGAAACTACATACAAAATAAAACGACCCATATTTTTTTATTTTCTGAAACACGGACGTTTTCTTATATTTTTTAAATTTTAAAGTTTAAAATATTTTTACCGGAAGTGACGAAACAAGGAGGCTCACAATATGTTTTCTTTTGCCTAATATAAAAAAAACATAGTTACAAACAAATGTCACACTATTTTTATTTTTAATGCACTAACCCGTGCTAAGGAACAAATTTAAAAACCTATTTAGAGGCTAAAAATTTCACCCATGCCGGGATTCGAACCCGCAACCTCTGGCTGGTACGGATAGCCAGAGGTTGCGGGTTCGAATCCCGGCATGGGTGAAATTTTTAGCCTCTAAATAGGTTTTTAAACAAATGTCATTTTAGTATTGCCAGGGCCATGTTAAAAAACAGTTTCTGTATTTTTTTAACATCTGCAAATATGTTTTTCTTTTATACAATTAAATCAGCTTAGTTCAATTCATCATCCCTTATGTATGTAGTTATTCCTTTTTTTAAATGCACTTTGTGTTGGCAAAGCCTTTATCTGCGTTCGGAGTGTTTTTGCTGCCAGTTTGTTACTTTTGTAGCTACTTTTTCAAGGTTATTTATAATGGTAAGTATAAAGTATGGTAACCCTGATACTTATGTTGTGTGGCTTGCCTTGCGTAATGTAAACAAACTTTGTGTAGTGTTAAATTTATTTCTCTCTACTCAATTTTGTTCAATCTGTTCACGAAGCAATACTGCAGTTTCATTGGTTTCCAAGTTGTCACATCATCGCCCATCATTTCGTATCGAATAATTACTAAATACACACAAAGTAATTTTAGATCTTGAAATTGACTTTTTTTTTTTATCGTGGCACAGGCATGTTCAATGAGAGCCATGGTGTGACGTCATCAGCGTATTTTTGTGTTTTTACCATTTTCTCGGAAATGCAACCACAGAAAAAACTGAAATATTTTTTTACGTGCTTTACAAAGCCAAATCACGAAATGGTTTTCGAATTAGAGCTCCATACAATTTTGAAATGTTGTCAATTTCTGTTAAGTCAACTGTAGTTGATGTGTATGTAGGTAGTTGGCTAGTTTGGATTCTGCCCGGTACACTGACCTCTTATTCGTAGCAATCTCATTGTGACTGACGGAACCCAAGCCTTAGGCGTAGGGCGAGCTAGAGGGTAGTGAGTCTTCAAATGTCTTTTTAGTACAACATATTTGTATGTACCTAGCATATAAGATAACTTGAACTTGTAAAACCAAGAGCATCTGCCAACAAACTGTTATGCAGTTTGGCAGAAACCAACTTCTGTATTTCTTTGTATTTTTATTTGAATAAATGTTTTCAATCAATCAAATCAAAACATGCTAAGGAAACCTGAAAGTCTGAGGTGTTCACATATCACAGTGCTAGAAATTGCCAATCCACGGTGTGCAGGCGTGTAAATTAAGCCCATACTCGCTCTAATAATAGGCCTGTGGTCTGCCGTGAGACAAATATAGGCTGCATTAAAACCCACAATCATTTGATAATTGGATCTAAAAGGAAAAAAGATCAGATCTCGCTGCATACATTAATGGATCTAACGGGAAGGATAAATGTTAAGGTAAATCTAGAGTGGTTGTAGAATGCAGAGACATCATATTGTCTCTGCATTCTACAACCACTCGTCGCCTAGATCTATTCCGGAGGTCGATTCTGCATATTGGTGAAAGAACATTATTTTGAAATTGTTTAATTTAAGTATTTGGACTAGCGTGTTTTCTTTGAAGTAGCATCTGATTTCGAAGTTTTTCTTCGAAATTAGACACTGCTTCAAAGAATTACTTATCTATTTCCACATACCTACATACTTATTTTGTAAGGCCCGGGAAGGCAATACACACATGACACGTGCGCTGCGTGGACCGCCCATATTTTGTGTGGTGTACATCCAAATGAAATTAAACCGATTTATTTATTTCAACATAAAGAATTTATATTGTGTTTGCTGAATATCAATGTAAAATGTAAAGTATGCCGCTGTCTTCGGGCCGTAACGTAGTGGAGAAAAAGGCAACGGGAAAAAAACTCCCACAGAACATAAAAAAAGAGTAGAAGTAGCGACATGACACATTAGTACGAAAACCAGTGTAACCAAACTGATACTTATAAACCAAACGCACACTACGAATGCCGAGCTGCCATTGGTAAATAAATTCAATGCCGAAAAGGTGTACATCATAAAAGTTTCAATTACAATATGCACCTTTTTAAAATGTCAACAATGATCAAAGTCAAATGACAATGATGAAATTAAGGTTGACATTTTGTAGTAACGCTACTCTACACTAGATGGAACTACCGGCGTGTCGGACCGAAAAGAACTTTTACCTACTAAGACATAAAGGTCAAAATTGAGAAACAAGAACATTCACAGTTTGGGATGGGACAATGCGAGTTCTAGATTGTCGATAGGGAAACCCTATCGACAAATTATACCCGTACAAACAGTTTAACACATAAATGGCCTAATACGAATACTGGTACTTAAAAGAATTTTTAGCTATTTCTTTTTTGCCTGCGGGTTGACTGGTAGAAAATGCATCTTTTTCACATTATCTTTTTGTGCAATAAAGATTCAAGACTAATAGGGTAAATAGATGCACAAAGAAAACAATGTGGTAGATTTCATATTTTAAAATGTTCTCTTATTTAAAACTAACTACCTTTAACCCGCTGCTTCGCGGGCGTTAGAAAATATAACACGGGAAATATCATTTAATCTACGACTCAATTCAGATCTTTGTCTATCTGTACGCCATGTTTCATACGTTATACTAATTTTATTGATGATGGTACTAATATATTTCAATTATACGCAAGAGTCTAACCTGGAAGTGAAGCACATTTTTTTTTGGTATTGCTGCATAAGTGCCACCTTCCACCTTTTTTAGTTATTATGAAGTGTTCATGAAAATGCTCTGAATATATTGTGCTCATCGTCGTTTTGAACCAATTTTGCCTTCCTATCGCTGCCATCCATTTTACTTACGTATTCGGTTTCTTAGGAAAACGAAAACTCACTTCCAAATTGTTTTGATTCCTTGAGGGTTGTTGTATCATTGCCACGGTTTTCTGTTGTATTTGATTAAAATTACTTTGATAGTTTCTTAGATATTTCAGTCACTGATAAACTGGTGAAGAAAAACTATATCGCGATCTAGCTGTGCTCCAATGACAGTTTTCACATGCACAACGACCAGCCAGCGACAAGAGCTCATACATTACTACTTTACCCGGCCCGGCGACCGGACGGCGACCGGAAGCATTTGAAAAGGCACTTAGGAAGTAGGTATAAAATAACAATAATTATTTTATGCCACACCTGGCAATAAAGTGGCTTTTTCCGCACGCTGTGCGTACGGAACGAGCCGCTTTCTGGCCAAGTGTAGACATAAAAATATGTACACACCACGGGAGGTAATAAAGAAAGCTCTCGATCGCATATTTACGTACCTCGCTTGCAGCTCGGGCCGCAAACTTCTGCGATCTCGGCCTTTCTTTGTATTACCACCCAAGTTGTGTAATGTACTATTACCTACTTAGACGAATTGGAATTTACAATACCTAAGTACCGTTAATTATGTATGACTACTACGGTCATAGACAATTAATTATCGATAGATTTTTATCATGTGTGCCCCCATCCGTAATTGAGTAGAATTCAAATTTTGACAGAAACTTCTAGAGAATGTACACTTTCTTCGATGAAAATTTAACTTTATTAACCAGTAAATAAAGGTGGTTTCACTTTCTCATTTTCGGATTGGTTTCCGTGTTCATGTCATTACAAATTTAATTAAAAATACAATGAAATACGTCTTACAGATGAAATGTTACGGCATGATCGGTATATTTTGGTCCCCAACTTTTATTTTTGCTCTCTAACACAGCATAACAAGGCATTTTAATCAAGTTTTCACCATTTTTTAGGGTTCCGTACCTCAAAAGGAAAAAACGGAACCCTTATAGGATCACTTTGTTGTCCGTCTGTCCGTCCGTCCGTCCGTCTGTCAAGACCCTTTTTCTCAGGAACGCGTGGAGGTATGAAGCTGAAATTTATATCAATTACTCAGGTCTACTGTCCCTTGAAGCTGTGAAAAAATCAAACTTCTAAGCCAACGCAATCAAACGAATACAGCCGTTTATGCCGCAAATATTCGACACTTGCAAGGGAATCAAAACCTACAGGGTGCTTCCCGTGAACTCAGAATCTTGAAATTTGGTACGAAGCAACGTCTTATAGCATAGATAAAGGAAAAATTACGAAAATCATAAATTTTTAGTTACATCACATAATGTATATTTTTTTAATAATTTTAAACTTACTACCCATTTCCTCATAAACGCGTAGAGGTATTAAATTGAAATTCATACCAAATACTCAGGTCTATAATACCTTTAAACTGTAACATGTCGTAATGAACGAACTTTGTAAACCTTGCAGGTTTGTACGGAACCCTCGGTGCGCGAGTCTGACTCGCACTTGGCCGGTTTTCTTTACTAGAAGCGCACGGCAACTGAAGTCAACAAAACTGTCACCGACTACGCATAGGCAATACATTGCTAATGTGAGGCACGCGGGCACCGCCCACTTACGACTTCTACTCTTTTTTTATGTTCTGTGAAAACTCCCATGAAGCCCCGAATAGCCCCTGAGCACATGAAGACTATTCGGGGCTTCACGGGAGTTTTTTTTCCCGTTGCCTTTTTCTCCACTACGTTACGGCCGGAAGACAGCGGCATACTTTACATTTTCATTGATATTCAGCAAACAGAATGTGAATTCTTTATGTTGAAATAAATAAATCGGTTGCCTTTTTGTCCAGCCCGAAGGCAGCGGATTATATCGCTTCAGCCACATGGTCCGATAACAACATGGGTACATAGACACCACGACTGTGTCTTCCCTCTTCCCTGACACTCCACTCCTCGTTTCGTAATCGAGCTTTATTTCTCCAGGTGGTCCCGCCAGATGGGGGTTGGGGCTGGGTGGTGGTCGCAGCATCCTTCATGTGCAACGTTGTCGTCGACGGGATTATCTTCTCGGGAGGAATGCTGCTCCCATCTATACGGAAGGAGTTCGATGTAAGTAGTCTGATTGTAATTTACACTAGCTGACACAGCAGACGTCATTTGCCTTATTCTCAGACCTATCAAATATACTTACACAAATATACACAAAAAATTATAAAAATTATAAAAAATATACAAATCGGTGAACACATGCCAGAGGAGGTCCGTAGCAAATACTGTGACAAGAGGTTTTTATATGTATATTAGATTATATTTCACTATTTCAGTACCTGTCGTATCGCATTTTTTTTGGACAGGAACATAGACAGACACTTTATTGTACATAAAAAAGGAAATCTCATAGACATTTCTTAATCTAAGAGTAAAGACGGCGGTCTTATCACTAAAGGTGATCTCTTCTAGACAACCTACCAACCTACTAACATATAGCTAACTTCAAACTAAAACTTTTGTCAGCACTACACAATATTAGTTTAAATGTGGTTTAAATCAAGCACTACACATTAAGGAATAATGTTTCCTTGTAATAGTCTTGATAATAATATAATGACGGGCAATGTCGTGTGCCTAATGAATTGACCAGTGGCCTAATTATGCGCATCAAATCCTGAGCGATTCCAATCGCCTAACTGTCGAATTGCATACTAATTAGACAGTTACACGATTGGGATAATTACGCGCACCCAGCATAATATAGGAGCAGATCACCAAGCAAACAAAAACTTAAGTTTTACCAGGCGGTCCACATAGCGAACGACAGGTCCACTGTAGAGCACTCTAAACCTGCATAGCGGCCACGATCCTTAGCATTGAAATTTTGTCGGAAGTGTCCGACCAGGTTTTGTTCTTATTTACTAAGTTCTGCGAGTGGCAAGTAACTTAGTCAGACTCTTCTGACTCTCCTGACAGAATTACAAGTAATGTAATTTTGACAGAAGAGCCTAAGATACAGATTTAAGTTAGTAATAGCTTTTTTCCTTTGCGGTAATATGGTGGTGGTGATATAATGGTGTTAATTTACTTTATTCACTTTTGTATTTTACTATAAGATTATTTTTATGCGTAACTCATCCTGTTGTAACCCAACAAATAAAATACCTACTAATAATCGCGGGCCCGATTCACTGAAACTAACTAGGTGCGTCTACAAAAAGTTTTTACGTAGCGAGAATTTAATAGAGAGTGCAATTTTTTTGTTTTCGCAATTGGTTGAAACAGAGGACAAGATATGAATTATTTCAATTCGCCAAGATGTTTGCGTATCCTTGAATGTTCGATGCATTGTTCGGTATCATTAAAAACTATTGTTTAATTTTAATACGTAGGTTCGCATTTATCTCCACATGTAGGTAAATATTTATTCAAGGCGTGTATAATGCGGCACTACATAGGTCTCTTGTTTCGCATAATTTCTCCCCCATGAAATTTAAACAACATTGTATTTTATTGAATGAGCTTGAATTAAGATGAAACTATAGTAAGTATGTATTAATTTCATATTTATGTATCGTTTATGAATGTGTATTAACTATAAAATAATATGTTATCTAATATTGTTTAGTTGCGCCGACTACCCGTATTTCAGTTTCCGTTTCTTCTTTTCCGTAAATGGTTGTCTGGAAGAAATAACTTTTAATAACAAGGCCGCCACTTGTACCCTACTGTTATTTTATAAGTCTCTTATGTAATCCCTGGTGTACATGCAATAAAGAATATTGAATATATCTATGGTGTAAAATTAAAATGTTATATAATTATATATAATTATATATAATTATATATAATTAAGCGCTAAAGTGAAATATAATTATTTAAAAAAATTGGATTTATAAAACCACAAATTCGCCTTTCTAGGCGAACTTAAGAATATTCTTATCTTATCTTATCTTAATGCTAAAAAGTATATAATTTCCCTTTTAATTTACAATAAAGAGTTAAGTTCAGGAGAACAGTTTAAAGTTGCACAACCATTGCCCAATGCCCAATGCTACTATTGTGGCCCAAATAAAAACAAAATCCTATCGCACGGTAGCGATCTATTTAATGCTGTAGGTAATACTCGTAAATTCGATCGTTTACGTTCAATGTTTCGATGTGTAGATACGTTATATATCGAGGTAGAAACGTGATTCGTGATGTAAAGTCAGAGTTCATACATTGCTGACATCTTCTATTATCCGATGTCACCATCATAATTATATAGGATGTAGAGAGTCGAATCGTGGATAGGTAGGGCTTAGTAAAAATGATCTGACCCTTGACTAATGCCTAATACTCGTATCTCCGTGCTCACATCGACGGCCTCGGTGGCGCAGCGGTTTGGCACGCTAACTGTAAAACCGAAGGTCTCGGGTTCGATTCCCGGCCGGGTCAAACTAGGAAACGAACTTCACTAGTTTTTCTCGGGTCTTGGATGTTAGGTATTTATTGTATTAGATCTATCGTCGAGTTAGCTACTGTAACACAAGTCATTGAGTTGTACTTAGTATAGGGCTAACGAGATCTGTGTAATATGTCCATGAATATTTATTTATTATATTTCTAACCCTTCAAACTCTGTTGAATCATCCCTATGTGCCTATTTCGAAAATTTCCATTCAAGAAAGAATTTTAATAATATTCGTGTGAATCCAATATATTTGCAGTTTTCTCACTCACACGAGCCAGCGAGACATACATGTACTTACCTAGTTTCGATTGACTCGCGACCACAACGTACTTATCAGGGGCCTAATTATTCGCACCAAATCTTGACCGATTCCAATCGTCTGTCGAATTCCATACTAATTTGACAGTTAGATTAAATCGTTTATGATTAAGCGTTCGTGGCTTAATCGAACCGAGTGATTGGAATCAATCCCTTGAGTTAAGCAACAAGTGGCGCGGTTAGGTGCAGGATGGGTGACCGTCCTGTGACTACCGCTAGTGGCATTTTCCCGAGCGCTTCCGTGCTTCGCAAGGCAAGTTAAGCCGTTGGTGCCGGCTGTCATGTAATGGCAGTCGTAAAGCCATGTCAGAGGCCTCACGGGCCGCTTCATCACTTCTGACAGTAAGACCGGCCACTGTCTTACAACCCTCCAACAACCCGGACTTGGCCCCCGTGGTGGAGAATGGCCTAACCTTCCTGCGATGCAGGAAGAGACCCGTGACCCAACAGTGGGGACATGCAAGGGTTGATATCGTTTATGATTTAGTTTATGGTACGCGTAATATACTTGAGCTGCGCGTATTTTTCGCCGCGTTCTAAATATAACAACACAGCTGACGCAGGCCCACACCCCTCTCGATGCACTAGCGTCGATGTCGTGCCTCCGATTCCGCAATGAATATGCATTTATTCCAACTCGCTTTTTTGCTGTGTAGGTATGTGTTAAAAAGCCAGCCAAGCGCGGGTCGGACTCCCGCAGCGAGGGTTCCGCACAAATTTGCTCGCAGGTTCTTAGATATTGTAAATAGTAGGTATAGGGATCATTAGGGTAGGGACCACTCTCGCAGTGTATTTCGAGCTTTTCAAGGACTTCAAAGACGTTTTTTTTGTGATATAATTACAAATGTTTAGTTTGTATAAGATGACAACTAGGCGTACCTACTTGATAAATTTTATAGTTCTAGCTTTTTCCTCCGTGGTTCTGGAAGGCGGGAGGTACCCTATAAATTTTGATTCCCTTGAGCTCCGTAATATGCGTTTTATTGCGGCATAACTATTTAACTACATAATTATTATTACTGAAGTTTTTCAATTACGTTTTTTTTAATGCACTAACCCGTGCTAAGGACAATTTAAAAACCTATTTAGAGGCTAAAATTCCACCCATGCAGGGACTCGAACCCGCGACCTCTCTTTCAACTGAGCTAATTTGCGACTCACCGGCGCATCAGCGAAATTTCGAACCTCTTTACAATACTTCTCTGTATTACGTAGGTACAGGCAGCGACATCTGGCTGAAGTAATTTGCATCACTTGCAGCCCACTTCTCTGTATTACGTACAGGCAGCGACATCTGGCTGAAGTAATTTGCATCACTTGCAGCCCCGAGTAACTTACCTTGCAGTTAGGTTTTACATCGGAATGATATCGCCATACCCACATGATTACGTTCTTTTTAATGCACTAACCCGTGCTAAGGACAATTTTAAAAACCTATTTTTAGGCTAAAAAATCCACCCATGCCGGGTTAGCCAGAGGTCGCGTCCCACGGGGTCGAGTCCCGGAATGGGTGGAATTTTTTGCCTCTAAATAGGTTTTTGAAGTTTTTCAATGTTAGATTCCCCAGAGATAGTAGGTAATATGCCCCAGCGGTGGGCATATTACCTACTATGTCGACTCTCTTAATGAGACAAGGCTGGGGCTAGTAAGACTTAGGTATAGACATAGACAAGGTTGTTTATTTTTATGCTTATAATAATTATTAGGTGGTGTGTTATTTTTGGCCCTTGGCATTTAAAACTTGCTTGGTTATAACGACAAAAACAAACGAAAAGTGGCGACTTTATCACAAAACGAACGATGATCCAATCAAGTAAAATTTAATTTACGTTTTTTTTCTTCATTAAAACAAGACACAATCTTATGCCAAATAAAGACTGTTATGTGTCAAAATTATACAATTTTATCAGAGAAGTGTGTTTACATTTTATAAAGGGGTTTGGGTACTTTTTAAGACTGTCTGTCTCTACAGATTATCATCACACTTGACATTGTTTCTTCACATATTTATAATATTTGGTATAATAATATTTGGTATGGAGTTAGCTGATACCCTGGATTAACACAGAGGCTACGTTTTACTGCGGAAAAATATGTTATTTCCATGGGAAAATCGACAAACCGCGGGTAACACCGCGGGGCACAGGTAGCTAGTAATTAATAGTGAAATACTTAGTGAAATTAAAGATTCAGCAGCAGGCGGAGAGCCGTGCAGCTTATCACAGACATCAATCTTAAGTACCTACTTAGTGAACAAAAAAAGATCACTATTCTTAATGGTGCTATTTTCAATAGCTAATAACACTAATCTATGGCGATCATAATTGTTAGTACTTCTGAAACAAGTATAGCATTTCAAACAAAGCTATTCTGTGCAAAAAAATGGGTCAAAGGAATAACGAATATCTACGAGTAGTTAGGTAGCGACTGAGTATGAGCCTAACTGTAAATACATGGCAATAAGGTGTTAAATCCGTGAATATTATTACCTAAGTCCATACTTATAAAGCGGTATTTTGATGTTCGTATTCCTTGTTCACATTGGAACGTGACCGCGTCCAAAGGTTACAAATTCAACAAATGTGCATTTGTAACCTTTAGACGCATCGTATGCTTCTAAACTTTTCCCGTGATGTCTCGTAACCATGTAAATTGTATTTTCAGTCGAGTTTATCTAAATTATAAAGAAGGAATTAACGAAGAAGGGAATTACCAACCCTGTATAAGGTTAATTCGACATTGTTGTAAAGTTAGCGCGATAAGCGGGTAGGGTTAATTGCATTATTTATGCATTAAAATGGCCCAAATACATTTTCTGCTTCCATGGTGATGTCTTCAGGCTGTAACAAAATTGAAGTTGTTCCAACTTCGAGTAAGTAGTTAAAATATAATCAACATATTATTTTTTGTATTGTAGGTATTTATTACTGCTGAAGGTAGCGAAAGACCCTAAATTAATATGGAACTGGCGCTAGATTCTGTTAATGCATTGTAGTACAATGACAACTGCATGAAGGTGGCGAGTTCATTGCATTGCTGGTTTATAACTATAACATATTTTATTATACAAACTGTGTACAGACGACGGGATTGCATATTAATAACTATATGATTCATTCTATAACTGACAAAAACTTAACTGCGGGTTTGCTTGTGGTGCTCGGGTCATCTATCACCCTCCAAAATGGTTGAGACTGATGATGGCTGACCACTGGGTTATCTACTGGGTTACTGAGTTAAATGAGCTAACCCGAGCTGTCGCAAGTGGGCCTTTAACAGGTTAAATCGATCATTTTGTATGCGAAATTATCGATTTAACTCGAGTTAAATGAGCTAACCCGGGCTGACGCAAGTGGGCCTTCAACAGGTTAAATCGATCATTTTGTACGCGAAATTATCGAGTTAAATGAGTTAATCCGGGCTCAAGCAAGTGGGCCTTTAACAGGTTAAATCGATCATTTTGTACGCGAAATTATCGATTTAACTCGAGTTAAATGAGATAACCCGGGCTGACGCAAGAGGGCCTTTAACAGGTTAAATCGATCATTTTGTATGCGAAATTATCAAATTAACTCGAGTTACATGAGCTAACCCGGGCTGACGCAAGTGGGCCTTTAACAGGTTAAATCGATCATTTTGTATGCGAAATTATCAAATTAACTCGAGTTAAATGAGCTAACCCGGGCTGACGCAACTGGGCCTTAGTAGATGTGTATCGGCAAAGTGGTCTATGGTATCGGCATTCCTGACATTCGTGACGCCTGCACATGGTCGGTCCGTTGTAACGCGGTTAAACCTTAGGGGCTTAAGGAGGATCTATAGGCCTGACTAGCACCACTAACAAAAAAAACATATCTTCTTTTACAGATAGTCTTTGCTAAAAATATCTGCACAAGCTGTTAAAAAGGCAGTTTTTGGCATTAATGCTATCTAATCTCAGACTGTGATGATAGCTTTTCTGACGCGGGCCCTAAAATCACTGTTAATATTATTTAGAGATTGTACAGACACGTTAAGCCGTTGGTGCCGGCTGTCATGTAATGGCAGTCGTTAAGCCATGTTCTGACATGGGCGACTTGATAACTTCTCACAGTAAGGCCCGCCACTGTCTTACAATCCTCCACCAACCCGGACTTGGCCCCCGTAGTGGAGTATGGCCTAACCTTCTTGCGATGCGGGAAGAGACCCGTGCCCCAGCAGTGGGGACATACAAAGGTTGATAATGAACGAACAGACACTTTTTGCAAACACAATCTGTTTTTTCCCTTGGTGACGCTAGTGTTACTCTATGGAGCACCTTTAGGCGCATAGAGGCGCTAACTAACGCTGCCTATGGAATAAAATTCATAACTTGTTTTATCTTCTTCTTCTTCAGGCTATATTAGTCCACTGCTGGGCATAGCCCTCCCCTAATGAGCGCCATAGGTTGTGCCATCATTGGGGGGTAATGCCCATAATCCCCACGCTGGGCATGCGGGTTGGGGATCGCAGTTCGGTGGAATTGTACTGCAGGGGGCGCTGCTGCCCACCCCCGGTTTGTGTCCCTTAGTCGCCTTTTACGACACCCGCGGGAAGAATTTTGGTTGGTGCTATTCTCTAAGCCGACACCACACAGCAAACTTGTGTTATAATACGTTTTTTTATGTAAAAGTGAACATGAGAAATCTTAACCTACAGTCCAGAACCTAGGATCAACAATCTAGGACTTCTAAGTCCTAGAATATTTATACTACATTCCAGGTTGTATGTTCTAAAAATAGTTACCCCAGATATTAAGATTCCTCGTGTTTACTTTTTGAAAAAAAAAAACGTATTTTAAAACAAGTTATGATTTTTATTCCATTGGTAGCGATAGTTAGCGCCCCTAAGCGGTTTAATGTTTGTTCTCTATTACAATTCAGTACTAAGTAAGCTGACATTATGCCATTGTTTGTATGTTTCGCTGAAAAGAGTCATCACTACAAATTCATACTTACATCCCAATAACGCTGACTAAAGACTCCATTTTTTGCTCAAAAAGTTTGTGTGACTCGTGATCCAGTTTCTGAATTAAGATGTAAACTATCAAGTCGTCCCAGTGTTCAGTAGGTAAGTTTAGTCCTTTCAGTGTAGCTAGGCATTCTGAAGTAACATCTAGTAACTCTCGAATGTTCTTAGAAGACTCTGTTGTAACTCGTCTTTGGTTCAACAGTCTACCAATGTAAAAGTTAACTAACTATTGTTGTAAAATGGCACAGTTGGCCTTTGATTCTAGCATAATCGGGATGACTCCTCTAGTGTGCAACAGTGGAGCCATTCCCAAAATCATTTTGAAATTGTGATGGTATTTTTTGGGATTCTTAACCGCTTATTTTATTAGACTTATTTTATTTTGTAATGTGTATATTGTGTAATATTAAGTGTTGTCTTTTTGTTTTTATATAACTCTATCGCATTAGGTAACTGTAATGATAGATGTTAAGTGGTGATACAAATAAATAATAATTATTTGAGGTTCGCCATTACTAATACCTAATTATTATTAAGTTACAAAATATAACTATAATAGTTTTTAAAGATAAAGATGCAAAATTGCACTTATTATCAAAATTTCACGCATTTGAGCTATCACCGCTCTTCTGAGAAAATTTCAACTGTCTGCAGTTACGAAACATAGAATTCAAAAACAAATTCGTACTTACATCCCAATAACGCTTACTATAGAGTCAGCGTTATTGGGATGTAAGTATGAATTTGTTGTGATGACTCTTTTCAGCATGCAGTGGATAGCCACTGCATACTTTTAGCCACTGCATACTTTTTATAGTGTGAAGTTAACCCAATTATGCATAGGTTTCTATGTTTCGTAATTGCAGACAGTTGAAATTTTCTCAGAAGAGCGGTGATAGCTCAAATGCGTGAAGTTTTGATAATAAGTGTAATTTTGCATCTTTATCTTTAAAAACTATTATAGTTATATTTTGTAACTTAATAATAATTAGGTATTAGTAATGGCGAACCTCAAATAATTATTATTTATTTGTATCACCACTTAACATCTATCATTACAGTTACCTAATGCGATAGAGTTATATAAAAACAAAAAGACAACACTTAATATTACACAATATACACATTACAAAATAAAATAAGTCTAATAAAATAAGCGGTTAAGAATCCCAAAAAATACCATCACAATTTGAAATGATTTTGGGAATGGCTCCACTGTTGCATACTAGAGGAGTCATCCCAATTAAGCTAGAATCAAAGGCCAACTGTGCCATTTTACAATAATAATACAATTAGCGAAAAATATAAGCGAATAATATAATAAGCGATAGAGACAATTCGCCGCTAATATTTATGTGATTATGTCCCATCTGGATTGACGTCACAGACAGACTCCCGCGACGACAATAAAGTCGACAATTTACGGCACAGCACCCGACCACAGGGCTCCTACTCGTACATCCATCTACCGACTATATTTTTTATGCAAGCCACTCCATCCAAAAGTTGTTTGGAAGAGATCGCTCTGTGCGATAAGACTGCCAATTGCATACGACGACGACGACCAACTTGATATATGTAACCATTTGATCTTTATTCTGGTTGTGCAATAAAGTGTTTTCTATGTAGGTATGTATCTTTCATCCCGAACTGAAAATATTGAATTCAAGTTTTTTGACTCGAATTGTAGTTCTATGACTATTCGATGGACATTTCATAGCCTATTAATCCACAGATTAACAAGCAGGAGTCGGCTACACAATATAAATCGATTAGTCATGATATACTATGTCCGTGTCTCTGTCCGTCCGTCCGACATTTAGAGAGCTCCATCTTTGGAACCGCAAACCGTAATATAAACAAATACTGGAGTTTCTGTCCGGCAATGCGAATAACTTTGGAAACGGGGAAAATAAGTAGGTAACTGCCATTATAGAATCTACTAAAAAACATCGTTTTTAAGGCGCCACTTGCCTCTACTTTGTACTCTACAAACCAATAACCATACAATATCAAAATCCACGCAAATGAAACAGGCATCGAATCAAGCGAGGAAAAACCGTTAGAATGCTATTGGTTCCTAGACTATCTACCAATAGCGTCAATGAAACAACCATTTTCGTACAAATATTTTTTTGACTATATTAAACAGCTATGCGCGCTCGTGGCCTAGTCGAACCGAGTGATTGGAATGAATCACTTGAGTTAAGCAACATCAGGTGCGGTCAGGTGCAGAATGGGTGGCCGTCCCGTGACTACCGCGAGTTGCATTCTTCCAAGCGCTTCCGTGCTTCGCAAGACACGTTAAGCATTTGGTGCCGGCTGCCATGTCTTGGCCGTCGTTATCGGATTGGTAACTTTTGACAGTAAGGCCCGCCACTGTCTTACAATCTCCACAAACCCGGATTTGGCCCCCGTGGTGGAGTATGGCCTAACCTTCCTGCGATGCAGGAAGAGAGCCGTGCTCCAGCAGTGGAGGCACACAAGGGTTGATATCGAACTAATAGCCTAAAGGTCTCAATTCCGAGATGTCCAAGTAGGCGCCCGCGCTGTCAACCCGAGAATCGGCGGGTATTTTTCCACGATCGCCCACCGACTGCTCTCGTGGCGGGGTTATCGAGCTTTCACACCCGCTTTCATGTATTAACTGCAATGTAATACGTTTTCTTGGCGCACTGTAATTAGAGTTCACGGTCCTTTTAAAGGTTTTAGTAGGATGTTTGTAACCCTTGTTACAATGCCCAGCATAACACAGTAATACCAAATTACTTTATTTCTATTAACAACAACTTACTTTTGTCGTAGCAACTTAGGAAGCGCTCGTGGCCTAGTGAAACCGCGTAATTGGAATCAATCACTTGGGTTAAGCATAAACAGGCGCGGTCCGCGTTTCCGTGCTTCATGCCGGCTGTCATGTAAACGCAGTCGTTAAGCCATGTCAGAGGCCTTATGGGCGGCTTGATCACCTCTGACAGTAACGCTCGCAACTGTTTTACAATCCTCCACGAACCCGAACTTTGCCCCCGTGGTGGAGTATGGCCTAACCTTCCTGCGATGCATGAAGAGACCCATGCGCCAGCAGTGGGGACATACAAAGGGTTGATATCAACTGAAATATGCCGCTAAAGTTGCCTGAGCGTCGTGGACTGTTTTAATACTTGCGGCAAAATTAAGTTGCGACGGAAAAAACAATTCATAGTTACTGCAACTTATTTTTGCAGTTTGTTAAGCAGTTAGTGTGCGGTCGATTGCCTTCCTTATCAAACCATTGAACCTTTAAAGTGTAATTGACATGTCAACATAAGTGCATTATCGTAAATTTATATCACGCGCTTCGATATTTCTTTACGATGCTCAAACAGTTCAGTATTCAGTATATAACATCATTTCGCTCCTTACTTTCGGGAAATTGTGATGTCATAATGCAGTATTCGTACTAAACGAGAAACGAATCCCACGATGTCATAGATACGCTATCTTTGTATTATATATTACGGTCTTATAAGAACACGATTTCTCAAACCACTCGATAAAGACTGATCAAAATAGTGTATAGTGGAGATTTTACAACGAAAAAATGTAACCACAGACAGTATAAAGTGTGTCTACGGAGCGATTCAATGTATTTTATTGAATACTTAAAATAATAACAGAACATATTCAAAAGCAAAGGGGAAGATAAAAAGTACCCGTAACCGGCGTGCGTGCATGCAACGACTTATGAACGTTGACGAAGCGTAGGTGATCTGTCAGGATCGTGGCAGGTGGCAGTCCCTGGTCTCTGCCTATCCCTCTGGGATACGAGTACAGGCGTGAGGTTTATACAGGGCATCCCAAAGTTATGGGCCATGAAGGGAATGTACCTTAAATATCGTAGATAGGGTATTTTGCTGAAAGAAGACTTTATGTTATTTTTAAAAGTTAGTAATTGTGCATTCAAAGATTTGTAAAAATTACTTGCCTTGTCTGGGAATCGAATCGACTTAAATGTAAAAAAAAACACCCCAACATGATGCCAATCGAAAGAATGGCCAAAATATAATAACTCTTCTTAAGTAACATAGTATTTTAAAAGACAGGAACTGCGTGAAATTAATCATTTTAATCAAATTAAAAACATACATGAAACTGCCGTAAAGTGGCGAGTACAGTCAATTATTACTAAATATAAGGAGATAGGTAGTCTACTCTCACGAATCAAGGTAATTAACCCAACCAAACACTTTAAATTTATAACCCTGTAAACGTTTTCACGAAGTTGGCATAGGCCCACAAGAATTCGTCCTAACGCACGTATTGAATAGCAAAACAACGTGAATGAATGCCATTAATTATGTCACGAGACATGCATTTAACTTCCACCAATTTTCCCGTCCTCTGTTGGTGACCCAGGCCTTGGTACCAGTGGCTTCATACAACAGGTTGCTGGAACTAGTTTAACGCTGGTGATAGGAATCGAGAATCGTAAACAGCATTTGCATTGCAAACGTGAATACGCAGTGTCAAGAATGCAATAGCAGTTACGTCAGTGAGATTAAAACCCAGTACGCAGGAGCGCTGAGACTAGTATGTACCTAAAATTGCTAAAAACAGCATAAAATACAACTCAGTAGCACTGTCTGTCAGAGAACGCGCTGAAGCGCTGAGACTAGTAGGTATCTTTCTAAAATAATACGACTCTGTGGCACAGTACCAATAATCACCGGTTTAGGTTTGTTTAATCACAGTAGTACCATTGTTTTGTTCCATGATGGAACTACTGCGAGTTTATTTTCGCACTAGTTCCATTTATGCGTACGAGCCCAAATTATAAAAGTACTGCGAATTTATTTTCGCTCTAGTTCCATTTATGCGCACGTACCCAAATGATGGAACTACTAGGAATATATTTTCGCACTAGGCCCATATATTCGTACGAGCCCAAATGATGGAAC